>CM067502.1:21653526-22253526 GCA_034509495.1 Acestrorhynchus altus
CTCTCTCTCTCTCTCTCTCTCTCTCTCTCTCTCTCTCTCTCTCTCTCTCNNNNCTCTCTCTCTCTCTCTCTCTCTCTCTCTCTCTCTCTCTCTCTCTCTCTCTCTCGCGCTCTCTCCCCCTTATTCCAGGGTGGTGCCCTGGTGGTGCCCATTCAGTGGGCACTTGGTGCTTTCTGCATGAATAATGCATGGGCTACATAAGCTCTCTTCACACTCGCCTGCTCTCTGCCAAGGGTTGAGTTGACGAAACGCGAACAGGCGAGCAGTGTGTTCAGAAAGCCAGAGACATGCCCCCACACAACACATACACACACACACACACACACACACACACACACACACACACACACACACTAATTCCCACCATGCATCCTTGATACCCATGGTTGTAAATCTCTGACCTCACAGGGATTTTAATAAATACATTAAGCCTTTTATTGGATTTTTATGTTTGAAAACATTCCAAAGATTTTATTTTGACCCAAAAATTAACAGTGAATGAAAAATTATTATTCCTCTAATAAATTTTAACACACATTAATGCATGTGCTGCACAGCTCAAGAAGCCTTGGGTTTTGTGTTTTTCTCTCATGTTTAGTGAGTTGTTCCCATGTTCATGCAGGGTTCTGTCAGGTTTTTTCCTGACTTCTAAAAACACACGTTATGTGAATTGGCCATGCTAAATTGCTCCTAAGTGTGAGTGAGTGGTTATATGTGGTAGCCTGCCATGGACAAGTGTCCAGTGGGTTTTCCTGCCTTGTTCCCAATGACTCCAGGTAGGCTCTGGACCCACCGCAACCCTTAGCAATTTGCCATGATTAATCATGATTAATACACTTTTTCTATTTTCTTAAATCTGAAGTTTTTATTACATTTATTAATAGAAATTTAAATATAAAATAAAACAATAAATGTAATTGTGGAAGTGGAATAATATTTATTATTTTATCAGAGGTGTCAATTATTGGGATGAGGAGGTTAAGGGATTAAATATTTTAATTGCCTTAATCATAATAAATGCTAAAATGCTAGTAAGTGTAAGTATATACCAGTGCATCTCCGAAAAAATTGAATATTGTAAAAAAAAATTGTGTTCATAATTTCATTTAAGAAGTTACAGTCAGATTTTAGATTCACTGTATATTTTAATATATTCACTTTTATATTAAGTTTTATATTAAATTTAAATCTTTAAATATATGACTTTAAGTGTAATGAATGCAAAATATATACCAGTTAAAAGGTTTTTTGTTCACAATAAATTTGTATGTGTAAAAGCTACAGAATATATATTTCGAGATGAATCAGCTGTATTAGCATGTTAACTTTGACAACACTAGTTTACATACATCACCCAATAGACGTTTAACCACCCTTTCCTTTAATAAGCTGCTTTTGCTCCTGTGCTCACTGCACACTTGGGCAGTAATTCACTTTTATATCACTGCCATACAAATTGCAAACATGACTGAGATTATTGTAGCTTGTTGTAGAGCTCCACCAAAGTTCCATAGAGCAGTAGCCGCATTGTAGCCAATGTTCAATCACCATGATTCTGAAGCTGCTATTTTAATCTAAAATTTGCCTTGTATTACTATTTATAACTGATTCATCACAGTGTATCAATGCATTTGTACATCCTACTTATTATAATAATCTGCTTTGTATTATACTGTCTCCAGTGTATTTAAGGTGAACTGAGTTTACGCTATTAAAAATTTAAACATGAATCCAGCATCTATGCTTTCATTGCACGGCTGAGACAATGATATAATGAGATTAAAGAGAACCTGTGGAAGATAGCAGGACCACCCACAGAGAGAGAGAGAGAGAGAGAGAGAGAGAGAGACAGAGAGAGAGAGAAAGTGGGGGTAGTGGGGGGTGGGGGGAGGTTTGTTGGACCAGAGGAGATTGAGGGAAATGCAGTGAGTGCCAGAGCGAATGGGAAAGAGAAAGACAAAGAGAGAGAGAGTGGGAGGGAGAGAGCTAGAGAGGGAAAGAGTAAAAAAAGAGGGAAGGTTCATTATCATTCTGCGAGTGTGACCGCCAGGCTACCTGATTGCTGTTCCATATTCGATTAAAATTCAACTTTTCAACTTTTGCTATTCAGCGTGTGGCCGTGCTTTTACATTCATTCTCCTTCTGCACAGTCATTAAGGACAACCAGCAGACTAATAAAGTAATAAAGCCCAGTGTTTTTCATTTCTCAATAAGCGAGTGTGTCCCACCAGTAAGCCAGTGTGTGTGTTTGTGACATTTTCAGAGGCAAAATGTTAATTTTGGCTTCTCTGGATGAAAGCCAGAGAAAAACAAAGGCTAAAATGTTTCATTTTTTTTATTAAAGAAAATAATTTATTTTATCTACTGAAGGAAAGAACTGTGCATTTAATGCAAATTGCATTGTATTATATCATTGTGTTGTATATTGTTATCTAATTTGTATTCTTCTTATTAGTATCTTTTATTGTTCTATTTGATTTTCCCACAATATCCAAGATCTGGTCAAGTTTCTGGAATATGCACAAGTTACTGACCCAACACAGTCACAAGTTAATTTAAATGATTATAATGATAAGAATATTACAGTGCTACCACTTCAAATAAACCCAACCTACTGTAACCCTAACCTTAACCATAAAACCTAAACAAAACATAACTCAAAAATTTTTGGAGTTGATGCAAAAAATCAGTCCAAATGGTTTGGAAGGCAGCGCTGCCTCTGAGGCAGAGCAAATGTAATTGGTTCACAGAATAATTAATTAAAATATCCAATTTTTAAATAAATATAGATAAGAGAGAGAGAGAGAGAGAGAGAGAGAGAGAGAGAGAGAGAGAGAGATGCAGACATAGAGAGAGAGTGAAAGTAAAACTCTGGAATCATGTAAAAGTTAGTGAATCCCACTCACACCATTATAAAGCAGGGTCTGCTGACTGAAGACCAGTCAGATCTGATGAATTGTTCACTAAGATTATCTGCATTTACTGCATCTTGGTGTGTTTTGCCTTGCAGTTGGAGTTCCTCTCCTGCAGCCTGTAAATCTCCTGCAGCCTGAAACCTGCACACTGTAGTCATACTGTTAAAGCTGACCACCACTGGTACCATAGAGAGCACTGACCACACTTCTTGAGCTGCACTAAAAAACAGATCCCTGCAAATATGATTCCATTAGAAATGTCTATGGGAACATTGTACAACCATGAACACTGAGGTATTCTCGCACAACCATCAGTGATGAGCAATAATGCAGAACAAGAACAGGCCTTTCTTTATGTACCAAAGACTAACAATTCTGCCAAGAGCTCATCATCATTTTTATGTTTCTGCGTCTGTTTCCAGTGTTGTTTTCTCTTTTTATTCTTTTTTGTTGACGTTAATTGCTTTGGGAATAACAGAGAGAGAGAGAGAGAGAGAGACAAAAAGGTGTTCTTCAGTCTTGTAAGGGCAGAGGTTCAGTATAAATACAAATAAATACAAACACAATATAAAAGCATCATTTGACTGCTTAATGGTTATTTGCATTCATAACAAGCCTTAGGGGGTTAGAGACAAAGAGAAAAATGAGATGAAGATTGACCAGGAGAAAGAGAAGATGGAGAATGAGATGGAGAGGGAAAGAGGGAGAAAGATGGGAGAGAAGAAATATGGAGAAGAAAATAGAGAGAAAGTAGAACAAGATTAAGAGAGAAAGATGAAGAGAAGAGTGGGGTGGAGAGGAAAACAGGGAGAATGAAGAATGAAATCAAGAGGAAAGGGCAAAAGAGTAGAGCAAGATGGAGAAGAGGGAAGAACAAGATGAAGAGGGATAGAAGGAGAAAGAAGAATAATGGAGAGAGAAAGAGGGAGAAAGCAAGCAAGAAGAATGAGATGAGGGAAAGAGGGTGAAAGAGAAGAGCAAGATGCAGAGGGAAAGAAGGGGAGATGGAGAGTGAAAAAGGATAAAGAGATGAAAGATGAAGAGGGAAAGCAGGAGAAAATGTGAGCGAGATGGAGAGGAAAAATAGAGAAAGAAAGATGGAGAGAGAAAGAGAAGAACAGGAGGTAAGATGGAGAAAGAAGGAGATTGTATGTAAAGAGAGAGAAGAGAAGACAGATAGAGGACAGATGTAGAGAGAAATGTGATGGAGAGAGAGAGAGAGATAGGGTGAGAAGAGTTAGATGACAGCACTATAAAGTCTTGGTGGTGGAATCCTTTCTTCCTTAATGAGTGTGTCTGTATGACCCTCAGCAGTAAAAGCTCATTTCAGATTCTGATCAGGACTCCAGCACTCAGGGCAGAATCTGTCCCTATCAGAGAAATACAGCACAGTGGAGAACATTGGGTCTTATTCAATCTTTCCATCCCCCACTCACACCTTTTATACACACAGTACTCAGGGCTCAATCTGATGCTGGGCTGAAATAAGATGCCATTCAATCGCAATGATTACCCTCAGAAAACTGCCACACATTTCTTTGTCCTTTTCAGAATACCACTAACCACATAGCTGAAATCTGCATGTGAGACATCACATCCTTCTTTTCCAGGATTTTTCAGGATATGTTGGATTGTGCTAAACCTGCCATGGAAAATTTGCCAGCAGTATTTGTCAGAACAGACTGGCAGTGTTCTTGGTTTTGTATCTGATCAAGGCTTTTGTCTCCTTCCCTCTTGTCTCCTCTCCAGGATGGGATGCATATGTGGTGTTGGTGGGCTGCAGGCTCTGGCGATTCTTCTCATTCTCTGGGCTGGATGTGGTAAGTGTTGGATCTCCCTCAGAGCCGTGTTTGATTTCTACTTTCTTTGATGGCTCCAAACCTTCCTTCACAAACACTAAAAATTCATCACCGGTAAAGAAGAAAAGATGATTTCCAGCTGGGATTTTCTGACTATTACCAGGACAGAAAACTCTTCCTCCATAATTACAAACTCTTGGTTCAGCACTGACTTCAGATTCTTTAGAATGGATGAAAAATATGTGTTTGATCTTATATGACTGTCATGGGGTGCAATCATGAGGGACTGATGAAAGTACGGAAAAAATATTTCTGAAAAATATGCTCATTTTGGGGTAGTGCTGTTGAAGTTTTTGAGATCAAACCTCCTGGGTTAGTTTTAAAAGACCTATGCAGATTCCCATATTGTCCCCTTAGGGCTAAAAGGTTTTTATCAAAATTGAGTTATTTACATATTCTCCATATATGGCAAAGTCACTATAAAGACTTGGCTCAGTATCTATTGTCACTTATCTGTCCTGGTCATCTCCTGTCTCGTCATTGCTTTGTTAAGCTCCCCTCGTGCACATGTCCTGTCCCATTTCCAGCTGTGTCTTTTTTGTAACCCTGCCCAGTCATGATTATGTTCCCGGTGTATCCCTAACTCTAACCCTAACCCTTTGTTCTCCATATATATAAGATCCCTCATTTCAGTCAGTCGGGGTCAGTCTTCTTGCCTTCTAGACTACCTGTCGGATATCATGTGTTATGTTATTGTCTATCAAGTCGGGTTTGTTTTGTTCCTATGTTTGGTTTGTTTCATGTTTGTACCATTCCCTGACAATCCCAAAACTGCTCAGACTTCGGACAGAAACTTATAGCTCCAAGGGGATAAAATAACAAGAAATATGGACAGATAAATACTGTACAAAAGTTTTTGTATTCTAAACACACATGGTTTAATTACTGAGATACTTTAAATTAATGTTTGCCCTTCAGAAACAAATGTTGGCTAATTGGCTCAATAAGCTAACCCCATTAGCTTTTATTAGCTAAATCAGCTGTTGCAACAGACAATCACATGGAACAGTTTTCAGTAATAATAACAAGAAATAAAACACAACATAATGTGAATATATATTTATTTTGCCCCTTCGCATTTAACTCCACACAGTGAAAAACACACACTAGTGTGAATTCACTAGTGCATATGTGTTTTTCACTGGGTGGATAAGTTAAATGCACTATGGAGCAGTGAACACGTGTCCAGAGCAGTGGGCAGTCCTATCCATGCCCCCTGGGGAGCAGCTGGGGAATTAAGTGCCTTGCTCAAGTCCACTTCATTCATATCCTGCCAGTTCAGGGAATCGAACCAGCAACCTTCCAGTCACTGGTTCCCTAACCACCAAGCAATGGCTGCCCCAAACTGTTAGATAAGTTAGCCAGCCAGCTAATTACTTCAGGTTGGACGGTTGGAAAATTGGCAAGTCAGAAACAGCATATTCCTATACTGGACCAATTTATTTATTTAAACGATTTATTTAAACCAATATTGCATATCTGTGTGGAAAAAGTGTGCTTTCACTGTGTAGCCAAAAGAGCAGATCAAAGGATGGTCTTCTTGAGGCAGCTGAAAAAAATCAGCCTGCCAAATACGCTGATGAGCCAGTTCTACCCACATCATCCAAAACCATTTGGAAAACTATTTTGGATTATCCAGTTTACAGGAATGACCCAAATTTCAGCTCATAATCAAGACAGCAGAGGATTTTCAGGTGTGGTCTGACAACGCTTCAAGAGTTATATAACAGCAGGTCTGAAATGCACTGGCAAGATTGTAGTGATCCCCTCTTATCCTGCACATTACCTCTTCCAACCACTCTGCTCTGGTAGAAGACTCAAGAATATCAAAGGCTTTCTGTCAGCCATTGCTCCAGAACTGTGGCCCTTATTCACCAGAGTGGACACTTCACAGTTTAAAAACACAGATGTGAAAATGCACACACACTGCTGGCCTAGTCCCTTTGAAAAGTACTGTCAAAAGAATAGGGCTCTCTGCTCTTGTTCATTAGGACTCATTGCCCTGGGGGGGGGGTTTTGCTCATTTTCGGGTTATTTTACACACATTAAAAAGTATTCAGGCTATAGCCCTGGGAGCCCTGGCCAGCCAATGGACTGTTATGAAGCTTTTGTTATGAAGCATTGAGAACTATGTTCTTTGGAAAGATGGTGCTCCATCCAATACTTTTGGGATGAGTTGTTGGGTGATGATCATCCAAGATCCTGACCTAAAGATCTCATTGCTAAATACCTTCAAATATTTGCATCAATGCTCTAAAATCTAAAAAAAAGAAAAATCTAAAAAAGAAAGTCTTCCCTGGACAGTGGAGACCTTCCTGAGATTCAGTATAAGTACATAAACTAGGAGGTAGATTGGATTAGGGGTTAACCCTACTTCTAACTCACTAGATTAGAAAACGACATGCATTTTCACGTGTTTTTTAAACTAAATTCTAATTAATGACAATCCCAAGACATCACCAGTTAGATACACAAACCACAGTCCCATTTTGATGGCTTATGGTATTATGCATTGCATTAGAATATTGCATGAAGAGTGAGTATATTCTGCGCATTGCAAGTGCACAAATGCAGCTCTTATATCACTGTACAAAGACTGAGCATCTGCTTAAACCAGACTGGCCCCATGCCTTCTGTAAGAATGTGAGCAGCATAGATCAACCTCACTTCTAATCTCTCTATTCTGAGACAGCTGAAAGAAGTGGTCAGACATGGCTGTCCATAGATATTAGCAGTATCAGAAACACTCTGGCTGTGTAGGTCATGCTGCAGGTCCAACCCTGTAATACATCTCAGGCCAAGCACTGTCCCTGCAGGCCATGGTCAGCCACCCTTTAATTAGACGCCCTCAAGCAATGGGTACACTTCAGGGAGGAGGCTGATGGGAAATCCATCCCCCCTGCCAGGCCAATTTATGCTTGTGTGCCTTCAAACTAGCCCCTATAGAATTGTAGCCTATATTTATTAGCTTCACTTGGTGAAACCTTCATGCAATCTATAGTTTCTATAGTTCACTATTTCTATAGTAGTCTATAGTTCACTACAGTTAGCAGGTAATTATTTTCACGTACACTGATCAACCTTAAAATTATGAACATCTCCTTGTTTATACACTTACTATCCATTTTTTAGCTCCTTTTTCTATACAGGAGCACTTTGTATTTCATATTTACAGACTGTCGTCCTTCTGTTTTCCTGCATACATTGTAAGCCTCCTTTCATTCTGTTCTTCAATGGTCAGAACCTTAGAGGACCACCACAGCAGGTATTATGTGGGTGGTGCAATGCAGTGACACTGACATGGTGTGTCAGTGTTTGTTGTGCTGGTACAAGTAGATCAGATACAGCAGTGCTGCTGGAGTTTTTAAACCTCTCAATGTCACTGCTGGACTAACAATAGGTCACTAACCAGAAATATCCAGCCAACTGTGCCCTCTGGGCAGCGTCCTGTGCACACCAATGAAGGACTAGTGGATGACCAACAAAAACTGTGCAGAAACAGATGAGCTCTGCCTTTACATCTACAAGGTGGAGCAATTAGGCAGGAGGATGTAACAGAGTGGACAGGGCATGGACTCTAAAGACTCTAGCAGCACTGCTGTTTCTGATTCACTTGTACCAGCGCAACACACACTAATACACCACCACCATGTCAGTGTCACTGCAGTGCTGAAAGTGACTCACCACCCACATAATAACTTGACCATTGAACAACAGGGTGAAAGGAGGATAGCAAAGAATGCATACAGAAAGATGGACTACAGTCTGTAATTATAGTAGTGTTCCTGTATGATAAGAGGAGCTGAGAAAATGTAGTTAGAATGTATGTTAGGGTTGATTGGTGTATTTAATGCTGTGCAAAAGTTTTAGGCATCTGTGAAATTGAATTTAAAGTGAATTTAAAAGCTTAAAATTGGCTACTGGGATTGAAAACATATGTTGATGATGCACTGCAGAAATGCTGTAGAATAAGTGCTGCACACGCTCATCTGTATATTTAGATGTGTGTGTGTGTGTTGGAGTGGGAGGTGGGGGGGTTATATATGTGTATGTATTTATAATATACATATTGGTGAAAGCTGCTGCTTCTGTATCACTCAGCATTGAAAAACTGACACATCAGTTCATATGTTCACACACACACACACACACACACACACACACACACACACACACACACACACACACACACACACACACACACACACATGCTCTTTGAAGTGGATTTGAAAAGCACTTTAGCATCACTGTTGCCTGCAAGAGAAACAGAGTTTTAATTATTCACACAGTCATTGATGGCTGCTGTCCACATTTTCATACTCCCTACCTCTCTCTCTCTCTCTCTCTCTCTCTCTCTCTCTCTCTCACTCTGTCTCTCCTCTCTTTTATCTCTTTCCCTCTTTCTATACCTGTCTACATTACATGAACAAAATTATTGGGACACCTGCTGATTCATTGTTTCTTCTGAAATCAAGGGTATTAAAAATAATTTAAGAGTTTATCCTGTCTCTACTGTCCTGGAAAGACTTGCCAGCCTGGCATTAGGCACAATTCTTATATGTTCATGTTTATCTGCTGCAGAGAGTGCCATTCTATTGGCAGTACTACAGGGACTAGATAAGCTTTGTGTGCATTTCCACTTATTTGTTGAATGGGTGAAATTATATAAATGTGAATGCATTTATTACAAGGGGTGTCCACAAACATTTGGACATACATTGTATCTTTCTCTCTCTTGTGTTGTGCAGCTGTTTGACCAGTTTCTCACTCTTGTATTTCTTGCTTGCAAAGCAGCTGTTGCCATGGTGTTAGCTGGAGATGGCTGAGGTCTGTGTGTGTTTTAATCTGTCTGTGTGTGGAGAGAGATTGAGAGAGAGAGAGACAGAGAGAGAGAGACAGAGAGAGAGAGAGAGAGAGAGAGAGAGAGACAGAGACAGACTGAGTGGTTTGGATATTGGGCTGGTTAGGATTTCCAGTAAGTTGTCTGGAAATATTAATATGAAGCCCCACACAATGAGAGACTATGGGCTTGGACTAAAATCCAAATAAATAAATAAAAAACACAAGATAAAAGATAAGTGCTGATATAAGGACCTGACCAGTGCATCATTTATTGTAGCCAATGATATTGGTTAGTTGGCGTAATAAATAACATTGACAATATACATCAATATTTTAATTCAATGCATCTTTTTTATTATTAATGTTTTTGTTTTTTAAAACACTTCAATTTAAGGTTTGTGGTTTAAAAATTCTCTGCTGAAAAATCCATTTAACTGGACCAGCTTCATATGATCAGAGCAGTCTTTAATGGTTAACGTGGTTGAAAAGCTGGTCATCCATGTGAAACCTGTAAATTAACTTATATAAAACAAAACATACAGGTGGTTTGAATATTGGTCACAGATTTGATGGCAGACCACAGCCACGCCAGTACAACCTCACTGATTTCAAGGTTTAGCCTGTTATGATGAGCTAAAACACCTATAAAGGCAGTGGAGTAGACAAGAACAGCAGATGAGCCTTATGTCTTTCGTCAAAATGCAGCTTCCAGTGTTGGGGACATTTCTTGATTTCAGTCTCGGCTGTGGTCACTACGGAGCAGGGGAGCTTTTTCCATCTCTAACTCCAGAGCCAGAGTTTAACTTTCCACCCCTTCTGGGGTTAAATCAACATACCAACCAACAAGGAAGACTCAAACTGGAATGAGAATAAAACTAAAGACTGGGTGGTTTACATTAACAGAAGAAAAAGAAGTTCTGCCCACCTACAGCTTAACTACAATTACCAAAATGCAATGCCTTCCAAACCCCCTGTAGATATGAGTTATGATTTCACTCTACTGCACAGTTGTGTACATGGAAGCTAGAGACCCCAGAATTGTTGTTGTGTGTGTGTTGGAGTGTTTGACTGGTGGTCCCTGGGCTTTAGGTTTGAAGAGACATTACCATAGCGATATATTTTATTCCTGCTGTGATTTTCAGCTTATTTCTTTGTGAACAGTTTACTTTAAAATAGGAACTGGGAGTTGAACTACTGACTGTAAAAAGTGCCTCTGTTTAGTTTGTTAGGCTGGAGTTTCACATTGATGAAATACAGTTTATTGTTGACAAAATAAAAGGAATATGCAATGATTTTTTTTTAACAATGAGACATTTAGATTAGTCGATTAATTGACAAAATAGTTGATTAATTAATTGATACGGAAATAGACGTTAGTTGGCAATTAATTTATTATGTCTATATCTAGATTATATCTATAATTTAGATATCTGTATGCATTTGATCATGTATGATTCAAAATGACTTGTTTAAAACTGATAATCTATTGTTTTTTTAGCTGAAAATGCAATAATTTTGATTTCTCTTCCTCCATTTCTCTTTTCCTTCTCTTGGTGAGGGAAAGAGACAGAAGGGAGACCTCTCTTTATCTCTCCTTCTGTCTCTCTCCCTCACTCAACCTCTATGACCTCTTTCTCTCTCACTCACTTTCCTTCTCCTGCCTCTCTCTCTAAAGTAAATGTTAATGACACCGGCTGTCTGTGTGTGTGTGTGTGTGTGTGTGTGTGTGTGTGTGTGTGTGTGTGTGTGTGTGTGTGTGTGTGTGTGAGTGTGTTCTCAGTGTGTGATCTGTGCGTAAACTTGAGATTTTTTGAATTCACTCCTTTTCCCTCAGCTGCATCCCGAATCAATTTGCAATGGCAAAAGCAAACAAATGAACTGTAGATATTTAATACAATAAGGCTTAAGGAAAACAAGCTAGTGAAAATATTCCAGAGTGTTTGAATAATGGATTGGAGACGTGTCACACCCCCGCACACACGTGAAGAGAAAAAAATCCCCCTCAAATCTGCATTTAGATGGAACTGCTTTCAACAGACAGGCCCCCCAGAGGCTCACTATTGTTTGAAAAATCCACTCATTTTCCCCCCACATAACACACACACACACACACACACACACACACACACACACACACACACATGCAGACACAGGCAAGGCCATGCAAACAAGCACGTCTGCTCGGAAATATAAAGGCCCAAAGTGACAATGTGAACAATAGCCACATATGCTACACTTCAGCATTTCTTACCAATGGTGGGTATTTCAGGTCCAGCAAGTCAAAATCTGCCCCTGGATGTTGTTCTCTCTGTCTGGACCGCAGCAGAGCAGAGAACTTTTTGATAGAAAGTGGGTTATCTTGGTCCACCACTTTCATATTAGGTTTGATCATTTGTAGAATAATATCAGTCCTTACTCCACCTTGAGTTCATTTTGCTAATAATGGCTTGGCTGCAGCAGAGCATTTCAGGCTGTCTGAACAAAATCCAGGGGTAGATTTTGACTTGATGGACCTGAAAGACCTACTTTTGTTTCTTACAAATGCTGATCCTCTTAGCAGCAGTGGTGTGAATCATTAAGCTCACTATGATCCTATTCAGGTGCAATTCCTGAAGGTCTGAAATTGCACCACAGTCTGATTCATTTTGATGATTTAAGTACAATACAGAACTGTTTTTATAAATACACTGAATACAATAAATCAGCGGTTCTCAACCTTTTCCAAAATTTCCAAAATTGCTTTTGTCAATTTTTTGCATTTCTCAAATGCTGAGACTGAAACCTGGCCTGAACAAGAGCCTAAAAATAGCAGGTCTTGTGTCCCAAATGTACCCCATAAAAAATTAGCAGTACAGATGTGTTATTAACATCAGACAACATGTCTAGTTACAGAATGTGGACTTCTTTAATTCTGTCTAAAAGCTGTCTCTATATATTAGACCCTATGTTCACAATCTGTCTACTGTCTGGTGTAGACTGGGATGAACTTTTTTATTTTTTATTTTTTCCTCTTTACCAGCCCACCATAGACCACTGCCTTTCCCTGATGATGGGCTTGAGGACCACTAGAGACTGCTTCATGGCCCACTGGTGGTAAACGCACCTGGTCCAAATCCAATCTTTTTCATAATACAATGGCACTGATGTGTTATCTGTGTGGCAGTGTGACTGTCAGGGAAAATGTGATTCTGACCTTTTCAACTCCAATTTGCTTTGTATGTCCAATGTTTGTGGCATTGAAATCTGTTATATATCTGATAAACAACAATGTGAATCAGTCTGAACAGCCAGATCGTACTTCATGCAACTTTTTGATTGATTATCAATAGATTATTGATTTTTTTTTTTTTTACACCAACCCAAATGTGGACTGAGGAGAAGGGAAATGTTCAAATGAATGTCAGATATGGGTCACAACGGTCCAGATTTGGTGAGAAACAGGGAGCAGAGGAAAAGAAAGGCTGTTTCTAGTCTCATTTACTGAGGACAGAAGCATCTATTGGACTTGGTATCTTGGTATGAAGGTTTCACTGCATTAAAATCACATCTATTTTTTTGGTCTGAAAAAAATCATACGCTCACATGAAAGGGCCTTTAGGCTTAAATGTGTGTGTGTGTGTGTTTGTGTGTGTGTGTGTGTGTGTGTGTGTGTGTGTGTGTGTGTGTGTGTGTGTGTGTGTGAACCTCATTTTGCCCTTTCACAACTAAAGAAACCAACTTCAGATGGAAAACATGACTTGTTTCTTTGAGCTTTGAGTGAGGAACAATAAAAAACAACACTATGACTTTGGCTTTCATTAGTGCTGGCGACAACTCTGACCACCAAGGGTTAACGTGGCTGAAGTGTTAGTCCTTCAGGGCCTATGAGGACTCATAAAGCCTGACAAGAATGGTGAGAGTGTATAGTGGTGCAGACATCAGTCAGTAACCCCACTTTCATCACACACACTTGCACTCCATGCCCACACTTTCCCCGGTGCTTCTTTAATTAGAATGTCTCTCAAAACCAGTGACAAGAAAGAATAGTGCATGTCACTACAAGAACAATATCATCCTAAGCCTCACTACATTCTCCAGCTATCAGACAGACACTCATTTGTTGAGAAGGCTCAAATATTTGTGTAGTAATTTAGGGGATGGATCTCAAAGAGGTTATTTCTGTGCTTCTAGAGGTGTCTGGGAGACTTTTTAGCTCTTTGGAGAACATTCATCTTTTATTCCTCTCTCTGTCTCTTTTTTCTCTCTGCTCTAATGAACTGTTGGGTTTGATTGTGGATGTTCAAACTGAATAGCAAAACTTTCCATGTGTCAGGCGTTTGACAGGTTTGTGTGTGTGTGTGTGTGTGTGTGTGTGTGTGTGTGTGTGTGTGTGTGTGTGTGTGTGTCCCAAGTGTGGGACTTGAAACAACAGCGATTTATTTAAAGCCCCAATCAGGAATTGTTGTATGTGGCAGGCCATCAAACAGCAGAAACTTTCAAACAGCGACAGTGCTAGAAAACACTCTGAAGTCCATTTCCTAGACTTTCTGTGGTTGGTTTGACTGTAGCACTGGTTTCTTCAATTTCAGCTTGGGGGATCAAAGTAATAATTTACCCCAAATGTAGCTGAACATTCAGGAAATCATTGATGTCATGATGTAGCTTATGTATGTAGGTAGAAACTACACTATGCAGTTTGCACAATGTTCATCTTAGACTTAGGTGCCTTGCCCACATGTACACAGTTTCTGATATCTTGAGTTGGGAATCAAAAGTCTGTTCTAAATCTAGATCAGGAATTAAGAGTGAGCTCCATATCTTGATTCTCCAAATGATGTCTAGACCAGGGGTTTAGACCTGCCTAATATTGTGTATATCCCCTTTGTGCCACCAAAACAGCTCTGGCCTGTCAAGGTTTGGACTCCACGAGGTGTCCTACAGTGTCTGGGACCAAGACATTAGACAGGGGTCAGTAAAAATCAATCAAGTACTCCAAGGAAGGAAAACCAAGGTGAAACACTGCTAGGGTCATGGGCAAAACCTCTGGACGATGTCCTGTGGTACCTGGCACCAAGACATTAGACAGGGATCAATACCTACCAAAAGTGCACCAAGGATGGAAAATCAACAAATGTCAATCACTGATAGAGTCACAGGCAAAACCATTGGAAGGTATACAATGGTACCTAGCACCAAAACAGTAGACACGGGTCAGTACCTACCAGAAGTGCTTCAAGGAAAAAAGCATTGACGGTGAACTGCAGACTAGGTCATCAAGACTCCACGGATCACATTAAGGAGACTTGGGTTCTCTTGACCACGTTGGCAATTCACCTTCCTTGGAATGCTTTTCTGACTGTCCTGACCACTACATTCCAGAAACACCCCTACAAGACCCCGCACAACAAAGTCATCCAACCCAATCACAAATTGTACCTTGTCAAAGATACATGCATTTGCTACATTTTTCCTGTTTCTGAAGCATCAACTGTTCACTTGCTGCCTGATATGTATGTCAACCTCACCTAAATAACCTCACTTCTTAAAGTTATGGCTGACTAGTGTTAACACCCTTATTTCTCTCTCTCTCTCTCTCTCTCTCTCTCTCTCTCTCTCTCTCTCTCTCTCTGAAGGTCTTACTGAAGCAGAAACTTTAGTCACCGTGCGTAGAGTAACACACCCTACCATCCATGAGCCACTCTCAGGCACCGTCCTCCTCCCATGCCTCCACACCCTGCAGCTGGACCCGTCCCAGCAGAGCGGGATGGCCCGTGTTCGCTGGACTCTAATCCGGGATGATGTGGAGACCCCTGTCCTTTGGGCTGTGGACAGGGTGGTCCGGGTGCACCAGGCATTCGTGGGGCGTGTGGGCCTGCCTGGATTCTCCCGGGATGTCTTGAATGCCTCCCTGTCCCTCTCCGAGCTCCACACCAATGACTCTGGAATATTCCGCTGCCATCTGGCTCTGGGGGACACTTATGAGGAGGACACAGTGGCACTGGAGGTCACAGGTGAGATGGAGATGAGCCAGACGTGAGCCAGATGATTGAACCTGAGGAGGATTGAACCTGGGCCTTAGTTGGTCTGTCTGGGTGACCTGTATCCATATATGTACATCTGGCCCCAGTTTTGTATGCATTTGTTATTATGAACAATTATGGTTCGTTCAGTGGACCAAGACCAATGTGTTTAAAGTTAACCTGCTACTGTTTCTGTCCTTGCTAAGAACTTTGACGGCTGCTAACTACCTAACTTCACAGTATGGTATGGTGTGGGCGATCAATTAAAAAAGCTTCAAACTCCAGAGGAACAGGAGTCAGTGAGCAGCCCCAATCTCAAAGGTCTGCTTTAATTTGGCAAGTCAGAACGTTACAGAGAGGTGCTCTTTCATTAACGATTCTGTGAAAGCAGTGGTGAATTAATTACCCACTAATTACATAAATTAATTCCACCGATATAATATATATATTTTTTTTCTCTGACAGCTCCTAACTTTATTTTCATTTTAGTTTGAAGCTCTCATTAATTGATTAATTGCCCATAACTCTTTAATTAGGATCTTGGGATTGATTACCTATGACAGTGGGGCCTGTGAGAAGTGTGCTGTGAAGTTTATTAATAAAATATGCAAAGTTTGAAAGGGAGAGATTACCTCAGGTTGTTCTTAAGTCCCTTAAAATGAATTTTCAATGAATTCCAGCTGTGTTCAACAATGTTGAATCTCCAAAACAGCAACTTTACTGGAGAAGGAAAAAAAAACCTTCCTAACTTTCAATGGAAGTCCGTGTGCAATGATTTTCTTCTAAGTCATTTTGGAACGTTTCTATTGGTCTATTCAGTATGAAATGTACATAATAAACGGGCAAAATCATATTATGTCAAAAAACGAATACGTGTGATGTGTGTGTTTAGGGGTTGTGTTTCACTACCGTGCGCCTGCTGAGCGCTACTCTCTCTCTTTTGCGGACGCTGCCCGAGCGTGTGAGCAGATCTTGGCTCAGATGGCCTCTCCACAGCAGCTGTGGGCTGCCTTTCACTCGGGGCTGGACAGCTGCTCCGCTGGCTGGCTCAGCGACCAGACCGTCAGGTCAGACATGCTTACATCCACTTACCTGCTAATTAAAATTTTATAAAGGATGTGTGTTCATGAGTCAGTGAGTGTTATAACATTGAAAAGGGTTTTCACTATAGCTATTATAACTATGTATGGATTAGTAAACCTAGGCTGAGTCCCAACTGCATACTAATCGATAACACTATCTTGTCATGTGTAATAGAGACGCTGAGTATTGTCAAATATCCACAAAGCCTACTTAGAAACAGCTGGTTTTGGAGACTGTTGTCTCAGTGGCAGAACCTTTAATGACATACATCAATCAACCATAGCATGTTGACCACCTCCTTTGTCTCGATTTGCATTAGAAGAACACCACCCTCTTTACTCTTTGCTCATCTGGTTCTGCTTATCCTGTCAAGGCCTTCCATTTATTGGTCATACAATGCTCATGAAACGATAGCAAGCCATGCTACAACTTTCCATCACATTAGCAGAATTAGTGCCCCAAGTGTGAAATAACAGAAGTCAAAGCATTCACAACTATTAATTAACAACAAAGCCATCCCTCAGCATCCAACACTGGCCATACTTGCACTCACACTCACACACACATGCACACGCACACACACACACACACACACACACACACACACACACACACACACACACACACACACACACACACACACACACACACACACAGCCTCTTTATGAGCCCAGCCAGCCGTTCAGGATCAAAGCAATTATTTATTAATGACACTGAATCCAGCTCTGTTCCATTTGCATAATGATATCTGGATTGGATGGTTTTCACTATCAGGGGGATGCTGGGGGAATTTCATGCCTTGTTCCCTTTGTCACAGGTACCCCATCCAGAATCCGGAGCTTGGTTGCTATGGACACACAGAGTATTCACGCGGTGTACGGAGTTATGGGAAACGGGACCCATCTGAGCTTTTCGATGTTTACTGCTTTGCCAGTGACATGCAAGGTGAGATCCAGAACACCTTGCTGTGTTTAACTTCCAGCTCTTTCAGAGCAATCGTGACTAATTCCTATGTCTTCTTTGTAGTGTACTGTCAATTATAACTGTAATTTGGCCATGCTTCCCTGTACTTAGTTAAACTCCAGAAAACCCATTAACTCAATACACACCAGCATTACACCATACCACATGTTGACAGTCATCTAGGGTCCAGTTAGCAACCTCACAATTCCAGGTGTGGTGCTGTGTCTGGTGTCAGAATATATTGGCAATCACTATCATACTTTGCATGAACTCGATAATCCACGTATCCTGGCCATGAGCCTGCTGGACAGTGTTCTTCACTCAAGATAACGCCTCACAACTTCTCTTTTCTAAGTACAGGCAGATGATTATCTATGGTAAACAATGCTGGTTGGGCACAAATACAATAAGTTGCACAATTTCTAGAGCATTCCTTTAAGGACCAAAAGAAAGGCTTCAGTTCTTTTTCCCAATGTCACCTCTCCAAGGATTTATGACAAGAAATCAACAGAAAGCATTCTGTTGAATAAACAGTCTTTGTTTATGAAGGTGAGCAACTTTCACCATTGCGTTGTTGATCTTGCCAAATATCTTCTCATTTTTATTCATCATGCTCATACATTGTTCTTTTTGGGGAGACGTATGGGTGTAACAATACAATATGATGCATCTGCCTGAAGATGGCAGTTGAACTATTTTGATATTGTATATAATAACTTATAATATTACAGGTAATTATAATAATTATTGTTTTATGGCATATATATACATATATATATATATATATACACACCTGACACTCACTCTCTCTCCCTCTCTCTCTCTCTCATATATGTATATATATGAGAGATAGAGAGGGAGAGAGAAAGTGTCAGGTGCGTACTGGGAACATACAATAGGACCAGTTCTGGAAAACTTGTGCCCAATGTCACAGTACATTATCCTGTTAGAATATCAGTATACAAGTGGCAGTGTATACAGTTTGTAAGGAGAAAATGTTTTACTGTATATGATATAATTTACTTTTAATACAATACAATATTCAATACAATACAATCAGTGCTTATGCATGTGTTATGAAAGCCCCTATGTTGGCTCAAAGTCGTCCTATAAATAATTATCAGAAGATCCAAATCATGAAATATTGTGCATTCAACATTAATGTGCCAAATGAATGGCAAGTGGAATGTTCAAACTCTTTTACATTCAGCACATGTTGAACCTCCTCCTCTCTGTGACTAGGTGAAGTATTTCCCTCCTCGACTGTGGGGAAGCTGACCCTGGTCGATGCCATTGCACATTGCACATCACTGGGTAGCCAGCTGGCCACTGTGGGGCAGCTCTACTTGGCCTGGAGGTCCGGTCTGGATCACTGTGAACCGGGCTGGCTTGCAGACGGGAGTGTGAGGTATCCAGTCATCAGACCGAGGCCTGAGTGCGGGAGTGGAAGTCCAGGGGTCCGCACCCTCTCACCCTCCGAGCTTGGCAATAGTACCAATCTGTTTGGTGCATATTGCTACAGAGGTAGGTCAGAATAAGGCCTGCTAATTTAGTAGCTCAGCAATATGTATTTACCCCATGCCAAAGAGTTTTATGGTCTCTAGTGGACCTTTAAGGGCACAGATTTGTTTATCTGGAGCAACCTATAGCCTTAAACTGATAGTCTGGAGACAAATCAACTCAACGGCATTTATTTTTAAGGAATTACTCCAACATTTCTTACTGCCACATCTTTATCCATGCAGTCAATTAAACATGCTTCAGCAGCTTCCCATTGATTTCCATTGTCAATTTTTAATTGTCTCTCTATCACAGTCAACCCTAAATTGAGATGCAGTAAATAGATTAGAAAGATTAGAGATAAGTTAAAAACGATGGAGTATTCCTTTTAATCTTAAAAATCCAACGTGTCTTTGTTTAATAGACAACAGTTCTTCGGTCAGTATCAGAAACCACTAACCAATATACACTGATCAACCATAACATTAGCACCTCTGGCTATATTTTCATGCAAAGATTTTCTCCACTATGATTAAATTAATTCCATAGTCTGAGGTGTTTATATGCTGAAAATGTCTATTTGCATTTATGCAACAAGTGGTCCGATCCAAAATCACAAGCATGTGTAAAGCATTATATGAGTTCAGCCAGAGTGAGAGGAGCTGCAGTGTGTAACTGAGTTTGCAGTTGGTGTATTTATATTTAGTGTAAATGCTTTAAAATTATGTTGGACTCAAGAAAATGTACTTCACAAACAGTCATTAAAGAATTATTAGTTATTATTAATGGTTGATGTGGCACAACAGATAACACCACCAACAGGCCACAACACAACGTTAGAGAC
The DNA here is from genome assembly GCA_034509495.1 of Acestrorhynchus altus. Lineage (NCBI taxonomy): Eukaryota > Metazoa > Chordata > Actinopteri > Characiformes > Acestrorhynchidae > Acestrorhynchus > Acestrorhynchus altus. Next base: position 21,673,532 of record CM067502.1, read on the forward strand.
TGGGGTTCAATTCACAGTCTAGGCAACTATGCTACAACAATAAGAATCCTTGGGGAAGACTCCTAACACTACTGTGACCCCCTCTGAAATGTAAGTAATCTTGTAAGTCACTCTGGATAAGAGCATCAGCTAAATGCCATAAATGTAAATGTAAAGAAGACGTGAGAGGAAGATCATGTATGAGACATCAGTCTCCCACATAGTACAGACTGGTGGGCAAGAGAAGTAAGGAACGTATTCACAGATTTTGAGTGGAAGCAAAATGTTAATATGCACTTTAGATCAGATCATCAGAAAATGGGAAATAATGAGTTAACATGAATCAGACAGTTAATGCAATCATTATTTGCAATAATCTCAGAGAATAAGACGTGATGTAAACTTCATGATGCTGCTTTTTTACTCACTGGCCATGATATAAACAAACATAATCTAGAATATTTAAATTCTTTATTTTGTTGTCTATGTTGCCAGTTTCAGCATCACTCCACAAGTGTTTTGTAGCTGTCTTGCAGGTACTGCTTTAAACACTGTATGTTTTCATGCATTTGCAGACTGAGGAATTCAAGCGTGCTCTGGTTAAGAATATACATACATTTAGAAATCTGATTTGATTTCTTAATCAGATTTCTGAACCATACTTCAGTCTAAGAAATCAAAGTATACTGTTTATATGTCCACCTGAATAATCAGAAAACTGCTGAAGTGCTAAAGGCACTCATTGATTATTTTCATCTTCAGAGGCAACTTTTAAGAGGTGGATATGTTAGTCAACAAGTAAATAGTGCTGAAGTTGATATGTTGAAGCAGGTCCGAGAAAAGACAAGCAGTGAACTAGCTGATCATGAGCTCCCAAGTCTGGATGATGGTCAGAAAAAGAATTAAGAATTAAGGCTTAAAGGATTTGTTGCTAATGTCTTATGGCATAATACCACAAGGTCTTGTGGAGTCCTTGAAACATCAGAACTGCAGCACAACGGGACCTACTCAGTATTAGGCAGGTGGTACTAATGTTATGGCTGATCAGTGTATTTAATGATTGCATGATTTCAATACAACTCATAGAGAAGTTCCTTGTTAGTCAAGCAAGAAGCTTGCCTATGCATTGACTGTTCTACTACATATATGGGGAATCATTGTCAGACCATCACTTTAACATTGACTTGTGTGTGTAACCCTATGCCATGCTGTGGTGCAACTGACCATTATATACACTTTGTATGGATGGCACTCCGTGCCTTTTTGACTGAGATTTTTGGCGCACGTCACTTTTCGGAGAGCGTGCCGGAGTAAATAAACAGGAAGAGGACTCTTGGGTATGTGTGTATCCCTTCCAAAGCGGCTTCACCTGATAAATTGCCAGCCAAGATTCCACAAGGGGTTTTCGCCAACATTATGAAGTCCCTCCTGAGACCATTGAAGTATATAATGGGGGACACATCAGCCAGCCCAGAGGAGAATACGGAAGCTGCCTCCAGCACGCACATTCCCAGTGGTAAAGCCTCTTTTTTAAACTATTTATTTACTCTTCTCTCGGTTTCTTCAAACCAATTCCCAATAAAGTAGGGCTCTTCCCAAAGGCCTCCTGCAAAGTGTATGCCTGCATAACTGAGTACATCTACATGATTTGGGAATTTGTGAACACCAATGGTGGAGTCCTTCCAGTAACTTCCAGTTCCTTTGCTATGCAAAAGTACTATTTGGATCGGATGTGTTTTACATACAGTGTGCTTGTACAAAATCCACAGGATAGCTGTAATTAATGACTGATTAGAACACAGGGGGTCCCCTCAGGGGCTTCCAGGCCTTTTGAGGAGGCCTACCGAATTCTGCAAACTAGAAAATACAAAGGAAAATGTTCCAATGAGGATTGTTTTTACAGTGGAATCTTGAGTGGATTGAACTTCAGGGCTTATTCTGCGTTTTATGATAGGCTATTTTACTTTTATGGAAAGAACTGCTGTAATCTTAATGGACAGAAAATGAATCTACAGTCTGGAAGAAGCTGCTGCCACAAAAGACTGGCTTAAGTTATTAAAATAAGAACGATTTTGGTAATAGTTGTATTCCTGATCTCATGTGATGCTAATCCTGTCCAAATAGTACTATTTAGTTTTGTTATTGACTCTCCATGTTTGTTCACACTTAATGATTCTAAACCCAAGCCTGATCCCAACAACACACATTCATAATTGTCTTATGAATGAGTCAACACAACCTGCTTCTTCATCATCATATTCTCTGTCCCATTACTTACGTTCACCTAACATAAGTGAGCAGCACATAAAGAATGCTAAAATTCCATAACATTAACCCAGACACAGAAAATATCTATATCTAGGGATGGATTTCCCAAAACATTCATAATGCTAAAGTACTTGATAATATCATAGAACATTCTTAAAATTACAATGGTTTCCCAAAATCCTTCTTAACTAATGTAATGTTATGTATATCTAAACTCATTATAAAATGATTTATTTTTGAAAATGCTACTGCATCACATACACTATAGCTGATGCCAACAGCTTTGCCAAAACTCCAGCTCCAGGGGTTCCAATGGTCAACATGGTGGAAAAGCTGGTCAACCAGACAAAAAGATGATGGTAAACTAACTGGTTAACTAGCTCTTGACAGGTATAGTGTATGTTGCATTAGATTTTGGTGATATTTGGTCTTGCTGGTCTTGCTAGTCATGCTGTTCAATTAGCTTTGTCTTGTAGGTTCATACTGGTTGACTAGTCTTGGTGAGGTTGCTCTTGCCAGCTACCGCACTAAGCTCAAACAGAAACATTCACTAACAAGAATTAAGATGGTCACCCAGCTTAATCAGCTTGATCAGCTTGAGCTGGCGTCATCTCAAACATATTATTAAAATTATTAGAGCACAGGAGATATTTATATTCTTGATATTTAAATGAATTATATCAAATGTTTCTGGACTGACAAATGAAAGGTTAATGGTGTGCCTATTTATAGGATAGGTAGGCAGGAAATGTCTTGTTTTTCATTTTAATACCAGAATTTTAAATATTTGATGGTTATTACAATCATTTGTTGACTGACAGTACATTTTGGTATAACAGTGGAGAAAATGTATGTTAATCAGTGGTTCAGTTTTTGACTGGAACACTGTAAAACTTTGGAGAATAAAAGAGCTTTTGGGAAACATTTACAAAAATAGCATTCTTAAAATTATGTCTTTCTTAAAGTTGTAAATGCACCCCATTTTGACCATTGATTGTTTATCTGAATAAGACATATGTTTAATCCCTGGCCAAGATGTTTTAAGTTGAGAAAATATAATGTGGAGAGAAGATTTTGAAATCAGTATTCTAATACTTTAACTGTTTATTCAATATATTTTGAAACTAGCTTTAAAGATGATCAAATATGGAATTGGCAAATTGTCTTCTAAAACTGTACTCTTTTCTGATGTTTCTAATGTTTATTATATTGTTTTTACTCTTTATTCTTTAAAAATAAAGGAAAGACTTTCATGTAGCAAATCCTTTACCTTGTGTAAGAGGCTCCTCAACATAACATTTACAAGAACATTTGTCCAGCATAGCACATTCACTAAACCTTGCAGTTAACTGATAATAGCAAAACCAATAGTATTTGAGCAAGAAAACCACTGACCTGTGCTGGACTATAGCCTTCCTGGCCCAAAACTCCAGCATCTGTCCAAGAACTTGACTTTTCATATGTATCATACTGTCAGATTGTCACCATCACTTGCTGTTGTTGGCTAATAGTAACTGGAACTAGAATAACTGGAAGGAATGCCAACATATGCTCACTTGACTGGAAGTGATATCTTCTTTCATTACAGAAACACAAGGTTCTGTCTCTGCACAACCTGCACACCAGCCATCTAACTGGACTAGTCAGGTGGATCTGGACAAGGAGCCTGGCATTGCAGCTGAGTTCCCCGAGTCCTCTGATGAATATGTCACTGTTCATCTCCAAGTGGGAGACACTTCTCTGGACTGGAGTGGACAGGTGGACTTGCTCCAGGACAGCGAACAGGATGTTTTTTCTCCAGGCTCTGGAGTCACCCCGGACAGTCAGGGTGGGTCGGCCAAGGAGGTAGAGGAGGATGATGAGGGACTTTCTGGTCAAGCAGCCACTGTGGCCAATCCCACAATTGTGACCACGACCATGCCAACCACAGCACAGACAGCGAGGAGGACCCCTATCAAGAACCTCATGAAGTCACTCTGGAAGCCCTGGAACTATCTGACTAGTACCGAAGGGGAGGAGCAGGGGATCACCAAGAGTCCGCTTACCACTGTGATGGTTGGGACAAGACCTACAGTTGCAGTTTCTGAGATATCAACATCTACTTCATCTCCTGAACCAGGTAACAAATTAAATCCAATCAGCCAGTGGCTGTTTACAGTTACTTTATTGGTTGTGTTGTTTACAGACTCTCTATTATTTGTCTATTTGGTCATGCACAATCTGGGTTCTCCCTTATGAAAATCTCTGGTATGACACTATATCCCATGATTATGAGGGAATGTGAAGTCCATGAAGGAAGGGCTGCAAATGGTCATGAATCGGACCATGTCCACTGTAGGTGGTAATACTTTCTATGACATATTCCAGGTATACACACTACACAGTAGATCAAGGAACGCCTGCATAACTTCAGAAATGGTCTGTCCCATCCGTGTTTGCCAGTGTTTAACCTTACTCACTAGAAAACACCTTACACTTCATGTAGGTATGGGTGTTCCCAAGACTTTCCCCGATTTAGCGCCACTTCATAATCAGTTTACACACTGATGTCAGTGTATTTGTTATGTGTAATATATAGGCCAACTTTTTAATTGGCCATTTTATAATATGGGAAATGCATTTCAGTCATACATGAACATATACAAACATGCATGTAACACATAATTCACAATGTTTCTATGAATCCATTCATAATCAATTTTCAATTATGTATATGTGCCATAATATATATTTAGTTCTGTTTATTACATATGTGTACATATATGTATTTACATACCAATCAAAATATGTACGTATATACATGGACACAATATTAGATACTTAATATATGAGTGTGATATATGTACATGTACAGTGATGCCTGAAAGTTTGTAAACCCATTTTCTATATCTCTGCCTAAATTGAATATAAAACCTGGATTTTCACAAATAGCCCTAAAGTAGAAGGTAAGGAGAACCAAATCAAATAAATGAGATAAAAGTATTACACTTGGCAATTTATTTACCCTCTATACAAAACAGCTTCATGTCTGCTATATGGTGGGCTTCCTCCCATAAACTGCTTGCTTCAGGTCCTCCCACAACGTTATTGTTCCATAAATGATGGCAAGCCTGTCTGGAACAGATGCAGCAAAACAGGCCCAAACCATGATACTACCACCACCATGTTTTACAGATGGAATGTTTTTTTATGCTGTAATGCATGCAGAAGTTACCCTTTTGACTTTGCAGACTAATACAGTTTTTGGTCAAATGTATGCAAAAGTAGAACATGCTGAAAACTTTAAACCAATGTATTTGATGTACAGTCATTTCAGACTTTGCTATGGGCTAGAAGTACTGACCATGCCATATTCTCAGTGTGTCCTGGGGTGTAAATGATCTCAATAATGATCTCATCTGTGCCAGCACTACAAGTAAAATCTCCAAATAAGGAGAGAAACAGAGGTTTTATTTTGTCCTAGTTTGTATCTCAGCTTATTTTTTTCCCCAATAAATGACATTTTTACAGATGGCCCTCCAAACCTAATCACATCTGTCTCTAATCTAGAGCTCCGTCTCCATAAGCACGTCCCAGTCGAGGACTCAGGCTTTGCTCTCTGCACTTGTTCTCCTCCCTGCTGTCTTGTCTCCCTCCCTCCCTCCCTCCCTCTTTCTCTCTTTCTCTGTCACTCTTTTCTTCAAGCAGGCTTTATGGCCTATTTCAAAGAGCTGCACTTGAAGTGGGATTTCTTTTCTTTTTCTTCTGTTGCCACTGCCTTTGTTTTTCATTCTGAATGAGGAATGAAGCTGACATGGAGTGGCTCTCATCTTTTATGTGGACAGAACCCGACAGGCCGTGTATGCTACATTAGAATGGAGGAGGGTGTTGAGGTTCAGTCAGGAGCAAAGAGATACATGAGAGTAGAGGCTGGTGAACTGGAGCATGGAGTGTGTAAGACAGTGGCTAGCCTGATGTTCTTTTTGTCAAAAGGCTGAGTTTAGAGCAGGACAGGGATAAAGTCTGACCAGAACCAAGCAGATTGTCTGATTAATTTATATTCATGGCATTTAGATGACACTCTTATCCAGAGCGACTTATAAGTGGACCAACAATTTTGCAATTAGTGGGCCAACAGTGGTCCACTATCCTCTTGCTGTCAGGGAATATGAACTGGCTTTAATGTTTGGTAGTTGTTTTTAACTTTGCTAATAAGTATATAACTAGTTAATCATAAAGGTTTTTTTTTTTTTTTTTTTTTTTTTTAAGTATTTTGAAGAAATTGTTATTAAAAATATGTTGACAACCTAATTAATACAAATAATTTATTCAACATTCTTGCATTTCCAGCTCAGTAATAAATTATGGCTGTAAAGGGTTTTTTGTCTGTAAAAGCAGAACTATACACAAAAAACTGTAGAATGTAATTATAATTTTTTAATCAACACATACAAATATTTTAATTGTCTTAATATTCACATCTCAAATGAAGAAATATTTGAATATTTTGAAATAGTTGACTTTAAAGTTACAAAGTTTTTTCATTCTCCTTTTGAAGATGATGTTTTTGAATGACAGCAGCAATATTAAGCTTTTTTTTTATTTTGTAGTATGATAAGTATGATAATAGTCACATGATGCCATACTGCTCAAATCTGTCCTGTGGATCCTATACGGGGGAATTTTGTATTGTGACAGTTGAGCAATTTGAGATAAAAATGGTCACTTTTGTCAATGATTAGTATTTGCCTGAGCAATTTAACCAATTTGGCCAAAACTGTCTGGGAATCTGAGAGCTGTGAATTGAGTTCATCAAGTTATACACATATTTCAGAAGAGTCAGTTTAGCAAGAGGAGCTGTGAATAAACCCTTAATCCTGCATCCGTATATAATAAATTATGCACCAATCAACCATAGCTCTTTGTTTGTTTGTATGTTTGTTTGTTTGTACACTCACTGTCCATTTTATCAGCTCTTCTTATCCTACACTTTGTTAGTTCTATAATTACAGACTGAAGTTTATCAGGACCCAACAGGACCACCCAGAACAGGTATTATGTAGGTGGTGGGTCATTCTCAGAACTGAGGTGACACTGACATGGTGGTGGTGTGTTAGTGTGTGTTGGGCTGGTAAGAGTAGATCAGACACAGCAGTTCTGCTGGAGTGCTTAAACCCTGTGTCCAACCACAGTGCTCCTGATCTTTGAAGAATAGGGGGAAAGGAGCCTTACGAAGTATGCAGAGAACCTACAGTCTGTAAGTATAGAACTACAAAGTGCTCTTGAATGGTCAGTGGAGCTGATAGAATGGACAATGAATGAGGTGGTCATAATGTTATGGCTGATCTGAGGGTAACGTTGATATTCATAGATGAATGACTAATTAACATTAACGTATTGATTTGTATACGTTTTCACGAGTAGAAATCGCAGTTCCTCAGTTTGTATATAAGAGCTCTGTCAGAAACTCCAGTAGCCTGGGATGGCTTGTGTCGATTTTGTGTCCCTCAGCATGACAAGTTGGAGTGCTTGAGAATTGCAAGTGAAAGATTGCCTGTCTGTGCTGGAGGGATTCTTGAAGAGAAGAGTTTGTTGGAGAAATCTGAGTTTGCACCTCAGGGGGAGATAAAAGAGGCAGGGCATGTGGCCCAGACCAGCCTGGCCCTCTGTAATGGATGTTGTCCTGTCAGCACTGCTGTTTCAAATTAGACCCAATGCCCAAGCTCCCTGTTTTAGAGCAGACTATCCAAAGCCTGGGCTAACTCCCAACCTGTTCCACTTTGCCCACATCCAGGCCAGAGGCTGTAAAAAAACAGCCTGAATCTTCAATGTACATTGTAAAAAACGATGAGTTCAGCTACCATAACAATTTATGGCTTGACCAGATTTTCAGTATCAGCTTTGACTATAGTACTAATCAGTATGAGGGTCTACATGCATGATTGCAATAGATGGTGAACTTGAACTTTGTAGACTGTTCCAGTTCCAATCCTTTTCCAATCTAATTGGATTTATTGCTGTATCCTTGTAGCGCACCCTCTTGAATCTTCTAAGCACCATTTAAAAAATGTAATAAATAAATTAATTTATTCACATTCACAACCCCCATCCATCCATCCATCCAGCCATTTTCTGAACTGCTTATTCCTGAATAGGGTCACGGGTGATCCGGTGCCCTGCCGGCAACTCTGAGCGCAAGGGCGGGAAACAACCCTAGACAGGGAGCTAGTCCATCATAGGGCGCGCGCACACACACACACACACACACACACACGCACACACACACACACACACACACACACACACACACACACTAAGGGCCACTTAAGAGTCAATTCACAACCCCCAGAAGTGATAAATGGTCCAAGAAGGTAACAGAACAGTTTAAAAAATTGTTTCTAGTGCTTTTGCACCAGATGCTTTTCTTTTATTTTTATTATTTTATTTGCTCTTTTTGTTCATGCCACTAAAACCATGTGGGGAAATGTACTTCCTCCTCACCTTTAGTCTTGAATCATCTCTGGTTTGAAATGGAACTTGTATAAAATGTAAAATAAATCAAAAGATTTTGTTCACAATATAAACTTGGCCATCATTTATAATGATGTGTATTCTTCTAAAGAATGCTTTCAGCACTGCTAAGTTATTACTGTCTTACCTATTACTGACACAGATGTGCCAATGCACACTGACAGATTGTCTAAACCCTGTAGAAAAGTAATCCCAATAGAATAGGATTCATTGGAGCAGATAAACAGGAATGCATTGGCACCATGTCTGATGCCAGACATGGGCCAGAAGATTATACACAGTGGAACTGCGTTCTCAGGAAAGATGAGACCTCTGAAATATCTATTATATGATTTATTATATAAATCATAAATTGTTCTTCTGAGATATAATTGTGATCTGTTGTATCTGTTCAGACTATATTATCTGTTAATTCTGAATAACAATTTTGAAATTCTTTTGGTATCAGTATTGGCCCACAAGTCCTAGATCTGTAGATCATCTTGACTAATAGCACTTACAGTGTGGGCAGATTCTGTAGGCATGCTTTCCTCTGCACTGCAATGTCTTCATTATACAGTTTCAGTGTCTGGTGGAATGATTTGAATACTAAACCTTCTGGATACTAATTCAGATGATGGGTTTGATGCCCCCTATACCCTGCTGGCTTCATTACAGAAGTGTTGTTGAGTGCAAGGTGGAGGACGCTGAACTTTCCAAACTTTATGTTGAGTTCTCTCCTTACCCAACCAACTTCATTAGTAAACATACCCTGCTTGGCCCATGCTCGACTCTGCCCATCAATGTTTAACGGCAGATGGAAAGTTAGCCTTGTCGTCTACATTATTAAAGTCCATTTGCTGGTGATTCATGGATTCAGGTGCTGTCTCAGGACTCCAGAGACATTCTGCCTCGTTGGTGTGTAAACCTGAGCTTGAAAAACAAGCTAGAGATGAGAAGTCAGAGATCACGGCCATGTGGTTATCTGAAATAATCTTGGAGTGCTGTGGCGTTGAGTCTGCGATCAAATGGCAACCCTCAGAAGAGTTTATTTCGAGAAAAAAGGGCATTCATACAAAGAATTAATATCTTACTCCAGAGCATTCATTTTCACTTAAGGCCACTGAGTGAATAATCAATTAGTGTTCTTGTTGAGATATTGACCTGCTAGTGAATTTATAGCAATTAGATGTAATTAGTTTAAATCTGTAGCTCACAAGAGAGAAATTTCTACTCTGTCTGTTGGCAAGAACATCTCTCTCTGCATGTAATGCATGTTTAATTTATAAACTTGTTAATTGAAGGCATGGCGCCACAATGATTAGGCCTAAATGGGAGTAATAATTGAATGATTCAAGTGGTTGGAATGATTGCTGAAGTTGTTTGCTAATGTGTCCCAGTCATACTGAACCAATACTAGTCTGCAAGAAATAGGCTAAAGATGTTCTCCACCTTACCTGTTCACCATTGAGTGCAGTTTATTGATTGTTTTTTGTAGTTTATTGTACTTTTATTTATCAAAAACAATATTTATATCAGACTTGCCAAATATCCCAGATCAAATTTTGTCTTCCTTTGAGATGTAAATATTTACAGAATGTAAATATTTGTATGAATTTGACCATATTTTGATGATAAATTTACTTGAACCTACAATTTATTGTGTTTTTCTTTTGCTTATAAGGACTAAAAATACTTTATATCTCAGGACTTCTGTTGGAAATTGAGTATCCAGTGTGTCTAAGATAAAAATGCAAGATGTTAAAAAGTTGTTGTTCTGAACTGGATCATTTGTAAAGTGTGTATCTTGGGTGGAAGGAGTTAAGAGAAGTTCAATAGAGTTCATACAAAATCCCTACGATCACTGACAAAAAATAATACACCACGAAGTAGTTCAAGACCTACTATGAATGACACAGTACGAGTATCTAGTACCCTGTTGTGCCTCTAGCCTGGATACAAGATGAGACACAATACTGGTGTCCCAGCTGGTCCCATAAAGGCTTGATTGGCAATTAATCTTTCAGCAGTTCATGCAAGCAATGAATGGTTTAACATGCTCCCCCATGGTTGAAACTCTACAATGTTCAACCCCTCCCCTAAAACAATCTGTGGGCTGAGCCCTAAGTCTCTGGGCAGTCAGGAAACACCCCTGACATGAATAATAAAATCTTTAATACAATGTTTTAAATATTTTTAATTTGGGTAAACATGGACACACATATAACCCTCAAAATAAAATATGATACAAAAATAATTAGTCAATATGGACCAGAGACGTGCACATCATAAAATGCATATATATATATATGTGTGTGTGTGTGTGTGTGTGTGTGTGTGTGTGTGTGTGTGTGTGTGTGTGTGTGTGTGTATCTGCTCAGCCCAGACAGTCCTATTCAATACATAAAGTATCTGAATGCATTCATTACAAGGGGTATTCATAAACATTTGGACATATTTAATACATTATTAAACATAAACTGTGTATCAAGCACAGGTAAAGAATCGTATTTCATTTAACTATCTATGCAAGAAAAGTGACTATGTCCCAAATCAATAAAACATAGTTCTTTTCTTTAACATTCACATGCCATGTCTGGATAATAGAAAGACTCTTATTCACGAGCCCAAGTCAAGTCTCAAAAATGGGCATGTACATATTTAAACTGATTACAAGTAGTATATTATACATTGAGAACCACTATTTTCGCACAGTTTTTAATAACTTGTTTTAATAGCTTTGGAAACAGACTTTGTCCGTTTTAGTGCTTCATCAAATGCAGATATTTTGTATAATTTTGTATAAAACATGTTCATTAAGGCCTTATTCATTCAAGTAACAACAGTTATTTTTCAGAAACACTCAGTTGTTTTGTGTTTTTCTTCACTGTTGCGGTTTTGTTATGGTTACGGTTAGCCACATACTGCCAGCCTTCATTTCACCACAGCAGTTACTTTCCATTAATTACATGTAATTGTTTTCATTGAATTATTGTTATAACTGCCAGACAGAGGCATGTGGGTGTTCTCCAAATTCATGTTCATTAGCTATTTGTCATCTTTGTCTGTGTTCTTTCAGTGTACATTCCGCAACAACAGTTATCTTCTACTAATTATATTGACATATACTATTAAATTGTTTTGGATTTTTATTGACTTGAATTGTCATGACTGTAACACACATGCATGCACACGCCAATACACACACACCCCAGCAGACCGAGTGTTCAACATGCTCACACACTAATAAAAAAGCAAGAGGCAGACCCCATCTGTAGTCTGGGATGAATAAATAAAGACAAGGGATGTGACAAGCGATTACGTGATGAAACCGCCTGGCAGACATTTCTCCCCTCCGTCTCCTCAGTAGCTCCTTTGAGGAACATCGTGGAGCGAGCACTGTGCACAAACGTACACAAACATGACTCCTAATTGTAAAAACAAGTGAGGTCGATGACTTATTTAAGCAATCGCTCTTTGAATTGGTGTCAGGCCTGCTTTGAACTTCCCACAGAGGCTTGAATAATGATCCCGCACTCGCTTTCTTTCCCACTTATTCGGTAACAAGGCCCAATTTTCCCCCATTGATCTTATTTGAGAGAAACAAATCTTCTATTTAACTTTGATGAGCCGCAGTCCCTAGAGACCCCCATGTACATATGCACTTTTGATCATTCGCAGCCACCTGAGAGTCAAACAGACCCATGGCTATGTGCTCACATACACTCACACAGACTGGATGTCAGTGAAGGAGTATAGAGTATCTGTACACATCTCTGTCCATGGAAATAATAGGAGTAGTACAGCCCTTTGCATTTAACCCATGCATGGCAGTGAACCCATACCTATACTAGTGATCAGAGCAGTGAAAGCACACTTTGAGCAGAGCGCAAATCTCAGTGCCCAGAGATCATCTGAAGGCCTTGCTCAAGGACACCTTAACCGTCAGAGCTCTAAGCCAATTCTGTGATATGTTTTTGTAGTTTGACACACTTTTATTCAACAAAATATTAGAATTAGACACGCATGCAAGATATTGTTATTTTCAGGAGAGCATAGGGAATTTAAATATTTGTATGAATTTGACAATGTTTTGACCAAACATTTTCTTGTGCCTACAATTTTATGTATTTATTTATTTTGCTTATGAGGACTAAAAAATATTTTACATCTGGAGCTTTTGAGCTGAAAATGCAGCTTACAATGTTTGTAATCATTAGATTGAAGTTCTTCGTAATGCTTGACCGTGGTCCAAATAAAATAAAAAACAACCTAAATGTCCTATTTTTTTATTATTTATTTACTAGTGATTCTAAAAAAAATAGAATATCATTAAAAAGGTCATTCATGATTACAATTTCATTCAAAAAGGAAAACTATCACATTTTAGTAACATTTCATTAAATTTTTTTTTTTTTTTTTTTTTTTTTACTGTTGATCAGTTTGGCTTATAGCTCATGAAAAACAGACATTCATTAAAATGTAAATAAATTAATAGTCACCGTATCAGTTGTCAGTTATATCATAAGCTCCATCCCCTCTTGCTTCAGATGGAGTTTGCTAATTCATCATACAATGATGAGACCCTGATTAGATAGGATACATCTTGTTGATGCTGATGCTGAGTTATGAAGCTTAGAAAATGGAGTGTAACTGCCCGCAAAGTGCAGATCTTGGGTTCTAAGAGTTAATTGTGGCTGCCAGTGCTAAATATTGAACCAGCAATCTTCTGTAACCTCTGGGCCATGGCTGTTCCCTTGATATGCTGGTGGATAAAGCATGCTTCATCCCACTAATTAAGGCATTAAAGTTAAGAGAGTCAAAGTGGCTATGTTTTGCTGGATTTGTGATCACTAGGAGCTTATTGGAACTGAGACACTGAGACATTTATCTCTCTTGCTTTTCACCTCAAAGGTTTTTTGTTTATTTGAAGTGAATGGCTATAACTAATCACTATTAATATAATGCTGAAAATGACATGGCATGGGTACTCCCTGTAAGACTGTGTTAAGCAATATCATAAACGTGTGATGAAATGCTGAAACGGCTTCCCACAACAACAACGTCTGAGAAGTACTTTTTGAGTGATTTTGTCATTACGGGAACCCCCATTGAAGACAGAAACTAATTCACATTGCGTGTTTCTCTGCAGGGCCAGTTTCATGGTGGGGGCAAACATGGTTCACTTACCCTTCTTCTGGTGATAAATCATCCAACCCTCCTGAGCCCAAGACCACGAGAGTCTCATCAGCAGCCCCATCAGACATTCCCTCAGCAAAGCCTTCAGAAGTTCCATCAGCTGTTCCCTCAGCAACCCCTTCAGAAATTCCATCAGCAGTTCCCTCAACAACCACTTCAGATGTTCCCTCAACAGTTCCCTCAGCAACCCCTTCAGAAGTTCTATCAGCAACCTCTTCAAAAGTTCCATCTGCAACCCCATCATTAATACCATCAGTAACCCCCTCAACAATCCCAAGAGTAGTCACTGAAGAAGGCCTTGGCCCAACTGTGAATATTGCCATGGGAGAATGGGCAGTTGTGACCGAGACTCTCCACCAGGGAACTGTGAACACTGACCCATGGAATGACACTGATGACAAGAATGAGGAGAAGAGGAAAGAGTCTAAGGTACCAGAGGATGACTCTGCAGAAGTCAAGGAAGCAGAGACAGAGGGTAGTTCCTGGGGTGAAGTGGACCTCTCAGAAGGTACCCACACAACCCCAGTACCAGAGCAAGTGACAGGGGTCCCTTCAAGGCCTCCTCACAATATTGAGGCTATTGTAGCAACCACTGCACGAGTGGATGAGAGCACAGCTGTGGAGGCTCGTGGGGAGATCCAGTACAAACGCAAAAACAGGCCCAGACGGCCAGGCCACCGTAATCAGGAAACAACCACCACAGTAATCATCCCAACAACTTTAGCAGGGTCTGGGAGGGAAGATGAAGCCCAAGCAACAACAAGCTTACAAGTGCTCATCTCAGCATCTCCTACCATAGGTGAGACAAGAGGAGTTTCCCCAACGGCCGTGGATCAAGTCCAGCAGTCAAGCTTTGGAACTCTGTTGCCAGGCAACCTGGAAAATGGTTATGGCAATTCTGAGGCCATTAGGAGCAACAGTTCACATGGTTCTGAAGGTACGCTTGGTTGTCTCTCTCTCTCTCTCTCTCCCTCTCTCTCTCTCTCTCTCTCTCTCTCTCTCTCTCTCTCTTTCTTACACAGGCTTTCATTTTAGACCTATTAGTAATGCACCACCTCATCCATTTGTCCCCTACCTCTGCTGCAAGTTGAATGACTAAATGGTTACGGTTAGTAGAGCACACTCCAAAGAAGTCCACCTACATGTATATTAAATTTTAAATCTTTGCTGTCTTGCTGTTACTGTTGGCCAGCACAGATTTTCTTAAAAACATCTTGGCAACATCACTACATATGTGTCGACCTGCATACCATATTTTTCTTCTACAGCTGTTCCTTTTTAGAATGTCCGTTACTTGTACTCTTGGATGGGGTGAAAAAGCCAGCTGTATTGATGAGTTTCTCTCTAGTAGCTGTCTACTGGTACCATTTAAGAACATCTCGGGAAATGCTCTGAAAAGGGGGGAATATCTGATCAGTCCCAGATTAATTAACACAGATAAGCTCTTATGTTAGACAGCAGTATATGGCGGATCAACTAAGAGTCCATATTCAGACACAAGTTCCTTACTGCTGTAAATATGCATGCACTCAGAGCAGAGAGCTGCTTAGAACTCTGTAGCCCAACTTGGTGAAAAAGGAAACTTCAGAGCCAGAACACTCTTCATCGTTCCTATACTAGCCACATTTTGGAGCTAATCAATATCCATCAATCCCACATCTCTACATCTCCCCTGCTGGTTTGAGGGACTATAACACAACATGGACTTCAACCACAACATTGTTAAAAACATCAAAGGCCATTATCTGGCCAGTCAGTTAAGTCAGGTGAGATATACAGTGCCTTGAAAAAGTATGAGTATGAGGATTGCTCTGCATTTCGCTCTATCCATCTCCCCATCAACTATAACCAGCTTCCCTGTCCCTGCTGAAGCATCCCCACAGCACGATGCTACCACCTCCATGTTTCACAGTGGGGATGGTGTGTTCAGGCTGATGTGAAATATTAATTTTGCATTTAGACCAAAACGTTCAACTTTGGTCTCTCCTTGCCTGGGCTGTGAGTTTAGGTGGAAGGCAATTTCTTGGTAGGTTTTTAATTGTGCCCTACATTTTCCATTTTCGGATTATGAAGTTTGGGATATATTTTTATAACCTAACCCTGCATTACACTTCTCCATAACTTTAGCCCTGGCCTGTCTAGTGTGTTCCTTGGTTTTCATGATTCGGTTTGTTCACTAATGTTCTCTAACAAACCTTCACAGGTTTGTTCACCTTCACTCTACAAGCCTTCACAGATCAGTTGTAGCTATACTGACAATAAATTACACACAGGTGGACTCTATTTACTAATTAGGTGACATCTGAAGCCACTGGTCATAATTAATTTTTTTCGGGAATCAGTGTATAGGGGGCTGAATACAAATGGTGGCATGTATTTGTATTCAGCCCCCTATACACTGATTTTTGTGTATTACGAAAAATTTCCTTTCACTTTACAAAACGTGCTACTTTATATTGGTCTATCACATAAAACACCAATAAAATACAAGTTTGTGGGTGTAATTTGATGCAGTGTGGAAACATTTCAAGGGCATGAAATTTTGGTTTGGGCTGAATGTTAAATTGAAAATGCATCAAAGGCCAGTAATGCTACTAGGCTACAGTACATGTTCTCATTACAGCATGCTAATGTTTCTGTTAGTTAGCTCAGGGCTGATTCTGTGGTTACAGTGCTCTTGTTTTTCGGATCCAGACCAAAAGAGAGAACATTCAACTATTGCCTTTGTTGTGAAACAGAACATTTATTTTATTGTCTCACACTTTGTGAATGCATAAAAGTTTGGATCTGCTTTAGTACATATGGTGCAATGGAGTACCCGTGTCAGCTGTTACTGCAGGTCTCATAAGCATAAACAGAGCTCCAGAAGAACTGTCAGAGGATTATGTGCTTTTTTTTTTTTTTACTCTTCATTTTCTCTGCAGAAGCTATTCCACATTATTTTAGGGATGAAGGGTATTAGTGCCCTATGTGCATCAGCCAGTAATTGTAGTGTAGATATTATATGTTAATTAATAATAGGTAATATGGATGGAACATACTTGTTTTTCCACTAGATAAAGCAGGTCTTTATGGTAATTGAGCAGCTTCATATACAGATCAACCATAACATAGAAGACATGATGATAAAGGCAGACTTTGATAAAGCATGATATTGGAAAAAGCTGACATTTTTTCCTGAAATATTTATTGCCATATTAAAACGACACATGAATTGTCACAAGATGTCAATGATCCAACCTATGGATGAACTCTGTGAGCTCTCAGTGGCTGAGGTCTAATCTGCTAGCACAAATATTCAGAGGATAGTTTGAATCCCTGGTCATACTGTTTGCCAATCAGAGTCTGAGAGAGCAAAATGGACCATGCTTTCTCTGGGTGGGTAAATTATGCTCTCTCACCACATCACAACCAGAGTGATGCTGGTTGGCACAGATGTCTTTCAATCATTGTACTGAACCCACCAATAACAAATCACAAGGAAATGTAGTGTGCATTGTGAGCATCCTGACCAAACACAGATGTGCATTTAAACCATCAGTTAAGTGAAGCACACACTATTGAATTCACACATTAGGGGGCAGTGAGCACTCATGCCCCCTTTGCTCGAAGGTACTTCTGTCATGTCCTGCCAGTTCAGGGACTTGGTTCAGTTCAGAGCAACCTTCCAATCACAAGGCTGATTCCCCAACCACCAGGTGATGGCTACTCATAGATTCTATGGCTGTTTAGAAAAATCAAATAATCCATATGGTCCAACACACATTAATAACTTTGGTTCAAATAGGGCATAACCTAGTATTCATTGTTCACCAGTGTTTTTTTATTTTATTTTATTATACAGCATAACATAATATCAGTGCAGCGATATAAGAGCAATGAGGAATCTCTGGATGGTGTGCTATTATCAATGAAGAGCTATCTGTGTTAGGTAGGAAATAAACAGCTCCCCTAGAATCATCCTTTTCTATTTACCAGTGATTAACGATTCAGAGAGGAGAGGAGTTTTGCTGGAGCCATCAATGAAAATAGAGATCAAAAGAAGGAGAGAGAGAAATCCAACATTTTCCACACCGGCAGAGAAGCAGTGCACACACACAGATTTTATGCTGTTGAGAGAGAGAGAGAGAGATTGAGGGTAGAAAGAGAGAAATTTTGCCCTCTATGTCACAGACATGATCAGAATCTGAAATGAGGCTTTACTGGCGGTTTGAGGGTCACACAAAGACATTCATTAAGGAAGAAAGGATTCCACCAAAGACTTTATAGGGCTGTCATCCCACTGTATTCCTTCCATTTCTCCTTTCAGTCTCTCGCGTTCTTTGTTTCACACCCTTTCACAAATGCATATGCACACACACACTCCTCTTTACTGTCCTTCAATACCATACGCTGGGCCTTTTTTAACTCCTGTCACTCTCAGTTCGTCCTCATTCACTTTCAGGTCTGTGCAAGCATGTGGAGGCATCGGACATGAAATGTCCTCAGGTCGAATTTTCCAAACAGAAATTCAAAAGGTGTGTTATATCATAGGACAGCAGCTGTTGGCCTGTCTGAGACATCACTGTATGAATGTGCCACCATGACCCAATAATTAGTGACTATATTCTATGAGCTGTCCTGTACATTTATAGAATAACCAACATGAAATACTGATGAGATACTAACATTAAATGGCACCTGGAGCTTTTTAGCCCCAACTCCTGTTCCTGCACCCCTTCAGAGTTCCATAGGAACTGCTGCTGGTCATCAGGACATAATCACGAGCAGGTCATTTTATGGGAAAACACTACCCAAACAGCATAACCTCATATAAGTCATCTAGCATAGATGCATTGGTTACTGTTGATTGGCATCAACAACATTGCTACACAGCACGTCAGCTAATTGCTAAAATTGTTAGTTCAGTGGCCGCATGCTGGTTATGGTCCTCATCCCACATTGCTTCACATGCCAGTTAAAAGCCTCAATACCACTGCGTTAGCATGCTGGTTATGGGAATTGTCCCACATTGCTACCACAGTGATAACAAGCCAGCTACAGATCTTGCCAAAACTCGCTACCACAGCATTAACAAGCCAGCAACAGGTTTTGTCCAAAATGGCTACCACAGCGTTATTGAGCCAGCTACAGGTATCATCAATGTTCACTACCACAGCGTTAATGAGCCAGCAACAGGCCTTGCCCAAATTCGCTACCACAGCGTTAACAAGCCAGCTACCAGTCTTGCAAAAATCACTACCACAGCAATAAAGAGACAGCTACAAGCCTCGCCCAAAATCAATACCTCAGTGTTAATGAGCCAGTTACAGGTCTTGCAAAAATCACTACTACTGTGTTAGCATTTGTTTGTTTATAGGTCTTGCCCTTCTGGTTTGTTTGTCCTTTGTAGTGCGCTCTGGTTTTGGAACTCTGCCTCTTTACTGGTTTTAGTCGTTTTTTAGCCAGGTCTGTTTTGTTTGCCTTGGTTAATGTGCTGTTGCTTACATGTAATGTAATGTATGCACTCCTTTTATTTAATGACTGTTTTGTTTTTTACATCTGTAAGTGTTTGGTTCAGTCAGCAAATGTTACACAGTGATGTTTGTTACATCAGAGATAAAAGCTTTGCCTTTCTGATTAAAATATCTCGTTTTACAGAGGGGGTGTGGGGCACAGAAGTGTTAGGAGTCTTGCCCATGGACTCTTATTGGTATAGCACAGCATAGCTGCCCAGACTGGGACTTGAACCCCAGTCTATCACATGGTGTGATGGCTCAATGGTGGTGTTAATCTGTTGCACCACATCAACCACAACAGGGTCAGGCTATGCAGAGAAAAGATGGAAAGTGATAGCTTTGGCTAGAACTAGCTTTGAGCCTTGAACAAATTACAATTTGATTAAGCAGCTTTTGCTTTATTGTGTGCAGAGTTTGAGTTCTCCTTCTGTGGACACTGGCACAGAAAATGCTATGTTCACAGGGTCTGGTTTATCTAGCAACCTAAATTCCCATAACTAGTCAGGAGAGTCAGGAGATTATAGGGTTGTTCTTGAGTATCAACACCATTTTGCAGAGGTGGGGTATCTCAGATCCTGCAAGTCAAAATCTGCCCTGGCATTTTGTTCGGACTGCCCAGGCTGCAGCAGCTTTGACTGGAGCTTTCGCTAGTTGGCTGGGTTTATGTCACTTTGTCAGCATTAATTTACCTTCATTTTTATTTATAGAAAACAACACACATACTTTGTCCTGTTTTGTTCTCTAGCTATTGTTCCAAGTATTAAAGTGCATAGTGTTTAGAAGATTGAATCCAGCTTTAACAACGCCTTAGTCTGGTAGTTTTACAGAGAGTGAGCTGAAGTAGAACAAACTCACTCACTCTGTCTTATAATCAACCACAGCATCCCCCCTCTTTCTATCAGTGTTTATAGGGCCTGCCTTGACCTTGTGTGTTACATCACACGTCAATCAATGCACAGAATCTCGCATGCAAGAATGGGGGACAGAGAGCAGACACACACACACACACACACACCCACACACCACAACCTATTGTGTCTCATTATTGCCTCCCAGTATTGTTCTTAATGTCGCATGGTGATGTCAGCTTCAGAGCTTCCAAAAATAAGCCATATATATCTGTAACCTGCGTCTATTTCTTCACCATGATGAGCTGACTGTCAGAGACATGCTTCAAAAGGATCTGATGGGCAGGGTATTGGTTCTTGCTGAGGAATTTAACATGTATTAAAGGAACCTGTAGCTAGACTCAATTATATACATGGATTGTTGTGAACAAACAGAAGATTTTTTTTTTAAAAGCAAAAGTCTTATAGCTCCTCCTCCTTTTTTTCCACATTCCTTTGGGGTTCTAGAGGAATGGCCACTGGTCATCATGATGTAACCATGGGTGGATCATTTTAATGAAACATGCTACCTAAACAGCAGGCTGGTACACGCCTCATCTAACATTGATACCATGGGGTTAGGATGCTGGCTATAGGCCTCATCCAACATAACTACCATAGCATTAGCACACAAGATACAGGCCTCATTCAAAAACACAACCACAGCATTAGTATCCCGGCTACACAGCTTGTCCTAAAACATGATCGCAGTGTTAGCACAATGGCTAGAGTTCATTACACAAATATTGATTATAGGTATGAGTAACTCTTTTACAAATTCTTACGTCCTGTTTAATTCATCAGATTTTTGGTAGAAAAAAAAAATTGAGACATATATGAAGATAAATTGTGAAGGAATAGTGTATAAATCAAATGATGATGGAATGGCAGGCAGTTGATTGGCTTGAGATGCCACATGGTGCTTTGTGGTGCTTGGTTTAACCAGTTTCCAGTTAAACATGGTTAGTAATGTCTCTCTTTATTTCTCAAATCTAGTTACAAAGAGGTATTGCACCACCTATATGAAGTGATGTTATTGAAAATTGTAGTAGGCTTTTGAGAATTTTGATTTAAGTCGAGTCAACAATCAATTTTGCAGTTTGCCCAGAGACCTCCTTGCACCATTGTGTGAGGGCCCTTTGTTCCCCTGTGGAGGGACCGCTTATTTCTTGGTATCCAGTTGACATAGTGTGCTGTTAGTTAGCTTATGTAATTGTAGTAGGGCCTGCTAGAGTAATCCTAACACTTTTTAAGCTCTGCATCTTCACATTCAAACAGTGGTGAGTCTGTAGCTGGACTGGAAGATTTTGGTAAATTTCTGGCTTTCCAAAAGCAAATTAATTATTGCAGTCTTCCAAAGAATCCACACATCCCCCGCAGTCCCAAGAGATTGTTCCCCACATGTCAGCCTGGACCACTTCTTAAATGAGACACAATACAGGCCAACAAATCACAACTGAGCTGATTTAAATATATCATTATTAAATGCAAAATAACAAAAAAATTAAAGGTTAAGGAGGTGTTGGATGATGGCAATGAAGAAATAACTTATGACATGTTTTTACCTAAAACCACCACATTAGAAATGGACATTAGGGAAAATAAAACATTCTTTAAGGCCACTGCTGAAAACCTCTCACCTCTGAGGGACGGTGGCTGGCCCTAATTGATTTCCGACACTGTGTTGAGCCCCTCTCACCCTCAGAAAGACAATTATCCAAGCAAACAAACCAGACTCCTGGATTATGTAAATCCATGGCCGGCAAATAATTATTGCCATGCCAAAGATCCACAAGCCTTCGCATAATGAAGATGCCAGGCTCATTAGCATATGTGGTGAAAGTGTCTAACGAGCCAATTAAGGCCGGGGCAGTCGCTGGCCACTTAAAGCATGGAGCGGCTGGTAATTAACACTGTGAGCCAGTTGGTCGAGAAAGAGCCATGCGAGGGGCTGGGGGATGGAGAGAGAGAGAAAGAGAGAAAGAGAGAAAGAGAGAAAGAGAGAGAGAGAGAGAGAGAGAGAGAGAGAGAGAGAGAGAGAGAGAGTGGGGGGATGATAGGTGGGCTGGGTTCCTTACACAATTTTTTTTTTCTTTTTCTGAGGCCTGCTCTCAGCGCGGTTTCTATGACGACAGAGTCTGAGTGCATTGAATGTGGTCAGGAGAGTTTGTAAAGCAAAGCAAGTGAAAGAAAGAAAGAAAGAAAGAAAGAAAGAAAGAAAGAAAGAAATGGGATGACATCTCTCTTTTACTCTCTCTCCATGCATCTCTTCTCTCCCTTATGAAGAGAAGAGAGGCATGAAGAGAGAGAGTAAAAGAGAGATAAGTAGGACAAACTAAGAAAGAAAGGGAAGATGGAAAGGAAGGGAAGAGAGATATATGAAGAAAAGGGGAAGATAGAAAGTAGAAAGAGAAGAGAAAGGAAAATGAGAGCAATGAAAAACATACTTGTAGAGGAAAGAGAGAGATTGAGTGAGTGAGTGAGTGAGTGAGAGAGAAAGTATGAGAGTGAGTGAAAGAGAGAGAAAGTGAGTACGAAAGAGAGTGAGAGAATGAGAGAGTGAGTGAGAGAGAGTTTATGTGGTGTAGAGAGTGTCTGAAGTGCATGGCTGATCAGCAGGTCTGAAAGGCCGGGCTCCGCTCTCTGCAGTGGCTGCATTAGCTCACTGATTAGCGCTGCATTAGCACTGCTAAAGTGTCCTTCATGGCTCTCAGAGGCTTTTGAGATTCAGATTCACTACAACACTGAGGAGCCACCTGCCTGCTGATACCAGTCACATTAAACATGAATTTGCAGCTACGAGGATTATGTAGCTGACCTGTACACACGAACGAGTCAGCATCATGTATAATCACCTTACAGCGCATATTACACCATGTTTAATCATTAATCATCTTTAATTTGGGGACAGTAGGTGGACTCAGTGTTTACTGGCATCTATAACCTTCCATCAGTTTCACCAGATCACTAAATTAGCCTATACTTTGATTAACAAGCATTGCAAATGCACACACAGCTTGTTGAGAAGAACTGCCAATGGAATAGGACTTTCTGGAGCAGATAAAACATGAATCTATTGGCAGCATGCCTTTGGTGGAAAGATGGAAATCTAATCCAGTAATTTTGGGATGAGTTAGTGAGTTGGGGATGAGATGGTGTGGTGACCTCACTAACTCACTTATAGCTCACAAATCCTCACTGCAATGCTAGAAAAACTAGTAAAAAGAATTCCCTATTAAAAGACTATAGGTTTATAAATAGCATGAGAAAAGTGAATGAATGGTTGTACAGCTAAAGAAGTATCCCAGGTGGTTGCAATGCTGTTACTAAGCTGTTGTTAAATGGTTGCTAGGTGGTTGCTATGCTTCTGCCAAGAAGTTGTTATGTGGTTGCTATAATGCTGCTAGGTGATTGATATAGAATTTGTAGGTGGTTGATAATGTGCTACTAAGTGGTTGCAGTGTGGTTGCTTTGGTATCCCAGGTGGTTACTATGTTGTTGTTAGTGGTTTCTAGGTGGGAACTGTGGTGTTGCTAAGTAGTTGCTAGGTAATTGCTTTGGTTTTGCTAGGTGGTTGCTTTGGTAAC
This sequence comes from Acestrorhynchus altus, assembly GCA_034509495.1. NCBI lineage: Eukaryota > Metazoa > Chordata > Actinopteri > Characiformes > Acestrorhynchidae > Acestrorhynchus > Acestrorhynchus altus. The sequence continues at coordinate 21,697,439 of CM067502.1, forward strand.
CCTGGAAGTGGTTATAGTGCTGCTAGGTGGTTGACAGCTTTCTCTACAATGATCTATTCTACACAACACCAAGCTGAATGAACTACTGACAAACCATGAATTCAGAAACCCTGAATTTTACAGATCACTTTTAGGGCAGCACTGTCTCTCACAATCATAGGCTAACAGGTATTAGGTGTACGACTGTCAGCAATGCTGTACACAATGTCAATAGAGAGGGCCAGTGAGGAGTAATCCCAGCAGGCAATCAGTGTACCTGGAGTAGCTCTCTCAGAGATGGACAGATTGTCTCTGCTTCGGTGGCTCATGAGCCAAAGTAGATTGTTTTGAAACAAGCTCTCCTCCTCTCCCCCTCTCTCCCCTCTCTCTCAATAGGGCAGTGTATATCTGAGCGTTGCTACAGTTCATGTTGTTCAGACAAGTTTGACACAATGCAGGTCGACATCAGAGCACATCCAACAGGCAGAGACACATTAGAGCACACCAAGCACTGAACCACAGCACTGGAAGCCTATTACAAGCCTCAGTAAGCTCTGCTAGAACACAGCTGCTGGCTGACTCAGGTCTTTGCTTTAGATAGAGGAACTGAAGCAGAGAAAAGAAAAGGCTGGTACTGAGATGGTGGGATAGGACAGGGTCAGAGACCCTACGTTCTCCAGACAGCGGCCTTTTTGCCATTGTACTGCTTTCGGCTGTGCACAGTGGGTATTACACTGGTGTCGCTGGGTTATTTATACATTGTGTTACTGTAGATCTGAAGCACCGTTAAGCTGTAAGTGCCAAAATACACGGGCTTTTAGACACGCTTGGGTTCTGACTATAGATGTGCTGCCATATGTTTGCTGTAACTTCAGTGCATATTGCTTTCGTCCAAGTGGATACCCTCTTACCCCTTGCTGAAACAACCTGGAACTCAGCATAATTAAAATGAAGCCTCTGAGGGAAAGCCATATGCTTCATGCCGCCATTCAGAACTTTGGAATGGTTTTCCATTAATATATAATAATGGTTTACAATGTAGATATAAGATTTTTATCTACTTGACAAAATGTATTTTCATTTTTTTGGTGATTTACATTTTTCTTTGTTAAATTGTCAGTAGTTTAAAAAAAAAAGTTATTTATTTTTGAGGACTTTGAATGTCAAATTGTGTTTTGCTTAATTTACATAGACCCATCCTGCAGTTAACATCCCATCATCCCCATAGTCAGAACAGCTGTTGATGTTGTTGTTGATATTGGATAGCAGCACATCTCCTCCAGACTGCTTGCAATGGGGAACATGGGTTGCTATGGGAACTAGGCTTTGTGACTGCTTTTCCTGAAATGATAGTGAAACATCACTGACAAATATAACCCAACTACAAAACTCAGTATGTAGTTGTATCTCAGGCAGATGTACATGATTACAGCTGTGGTCTGATTAGACTCTCTTGGCACAAGTCCTTCCCCTGCTGTCCTATAAAAAGGTTCTCAGAGGCTACTTTTGGGCAGAGTACCTCTGTTTGACATGCATCTACAATGCACTCAAAGACATTTTGACCAGTTGACAGACTTTGAGAGGGGACTGAGAGAAGCAGGAAGGTGTCATGGAAGTTAAGAGCATTCTTGCCTTGTCCTGTAAAGTCTCTATTTTGGAGATTATTGGTTTTCACTAGACTGCGACATATGTATGCACCCATGCCAAACTCTCTCATCTTGTATCCAGGCTAGAGGTGACCCAACAGGGTACTAGGACCGCCTTTCAATTGTACGGTTTGACCAAACTGGAGCATCCTGCAATCAAGTGTTTCCTCACATGGCTGGGATTTCACCTGGCATTTTTCTGCAGGATAATGCTCACTAACTCAGAATCAGAATCACTTTATTACTTTATTCAAAATTGCAAATGAAGACTTTGAATAACCAGAATACACTCTTTGGAAATCATCCATTTATGGGACCAGCTGAGAGCAAATGTACTGCAGGATGACAAACAGTACCTTCATGGCCAACCATATTTTGTATCCAGGCCCAACAGGGCACTAGATCCTCCTTTCAATTGTACAGTTTTCCCCACCTTTTGGTATGTTATTTTTTTTTGTCAGTGATGTATATGATAAATTACACTTGCAATAAATTGAACTTTTGCATTCCAAACCTAAATTGTGTGCAGCGAAGTCGCTAATGGTTAAATAGAAAAAGATTTTTAGCATCAAGTATCTGATTTGCTGCTTCCTACTTTGCTCACTCCTCATTAAGCAATGATTATTCCTGACCCCCTCGCATGCATTTTCATGTAAGAGGGTGGACTTGCTGATGATTGATGATGCAGTGGATGCTTTATATCATATCTATTGTCATATATGTTGTTATTAGTCTACAGTTTAATTGGCTTTAATTAATGAACAACAATGATTCCAGACTTTTGAATTGAATGTGTTAAGACTAACCCTTCTCTCCCTGAGTTTATAAATATGGTAATGGCCAGTGTGTGTTTTGAGTCCCATCACGGGCATGTGAAAGACACGAGTGAGTTCTGTACCATGGGTCACGTCTGTGTGTGCCTGCCAGCTTTCTAATGAGGGACAGATTGTGACAGAGCTGTCTGGGAGCCACAACAGTTAATGACCTGTGTGTGTGTGTGTGTGTGTGTGTGTGTGTGTGTGTGTGTGTGTGTGTGTGTGTTTTCACTCCACAGCCGCAGACAGATGCAGCTGTTTGCATGGAGGAACGTGTCTCCCGGATGGAGAGGGCTTCCGTTGCTTCTGCCCACAGGGCTACACGGGAGAAAGCTGTGAGATTGGTGAGTTTCTATATTCTGCTGTAAACATGCTATGCAACACCATGCACACACACACTGCACATTTAACACACATGAACACTTTGCAGTTCCATAATTACAGACTTCAGTCCATTTCTTTTCTGTATACTTTGTTAGCCTCCTTTCACCCTGATCGTCAATGGTCAGGACCCCACAGGGCCATCACAGAGCAGGTATTATGTGGGTGTTGGGTCATTCTCAGCACTGCAGTGACAGTGACATGGTGGTGGTGTATTAATATATGTTGTGTAAAAGTGGATCAGATACAGCAGTGCTGCTGGAGTGTTTAAGAACTGTGTCCACTCACTACCCACTCCATTTGACACCTACCTAGTTGCTTTACCCTGTCAGAGACAGTTTGTGTTGGTCATCCTCTAGTCCTTCAGCACTGCAAAATGATCTCCATAAATTAAAGATGAAACACACTTTTCACCATTTAACTGTATTATTTTGTTTTGTATAATTGTTGAGTGAAAAAAGTATTTATGGCTTGGGCGGCACGGTGGCGCAGTGGATAGCGCTGTTGCCTCACAGCAAGAAGGACCTGGGTTTGATCCCAGTTTCCACAGTTTCTGTGAGGAGTTTGCATGTTCTCCCTGTGTTTGCGTGGGTTTCCACCGGGTACTCCGGTTACAGTCCATAGACATGCATGACTGGTGACTCTAAAGTGGCCCTTAGTGTGTGTGCATGTGTGTGCGCCCTATGATGGATTAGCACCCTGTCTAGGGTTGTTTCATGCACTTGCGCTCAGAGTTGCCGGCTGGGCACCGGCTCACCCGTGACCCTATTCAGGAATAAGCGGTTCAGAAAATGGATGGATGGATGGGTTATGGCTTGTTCACAATCATCCCCCAGGAAAGGCCAGGTGATGCAAATTTCATAGCTTCATATAGGCTTCTGCTGCTATGTGGGCCTCAAACATTTTCATTTTCAGAGCGCTTTCATTGCAGCTGCTTAGAAGAACCCATGGCTGCTGTTTTTTGGGAGCAGGTTAAAGTATTTATGAAGATAGCAAAGCCTTTTCAGGTTGTAATTTCTTTTTGGACTATAATTAAGAAATGGAAATTAACAGAAACTGTGGAGGCCAAGATATGGTCTGGAAGATCAAGAGAGAAGCAAATCAGAACCCTTTGCAAAAGACCTTGAGGAAGATTTGGCAAATCCTGGAATGGTACAGTGCACAAATATAGCCTTCATGGAAGAGCCATCACAAGCAAACCTGTCCTGCATCATCACCACAAAATCCTTCATGAAAAATATGAAAATAACAAAATTGGAAATCATTTAATCTTCAACTTGGTAAATTGTTCACAGTAACAACCATTTTGACCAGGTATGCCCAAATTTTCTTATGCCGTGGTATGTACAGGGGATGGACAATGAAACTGAAACACCTGTCATTTTAGTGTGGGATGTTTCATGGCTAAATTGGACCAGCCTGATCTTCATTAATTGCACATTGCACCAATAAGGGCAGAGTGTGAAGGTTCAATTAGCAGGTAAGAGCACAGTTTTGCTAAAAATATTGCAATGCACACAAAATTATGGGAGACATAACAGAGTTCAAAAGAGGACAAATTGCTGGTGCATCTGTGACCAAGACAGCAAGTCTTTGTGATGTATCAAGATCCACAGTATCCAGGGTAATGTCAGCATACAACCAAGAAGGACGAAACACATCCAACAGGATTAACTGTGGATACAAGAGGAAGCTGTCTGAAAGGGATGTTCGGGTGCTAACTCGGATTGTATCCAAAAAATGTCATTCCCAAGATGAATTGATGCTGTATTGGCCACAAAAGGAGGTCCTAGTAAACCATACTAATCAATTATTGTGGTCTGAAACCAGGTGTTCAGTTTCATTGTCTAACCCCTGTAGATATGCACAAAATGTGTAAATTAGTGCATTTACATCATGTAGTAAAACGTGCCCCTTACACCCTCTTCCAGCCCACAACAATGTAGGATAAACCGGATAAACATCTTCATCAGGTTGCAGTTCTCTAACCCTTTCACATCCCTCACTTTTGTGCTGGTAGGGCTGCCACCGTATTTGAAGGCTCTGCTGTTTGAGAGTTGTTGAAGCTTTCAGAGGCCTCTTTGCTGCAGTTATTTACTCCGTCTGAGTCTCTGTGCCATCCAGAATAAATCAGCCCTGCGTTTGTGAGTCGGATACTGACATTTTCCGCCTTCACTTCAGTGTGCATTCATTGTAATGAAATGATGGGCAACACAATTTACCAAGCTCTACCTCAAAAGATACAACATTTGTTAAAGAAATGTGTGCAAGCCTGGCCCTTGACATCTGTCAACAGAGAAACATATTCACAACTGTGTTTTTGCTGTAAATTCAAAGCTGTGGGAAGCTATTCACTGTGGGCTGTGGCAGGTTAGAAGTCTTTTCACTAAGAAATGGCTGTTTTAATTATACAAAAATAAAAAAAAAACTAGTAAAGAATTCATTGAAAAGTAAGGACATTCTCTGAATGGCTCTGGATCTTAACTCATTCATATAATATAGAAAGTGAATGCACTGTGTGGACCCCATCTGTGGAAAGGACAAGGGTCAATATGTAGGACATTACTGAGATCAAAGGTCAAGTGTTCAATCATGGGGGTTCAATCATCAGACACAGAGATGTGATTGGTGAGGTCAAGAGGTCAGGGTAGAGCATTTTCCTTCCCACTCTGCTGCCCTTTTCAATCTGTCTAACTGTTCTGGCTCCTTTTGTTAAGCAGTCCAGGTCAATTTTAGGATAAGAGAATGATCTCATATGCAGTTTAAGCTTAAGACATATTTTTGAGTAGCTACTGTAAATACACTGTAAAGCAATAAAGTCACAGCAGTGCTACAAAATCTGGTAGAATGTCTTTCCTGGACATTAGAGACAGTCAAAAACAAAAACAAAAGCAGGATAAACTCCTTTTAATGCCCTTGATTTCAGAAGAAACATTAATTAATTCAGCTCAGAAAACTGCTAAAAAATCATGAATTCCAAACTGAATTAAATCCCAGTTTAAATGTTAAAGGAGTCTTCTAGTGAATGTTTACTGCTCTGTCCATGTATACATGCTCAACCTGCATGCAGACTCCGACTGATCTGTGAGAGGGGGCAGGGCTGGTGATGTCACCACCCAGATATTGGGTTATAGAGGAAAATGAGAAGGAAGGGGCTGTTTGTTCTCTTTTAGAAATTGTATCTAGCTAGCTAGCGATCTAAAGGATATTTAAGCCACCGTCAAGTATGTTGAAGAACCTATTATTAATATCCTTGTCAATCGTTGCAAATCATTTATCAATTTTATAGCATTTTCAGCTAAAAAACCACTCTTGATTTCAGAGATGCAATTTTAAAGTTTAAAATATGTTTAGTCCTTATAAAAAAAACAACTTGATGAAATCATGGTCAAATTCAAACAAATATTTGTTCTGTTCATTGTTGCATTGTTAATCTCAAATTAAAAAAGTAGCCTAGGATCTCCTAAGAATAACAATATCTGGCATGTCTCTTATGAATACGTAAAAAAAAACCAACGTAAAATTACGTCAAACTACGAAAACATCCCACAGAATTAGGCTAGGGTTCTAAAGGTTAAACATTGTTTCAGTGTTTTTTCAACATTGAAGGATCGAATGATATTATTTCTGCTGCAGTACAGCATTGAGTATAAAGTTTATCATTTAGTACAGAAGCAGCTTAAACTGCAAGTCAAATTTGAACATGCTCAGAACTATACCATTTGCCCCCCGGTCCCTGCGGCCAATATTGCTTTAAGTCCCTACTTTGCCTAATATGTGTCTGCTGTTGCAGTGACCAAGCAGATAATGATAATGGCAGTTGGGAAATTACATCCTATCAAGACACCTCTTTTAAGGCCATAATTTTCATCTGGTCACTTAGGAATTACAGTATTTTTTTTGGAATGTCACACTGGCCTCATTTCTTTCCTTTACCATCCGTCATTCTGGGCAATTTGAGATTTATCATCACATTCACCTGAATGATTATTTGATCTACCTGCACAGAGATGCATAACAGCATTGCCGAGTCATTTTCGTATTTCCTTTGCAGTTTTGCAAATCTGCATTAATCTGATTTCAATGATCTCCGCCGTGACAAAGTTATCGGGCCGAGCAGCAGACAGGAAATGCACCACATGAAACATGGAAAGAAGCTGCAGTTTGCGGAGCCCCTAGGTTTGCAGCAGCTGTGCGGTTTCATGGAGCCAAACCCGTTTGCATAATGCATAAGCGGATCAAATATTCATAAGGTGCAAAAGTGCGTGGTGAGGCTGAGGGAATAGAAAATGACCTTGGCTCTCTTGGCGGTGACGTCTTGAATGACCCACTCCTACGCTGCCCTCTCCTTCTGACAAACTGTAGATAAATATATCATATACAGCTTGTTAGGCACATATAAACAGTACACCGTCACAGTGTTTGTGCTGGCTTGAAATTCTGTGGATTCACTTTTTCAACTTGGATAAAGTTTGAGAATTTGCCATATGGTTATCACACTAGTTTAAACCCGTTTAGGTAAACGCTGTATGGTAAGTAGTTACAGAGAAAGCAAGAAACGTTAAGCCCTAGTGCAACATCTTACACTCTATGTCCAAATATATGAATGCAATCAACTACTTTAAGTTGCACCCATTGCTGACACAAATGCGCAAATGCACACACAGCTTGTCCAGTCCCTGTAGAGAAGTAGTGCCATTAGAATAGGACTCTGTGGAGCAGATAAGCTTGAATCCATTGGCACCATGTCTAATGCCAGGCATGGGCTAGAGTGGTGTTTCTCGACCCTGGTCCTGGAGGCACCCCTACCCTGCATATTTTAGAGCTTTCCCTGCACCCACAACACCTGATTTTAACTAATCAGCTCATTAACCTGCCCTACAGAGTTGCATGAGGTGTGTTTAAACTGAAATGTGCAGGGCAAGGGTGCCTCTAGGACCAGGGTTGAAAGACACTGTATTAGAGGGATGTTAAGCTCCCTAGTAGCTTGATGTGGAGCATTGGAACTGTGCTCTCTGGAATGATGGAGCTCCTTTAAGTATTTTGGGATGAGTTGGGAAGTTGAGGGGCGATTAGAGAGCAGATGAGAGGGGGTCATCCTACATCACTACAGCAATGAACCAAAATCAAGTAGAAAGCCTTTCCTGGACAGTAGAGACAGTTACCCCAACAAAAGTAGGATAAGCACCTAGTTGCACAATACTGAATGCTAGGCATGGGCTGAAGGGTACAACACCCCCAAACAATGAGCTGTGGAGGGGTGGAATTGTGTTTTCTAGAATATTTTTGTGATGAGGATGAGTTGGGCAGTTGAGGATCACCCAACATACTGACCTTGCTAGCACACACAGCACAAACTGCTATTTTTAATAATTTTTAAGAAACAATGAATAAGTAAGAATACCAATACTTTTGTCCATGTGGGGTATCTTCTCCAAATTTTGTTTCAAGTCATTTTGAGCAGTTATAATGTATTAAGAACACTGAAGAAATTATGCTGTATCAATAGCATGAATTAACATGGACAGCCATCAGCCTGTTCTGCTCTGAGTGAGTGTCATGAAAAAGTGACCAGATGTAGCCTGGTGAGGTCATCCTCAGTCATGTAGTCTCAGTTTAGTGTCTCACTGTCCACATTTATACTCAAGATTTTAAAGCCCAGTGGCATTGCCCCAGGCTGTTTGCTCTGCCTCAGCTCAGAAGCAATTAAATGGCACGTCTTTTTTGAGGGTCTGATATACTGTGTAAATATTGTAAATATGCTCCAATAATGCTGTTCCAAAATGTACAATGTCTTCTGCTTTTACCATTTCTTAATAGACATGCATGTGATTGTAAGATTGTCATCTTGCTGCAGATACCCTAACACTCTCCTGAATAATTTGCTGGTACAATCCAGAATTCACAGCTGTTTTTTTTAATGTAAAGTTGTAATAGATGCAATGGAGCAAAGCAGCCCTAGAAACATGATGCTGCCACCCCCATGTTTCACAGTTGAAATTAGGTTTTTATGAAGAATGGCAGGCGGCACGGTGGCGCAGTGGGAAGTTTCTGTGTGGAGTTTGCATGTTCTCCCCGTGTTCGTGTGTGTTTCCTCTGGGTACTCCGGTTTCCCCCACAGTCCAAAGACATGCATGATAGGTGAATTGGTGACTCTAAAGTGGCCCTTAGTGTGTGCATGTGTGTGCCCTACGATGGATTAGCGCCCTGTCTACGGTTGTTTCCCGCCCTTGCGCTCAGAGTTGCCAGCTGGGCACCGGCTCACCCGTGACCCTATTCAGGAATAAGCGGTTCGGAAAATGAATGATGAATGGCAGTGTTTGGTTTTGCTTTTATTCTTTTTATTCTTGCTTTTATTTTGATTTTATTCTGGCTTTTATTCTAAATCAATCCTGTTTTGTATTCAGCCCTTCGGTAGGCTTCTGCTTTGTCCACAAGGTCTTGAACAAACTTCAGGAGGGCAGTAGTGTTCTTTTTGAAGAGTAGTGCCTTCCTCTTTTCTGTCTTGCAATATACAACATTTGTTTTTAGGGTTTGCCTGAGGGTGGACTCATGAACACAGACATTACTCAGTGCAATACTGGCCTGTAGTTCCTTAATGTCCTGTCCATGTATACAATGTACAACAACAATAATGCATGAAGGAGCTGTTGGAATGGGCTGAATCTTTCTTTGTGTGAATGATGATATGTGTAAGTCATTACAATAACAGTGTGAGAGGACAGGATAATTGGGGAAAACAATTGAATATTCAATTGAATTGAATACAATTGAAAGGAGGCTATGGTTGGGCATGGAGGCATACAGGTTCCCTATGGCATCATCCGGCACATTTACCCACAAATCTTGCAGCTGAGCCTGTAGATCCTGAACACTCATAGGCTGACAAAGCTACCATCACAAATGGTCTCATAAATGCTCAATTTATGATAAATCCAGTGACCAGGAAGGCCAAGGAAGTGTTACACTCTAGCAGAAACAATCCTGGGAAACCCTTGCTGTCCTGCCATGAGAGGCAACACATGTGGGTCCCTATACAATCATATCAGCAGTTGGTGCAGCTCACCACAAGGACTCCATACTAGAAACTGACCATTGTCAGATCCCAAACAGAACCTGGATTTTTCCCTAAAGACAATAGCGTGCCAGTCCTGTTTGCTGTGTGTAACCATATATATTTTCAGTACCACTATTGTAGTTCCTTGGAAACCAGCATTTTGAGCACCAGAAACTCTCAGAAATCTCCATAAACATGTGTGGTAAACACCAACCTAAAGTTAAAGGCCCAAGGGAATGTTCTTGAAACATGGCAGTGCCTGCTTCAGTTACCCATTGGAATTAACTCATATTCTAGGTGTTCACATCACATACAGTGGAAATATGATCACTTTATCCTGGAAAGCTTTCTTTGTTGAAAGAAACCCAACTCATGATGCTTTTCTGTTTAATATTATATATGGAAATTGAAGGTTAAGTTGACCCAACTTGGAGAAATGAGAGTAGCCTTTGTAGAATAGGGGTAGCATCCATCCTCATGTCATTAGCCCAGTATTAAACCAGCCTTGGCCTGAAGGAAAATGCAGCAAGAGCACTTCAGCTTTATTACCGGACTGCTAGTCATTCCTGAAGTATCGCAACCTGATGCGTTATATTTGTGAGTAGTTAAACTCAAGTGCAGTATTGCTGTAAAAGCTCCTGTAAAGCTTTTATAAGGCCGTATACGCGAAGGCCTTGCTCCATGCACTTGGAGCTCATAAAGTTCTTTTCCCGAGGAAAAAGGTCTGTCAAGAGGTGACAGGCTCTGTACTTCACTGACGTGCTCGGCAGGGGTCTGCACACATTTTGAAACATAGTGCTCTGCTGCTTGGCACACATGGCCTCCCCCATGAAAACATCCCAGCAGCCTTCCGGGCCAGATTGACAGGGGAGAGATGGCACGTGGTGAAGCCGTCAGAGCGTTTGCGCTGTTGTGAGCGGATCATGAAGCAGGAAGGAAGGAAGACTTGTACTTGACAGCCTGGTATAGAGCAGAAGATGGTAGGAAAGCCAGTCACCAGGCCTGTGGAAGTTTGAAATGTTGTGACAACTGTCCTCGTTAGGTTTCTATGGCTCTGTGATTTGTTACAGCAGCGATGGAAAAAGAAGGGTGCTCTCAACTGCGCTCGAGACACGCCCTACCTTACCATGAGCCTCTGCTTCTTCATGACTGTCGTGAATTGTCAAGACAGAGGAAGTGTACTTCGGAAATTGATGCTAATTTATGAAGTTAATTTTGTGCCAAACGTTTTTCACAAAAGAGGTGTACCTCAAGCAATCTCAGCGCCCCTACTTTCTGTATATATCCATGATTTTCCTGAAAATCAAATTGGCAAAATACCTCAGATAAATGTGTAGAGACTGCAGCCCTGTTTCTGTCTGTGTTAAGCTGTAAATCCATCCCAGGAGGCTTTTGTGCTTTTATCAAACTTCAACATCTACAGTACTGTCAGAAAAATGTTAGGGCAACTAGAGAACACCTAGACAAAGACCAGGACAGGCAAACTGGCAGTTGTGCAGAAGATGATCATCAAAGGACCAAGGTCATTGCTACTTGATCATGGAGTGCCATATCAAGGAAAATCAATGCAAAGTTTATTGTAAGGGGAAAAGATGCATAAGCATGGTATCAGTGCATCTAGAGCCACCAGACAGACATCTCCAGGAGAGGGGGACCAACTGCAGTATTCCTAATATCAAGCCCATCCTGTAGCAGAGAGAGTGTCAGAAGCGTCTTATCTGGGCTAAGGAGACCTAACTGGACTGTTGCTTGGTGATCCAAAGCCCTCTTTTCAGATCAAAGTAAAGAGTCTCAGCTCCTCAGTCTGGAGCAAAATTGGAAAGGCACAGGATCAAAGGTGTCTGAAGTCTAATGTGAAGTTTCCCAGTCTGTGATGGTTTAGGGGGCCATGTCATCTGCTGGTTTTGGTCCACTGTGTTTTATCAAGGCCAGAATCAATGCAGCAACTACCAGGACATTTTAGAGCACTTCAGCTTTCCAACTGCTGACAAGCTTTATGGAGATTTCCATTTCCATTTCCAGCAGTAAGCATGGAAGTGCAGAGCTGTAGTCTAGTACTGCTGGTTAATGACCTGCTTGTCTCAAAATTCATTTGAATGAATGAAAGCATCCGTACTAAAACATGCTACCACCGTACGGTTGTCTGATGTATGTAGTTGTGCATGGGCGCATCTGGGAGTGTCAAAAGTGCTTCACAACATCTTTTCCCTTTATTGAGTTCTCTTTAAGCAGCAGCTGTTTTGAGAAAGCAGGTTGTAAATGGCCCTTTGCTGCCATGGGCTTCTCTGTGGCAGTGATCCTGACACAGCATACCCTTCTTACAAGAGGAGACATAGTACAACTCAATCAGGTGTTACAGCCAGGCTCACACTTCTAAAGCCTTGAATTAGTTGTACCTGGTATGTAGTTTTGACAGTCTAACTATAGAGTGAACGGTTTTGTGTACACTCCGAGCTCTTTCAGTAATAGTAGTGCTGGAAAATAGTAGCCTGCTGTTGTTATTGCTATGCAGGTGTGTCTATTGTACCTGCTTTCAGAGATGGACAGGTGTTAGCGCAGGCACTCAGACTGATTTGCAGCTATGCATAGGTTTCATAGACACGTCGTGCCATGCACCATAGTAACCTTTCTCTCAGTTCCCACCAATCCAGATTACCTATATTGGACTTGCATATTGATTAGGCTTGGGCACTCATTCGTGGTTTGTCTCTCCTTGGACCACTGCTAACTGGGAGCAACCCACAAGCCTCAATTCTGAGATGCTCTGACTCTGCACTTGTGAAAGTCACCCTGGTCCTCATACCTGCCCATTTGTCCCACATCCAACAAGTGTGCTAATATTGTGAGCCCAACATTATTCACTCTCAATCCAGAAATTCCAGAATACTCACACAAAGACATTTAAGATTTTATGAGGGTGGTCCAAAAGCACCAGGACACTGTTACACAGATAGTAGAAGGTCACTCACATCCCTAATACTCCTCTAATATTCTCTTGGTGAAACAATTCCAGCCCAAGTAGGTCTTTATATTCCTCCCAAAAGATCCTTGCCCTTTCCAGGCTTGGAGAATTAGTTATAATGGAACTGAGGGATTCAGATTAGAAAGGCTCAATTATGAATTCATGTCCTCTCCTGGAATTGGCCATACCCCCCTCCAAGAAGACCTCAGGAAACAGCCTCAGATGTTGCTGGGGAGGGGAATTTTGAGCTGTGCTGTTTTTCAGCTGTTGTCCCAGGTTTAGTACACAGCTGGTCAGTGCTTGGCCCCCTCGAGACACTGGATGGTGGATACAACCTTTATATAGAACAGGATGGTGTTGTGACTGTGTTTGTTCTGGAGCGGTCAGTGTGTGTGTATTTGTGTTGGTGTGTGTATACAGCCTTAGAGACCCAGCAGAATTTGATTACGGCTGTCTTCAATTTCTAATAGAACCTGACAGCCTTGCTTGCTTCAGTAAATATTTCGCTATGCTGTTCACATAGCCTGACAGGCTTATTCCAGCGATGAGCATGCTATTAGGCAGATCTTACCTGCTGCTCTAATCTCTTCCTGCATGGGTGGAAGGTTTCAGAGGAACTCTGTGCTTCAAGAACTAATCGATAGCGGTGCCCCGAGACACATGAGTAAAGGCTGATAATCTACAGGACTGCCTAGCTGATATAGAATTGCTGTCCCAGTGAACAGAGATGAAGAGTGAAGACCACATCCCTCAAACTAACTGCTTTAATTATGCTGCTGCAAATTCACCAAGGCCTTCCCTGGACCCCCAGAGCCCTTCTAAAACAGCAACACGAGATGACGGTGGTAGAACTTGCTGCTTCAGCAAGAAGATAAGGGAAGTTAGGCGATCAGTGGTTTACTAATCAATAAAAAAGGGGCAATAATAGAGTCACAGAGCCACTTTTGGTCTAACCTTCAAAAGTCACACCAGTGATAAAATCCTGTAGTTCAGCATTAACTAGAGAGTGCAGTTCCTGCAGAAACTGTGAGCGCAATTGCAGCTCAGCAATGTTGCTGTGATATAGGTGTTGGTTGATAAGGTATTACTAAATGTCATAATTCTGAATACTCCGCCGTTCATTCCTATGGGGAAAAGTGTGCAATACGTTTACGAAAACTGTATCTCAGATTGGATTTCAGTGCATTCCTATGGGAGTGTTTAGGCCAGAGTATTTTTTTTCTGACATTTACTGTACGGATACTATTGCACTTGTCCAAAAGCTGTATATAAGCACACTACTCCAGGTCAGGATGGAAATATCAGAATTGGAACAGTGTTGATATCTTAAAAACTGGTGGAATAGCAATAATAAAGGTAATAAAGCAGGGCTGCGCGATATGGACACAAAATCATATCCCGATATATTGTAACTGAATGCCGATATATGCCATGCAATATATGATGTGAAAAATATAATGTGAAGAAATTAGGACACCTCATGAAATTCTTTATCTACATTTAAACACATAATGCCCCCTTCATGTGAGAACACAAGTGGGAGTGGAGAGGAGCAGGGTAGAGGGCTGAAAGTTTCTGCAAGTAGAATCTTCTTTTAAAACATTCAATATAAACGATATCGCCTCAACCCATGTCCCATGCTGTTTTTATCACAACATAGATATAAATATCAATATATCACCTCAGCCCATTTCTAGTGCTGTTTATATCCCAATATAGATAATAAAAAAAAAATAAGTGTAAAAAAAAAGTGTGGTCACCTATTGTAATCACATTAGTTATGTTTTCTAAATAAAGGTCATTCAAACAGCAGATGAAGTGTACATTCTGCCTCATTTGTGTTGATAAATTTGAATTATTATCTGGATTTGATGAAAAGTACATTTTAACATGTTTTTGTCAAATTTTTAAAAATGGGGGGAATGCTGAAAGTGCTGAACTGACATTACAGTATAATCATCAGTAATTAAGTATGTAATGACCTAATCAGTGCAAGCTAACCAAGATCTAACGGGACCCAACAAAATATTGTTTCAGGTTAGATTTGAGTTTGAAAGCAGATGTTAGCAATTGGCTAAATGGGCTGATAGCATTTGGGCCGAACAAAGGGTATAGTATGAAGGAAGGAGCTGAATTCGCAGGTGTATAGCAGCATGCGCTCATACAGGTTCACCAGAAGTGGCGGAAATCCCAGTCTACAGGAATCAAGTCCTCAGAACTGTGGTTGAGGACTGATGGACTGTGCTTGAAACTGATGGACAGGGACCACTGGTGTGTTTCATTGCTTGTTAATGAAAATTGCTTTACTTCCTGTCAAGAATCCTGTGAAATCACGCTTTTTAGCCAATTATTTACATTTGCTTTGTGACCCATTTTCCACATTGAATAAGACATTCACTGCACATATCACCTTTACTTAATCTATGAATCCTGTCGCACACCCCACAGGTATTTATAACTCATTCATCTTCATTCAACACCATCTGCAGGAGCCTGAATTTAATAACCCCTTAAACTGTTTTTTTTTTTTTTTTTTTTTGTTATTCAGTTGATCAGGACCAAATTTTGGCCCTTTCATAGAGACCATGGTTCATGACACCTTTCACACCATCTATTTAGGTTCAGCCCAATCTGAAAGGCCTGAAGGTCAGCACTAAATAAGGTAGCGATGAAAGCACCCTAAGAATAAAGAAAGCTATAAGTTGCAAAATGGTTGCCTTTAAAACCCCATAAGCCCACTTACAAGAACACTTTCAGAGCTCTTATCTGGAAATGGAAAAAAATCCACTGCATCCCTTTTAAACCTCGAGAGCCTTATTTGTCGGAGAAACCGTGCTGTTTTCTGGCTGTGATTGGCAGCAGCCCAGGAGACACTGTAAATCTGTCTCTCTCCACTGAGTTTCTGGGAAGTCGCTGTGCTCACTTTGTCATCCAGCACTTTGATATACCAATGGACTTGAGTGGCCTCATAAACGTCTGCCATGACCTACTGATGGTGTGAAACAGACCGTAGTATTACTGCATTGACCTGCTAAGAACCCATTCTCATATCCCACCTCTCATTATTCCTTAAAATGAAATAGGCTGTTTTTGTTACTATGCCTTTAGGAGAGATATGTACTGTAGTACTGTGTGGTTTGGACACCAAAGTAAATTATGTAAAACCATTTATCCCCGCAAGAGTTTGTTTTGCTTTTAAAAAAGCAGATCATTGAATAGATTGGAATAGATGCAGGTAAACATAAATACAGTAAAAACTAACATGACGTTCTCATTTGGAGAAAAGTCGTTTGAGCTCTTGTGAGCTAATTTGGAGATCAAAGCTTGGGTCCAGAATTCTCCTCCAGTCATTGTGTGGAATTCCACCACCAACTCACTGGATTTAATAACATTAAGCACTGATAATAATCCTATACTCCCATGAGGAGATGTTTGGAGATGTTTAATCTCTTAGAAGATGCACAATTTGTTTTCTAAGCTTCAAAACTCAGGATCAGAGAAACCTTCAGACTTCAGAATTAAAACTACGAGACTTACCCTACCCATTGTCTTAACTTTGTGTACCAGTGAGTGTTTACTGCTGTCCACATGTAGATGATTAACCTGCATGGAGACTCTGAGTAGGTAGCAGAGGGGGCAGAGATAATGATGTCACTGACTCAGATATTGAGTTATAGAGGGAAATAAGAAAGAAGGGGCTAGGGATAGTACTGGTGCATAAATACTGGTACTCAAAAACACTCTGGATGGTGAATTTCCAACAAGATTTCTGAGATGTAAAGTGTTTTTTAAGTCTAAAAACGCAAACAAGTGTAGGTGCAACTGAATTTGAAAATAACAATATCTGGTATGTGTGACTGTCTCTTATACATTTCAGTTTTTTTACAGAATAAAAGTACATCAAACTACAAAATTGGCCTAGGTTGCTAAAGGGTAATGAAGACAGACTTTTTGTGGGAGTGTTATTTATATTTATTCTAATATTATTCTCTCATAGTCAGAAAAATAGTTGCACCCAGAAGGAAGTGTGGAATTGCGGTATGTCATTTGTCAGTCCTGTTCACCTCTGTCTTCCTGTCTTGTTCTAGTTGTTGTTTCTCCTCATGTGCTCCTAACCACATGGGTTGTGTTTGTTTTGTCCTTGTCTCCTCCCTTGGTCCATCCCTTACAGCCTGTATTTGTGAGTCCTTGTTGAATTTTTTTTTTTGCAATGAAGGAAGATAAAGGTTAGCAGGAGCAATAAATGATGAAATGGAACAAATATGGGCAATATTTATTGATCTACATATTCAGAAGTGGTGTCTTTTAGTATTGCATTGGGTATAACGCAGCATGCCAGACATCTCAGCATGGAGTTGTAGAGGCTCCTTATGGTGTTCTGTGATAATCCGTCCCCTGCACCTTGAATATTGTCACAATATAGTATTGTACAACTAACTGTAGCCTCCTCCATGACAAAAGCTGGAATTGTTTTGAAGAGGACTCGCTGCAGTTCTGAATGATCCATGATCGTCTGGCTTGACACCATTGTAGTCTTTTATGACATTGATGTGCATGTAGTCTTATGCCATGCAGCCATCTGCCAGTGGTGCTAGCACTAACATGTACATGACAATGCATCAGTTCTTTTGCTGGTGTGCCTTCTTTTATCCACTGCCACCAACAGCCTGATAATATCCGGCTGACCCGTAAGGTGCGCGATACATCGATAAGACCATCCCACTTCACAGAGCTCTGAAATGGGATGTCTCTTGAATTCTTCCAAGTACTTGAACTGCTTCCGAACTCTTCTCCAAGGCTTGCTTCGCTTGCGAAGGAGGCTACCAACACAACAGTACAAGTCAAAAGCACGTGGAATGGGATGACCTAATATAGTCAGTCAGATACAGTGATAAGGCCCGTCTTACATCACGTGCAGCCAAGCATGAAACTTTAAGGATGTCAAACCTACCCAGCAATTTTCAGTCCAACCAGTTGATCCCTTCTGGGTGCAGCTGTTTGGCTGACAATGAGTGTATTTAAAAAGTGCGGAATTTGTATCTCTGGCCCTTTAATGGCTGTTATTTCATTTCAACTGCATTATTATTTCTTCAGCACCATAATCATAATAATTTTTTTATTGCCCAAATCCCCAGCCGCATAACCCAAGGATATTTAATCAACCAATAATTAAATGTTTACAATATAACAAGGCGTTTGTGCAGTTATTACACCTCACCTCTGCAAATGATTACATACAGGGGTGAGACAGTAACATGTGAAGAGTAAGTAAACGACTATTTCTGCATTATGCGCTCCACCAAGGCAACTCTGTCTGTGTTGGCATTCACTCCGGTTGCTATATAATTAAAGTGTCTTCAGGCAAAACAGTAGGACAGTTTAAACAAGCTTAGAGGAGTCCATTATGCTATATTTTCATGCAGGAGTGAATGCTTTTGCCAGCTCAATTGCTTCAGAACTACTACTGGGAAATGTTTAATCTACCTACTCAAACTGTGCTGAGTGGAATGCAGGTGTTTGCTCCGGCTAACAGTTTAATTAAAATTAAGGCTAAAATGCCAGTAAAAACTAATATGCTTGCTATCATGCCTTCATCCACAATGTACATCTTCATCTGTGTGTTTTTGAAGTGGAGTGCATTCATTGGAGTGCATTCATTCCTGCTGTTTTCCTGATGTAGTACGAATATATGAGGAAATAAAATATTATCAGTGCATTATATGAGTGTATCAGATATGATCATTGTATTATGTATTTCAGATATGATCAATGCATTATATGAGTATATCAGACATGATCAATGTTTTATTTGAGTATATCAGATGTTATCAATGTATTTTATTAGTATATCAGAAAATGTCAGTGCATTATATGAGTATATCAGACATGATAAATGCATTATATGAGTATATCAGGCATTTTCAGTACATTATATGAATATATCAGATCATACCAGTGCATTATATATATTGCACTTATATTGATAATATATTATCAATGAATTATATAAATGTTTCACATATCAGTTCATTATATGTGTATATCAGATATTGTCAGAATATTATGCAAGTATATCAGATATTACCAATGCATTATATAAGTATATCAGATATTAGCTATATATGTTATATAAGGTATTTCAGATATAATCAATGCATTTTCAGTAGATCAGGTATTATCAGATACTCCAAACTGATGTACTTATTGTTCTCCAGAAATAAATGTTAGTCCCAGTGCCACATTTTGTAAATGTTTATGTACCCGCAAAACATCAGCTATCGATATTGACCCAGAATTCCAGTTTCAAGGACTTTAAAGCTAATTTGACATTAAATGTGATTAATAGGTGAAGCTGCACTGCCCATCTAACATTTGAGGACACCTAGCTTTTACTAAATGTTTGAACAAACTCCAAGGTGGTGCACTTCTTTATTTTGCTGGTGAGCGTGTGCTGTTATAGATGGATTGTTAACATTAGCAGATGAATGAACTCATGAATGTCAGTACCACACACTAACGCTGCCATGTTTGGTGCTGTTTTTCCTGCAGATGTTGATGACTGCCTGTCTAACCCGTGTGAAAACGGTGGCACCTGCATTGATAAAGTGGACTCCTTCATCTGCCTGTGTTTGCCCAGCTACAGCGGTGACATGTGTGAGAAAGGTAATGGATTCTAACACAGGAGGATTAGTGCCGCAGTGGAATTCATTTTCAACAGAGGAGACAAATCTCAGTGCTCAGTGTCAACTGCTTTTGCATAATGTACCTTTGGCTTGTTAGAATTCCTGCCACTGCCAGTGCAGCATTGAGGAAATGGTAGATGTACACAAACATGCAGATAGCCCAAACTGGGCCTGCTCCCAGGGCATCTCTCTTAATGTTATCTGGGTTGTTCTTCTCATTTGAGGCCAAATATTCAGTAACAGGAGCCTTTTTGATCTCTTGACATATACGTATACATCCCCCTTCTAATACAGCCTTGACCTTTATTACTGAGAGGTCCCCGGAGATGTCACAGCTGTTGATTTCCAGGAATCCAAGCATATTAATTGTTATAATTGCTCTGTCTGGGTGGGTCATCAGATTTTTAGGTGATGTAACAGAACTAGCCGTAGGAGTTCTCCTGCAATTGTGTTCATCTGGCCTGGGTGGTGCTTAAAACATTCTTGCGTGTATCCAGCATGCAAATGTCATGTTTCCATTTTAGTACAAGAGCTGTAGCCAGGGGCTAACATTGTGGAAGTGATGCTGGTGGAGGCCAACATCCCAAGGCTGTGTTAGTGATTTTGGGAAAGGGTCATAGTCAGTATGGTAATGGTGCAGAAGTTATTTTGGACAAAGGCTGTAGCTGGTGCACTGACACCACAGTAGCAATGTGGGATGAGGCAGAAGCCAGCATGATGGGAGTGATGTTTCACTGTCAGCCATGATCGATGAAGGCAAACTTGGTAAGATAGCTAATGTTATGCTGTTTGGATAGTATCTTTCCACAAAATGACCAGCTCATGATTACATCATGATGAAAAGTGTAAGTTCTTCCAGAAACCCAAAGGGTACAAAGGAGACATTGCTAAAAGGCTGCTGGTGGCGCTCTTTCAAATAAGGAGAATGGGATTTGAGTGACATAAACGACCTAAACCTCAGCAGCATGCCATTAGGCTTGACCTCTTCAGAATAACAATACTATATAATGTAAAACATATAACACATCATGGTTGTGTTCGAATCTGTTTTTCTGTGTATTATGAACATGTTTGGAAAGATATTCACTTTAAATGTTCACAGATCATGTTTGTTGCATGGCTGCATGGCTCCTTGGTCTACATGACATTCATCTCCACTCCCCGTGGCCCACGCTGCCATTAATCTCAACAGCTTTACACTCCTGCCACAATCCAGCCTGTCCTCCTCCAAGTCCACACACACACACACACACACAAATATGAGCACACACACTAATGATGATTTATGAATTCTAATAATGCAGCTACCGCAACATAGGGACAAAGCGCTTAAAGATGATGTAATGGAGATACTGAGGACATATGAGTCAGTTAGAGTGTTCTTTGTTGATTTGAGGACCAGAAACAAGGACAGTGTATAATATTACAGTTTTACGATGCTAATAAACTGCTGTTATTGTGATATAGAGAGTTATAGTGGTCACAAGGTTTGGTTTATGTCCTAGCCTGGAGTTACAACGGCAAAGGTGTGGACACATCTGAGTGAATGTATGGTTTTCATGAGGCTGTTAAAGTATAATATACCTTTTTAACCCACTGTGTTGTGCACACACAGGACTTAATCCTCCACATTTAACCCATCCACACACAGTAATACACACACTAGTGAATTCACACACACCAGTGTTGCCGCCTTGCTCAAGGGCACTTCAGTCACAGCCTGCCAGTTCAGGGATTCGAACCAGCGACCTTCCAGTCACAAGGCTAGTTCCCTAAACATCAGGCCATGAACATGGTTCACTTAAACTGATTTTCAATATCTAAAAACATACTTTAATACTAAAAATTTGTAACAGAATGAGTGTTTATATAAGACAATACAGAATATTTCTAAACTGTTTTAGCAAATAACAGAAAGCAGTTCTAAGAACAGCTTTGTAACAACACATTACCTTATCAACTGCCTAGCAACACCTTAACCTTATCAAGCCAGTGGACTGATATATTCCCGGTATCTTGGTGCTCAAGTCACACTTACTTTCCGTTTTCATTACAGAAATCTCCTCTGAAATAATGGTGATTATCATATTCACTCAAGAGTTAGCAAGTCGGGGGTCATCTGGCATTGTGTAGCTCTCGAAGTGCACCGAGGATTGGGGAGGCTAAATTATGTATTTGAACTCCATTCGAATTCCCACTGTGTCTCTGAAGGCTTCATACTGATTGGGTCTTAATTAGCACCCTCCACACTCCTAATAGCAGCTCCCTCATTGCACTCGTCTGGTGTGAACCAAAGACCAGCTGCCAGGGTTACAGTTTGACAGTACTCACATATCCTTCACACAAAAACAAATACATGCAGTACATTCTGCTCATATAAACATTTCATCATGCTGTAAACTCTGTCAGGGTAGAAATTGATTACATGAGCAAAAGTAAGCTGAACACAGCCAAACAACATTTTCATCAATGCAAACAGAGTTCAACTGTGTACAACTGATCAATGTCAGCACATTTATGGGTAGATTTATTGCTTGGAAGTAGGCAATGTTTTCAAATCTCTGAGAACATATTTGGTTGTAGAACTGTATGCCGAGTGGCCAGTTTATTACAAACAGCTACCATATGGGGGTAGTTTATATACCATACACTACTTTGTAGGCCTACAGTTACAGACTGTTGCCCATCTGCTGCTGCATCTAAAAGCCCTTCACTACCCTGATTGTTAATACACTGTAAACATTTTAAATCAGGCAAATTTAAAATGATACTGAAACTGATTACAGAGTATTTTTTAATGAACTCAACTAGCAAACATTCTGCTAAATAATTTGTAAATAATTTCATCTATATACAGATGACAGACATGTTTGGACCACTTTTGGGCACTGAGTCCTTACTGTCATTTGAACTCACATGTGATAAGCAGCAATTAGACTGTTGTGCCACCCAAGAGCTGAGAAATTTCAGTACATGGCTTATAGTCACTCAACTTTCTAACCACCTACTCGGCAAGAGACAAGAGATCACTGCTGTTGAGGCCTATGAACACCACAGCCCTCTATAGTCAGGTCTGAGAGTCTCTCTCTCTCTCTCTCTCTCTCTCTCTCTCTCTCTCTCTCTCTCTCTCCTGGAAGAAGTTTCATGGTCACTGCTACAGGCTCTTCCCCCGCCGGCACACCTGGGAGGATGCTGAGAAGGACTGCAGGGAGCACAGCGGTCACCTGACCAGCGTCACCTCTACCATGGAGCAAGACTTTCTCAATGGTTTGTAACACGCTGCCAATCAGATCAACAGCTGTTTCCTTCACAGCAGTTGTGAAGCTCCTGAGGTGTGCTGAGGATTACACATTCATTTCCAGGCAGACATTATTCTTTAATTGAAGAGAATAGCCAGCATTCAGGATTTAGTCTCCAAGGAAACATATCTATATTTTGTACCAATATATACTTTTTGGAACTGAAGAAACTGATTGAATGCAACAAAAGTCTCAGTAATAGAACGTTTTCTTATAATCTGAACCTCTTTTCTAGTGGAACTCAAAACTTGTGAATTATGCATTCTTTAATCTTTAAACACTTGTGCCATGTATTCTCTGTACAACTAAATACACCAAACTGTGACTGTGACAGTTCAGTATGAATACATGTATCATCACATCCCTAATCAAATCGTTGTAATCAACTCAAATCAGATTTATTTGTGTAGTGGTTTTGACTGATGTTGTCACAACGTAGCTTTATAGAAATTGAAAACAAGATGATCAATACACAAAACAAGGGATAAAGACATAAACGCCCAGTGGGGGAGCCTTGCGACAGTGGCGAAAGGGTGACAGGGCAGGAAAACTCCCTCAGAGCTAGAGGAAGAAACCTCGGGAGGAACCTCTCAAAGGGAGAGCCATCCTCCTCTGGTCAAACTACCAATATATTATTGATAAGGAACATTGGTCCAATGGCATTAGGTCATGTACATTTCTCCATAGTTTTGATGGTGGGCAAATCACTCAAAGGCAGGGGTGAGAAACTAGTCCCAAGTCAGAAGTACCAGAAGGTGGGCAGTCAAAGTAAGGGGATGGGCAGGGAGCCTGAGGTCTCAAGGTTAAGGTGGCAGGGAAACTCAACTTTAGCCTTCTGTCGGCCCAGGCTGATGGACGGACATCAACTTGGGAAAAGTAACTATGATTAGATTATTGTTTATATTTTTGAGAACAGAGAACGTAAAACATATCCAGAGGGTGGCAAGAGGTAGGTCTGACTATATCAGCCTATCGAAAAGGAGAAAACCACAAGGTAACAAGTATGGGAGCACCCTGAAGCACTGGCATCTAATCACTCCACCAATGTTGTGATGTAATGTAGTACATCATTTATCAGTGTTCCTTCCCTCCATTATAGTTGCTCTAGAAAGTGATTTTCTGTTCAGTTACAGATTGTTGGTTTGGTCAGTATCTTCTGTTAAATATCATGTGGCTCGGGATGCTCAGTGGCAGTGCGCTGCAGGGTAGCTCTGTGCTACACTGAAACACTGCCTCCATCTGGCTGTGGTCTGGCCACGAATGTGTGGATCGGGCTGAATGACAGAACAGTCGAAGAAGACTTCCAGTGGACTGACAACTTGGACTTGGTGAGTGCTGACCAAAAGGTCAGACATACACACCTACGTAACCATTCAAATGTCCTGATCTGCATCAGGCAACTACTAAAACCAGTGATAAGGATGGGAGTCATTTTGACAATTCAAAGGTCGGCGCTGTCGTAAGAGCTCTGAAAACCCAGACATAAACACTACACTGGATGGACATTTCACATGCATATAAAGAAAAGTGTAAAGCTTTCACAACCTGGTTGGTTTAAAAGGAGCATTTGTGGACAGTGCATGGATCGCTCCGGTCTTACACTCTTGACACTGTTAAATTGATTGATTGATTTTCTTTAATCCTATGAACTGGGTTTATCGATCAATTATTAATTCCAATGCCACGGCTGTTTAGAACTAGTTGGTCTCAATCTTCAGTTAAGCTCCTGTAGCTACACTGGCCCTTTACGGTTAAGATTTGACACCCCTGGTCTAAGGAGTTAGGTTAGCAGAGTAAAGTTGTAACTCTGTCCAGTGAGTACTCCTGACATTCCTCAGTTTCCATCTACAGGTGTATGAGAACTATGGAATCAGCCGGACAACTTCTTTGCGGGCGGAGAGGACTGTGTGGTCATGATCTCTCGAGAGGATGGCAAGTGGAACGATGTGCCCTGTAACTACAACCTGCCCTACATCTGCAAGAAGGGCACAGGTGAGGATAAGGTTCTCCTTTCAAAGTCCAACTCCTGCAAGAAGTACTGACCAGCAGCATTCTGTCAGATGCTGAACTAGTTTCCTCCTCAAAGTCCTAAAGTTCCTCCAGGTGGGAAAGTGCTGAATTGGAGCAATTGTTTTCAGACTAGACCTTTCCTGTTCTCTTCTTCTGACATCTTCATGAGTTCCTGAATTTGACTTAGAACACAGCTCCTTGTTCCTACGTTCACTTTCCATTTGATCTGTTCATCTTACCATACTGGAGCGCTTTGTGGTTCTTTAACTACAGACTGTCACTCACTGTCCACTCTAATAGACACCCTAACTAGTTGCTCCACCTTGTAGATGTGTAGATCACAAGGGTGTAGTCATCTGTTGCTGCACAGTTTGTGTTGGTCATCCTCTAGTCCTTCATCATTGTTTACAGGATGCTACTGACTGAATATTTCTGGTTGGTGGACAATTCTCAGTCAAGCGGTGGCACCGAGGTGTTTAAACACTCCGGCAGCACCGCTGTGACTGATTCACTCATACCAGCACGACACACACTAACACACCACCACCATGTCAGTGTCACTGCCACCACCCACATAGTACCTGTTCTGTAAAAGGTCCTAGTCCTGGAGCATTAAAGAACAGGGAGAAAAAGGATGCTAACGAAGAATGCAGAGAAACAGATAGACTGCAGTCTGTGCTCCTGTATGGTCAGAGGAGCTGATCAAATGT
Organism: Acestrorhynchus altus; assembly: GCA_034509495.1. Lineage (NCBI taxonomy): Eukaryota > Metazoa > Chordata > Actinopteri > Characiformes > Acestrorhynchidae > Acestrorhynchus > Acestrorhynchus altus. The sequence continues at coordinate 21,722,981 of CM067502.1, forward strand.
ACAGGATGTGGTCATAATATTGTAAGACAGCAGGGTTATCATAACTGCCATGGTAATGTTAATATTGCCATTTGTTATTAAGCTACCTTTTGTTGACGGACTGTTGGCTTCACTCGAATTACAAGAAAATGATTATACTGCTCAGCTTGAGCTAGGTTCAGAATTTCAATACACCTTCATGGCTCCTTCATGATTCAACTTCAAAGGGTGATCCTGTGGTGCACCCTGTCAGGAAACGTCTTTATCTGCGACCACTTCAAAGTAGTATTACGTCTTATGAATAGCTTACAATAGGCTATCTGCTTAATTTTGTTTATTTGTGTGGTCCAGAACTGCTGTTGCTACAGTGGTCATTTAAGAGTCAATGTCCATGGAATGCTGAGTTTGGTCCAGTTTATTGGAGGTGGTGTGGATTTATGGGGTTTGATAATATTTTATGAGACTATCGAACCCACAGGCCCAGCTGCCCTGTTCAAAGCCATACTGTTAAAACAGTGGCTCAGGGCAGCTGTACTGTATTCAGACTGACTGTCTCCACTAGCATGGCTAATGGACATTACTACACTTTCTCCTCCTCCCCATTGAGGCTCCAGCACAAGGAAGCCCCAGGTCTAACTGCACATCTCTGAGGGAGAATTCAACACTGCTTGAGGGACACACACCCATATACCCAGAGCCTTTCTATATTTCTTATGCTTCCTCTGGTCATCTCTCTCTCTCTCTCTGTCTCTCTCTCTCTCTGTCTCTCTGTCTCTCTCTCTCTCTCTCTCTCTCTCTCTCTCTCTCTCTCTCTCTCTGACCTCTTGTGCTCCTGAGAGTAGAGCTGGATTTACAGTCTGGCCTGCAGGCTCCAATATGAAGAAAAGGTTGGGAGGGGATTAAAGGTCACCAGGCTTTAGTGAGAAAGCAGTCCAACTATTGTTACCATGACTAGAGCTGGACAGGAGGATACATTGGCCCCAGCCTACTGCCACTGTTGGTTTGGGTGTGTGATGTTTAGTCTACTAAAATGCATTAAATATTTTTTTTCCCTTCAATATTCTACAGACAAAACCCTATGATGACAAACTGAGAAATCTTTGCAAATTTTGTAAGAATAAAACACAAAAATATAACAGGTACATAAATATTCACAGCCTTTGCTCAATACTTTGTTGAGTACCATGCTATAAGTTTGGCACACCTGTTTTTGGAAGGTTTCTCCCATTATTCTTGGCTGAACCACTCAAGATCCATCAGATTGGATGTGAAGAGTCATTTTTAGATATCTCCAGAGATTCAAGTCTGGGCTCTGGCTTAGCTCAATATTTAGTGTCATGACAAAGGCTGTAAATACTTAAATACATGTTACATTTTTGTGTTTTATTTTTAGTAAATTTGCAAAGATTTCAAGCAAATGTTTTGCATTCATCATAATGGGGTATTGTGTGTAAAATTTTGAGGGGGAGGAATGAATTGATAACAAAATGTGCAACAAGTGAAGCAGTGTGAATACTTGCACTGTATAGAGCCCTTTTAATTACTCTGTATGATCATCAAATATATATCATATACATAAAGTCCTTTGAGGTCATCTGAGGTTGTCCATATTAGATTAGATTAGATTAGATTAGATTAGATTAGATTAGATTAGATTAGATTAGATTAGATTAGATTAGATTAGATTCAACTTTATTGTCATTGTGCAAAATACCAGTACAGAGCCAATGAAATGCAGTTAGCATCCAATCCAAGTGCAATATGCAGTGTTATTTACATAAAGTGCATGGATATAAATATGTATACATAAGTATGGCATATATAAATGTACAAGTATGTAGATTACATATACCGAGCAGATGTGCAGAATGTAGTATGCATGTGGTGGTAGCAGTTGAAATGAATACCAGCTGTACTGTATAGAGTGGACAAACAGTGTTACAGAATTATAAACGAATACCAACAGTAAACGAATACCAACAGTACTGAATAGAATGAGCATTACAGTATTATGGAATTATGAAATGACTACCAAACAGTACTGTACAGAATGAGCATACAGTATTGTGTTGGTGAAACTATATATAGTTTATATAAAAATAATAGAATATTTAATGCATGCATAATTGCACGGTTCATTATCCTGCTGAAATATCCCATCATTTTTTGGGTACATATAGTCCATAAAGGACTTGATGGCCAAGCATTGAAATGTAGCGAACACCAGTTATTGGTTTGTTTAGACTAGTGGACCTAACTTATACCATGAGGATATAACCCATACCTATGTGGAACCACCACCAGTCTGCGGAATGTCTTATTAACAACTAGGATCCATGTCTTCATGGGGTTAGCATCACACACACCTTACCCTTACCCGAAAACAATTGGTAGCGTGGCTCATCAGACCATGCCACATGTTTGCAGTCCTCTAGGCTCCTGTTAGCAACCTCACAAGTCCAGGTGAGGTGATGTTCCTGTAGTGTTAACAGAGGCAGTCTGGTGGGTCTTCTGCTCACATATCCCATGGAAGCTAAAGAACACCACACTTGCCAGCCTGATATGCGTGTGCACTGAATGTTAAAGTCACTTGTCTATTCGTACAGACAGTTTTATCTAGACATCACCATTTTATCCTTACAGCATTTGGCAGATGTTCTAATCAAGAGTGACTTACAAAAGTGCTTTGCAGTTCACTCATAAATATCCTCAGCTAGTTTGTAGAGGCTAGAATCCAGAGTTACCTCAAGCTTAGATGCTGCGTAATACAGATGTCAAAATAGAGACCTTGATACGTAATGCTCAACATATTACACTTTATCACACAAGACATAGTATAATCATAATTATTTAATGAATGAAATGGTCTTGAAAGAGACGGTCTTCAGTCAGTTTTGAAGACAGCAAGTGACTCAGCTGTCCGGACCCCCAAGCACCACTTTGGTGCCAGGACAGAAAAGAGTCTGGATGGTTGTTTTCCATGCATCTTGAGGGATGGTGGATCCAGCCAAGCTGTAATTGATGCTCAAATGGCTCTTGGTACAAACCGGTCAGCATCAAGGTTTAGCTTCAGGACGTCAGTGAAGGGAACACAGCAGAGGAGTTGAACTTAAGAACATTAAAGACAAGCCATGCTGCCCCATTCTGGATCAGGGCCTGATGGTACACATAGGAAAACCAGCCAGAATGGAGTTGCAGTTGTCAAGCCTTGAAATGACAGGAGACTGAATGAGCAGCGGAGTGTCCACTCTAGATAGAAAAGGTTGAATTCTACAAATGTTGTAAAGGAGAAATCTGCATGACTGTATATGTAACATTTTTGAAACAATAACGATAACTGGTCATCGACACCAGCCACTTTTTCCTGGTACATACATGACGCTGTGGCTCAAGGAATATTAAATGTCTGCACAATTTCAGACACAGAATGTCCCATCCATCTTTCACCCACTAACATGCCTTGCACAAACTGATAACTCACTTCCCCTTGCCATGAACATGCTGGCCATTGTTCAGCCTCCCTCACATAATATTTTTAAATCAAAATCTATTTTAAATCAATGTCTTGGGATTCGGATCCTATTTATCTTGAACAGGGGGTGTCCAAACCTTGTTTTGTAGGGATAATGGTCAGTGTTTGTGTGCATTACATTGTTATAACATTTATTGCATTTAGCTGACTTATAAGGTTACTCATATTATAGACGTGGGCCCGAATGGTGTTAGTAGTGGGTAGTGGTGTTAGTAGTGGACCTAAGGACTCTTATTGGTCTAGCACAGCATAGTTGCACAGACTGGGAATTGAACCCCAGTATCCCACATGGTGTGGTGGCTCACTGGTGGTGTTATCTGTTGTGCAACACCAATGGCAGGTATGCAGGTATTTTATCATTCTTGTACCAGTGAATGCCACACAAATAATTATACCGTCTATGTCTTTCATTAAGCACACTGACTGCAGGCTAGAAAAAGTAAGTGAACCTCTATGTTAATGACATTTCAGTGTAAATAGACTTCCAGAAGTGTGGCTTTCAACTGTACTTTTCCTATTAAATGAAGACACACAAATCCTCTTAAGATTATATGGTGTGATCCATGCGTTCATGCAGACTACACAAACATGTGTAGTCCAAATGTCTACAAACAGAAAATTCAGACTGATACAACTCTGCCTAGGAGTGGACGTCCTGTTAAGGTCATTCTAAAAGCACAGTGGGCAGTCCTGTCCATGGTACTCATAGTGTTCCATTCCTGCTGCATTAGTGATGTGTGGAACACCTCCTGCTGTGGAAAATGCCTATCTGGTGGGTCGGAGGCGGTCCCACTACGACATCCACTCAGTGGTGCGTTTCCAGTGTGCTGATGGGTTCTTCCAGAGACACATTCCCACGGCCCGCTGTCGGCCCAACGGAACTTGGGAGAGGCCCAAGATTGTCTGCACCAAGTGTGAGTAGAACTGTTGTGAGATGTATGCTATGGGAAAAGACTTAATGTGTAGAAGCCCTATATTATCATATACACTCTTAAAAACAAAGGTGCTGCAAAGGGTTTTATGAGTAATGTTACAGGAGAGCCACGTTCACGTTTCATAAAAAAACATAAAAGATTTTATAATAAGATAAAAGATTTCCCTTTCCCTTAAACCGGAAAGAAACCTTACATCTAATGCAAATCACATACCTAATACAAATATGGTTCTTTGTGAAAACAAAAGGGATTCTTGTATAACATAACCTAAAGAACCCTTTGTAGAACCTTAATTTTGTGCAGTCAGTGCAATTATTGATATTATATTTGATACACTGTTTGTGTGATATTTGATTGTTGCATTTCTTCGGTTGCTTGTACGATGCTGATGAGCCCCATCTCTGCTTTAACCCCCAGCGCGGAGGTCTCACCGCTACCGTCGGCAACACCACAGATCCCGCCATGAGCACCGACGACACCGGAGACACGGGGCTGGCCACAGGGGGCGGGACTAGAGCCGCCTATTACCACCGCCTGCGGATCCCTGCGTGACGTCCCTTCCTTTGCTTCGAGCTCTGAGGCACAGAGGAGAGCGAAAAGGCCTCCAAGGACAGAAAAGATCATGTCTTTCCCCCCCTCACTCTTTCTCTTTTTAGAGGTTACTTTTCTTTCAAGAATTGTGTTGACTCGTTCTTTCTCTCTTCCTCTTCCTCTTGGATTTAGTTACAACATTCATTTCCCTGACCCTGATGGGGAAACACTGATTCTTCTAACATTGCCACTAATATATGACTTAGTTTAACACATTCAGAGTTGATGTTAACATAATTAAAGTTATCAAGCGATGGTTTGATTGCTGGGAAGGTTCTGCTGATTGACCGATTGATTTACCTGTGTGTTTGAAGCTGGTATGTGTGGCTCTGGCCACCCCTAGTCATTTTGCCCTTTTCGTAGGACGTTTCTATTGATTTTTGTTGTAGTGGCAGAATGTTCTCCTAGGTCTTGCAGAGTATGTATTTGGTTACAGTTATGTATATTCTCTTTGTAGTGCAATAACACTTTAAAGAATGTGTCCCAAACATCAAAAATGAAAGAAACACCCCCTATTCTTGATGCCTGCTTATGTTCTGAGGAAAATCTCTACTTATTGTGGCACAGGTGAATGAAATTTGAATTTTTGTATTCACAGACAAAAGCATACAAATGGAATATGGTTGATGTCATGAGCAAACCATACGTCAAAGCTAGTCTTTTGAGATGAAAAGCATTTGTAACATTGAACATTGAGTTAACCATTATTCAAGGTGTGTAGGTGTTTTGTTTTTACTCTCTCAAAATAACCAGGGAGCAGTGTTAGATATCTGAAAAGTGTAAAGAAACAGAACTGATATCCAACTTTCTCTCACAATTCTCTCTCAATTGACACCATTTAGTGCTGTAAATTTCAAAGTCGGCATTAATTAAAACAGTGTTGATTAAAATGTTAATCTTTCTGAATGTCTGATTAGCACAGTGTAACTGATTCATATATTTGATTGCAAATTATGTTAATTAATACTATGATTCGTTAATGAAAGTGTAAATCAAAATTCTTGTCTGTTTGAGTGGCAGTGCACATCTATGAGTTTTTTGCTCGTGTAGGCTACTGCAACACACAGCAATAGGCTCTTTTCCACTGTAGAACCAAATGGTTCCAAATCTTGTCATGTCTTTATGATGTAGATTTTTGAAACTGGCTTTTTTCCATTTTCTGTGCTGCTAAAGTGCTGCTCAATTTGTCTTAATTTACAGAGGCACAATGCTGGCAAGTATAATTAAAAAAAATTGGCATGTTGTTTTTATGAGATATGTTGTAATTACAAGAAAAATGTCTCATAATTACGAGAAAGTATCTTGTTATTATGAAATGTCATATAAATTCCATTTTATGTGGTAATTACAATTAGTATTTCATAATTATGAGAAAGTATCTCATCTTAAAAATGACCTATCATGCTGTACTTATGATATACATGTCATATTTTAAGAGAATGTATGTATGAAATATTATGTTGTAAAAACCACATGTCACATTTACGATTTACAACATCTAGTATTTACAAGAAAGTATCCTTATATTTTCAGATTATGTTGTAAGATGACATATCATCTGTCATATGTCATAATTACAACATATAGCATCTCATGATTAGGAGATGTATGTGGTTTTATTTATTTTGTGGGCTACCAAATGCGGTAGAGCATCTTTCAGACAGTTCATCGCCCCTTCTCTTGCTCCTAAACAGCATCCTAAAATAACTGAAATTTCTAAATTGCAGTGCAACAAGGAATAAACTAATGTCAGTATATTTAGTCAAAATTCTCAATCTGTCCATATGGGACAATAAGCAACGAAAATGGCAAGGGACTGTCTATAAAGTGCAGACACTGTTTAAAAATGTAAAACACTGAAAGAGATGAGCTTAATATCTATATAATAATACAATAATTTAATTATACTTGGCAGCAATACACTTCCATATAAATTGGTCTAGAATATTACAAAACGCATGAATGTGGCTAACGTTGAACTCTATTTTCTGAAAAGTTAACTGGAAGTAGGCCTGTATGCGGTTGGTCTGCTAGCCTTGCTTGTTGGTTATAGCTTCACACACCACAGACCAGGCAACACTCGTTTCCTGATTTTGAAATAGGATTATCTGTAGCAGCAAAGACGATAGCAGGAATTGAATCAGCTATCAAAGCTAACTGCAGATAACCCTAAATAAGCAAAAGTGAAACAAACACCAGAAAACAAGATTAAATTTCCACTTTCTGTAGCTTTAGTATCAGTTACACAACTTCACTTTGTGAAAATGTGTGCGAGGGTCAAGTCTGCACACGAGAGGGTGAAACTGCATGAGAGGGAATGAAAGTTTGCCTGCAAAAGCGAAAATGCAAGGAATACTTTAAAATGTGCAGGTCTGGGCTGCCTCCAGGCCTAAGTTTGGACTAAATAATTCCAGACATTAAAATAAAAAACTTTTTACACACTGTATTTATGAGCATGTAACTTGCCAATATTCTAGTATATATACAACCCTACAGACCAACAGAGAGCTGTAGATGTGGACATTAGATCATTTTTCTAACATTTTAACAAAGAATAAGTATAACTTGAAAATATGTGCCAGTTACAAGACTATTTCTATTGCAGCCCTGTTCAAATCTGCCCAAAGCCACTCAACACACCTCACAGTGGTGCCCATGTCCTATGGAGTCAAAATATCATAATAATGTCCCCACAACTTGGTGTCAGAACAAATGTTGAAGTTCCAAGCTGAAACAATGCCTAAACCAGTTATGGACTGGCCAACAGGATAACCAGGAAAAATCCTGTTGGGCCGGCACCAACCCCCACCCCCCTCCCCCCCCGGTAAAAAAACAAACACGGGCTGGAAGATATATAAATCCAGGGCTGAATTGTGGCCAGAAAAGTGTAAGCATGATCATTTGAGGCACATTTCGACCTCTCTCACATAGTTTCGCTCGCTCATGCACTCTCAATCCCTCTTGCAAAGTTCCACTCAACCTCTGTCAACTTCATAGCACTGCTGTAGATAGCTTTAAACAAGGGTGTCCAGTCTTATCCATAAAGGACCAGTGTGGATGCAGGTTTTTGAACCAACAAAGCAGGAGTTTACCTGAAGACTGAGACCAATTGATTAAACAAATGTGCTTCAGTTTGTTTGGAATGAAATCCTGGAGCCACACCGGCCCTTTGTGGATAAGACTGGACACCACTGGCTTAAAAAAGGCTTCTCTGTGGCAGAGTTCAGTAGCTTCCATCGTTTAGTTATTTGGCGATGAAATAAGCAAACTGAAGTCTTGACCAATTTTTTAGTTTTGAAGTAACAAAGACAGGATTGCACAAAATTCCTGGAAATGCTCAGCCAGTTTGGGAAAATCTACTGTACAGGCATTGCACTTGAACAGTTCTGTGGCTCAAAGTTAGATAGCTATTGTTCCTTCTCAGACGTGTTCAGCCCTACAGTGAAAAAGAGTCTAAAGTCAGTTCTCAAAAGCTGTAATCGCACTCGGCACAATATCAGGTTTCCCATCTTTTTGTCACCCTTAGATCAGAAATGACTGAAATGATGCAACAACATAGTACAATATTAAACTTAGTGGCTGTATCGGTGGATGTCTGTTAGCAAATAACGGATGGGGAACCAAGGGCCAACACAGTTTGCTCATATCCCTGCTCCAGCAGACCAAATGCACCTGGTATTTAACAGGTGAGTTCAATCAGGTGTGCTTGGCTGGCAAAAACACAAACCGGTGCAGGAATCCGGCCCTCCAGGACTGGAGTTCCCCATCCTTGGTATATAAGCTACCAAAACCTGCCAGAAGCACTAATTGCCTGAATGAATCTCCAAAGGGCCTATAGTCTACATTTTTCTGTCCCTGAGGTCCATATGCAAGGTGTGTGCTTTTATGTACCAAAAACAGACGGAAGATTAGAACGTTTTTACATGATAATATCCAACCTCTAATTACACCCCAAAAGTTCCCCCAAACAAGTTGTTTTGTCCCTGAGGTTTTAAGACTGACATATGTAAATTAGCTCTCTTCTGATTTGCTGATTGGCAGATGTGCATGGGCAGAGTCAAACTTCCATAGATGAGAGCAGTCATACGTTACACCCCCTTTTGGGTGAAAACCCAATCACACTGTTGTCGCCAAATTGGAAATAGTTGTGTCACTATGCCTTAAGCCTACTGCACCATTCTGCTCGTCCAGCAATAAACCAAACCCTAGTTTGCAATTTTCTTTACTTCAACAAAGTGAAGGACAGTTAAAGATCTGTGGCTTCAGGCCGTCCACAGAGAGGAGGAAAACTGTAAACTGGGACCCAGCCGGTCAATACGTGAACATCTATAATTAAAGAAATGGGCTGACTGTCATTACAGATCAGTTAATAATACTAAAGTCAACGGTTATAGTGTGAAAATCAGAGAACTGAATGCTGATCTGCAGTGAAAGAGCAGAACGTGGACCACAATGTAAAGCCAAGGAATCCTGCTTTAAAGTAAGCTGATATTAAAAGTTTGTTAGCTAACCATCAGTTAGATTTCCAGAACTTTCCCTGATTTGTTGGAGCTTCAGCACCACAACACCTTTACCTTCTGTTCCCTGAAATGTTGTAATTGTCATCATAATAATCCAAATTCAAAGTGGGTCTGTCATGATATGACACTTCTGACGGATGCATGCTGAAAAGACACTCAGCCATTTCTTTCATTTTTTCTATAAAACATTGCTGAACATTGGCTGGCAGTGATGATGTAATTGTTGGCCTTCTAATAGCTATAAATCAGCACGGTGCTTATTGTATACAACTAAATCGTGAAATGCTTGGAAATTTGTTTAGCGCCAGTCAAATTTGAGTGACTGCCACAAAAAAGGGGCGGTGCATAACACAAAGGTAAAATACCCAGATGTGTTGCTCTCATCTATAGGTGGATGTTGTGTGAATGTGTTCGTGATAATGCCATCACAATAGCAATTCACATCAAATGTTTTTGTAATTGAATATCCTGGGGAGTAAATGGGGCATTTGTATGATGTGAACCCTTCTGCTGCCTTGAAGTCCTTTGTGGAGATTCCTACCTAAGAGGTTTTTTTTTATTATTTTTATTTTTGAACAATTAAAAACACAACATTTATTTTTGCCTTACTATAAGAAAATGAAGCAAATAGGACACATATTAGGTGAGTAATTAGAATTCAAAAGTGAAGCCACCACAGATCTAGTGCTTCTGTTGGCTTGTTGCAGTGTGATGGTTTGCTCCACACGTTCCCACACATTTCAACAGCATTACAGCCCATATTCATTCCCAAATTCATTTTTCTCCTCTGTATTGTCTTTCCAGGCCCACTAACTCCAACAGTTAACAATAACTCCACAGTTTTCCCAGGGTTAATATTGGCCCAGTGTTTGTTTTTTATGTTATTCTGTAACATCATGAGAAGGAGGGGTTACACCTAGGAATTATGTGAATGATAGCCTTGACTGGAAAACCCCCAGATGTAATGCTCAGTGAGGGTGGTCTCAGACTTGTCCAGTTGTCTAAGGTGGGGCTGGGTCTAACCAAACGAGCAGTTGATTCTGGTCCAACCCCTGGTCTCTACTGCACAGACTCTGGTTGGCTGACAATTTTGACTTCTTTTCAGAAGAGAATGAAATTACATCGTCTATCTTAAATTTTAGGCCATTGGTCTAAATCAATTATTTATTGGAACACATTTCTGAGTACTATAGGAGCAGCATCCATCCACCTGCCATGATCTTTTTTTACTGACATGCCTCCACCTGAGAAAGTCGGGCCACGTTGATAAACCCAAATGCAATCCCTCCTTTGGCCAATAATTAGCGTCTGTTTTGCGACCCATGTTCCACACGTAACATTCACTGCACTGTATGGCCCCTTCTCAATCTATGAATCCCATCACACACCCCGCAGGTATTTATAGCTCAGTCATCCTTTTGCGATGCCATCTGCAGGAGCCTGAAGTTACTACCACCTGAAATATGCAAGGTGTTATTTTTTTGTCCAGTGAACTTATATTTTTAAGTCCATGATACATGAGGGTGATGTGTGCATAAAAGTCCATATACATTTATTTATTTTACCACTATTTTACCACCAACAGTACAAATAAAACCCAAGACAGATAGCTATGGATTCACTTGTGGTTTTGGATAGTAAATAAAACAGCCATGTTTGAGATTTAGTCATGATGACACCAGGTCCCATTACCACCAGTGTGGAAAAAAACATTAATTGTAGTTTGTAAATTGAAGTTTCTCTACAATATCCCACTTTACACCACACCACCCAGAATGGCTTTGTTTACATCTCAATGTCTAACTTATTCAAAAATGTTGAACCACTGGTAACGTTTCCCTTTAAGCAAAGTAAGGTTGTGAAAGATTTACTGCAATTTGTTTTAAGTAGACCACTTCACCCCTTGGGCGTCCTTCTGTGCGAAAGCTCTGGCTTGTGCAGTGTCAGCCAATTAGAGAATGGGTTACAGCATGTGCGAGTATGGTGTGTGACAGATTTGGTCTGTGAGATGTTAATGTTAATGTTCTTTTTGGTGTTATTATGACTTCTTGTTGATGTGTTCTTTATTAAGCTGGAAACAGACCAACAATAAATCTGATTGGATCAGTACTACCACTGTTTCGGAGACCTTCTTTACCACACTGTGTTTGTAATGTTGTAGTAGGGATGATTCAAGTTAGTAACTGAAGTTTGATTCACAATTCAGTCACATACAAATTGGTCAGTGACAGATGACAGAGGCAAAGTTCTCTGTAGGCATTTAGTGTCAGTGCTGTTCTACAATCAGCTTAAATTACCTTCTTTTTGTTTACTGCCTTATGTTGCCTCTTGTACTGGCTTCTAATGTAGACAGACCTGGGGTGCTTCAGGGTGAGCTGACAACCCCTCAAATGCAGCTTTAAGCCCTGTTAAGATGGGATTAGTTTTACTTGGGGAGGTGGAGTAAAGCATTTTTACTACAGGATGTCTGTGAAATTTATGACCAATTTGCACAACATAAGAAAACTCAGTATGAATGACTGAGATGGGCACTATTGCGTGATTTGCACTGACCCCTCCTCCAAAAATCTAGCAATTTTTGTGGCTTGACCGCTGATAAAGTATTAGAGTATGATAACCAATTGTGTATCTATAGTCCAACAAGTGAAAGTTACTCATTTAGTGGCTGCAGCAGTAATAATTAACTGTTTACTGGGAGCCACTGGGAGTGCTGTACATTAGTGGTCACCTTAAGCTGTTAGCCAGTGAGAGATTTCTAATAGTAATTCATGTTGTAAACAGACTCAGACTAACAAATCCATGTGTGGAGGCATTGTGGTCAGTGCCACGATCAATGGTTGTCAAGCAACACACACCCAGAAGGCCTGGTGTCATGGTGTGGATGCAACATCGTACAATGCCAGTCACCTTTGATCTTCATGACAGGTACTTTGACAGAACAAGGTTATGTTTAATGAGGTCCTGCAACCAGTAGCCCTACCTTACTGAACACACACTCCAGTTTCAACACTCGTCTACACACTGCTGTCATCTCAAGAGCTCACCTTGAAGACACGGATACTATGCTATGGCCAGTCACTTTGTCAAACCTATTGAATTGAAAATATGTGGGATACTACTGGACGCACTATCAACAATCCACCCCTTTCACACAATCTGCAGGAACTGAGTGAGAATATTGAAGCTGCAGGGATGGATTATCACAGGACACAATAAGGATCCATGCAGAGATGTCTCACATTTTGCAATATATCCAACACACACACACACACACATATATATGGGCATGACTTTGAACACAAACTAACTGGTTCTTTGCCCACCATAACAGAGACAAGGTTTATAGAGGCGTTTATTGAGCACAGATAAAGAAGCAGACAGACGAGTAAAGGACACGTCAGGGCGTCCTCTTCTCCATGACTGGCTTTCACATGCTTTAGCAGTTTGTTCATTATCCTTCCATTAGGCTTCGTCCCTTTGGAAGGACGCCTCCCTGGATTTATTATGGAATGTCAGCGCTCAGCTGTGATACCTGGTCTGCCACCTGGTCATCCACACACACCAACACATGCATAGCCCTGCTGCTTTAACCAGACATCAGCTGGCTTGCATGGTGGTCTGATGCACACAAGGCATGTATATTTTTGGTAACAGCAGACACATGGTTATTCCTATAGAACTGTTGACTGAAAAGACTGAGAAGCAAGAAAAAACATTGACAATCATGTGAAATGAGGATTGTCTACAGCAATATATATATAAAGGGTTATTTGGAAAAAATAGGACACCACATCAAACCTTACATAAAGCCGTTAGAACAATATTGAGGGATGGAGGTGATATAAATAACCATCCCAAACTGAAGAAATTAGAATTGGCTGCACACATCAGCTTCAGATCATTAGGCCATTGTTACCAAACCAAACTCAGGCTCTGTTCGGCCTGCTCAAATTAGATGTTTCTTGTATCTAGATTGTATCCATATTTATTTCTAGAAGTCTGGATAGAAGAAAATCAGATCCATCCATTTTCTGAACCGCTTATTCCTGAATAGGGTCACAGGGGAGCCAGTGCCCAGCCAGCAACTCTGAGCGCAAGGGTGGGAAACAACCCTAGACAGGGCGCTAGTCCATCGTAGGGCTCACATACACACACTAAGGACCACTTTTAGAGACACCGATTCACCTACCATGCATGTCTTTGGACTGTGGGGGAAACCCGAGTACCAAGATGAAACCCATGTGAACGTGCAAACTCCACACAGAAACTTCCCAGGTCACCCCACCCAGGGATTAAACCCAGGTCCTTCTTGCTGTGAGGCAACATCGCTATCCACTGCATCACCGTGCCACCCATGAATCAGATCTAAACCACGTGTAGAAATGTTTTAAAATCTGATATAAATTGGATTTGGACACATGCATCTCAGTCTTTAAGCCAGGACCTGTCTACACTATCCTGTGTCTAACTGGAGGCATTCATTTATTCATCTTCTTATGATGTTGAGGATTGCAGAGGGCCCGGAGCCTACCCTAGATCATTGGGCGCAAGGCAGAAATTCCCCCTTGACGGGGCGTCAGTCCATTTCAGGGTACCACACACTCATACCCACGGTGAAATTAGCATGGCCAATTCTCGTACCACGTGCATTCAATCGAGGAGAACACACAGTGTCCCAAGTGGGGACTGAACCCACATCCTCAGGCGACACCAACTGCAGCGCCACCATGCTGCACAATGGAGGATTTTTCTGCAATGTCACTGCCGTTGCTCTTTAAAGACTTAAATCAGAATGAGCTTCTGAATTGCCACATATATTTAAATGTTGTATTTTTAACATTCCAAAAACGATTCATTAGATTTACGCTGCTGAAAAGTGAGCAGGACGTGTTTTATTGGTGACACTGTTTACGCAGTATATCAATCTCTTTTATTTCAACAAAAAGGAGCAAATCTCAGCTTTTCTGCAATGTGGCTCCTTTATGACTCGTTTGTCTAGTTCCACGACAGCACAACAGCTGTTAGAATATGTTAACACATCTCCAGTGATTGAATGACACATGCATTTACAGAACCACACTGTCTCACTTTCTCCTACCTGGCTGCACACAGCAGCTTTCACCATAAATGTAAAAGTAATCATTTAACTGCTGGAGCCTGACAGTGACTGAGTTTAGCTGTCATTTACAATGTTTACTGCGAGCAGATTTTCTCCCAGTTGGAGCTGTCCTCCCCTGGACTGCTGAGCTCTCAGCCTCCTTCTCCTCTCATTGGCTAATGGGCCAGAATTGGCCTGTGTCACCTCTTGTGGCTCCACAGCAGAGCCAAGCTGTTCTCCTCTAGCCTGCCTGCCTGCCTGCTCGGGCTATCACACTCGAGCTGCTCGGGAGTCAAACCCATTTGCTAATCCAGAATGCTGATGCCATCATTGTAATAGCTCCTCATGCGAAAGCAGCGCCAGAGGCCAGTCAAATTATTCACTAGCTGTGGGTATGCAAAGTGGCATGCTTTCGCTCAAGCACTATATTGCTCTACTGATCTAATCTTTTAACTCTTAGTACATGAGATCAGCACTTTGCAGGCAATTACATGCCGTTTTCTAGGCGTCATAACTCAGGATCATAGTTACCTGCAGACATGATACACGTCATAATAAACTGCAAGACGTACCCTACATAAACTTAAAAAAACAAACAGCTAAAATCAACTCGTTTCCAACTGAAGTAAATCCTGTTTAAATGCCAAAGGAGCTTCTAGTGCATGTTTACTGCTCTGTTTATATGTACATGCTCAACCTGTATGCAAACTCTGACTGATCTGAGGAATCAGAGCTAATGGCAGCACTGACCCAGATATTGGGTTATAGACCATTTCAATGAGGTAAACAATAACAAAGCTACTGCCCATGTCTAGTCCTTTAGCAGTTCCGGTATCACCATTGTTACATACCCACCTCTCAAAAATGACAAGCAAATACTTTGTAGAAATGGGGATATTTGTGGAGAGGGCATCAGTAATATGTATACTGAAGCTGCAGCAGGCCAAACACTAAAACATATTCTGATTACACTTCTCAATTTTTAAATGTTTTTTATTGTCATTTGGTAATGGACAACTGGAGTGAGAACCGCATAGTCTGCAATGGATATCCTACATTCTATTCTCTGCTATGACTTTGGATGTCATGTAGTGTGTGATCCCTAGTCGTTTAATGTGTGATGAATATTGTATAATCTGTTATGACTTTGAAAAACATTTGGAAGTATAGGTCAGTTGAGCTCAGGACAGGCAATGTCCCTGGTCACCACACATTCTACTTCACATGTACTCCAACTGCTTCCCACCACAGCTGACTGACCACAGCCTATAAATGCCTAAATGCAAATGTAAATAAACACAAATCAGCTTGTAGTACTGGATGTTTTTCAATTTAATTAACATATTTATTAGTATTAGTAATTTTCACGTTAGCATTTTACATATTTTATTTTTATTTCTTTTTATTGGCTCATAAATTGAGATTAAAGTAGACGGTATTCTAATATAGGCTATTAGGGCTATTTATTAATGTTGGTAAATGAGGAAATGTTTATGAATTAATGTTGACTAACAAAGCTGCATCATTTTAGAAATATGTAGCTCCCTCCTACCCTCTATCTTATATCACACACACACACACACACACACACACACACACACACACACACACACACACACACACACACACTTACAACCTACTACTTGAAGCTCCCAACTCTAACCACGATGGACATCCATGTGTCCCCAGTGTCTGCTTTGTTGTCCAAAATATTATGACCCTTCTTAATAATACTTACATTACTTAATTACCCATAATTTTAAGCATTTTTGTCGGTGCAGTGACCAGTAGGGGGCAATGTACTCTCAGTTACTAGTGTAACGTAGACAACAAAAATGAAAAAGTATTTTATTCATAAATACAATGATCAATGTATTCAATGTATTTGTATATATATATATATATATATATATATATATATATATATATATATATATATATATATATATATATATATGTTAACAAACTTGAATTTAAATTTAATCATATTTGTTAATAAATGTATTGTTAATACTGTTCATTTCTACTTGTATTATGTTTGTTGTGGCAATAAAATATTGTGTGTATTTGTATGTGTGTATATATATTTTTCTTTTTCTTTAAATGTATATTGAGTTAGTTATGTTCTTGATGATGCTTTTGGCAATACTATGAAAATTAAGTCAGGCCAATAAAGCTTATTGAATTGAATTGAATTGAATTGAATTGTGTGTGTGTATATATACATAAAACTTGAAATGTCACTTTAAATGTAATGAACATATAATATGACAGTTTGCCTCTTTGAATAGATATATGAACATAAATTAACTTTTTCACAACATGCACTAGTATTAATATTGTTATTGAATGTGCAAATAAACTGAACTCAAATGTCACATATGTGTTTTTGTTTGATGCTACTAGACCTACAATGATCTCTGAGCATTAATTGCATTAATACCATTAATTTTCCATATTTTATGATTGATCAAACATTGCACATCCACTGCACACCAGCATCTTGTTGCAAATTATGTATTTCTCCAGTTCAACCCTTCTCCCAGTGGCCTCGCTTTAGCATTTTAGCCTTGCTTACATACACTAATCACTAATTGACATAATTGAAAATAATGCACAGAGAAGGAGTTGTTGGAATGACTGATAAGCTTTCTATGTGTGAATGTAATGATGATATATGTAAGTGATTACAATATTAGATTGAAAGATTAGTAATAAGATTAATGGGGAAAACTGTACAATTGAAAAAATAGCCTGGATACAAGATGATATACAGTTGGTCATGGAAGTATACAGGCTCTGTATTGCATTCTGCAGAACATTTACTGACAGATGTTGCAACTAGGTCTGTAGATCCTGCACACTCATAGGCTGCTAAACTTGGTGTCCCAGGTGCTCCCATAACTGTTCGATTGATCATTCAGGCCAAAGAAATGTTGAAATCTGGCAGAGACATTCCAAGGTAACATTGCTGTGGAGGAGCATTGTCCTGCTGAATATGCCAATTAGAAACACTGCCATGCCGAACTGGACAATCGGAGCCCAAACACAACCTAGATTTGTCACAAAAGACTACAGGCTTCTATTTCCCAGTCTAGGTTTCTGACAAAGATGTGAGGCTGGTTGTCAATGGCAGGAAATATAATGGACACTGTAACAACAATAACGACCATCCTGTTTCTCTCAGAGGAATGAAACACCTCTCTCAAAGTCTGTCAACTGGGCAAAATGTCTTTGAGTAGTATCACATGGTTTAGTAACACCTTCACTCAAGAGAGACACACCTCAAAATAGCCTCTGGAGAGTCTTTTTTTATAGGGCAGGAAGCACCTATGCCCTCTTGTGACAAGACCCTGTGTCTAATTAGTCCATATCTGTAACCATTTATATATCTACCTGAGACAACTGCATGCAGAGCTTTGCAGGCAATTCTGGATTGTGACATAACAGTTTTGGGGCGTGAACTGGTATTTCAGCCTGATTTTTGATGTTTTATCTTTCAATGAAGAACAAGGTTAATTGTTTGTCGTTCCATGTACCAACTATGCCAAGATAAATACGGTTTTTCCATTCATAACCTTACAGACACTAGTGTACTTTTAAATTCAGTGACCTTGATACTCCACAGCGTCTATCTTTCACTCCTGGAAACCTAGCCGACCTCCTGCTGAGTTTCGCTCCAACCCTAATCGAACACACCTTGCTCTTCTATTCAGACACAGCCCAGCCCTTATTAGCTGGGATCCTGGGCTTGATTTGTCGGACCCGAAGCCCAGCAGGGCGAGCGGGGCTGGACATACCCGCACTAAGATCATTTATTTTCTGACCATGAAGTGAAACGAAATCTCCCAGCCCAGCTGAATGAGGCCTGTAGGCTGTGATCAGGCCTAATCTCCTGCACAGCAGCGTGGGTGTCACGACCTTTTCTGTCCTGGCAGTGCTGCTGGGTATCAGAGTCCACCTGCCATCCTCCTCAGCTGAATGGGGACCTATTTATCTTCTAACCCCGCAGCCACAGATAAATGAGGTTGAATTGAAAGCTTTGTGATTGATGGTGCTGAATTTACTCACGTTGTCGGGCCCCATTGTTATTTTATTTCATTTGCTGCTCAGTAGAGAGCTCTATCCCCCCTCCATCATCCTTCCCGGGAAAAAAAGGCAATTTTCACCATTGCAGCACCCGCTGTTCTGTGGGAAATGTGGGGGAGAGGGTTTCAGTCACATTGAGAGACACATCTGAACTCATTTCGTTAAAGCTTAGGGCACACCACACACACACACACACACACACACACACACACACACACACACACACACACACACACACACACAGGCACACTCACACAAACACAGACTATTTATAATAGCTTTTCTGTGTCTGTGTACAAGAGCCACCTACTGCATATGTATACACTCGAACTCTCTTCAGATGATCAGTCTTCCTTTCTTTCCCCACCTGTGCTCTTATATTTAATTATCTCCTGCCATTATTCATTACAACCCCATGGCAGCCTAAAATTATGTTAGCGTGGTTGTATAATTGCTGATTAAATATTGCTGCTAACTGTGAAAGGATATTCTGCTGTGAAGTGGAATGGAGGCCCATTTGTCTTCTGCACGGTTATGTACGCATCAGGAAGGTTTCTAAATATCTAAAGGAGGAAAATATGATATTATTGTTTAATATTATTGCTGTTATTACTGCTGGTGCGTGGTGATGCCATCAAAAATCGAATCCAAAGATGTTTCAGGCCAGTCAGAATAAATAGTTAAATAAATTATTCCCACTTTATTGCCCTGATATAATAATGGAACAATGATCATCCATAACACTCTACGTTCACTGTCCATTTTATCAGCTCCCCTTACCAAACAGGACTGTTGTCCATCTGTATCTCTGAATACTTTGTTAGCCTCCTTTCACCCTGATCTTCAGTGCTCAGGACCCCACAGGACCACCACCAAGCAGATATTATGTGGATGGTGGGTCATTCTTTGCACTGCAGTGACACTGACTGGAGTGTGTTTGAGCAGAAAATGCTATAAATTTGATGAATTATTTGTTATGATTTGATTGACAAGGATATTTATAATAATTATTTATTCAAAATACTTGACACTGGTCCAAATAAAATGAATTATTTGTAATGATTAAATTCTTCAAAATACTTTAAAGTGGTCCAAATGAAATGAAAAACAACCTGAATATCCTTATATTGTTGTTATTTATGTATGTATCAATATTATCCCTTCTCAGGACTTTTATTCTAAAATTTTAAACATTGAAACACTGTGTGAGCAAGGAAAGAGGGCAAACAGCCCCTCCATTCTCATTTTCATTTATAACCCAATATCTTGGTCAGTAACATCATTATCCCACCACCTCTCACTGATCAGTGAAAGTCTGCATGCATGCACACGTGGACAGAGCAGTAAACATGCACCACAAGCTCCCATTGAATGTTTACTGCTCTGTCCACGTGTACATGCTCAAACTGCACGCAGACTCCCACTGATCAGTGAGGCGGGGTGGGATTAATGATACCATTGACACAGACATTGGATTGTACAGGAAAATGAGAAAGGAGGGGCTGTTTGCACTTTTTTTTTTGCTCACACACTGTTTTATTGTTTATACATTTACATCTGGAGTACTGAAGTGCATTTTATCAAGCTTTGCCCATTTGATCATAAGAAAAACCAAAGCCAAGCATTTCATGTAACGTAAATTGCTGCTATCACTGAAAACCACGTCTCCTTTTCATTTGTCTCTTAAACCTGTAGCTTTTCTGTACACAGTGTGAATCAAAATCAGAATCAGAATGACTTTATTAATCCCAGGGGCAAATTGGAAATTCTTACAGCTGCAACCATCTATATAAAATATGAAATATAAAAATAGAATAATGAAAAAATAATAATAATAATAATAATAAAAACAAAGTAATTAAAATTATAAGCAGAATAAACATTTTGAATCAACAGAATAAACTCTTTGAAAATACATACATATAAAAATACTTGTGAAAATGATAATAAATAAATTTGAACATCCAGAGTTGCACAGAAATGTAAAATTAACGAATTGCACAAGTGAACCATAGAGGTTTGTAGTGGTCACTCATGTAGGGAGGAGTTGTAGAGTTTGATGACCAAAGGCAGGATTGACCTCCTGTGGCACTCTGTAAAGCACTTTGGTGGGATGAGTCTTGCATGGAAAGTACTCCTGTGTCTCATCACTGTATCACTGTTTGGTAGAGTGGGTGGGAGTCATTGTCCAAAATAGCCTGCAGTTTAGAAAGCATCTGCCCTCAGAGAGTCCAGCTCAACTCCCACAATATCACCAGCCTTACAGATCAGTTTGTTGAGTCTGTTGGTGTCTACCATCCTCAGCCTGCTGCCCCAGCATGCAACAGCATAGAGGATAGCACTTACAACCACAGACTCATAGAATATCCTGAGTATCATCCAGCAGATGCTGAAGGACCTCAGGTGCCTCAGAAAATACCCCCCACCCCCCATTGTCACATGTGTCACTAGTGTCTTATTCCTCCTCAGATCCACCCCTAGTTCCTTCGTTTTTGAAACATTCAGCTCTAGATGATATATTTCAACCATGTTACATAGTCCTTCACAATTTCCCTGTACTCATCTTCATCACCCCTGCTGATATATGTATATAACTATTGTTGAGTCATCAGAAAACCTCTGCAGATAGCAAGTCTCTGTGCAGTAGCTGAAGTGCGTGGTGTAGGGGTGAAGAGGACGTTAGAGAGGACAGTTCCCTATGTGGCTCCAGTATAAAAATGGCTGGATTTTGGGTTGGAGCTGGTCCAGGATGAGCCTCTCCATGGTCTTCAAATACACTGGCCTGTAGTCTTGGAGGAGACTCCATCAGGGCCTACAGCTTTGTTTGTGTGGAGTATCTTTATTTGCCTTCTCACCTGGTCAGCAGTGAGACTAACTGTATGGGTGGAGCTGTGAGGTGGCTGTTGCAGGAGAGGGCGCAGGCTATTTGGAGGGGGAGGGAGGATGAGTGGAGTGGACAACTGAGGGCCAGCAGCAGAGGTTTCAGGACAGGGGAAGACAGAATAATTCTGGAAGAATAGACCAATAGAAATGCTCTAAATGACTTTTAATGAATCGTATTCATACAAACGTCCATTCAAAGTTAAGAACATTTGTTTTCTCCTGTAAAATTCAGACTCAGACATTTCATGTGTTTAAGGCCACAGATATCGAATCACCCCAGAAATAATTGAGCCTAAACTGCTGGACTGCACCTCCATTCTTACCATGAGACACAAAGAACAAATTCTAGATCACAGCCGACTGCTATCAGTTTCTCACAGGGAGACTTTGTTGTTGCATCTTTAATTAGACAGTCATTATGGGCCAGCCCTTCTATATAGTCAGTCTCTCTCTCTCTCTCTCTCTCTCTCTCTCTCTTTCACTGTTACAAAATGTTCTCAGGCCTGAAAGCTGTTTGAAGGCTCCTACTTCAGTTCATTATATGCCATTCCTTTAAACCAACAACTGTGATTTCAAAGAAAGAAATGTTTGACGTCCTCAGCAGGAGGCCTGCAATCTCTGAACGCAGAGGCTCTGGAGGGAGGAATGGTGGTCACGAAGCAGGGAAGCAGGGAAGCAGGGAAGACAACAAATCGGGAAAATTGGGGTGTTTTTAGAGATTATTCTAAAGCATGTTTAGTATAAGAATTGTTCCAAATACAGAAGGATACAAGTGCACTCTTACAGGCCTTTGTATATGATCTGCATAGAATGTAGGGAGGTAAAAGTGAAGAGAATGTGTACCAAAGTGCAGATACTGTATAAAAAATTCATTAAAAGTGGAATAATCAAAAATGTACTTAAGTACATGACCCAAATCATACAGCGAAAGTAACTTTTTAAAGTGAAAAAAAGCATTGATTCACTTTTTCAATTGTTCAATTGTATAAAAGTCTTACTAGATATGCTGGTAAGGACAGTGCTGCTGTCCTTTCAGTGTCCTCTCTGTGTGTGGTTAGCTAAAGGCAATGTAGCTGGTCAGCTTGGTTAGATTTTAGCCAAGCACCCACCTAGCACCTGCTTGGTTGAATTTTTGATTTACTTGGCTGGATTCACTATCTGAACATCTGACTAGAACTTCCGCTGGACATCCGTGGACACGTGTATAAAATGGGTTTACTATCTGAATGTTTGGTTAGAATCATAGCAGGACCTGAATGGGCATGACAGATGAGGTTCACTTCTTGAACATCTGACTAGGACCGCTGTCGGATGTCTATGGACATGAAAAATGAGGTTCACTATCTGAATGTCTGAGTAGGACTGCAGCTGGACGTCTGTGGATGTGAAAAATGGGTTCACTATCTGAATATCTGTCTAGGACCTCGGCTGGATGTCCTAGTCAGATATTCAGTCAAGTGACTACTGTACATTTTGCCAGGATTAGCTTTGATGCTGTCTGACCAGACAGACAACTGAAATAGTGTCAAAGAACCAACAAATGGAACATGACTATTTTTTTCTTATGATGCCATTCTTATGAATAGGCATGCATTTATTAAATTATTAAATCAGTTGCTTGCTTAACACTGCATAACCCCATAATAGCTTATCTCTACATTGACTGAAATGACTTAATTAAACTCTATGTCTCCTAAATGCTACTCAGTGACATGCCTGTTGCTGATTAACAGCGCTGTTGCAAAATGCCCCAGAGACAAGCTATGGTTATCTTTTTAAAAGAGCAAGCAACCGGGTCATAGTTCACTAGGCCAACTGTAGTTTCATTCAGTCAACGGCCTTCATGATATCATCAGTGAAGCACACAGCCAAGTGCCACTGGCTTAACGAACGGGGATTTGTTATGGGTCATGCACTCCCCTAGCTCTTACTTGAAGCCTAAACCCTAAAGTCACTTTTGTAATGGAAGTCTAATCTGTACAATTGCAAATACCGCCTTCTGAACTCAAGCCTGTGCAGGCAATAATCAAATAATCAACAGTGATTTCACATGACTAGAGGCAGGGCTCATATCAGGGAACGTCACACCCACAGATGAGCCATACACACTTTGACCTCTTTGTTTGACACATACACACTAGTGAATTCACACACTATTGGGCAGTGAGCACATGTTCTCAGAGCAGTGTGTAGCCCTATCTACAGGACCCAGGGAGCAGCTGGGGAGTTAAGTGCCTTGCTCAAGGGCACTTCAGTCATGTCCTGCCAGTTCAGGGAATCAAACCAGCAACCTTCCAGGCCCGGGCTGTTTATTAAGTAGCAGTAGAAACAATATTCAGACAGTTCTTCATCAGCAACACATATCAGCATCAGTCAAATAAACAAACAGTGAGTGTCTGAGCTGTGTTTAAGCTCTGTACACACTGAATCCTGAATAATAATCTTGATTATGTTGCTTACAAACATAATCCTCCCACTAATGAACTAATTAAAAAAGGAAAACATCTGAATTCACAGCATCCAAGAGCTCGTAACTATCACTGGCTTATCGGCTATATGAGCAAACATTTTCAGCGTCATTCGTTCCACTGTGTTGCTCAGTAACAAGATCACAGTTGCATTTTGTCCATATTTAGCTGATGTAGTGAGCTACAATGTTTACTATAAATTACCAGTGAATTGTGGGAGATTATAGTGCCCTCAAAATGTTTGAATCCCATTTTACGACTGGACACAAAATGACTGACACACTCATTAGTGCCCTGAAATGTAAACAGGCATCCATTTTGGTGACAGCCTGAATCTTAAATACCTCCTTACTTCCTATATAGTGAACTACACAAGAAGAAGTATATGATTAAAAATGATATTTTATTAATTCATGAAATTCACATTCCCTTTGCCTTTCTCTCCCCTCTGCATCTGTTTACAGATGGCCCCAGCCTTCAACAAACAGAGCCAATCAACTTGCTGCTTAAAGTCCCTGGATAAGGTCCTGCCCTTCAACAAAAATTGCCAAATAGCTTGCTCATAAGGCAATGGGCATGGCACTGATTGGGAAAACCATGTGATGTGGAGATCATGGTTTTGAGTGTTATTGAGCAAAACACCACAAGCTATTTGTGAGGTTTTGTCAGATTTTATCAGTGATTTTCAATTTTATTGAAACCGTAGTTTCAGTTGGAAACTGTGGCTTATATTCAGATCACCTCTTCTTATATAAATGACATATACTCCTACTAATAATAGGAGTAATTTTATACAAAAATATATACTTTAACATCTAATTTGTGCATTAAAATAATTAAGGTCTGTGAAAGGTCCGGAGTAAAAGTGTTTTTCATATCTAATTTTTTCTGATTTGATTTGGAAATTAATGGTATAAAAGCTTGTTTAAAGTGTGAGATAATTCTTATTTTTTTATTCCCCGAACATTACTTTTATAAACTTTTATTGCTTTTATAATCTGTGCACTAAAACATTCACACATCCGGAAAGTAACGCACTACTTGGATAGGTCACAGATGCTGTTAAAAGAGAATTGTGTATAATGGTTTTGCAACCTGGATACAACTGGTTTATCCATAGAAAAACATTTTGATGGTATTAATTAATCTTTAGGCATTGGGTTATATTTTATATTACAATACAATTATTTGATTTCATTCATTAGCAGACTGATTACATAAACTCTGTATTAGATTGTGAGTGTAAACACAGAATAATAACACAATGTTTCATTTCATTGTTAATTTGTATTTATTCTAGAGTTTTAGCAAATGTTTCAGACAAACATGTACAGCCCAGATAAATAAATTTACATATAATTTTCTCAGAGGCCCAAGACTTGTGTATTGCACTCTAAATGTCAACAAACAGGCAACAACAATAAAAAAGATAATTTAAACAAAACAGCATTTCTCTGAGAACATTTGGTTTGAAATGACCCTATTACATGTATATTACAATGAGTAAACTCGCAATCCTGAAGAAATCGCTGCAGTTAATCAGCAACCAGTGTCCATCAGTTAACCGTCTTCATAGAATAATGTATGAAGTCATTCTGCAACTGATGTTGTGTGGGCAGAAATGTGTGTGTCAAAGTCTAGAGTCTAGAGTCTGCCAGAGCCTGGATTTCATCAAATGACTCATTCTCAGTCTCTGACTCACTTGGGACAAGAGGCAAGCTCCACCAGCTTTGTGTGCCAGGAAATAAAAAACTCAATAAGGGTGTGGTTTTAACATTAACTAACAAAATGATCTGAAGGCAGGTTCCACCACCTCTCAAACCCTGATACATCAGTAGGCTCAGTTTCCTTTTACAATATCTTATAGTCCTTTATAGTACTTGCTTGTTTATTACTACACAGCATCCAGTTTAGGTCTTTTGGGTCATTTGTCTGTATGTGGCCACCAAAATATTGGCATCACAGATTTAGCTGGTGGTCCATAGGTTCATGAGAGACTGGCTTTGTTTGAACAGTGTCTACTTTCGTTTTTTGTCATTGTCTGCTTGTCCCAGAGGCACTGTCTTCATAAAGAAGGCTGGATGCCTGTGGACATACAGAGCCAGCAGTAGAGGAACAGCCATGAACAACACATTGAGGGCCATGACCACTCTCCACTCCTCTTTAGGGATCGTTAGGTGAAGGGGTCCGGGAGTGCACTGATGCGCCAATGTGGGCCCACTGAGTCTGAAGGAAGAGCAAATTATGTACCGTTCAATATGCAGTCCAGCAAAGTTAGTTGGAGCAAGTTTCTCACACTGGCTAATGTTAATGTTCATGAGTCCACCATCAGGAAAAGACTGAACAATAAGAGTGTGCATGTCAGGGTTACAAGGAGAAAGCCCATGCTCTCCAAAAGAACATTTATGCCTATCTCCAGTTTGGTATAGATCACATGGACAAGTCTGAAGGCTATTAGAACAAGTGTTTAGTTTGGACAAGGAAAACACCTGTATTCCAACAAAAACCTTATAACATCTGTGAAATGTGATGGTAGTAGTATCATAGTTTGTCTGTATTGCTGAATCTGGGCAGGGTGTGAATTTACTATCATTGATGAGACAATGAAATTTGAATGATACCAGCATTCCGCAAGCGGAATCTCAGAAGAAAGTAGGCCATGCAGCAAGACAATGACCCAAAGCATTCCACCAAAGAATGTCAAAGAAGAATTAAGTTATTGTTTTGGAATGACCAGAGTCAAAGTTCTGACCTTAATCAATAGAAATGTTGTGGAAGGATCTGAAGCAAGCAGTTCACGGGAGGAAACCAACAACATAACAGACTTTTAAGTAACTGTAACTGTAACTGTATTTTGTTTATCCATGTCACATGGTGAGAATGACCAATAAAGGAACCGAATCTGAGTCCTGAATTAAAGTTGTTTAATATGGGCTAAAATGACACAAACTGGTTTTGCAGGATTAATTAATGGTTACTTGGAGTGTTTTCCCAGGTGGTTTCTTGGCACATAAAAATACACCACAATAAACCACAAGAGAACATTTCTCCACCGGATTGGTCAGATCTGTCTGGAGCGGAGTAAGGTGGTAAATCAAGAAGAAGGTGTTTTTTTTCTGGCCAAATTTGTGCAGTTTAACATGGGCGCAGCAGCAGCAGAGATGGCATTTGTTCATAGCTGTAGTGATTATCTGACCCATATACCAGCTTAAGCTACATCTGCAGGGGGCAGTTCAGCTCAAACTTGCTGATTACACCTGATAGCTGGATCGAATTGAGGTCAGACCACATCCTCACCACAAATTAAATAGCTCTAGAGTTCATTTGGGACTGGACTGACACCTTAGTGTCTCGGTGTGGCTGTTTTGGTGTGCATCTTCCCAAATGAACCTCACCAAGTTCAAAAAGTGATCCAGAGTTTTTTTTAACCAGATCAAAAAATACTGGTGTGAAAACGCCCTTGGGCACAATGCTGAAAATGTGTTTTAATTATGAGGGATAAAGTGAGTTTGGGAATCTAATCATGTAAAATTAATGCTGACAGTACAGAAAGTAGGATATGGGTCATTTAATTGCAGTCAGGCTTCTTACTCTACACTAAAAACAGTTGGTATGCTAGCACTGGAACATTTCACATTACATGTATCATTCTTATTTACCTGAGCTATGCCCTGAGAGAGATACATGGTCAGTCAAGCCCAAAGTGCATCCTGGTGTATTCAACCCATAGATGCATGCCATCCCAGCACAGGTAAGGAGCATAGAAGAGTTGCAGCATCACAACAGGATAAGAAAAGGTTTACTCTAGTATGTTTTAGCCCAGGATGAGCACATCAGACGTTAAAACACTCTAGCCATTTCCAACATTCTGGCATTAACAAACAATAAAAAAGAAAGACATATAACTGTTGTAGTCGGTCATAATTGTGTTTTTAGATGAAGGAAAAAATATGCAATCACTAAATTCTGAGGAAAACATTATGGAATCATGAGAAAACCATTACCGTAGTACTGTTGCACCTCAGGCTTTATAACAGCTTGAATTCATGGACTTATGCATTGACAAACAGGATTCTTGTCAATCCATCTCCAACTGTCTCTTATTATATTTGCCGGAATTAGACTTGCTGGTTGGAGCCTTGATAAATTGACCATTTTCTTCTAAATTCCACCAGGAATTTCAAGTCTGGACTATTTGCAGGAAAGCCCATTTACCGTGACATATGTAATATGTGTCTTCCTTGAAGAAGGTCCTTTGCTCCTAAGATGCGTGTCCTCCTGAAACATCCTTTCAGTTGATGGAATAAGAAAAGTGTCTAAAATTACTATGTTTTTGAGAGACTGGCTTTGTATGAACAGTGTCTACTTTCGTTTTTTGTCATTGTCTGCTTGTCCCGGAGGCACTGTCTTCATAAAGAAGGCTGGATGCCTGTGGACACACAGAGCCAGCAGTAGAGGAACAGCCATGAACAACACGTTGAGGCCCATGACTCCTCTCCACTCCAGTAAAATTACTATGTAGATTTTGGCATTTAATGAAGATGTAATGACTGTCATGTCCCCTCATGTCTTTACCTGACATGCAGCATCATATCATCAATGACTGTGGAAATTCTTTATGTAAATCCTATTTCTTACAGTTCGCTCACAGATACTGACTACAGTTTCTGCCCACTTGCTTCTCATTTGTTTTGTTGTGCATTTTCTAGTTAAGACATGTTTCTTTATGTTTTCTATCCTGATGTGTCTATCTGTATGCTTCTCTTTCACAACCTTCCCATATTGTTCATACTTGGTCCAGATTTCAGACACAGCTGACTGGAATGAGCCAACATCTTTTGCAACATGCCATGACGATTTACCTTCTTGAAGAAGTTTTATAATTCCGACATCTCTCATGTTGGGAGTCATTATTCATGTCAATCCACTTTGTGCAACAACTGGCCAAGGTGTCAGCTCTCCTTTTTTAACTGAAGACTAACCAAATTTAATCTGAGGCAGCTGTTTGTTTTATAACTGCAAATTAGCTATTCCATAATGTTCTCTACAACATTTTTTAATTCCTTATTTTTTCCATCTCTTTTGATCTAAAAATACAATTATTGACTACATCAATTTTTTTTATTGTTTCATAATACCTGATCATTGGAATTTTGAAAGAAACAGTTTTGTGGCATGTCTCTGTGATTACAAAATTAAATAATTGAAAGAATTTCCTCCAAGAGTGATGATTCCATAATTTTTGCAGAGGGTTGTATTAGCTCCAACAGACTGTCAATTTGCATGAAAGGCTTATGTAAATGTGGTTACAGCAGTACATACCATAACTTTGGAGAAGGCTACATTGTCCTTCAGGTAGGGCTCATACTGGTAAATGTAGGTGAAACAGATATCCAGTGAGCACTCAAGAACAACCTGCAAGAGAGGTTCAAAAATCTACCTTTATTATACATTGCTTCAAAAACTACATTTAACATGAAAGTCAAGATTGGTATGTTTCTGCCAATGACCCAACCCCATTAGGACTCATGGGTGAAGAAAAGCACATGCCTCATCTGATATATGTGAAGTCCGTCGCTGCTTCTTTTTTGTTGTGGGGAAAAAGCACCATCTACCACCCAGAGAGAACATGGCCAATTTTACTCTCTCAGACTCTGGTTGCTAATGGCAAGCAACATGACCTGGGACTTGAACCTGCGGTCCTCATTTCATAGTGGTAGTGCATTAGACCACTGAGCCCTCCACCCATGACCTCTCCACCAATCTGATTACTGAGCTAAAATCTAGCTCTATTTATCAGACTGCTTATTCAGATTTCTAGACTTTACTCTGATCTCAGAAATCAGAGTATGCTGTATAAAGAACAACGTGAGAGATTACAGACTGCATATAAATGCAATGTGCTTCAGAACACATTATGACTTGTATGTAATCAGTGGGTCCAGAAATTTGGACCTTTTGACGGAGTCCTTAGACCTACTTTAAAACCTTAGAAAAGCAAAATAATCAAGGAAGTTGCAAAAATGTAACTTACAAAGCCTCGGAACACAGCAAAGGCCATTGCCCCGAGAAGGCTGAGTGTGAGAAGATGTTCTTTGGGACGAGACAGCAGCCCTTTCTTCTGCTCCTCCTCAACCTACAGGCCATTTGAATGCAATTTTAATATGTGACACAGACAAACATTCCTGATTCACTTTTATCATTGGTTTGAAGTCCACGCTCTACGAACCAGTTTCAAAACTGGATATGAAAAGCATTCACTACAATCTACACTTAGCTGGAACTTTATTTCAGGACAGTCACCTTGTCTGCTGGAATGACTGGCAGCTCCCTCTGCCTACCGAAAAGCTTCACAGCTACCCATATGGGCAGAATCAAGAAAGGGATATTACGCCAAAAGGCTGGGTATATGGACTTAGCATGTTTTCCTGCAAATACAGACATTTAAACATGTATAAACATACATAACATATATTTGACTGAAAGGAAAATAATTAGTATTAGTTACCCAGGAAGGAAATGAATGTTATAAAGAGCAATCAAATCAAGAGGCTATTTGTTTACTTGCTGATGGACAGCTCAGTTCCCTCACCTATGACGATGCCTGGGATGAAAACGATCTGAGTAGCTATCATGGAGCCGGTCCAAAGTAGACCTATATTCCGATATGGTTTCCTAAAGAAAGAGAATGAGAAAGCAGACACTATTGGGTGATTCACTTTTGTGCTGGAGCGATCATGGTAATACACCCTCATTAACAAAAATGCTATGATGATATAAGTGATTTCATTATTATTAAAGGATATGGTTATTGGGGGAAAACTGTACAATTGAAAGAGCATACTTTGGGCCTGTAGCCTGGATACAAGATGATATATGGTTGAGCATGGAGGCATACAGGTTCCATATAACATGCTGCATTAGATCCAGCACACACACGGGCTACCGAAGCTCGTGTCCCAGCTGGTCCCATTAATGTTTGATTGATGATGAACTGGTGACTGGGCAGGCCAAGGAATAATGCAATCTAGCTGAGACATTGCTGACAAATCCTGGCTTTTTCTGCGGGGAGCATTATCCTGCCCTTTACAACAGCTGTTAAATAGCTAGTTGTCCATCATGTATGCTAGCTAGCAAATAGCTGTTTACCCAAACAGCTGTATAATCAAATAGCTTTATGCTCAAACAGTTGTATACTCAACAGCCGGCTACTCAAACAGCTGTCTTCATGTTTGTCATGGAGATTTAAAAGCTGCTTGAATATAACAGCTTATATTATTAGCGAAATTATCTTAACCCCTTCATGAACAAGGTTTGTGCAGACACATTAAACCAGTCTTTGTCCAGGTCCTCTCCTTTGTCCAGTTTTCTATTTTTTGTGCCTTTTTTTTTGTGCTTTAACCTAAAAATAGGTTGTTGATGAGCAGAGCAGAGGAACAGGGAAAGCACTAAAAGTGCAAGGGCACTGGACCAGCATTGAGAACCTCAGTTCAATGCATTGGTGCTCTAAGACTGGGGTTCAATAACACTGCACTTGTGGTCTCTGTAGTCTCTCAGCATTCCAGATTTTGTTGCATCTTGCAGGTGAATCATCATGTGAACCACTTAATACAGCTGTCCTGATTCTCTGTAATTTTATAAAATGTTAACCCTTCACTTACCAACTGCACAGCAAAATATTGGCATTATGTTTCTCTGATAAGGTCCTGAACATCGTAGCGACAATATAGTATGATGTCACACGAAACACAAGGATACTCACCCTTTGCGCATGCAGTGGATAATTGTGAGTAAAAGGACAAAGTGCACCACTCCTTTCCAGTAGCTTATCATGATGCAATAGGCTGTGTTCAAATATGGTTCACCCTATAACAGAAAAACAGATGGAAATACTGCATTTGGAATCCATTTGCTTAAAGTATGTGTATGATGATATCTGGGGAAGTGGGGATGACAAAAACTAGGTATGTATGAATGTATGAGTATGAATTCGTTCAGGATGTCACTACTAATTAGATTAATTATCAAAAATGTTTCAACTTACATTCATTTTTGACAAAGGCACAGTACTGTGCAGCCAAACAGAACATCGTTCATTTACAAATCTATTTTAAGGCATTGGGAAGCAGAGCTTGTAAAATGGCCATTTAATAATATTTTTGTACATAAAAAATAAAATGTAATTTGAATATACACTCATCCTCAAAAAAAAAAAACATTATTTACACAAACAGCTGCATAAAGAAAGAAGTGTGGGATTGTGATGCTATTGGGAAGGAAGATAAAGTGTTACCACACTGTAAAGTGTACTTTAAAAAGCATGCAAATGGATGGCCCTAAAAAATCTGTATTGGTATTGTGTGTTGTACTATCCAATACATATTGAGTATAGTTTACTTAAATTTGAGTTGAACTAGTTGAATAGTTGATTGAATTCAAATGATTTAAAAAAAATGTTCATTCAGTCATTTGAGCTTAAATACCATCAGCATTTGTTATTCATAGGTAAATAAATCAAGTAAACTTCTTTCAGAGACATAACATAATAAATTCCATCTTCCAGATGCCATCTTCACAAATGCTAATGGTATCACCTCTGCATCAGTGATCAATAAAGCATTAAACCTACATACAACCACCATCTGCAGCAAGTAAGTGGTAACTTGTTCATACAACCTTCACCCCTGAGGGCAGCCAAGTAATAATAATTATAAGTGTACACATAGGCAAGGTAACTTTAGGGGAAATGAAATATACAATGATGGTGATGCTCAGTACGCAAAATGATGATGCCAGGCACCAATAAGTTTTACTCAGGACTGCACTGTCCCAATATAAGGCCCATCCTAAATGCCACTACACAACTCAGTTCATTCAAGTAAGTATAACACAGTTGAATTAATTTACCTTAACTCAAAATCTGCCAAAAAGTCTTCAGTGCAAGTATATGGACGGGCGTTGACCTGTTGGAACAGCACACTGGAGTGTGTGTTCAGAGAAGGTAGAGCCACTGGTTGCAGGACCTCATTAATGTAACGTTAGTCAAAGCGTTGTAATAAAGATCAAAGGTGATCTGGCATTGTATGAAATTGTACCCCACAATTAGTTCTGGATCAGCAACCGTTGATCTTGGCGCTGACCACAGTGGCTCCACAGATTCATTGACTCATTGCGATTCTGACTGAACCCATGACAGTCTGGCAAGACACCATTGCAGTTGTGCAGTGTAACTGGTTGTTTCCTTTTGTGTGCAGTCGATTTTTTATAGCAGCGTAATTTAATATAGGATAAATAATGGGCACAAACCCTGTAAGGTATGTATTGTCAAGCAAATTGCTAGCTAATCACTCTAGTAATCATATGTAAAGCCATAGAGTATTTAGGTAGGTGTTATGTATTTTGTGTACCTTATACATGTAGAAAGCCACAAAACCTCTGATATGGCCATCCTGCTCAAGGGCAGTTGTGAGGTCAGCAATGGAGGTGAACGAGAACACTGCAAAAACTGAAATAGAGATAAAGGCAAGGTGAGAAAATGACCACAATTAGGCCTCAGGTCTGGGCTTCTTTCCAAGCACTCTCACTCTCCATCAGCAAATACACCTCTCTCCCTCTCTTTCTCAGGCTTGTACATTTTTCTTTCACTTTTCTTTCCTTTCCTCTCCAGCTATTGATTTCTCTCCCAGCAGTGAGTTCATGAAGGCCCATGGCCATGTAGCTGAGACTAAATTTCTATCACAGGCAAATAGGCCTGCTTTCCCTCAGTGTCCACCTCACAGTGCTGAAAAGGGCATTTACTAATGCTTAAGAATAGCTGTGGCAGACACAGAAGTGTGGTACGGGATGCAGAGAGACATGGATTAGGACTGACATGCAGACAAACAGAGAAGAAGGCCTAAGGGAGCTGGCTGCTGATTGATTACTGTGTGTTGTTTCAGGGAAGGTCCACCAAGAGGTGATTGGACTCCATTACAGCTAAATCCAGGATTAAAGATGAGCTTAAAGTTCATTTCTGGGCAAGAAGAGACCAACCCCCAGGCACAATATACGCATACACACTCACACACACTGATACCATTATCTAGGATCACCAATATACCTATATACCGTGACTTGTAGCTTCATTTTAGAATGGATCCAAGGCAGCATAGAAATAAGTTATATAATTGAAATATGTTGGCGTATTTTTGCTGTCATTCTAAACTTCAGTCATTTTGTACATTTTCTACTGAACCATTCATAAACTGTTAGAAATGTACAATTTGTTCCCCATATTGTATGACAAAAAGTCCTCATTAGAATTTTTTTATTTTTTATTCATTTTCTTTTATTTTATTGTCTATAATTTATTATTTATTTATTTAGTTTTATTTTATAATTTTATTTACTTTGTTGTGTTTTATTATTTAAAATTGTATTAGTTGCTGTTTCATTGTAGTTATTTGTTTTGTGTTTTTACTAAGCAATTAAATATATTTTTCATTATACTCCTTTGATATGATCTTTTTATTTAGTCTGTCTAATTTTTAAATGTCTATTTAATTTTTTATTTTTTTTATTACTATTATTATTATTATTATTATTATTTTATTTGAATTATTTTGTAATTTATCTAAACTGGTTTTATTGGTAGTTTATTTTATTGTTATTTATGTACTTCTTTCATTTTAGTTTAAGTTATTATATTCAATATATTCTTTTCTTTTTGTTCCCTTTAAACTGTAAAAATTGGCTGCATTGAAAATTAGGGTTACTCTCAGTGTATTTCTGAGTGAAATGGGTGATTGATTAACTCATTGATTTAAACTATCCTTAAGGTCCAACTGTGTACATTAAAAGAGTTTTAAAGGTAAACTGAAATTCACTTAGTCGAGTCAATCCTTTACTTTTTTTAAATAGAAAAAAATAATATAAGTCTGGAGTCAACATAGGGTGAACCAACGGAACAGCAATGGAAAATAAAAGTTATATCCCCCAACGAAACATACTGAAGAAATGTCCTTTAAATTACCACCGCAGTGACAATTTACCACCTTGTTTTCTAAGATTGTGTGAAGGGGACATACAATAATTTCTAATATGCTGGCATTTCAACTATATTTTAATCCCACTGGGAACATTTTTCTACCAGATCATTCCTAACAATAATCAGCAACACTAACAAGCTACTGTTTATCCCACACACCAAAGCCTTACCATAGAATAGGGGATCTACTGTCTTTTCATGCCGAACACACAGGTAGGCCAAGAAGAACACGGTCATAAGAACAGTTCCTTCAAGTCCCAGTATAAGCAGGGGCCTATGTAAAGACAAAAAGTTAGAGTCCAGTTAGAGATAATGTCTAGAACTATCCACAGTTCTGTATTAGAGCTTCCCTAGAGTACACATCAGATGACATTTCATCGACACTGTGCAGAGTTTGGCTCTGAGACTGTGTACAAATTGAGGCCATTGTTACCCTTCCCAGGAGTGCTCCACCAACTATGATCACGTCTAGAACAAGGTGTGTAATAGTCTATGAGGTCACAAAGTTAGCAACTAAAGGCCTTTCTCACAATGTTAATGTTCATGAGTCCACCATCAGGAAAACACCAGAAAACAATGGTCTGCATGGCAGGCTTGTGAGGAGAAAGCTGCTTCTCCCAAAAACAACATTGCTACCAATCTGCAGTTTGCTAAAGAACATAGAGAACCCAGAAGGCTATTAGAACAATGTTTTGAGGGCAGGTGAGACAAAAATAGACCTTTTTGGTTTAAATGAGAAGGAGAAAGGAAAACACTTTATTCCACCACAACAAACTAATCCCACCTGTGAAGCATGGTGGTGGTAGTAAAATGGTTTGGGTTTGTTTTGCTGCATCTGGGCCAGGAAGGTTTGCCATCATTGGTGGAACAATGAATTCTGAATGATTTCAGCAAATTCTCAAGGACAATATCAGGACATGTTTGTGAGCTGAATCTCAAGAATATGGATCATGCAGCAAGACAACAACCCTAAACACTCAAGCCGTTTAACCAAATAGTGGTCATAAAGAATGAAATGAATGTGTTGGTATAACCCAGTCAAAGTCCATAGTCCATTAGAAATGTGGACGGACCTGAAGCGAGTAGTTTGTACTGAGGAATGGGCTGCAATTCTACTAATTTGAACTAATCAAAGGTAACCGGAAATGTTTAGTTGCAGTTATTGCTGCACAAGGGGGGTCACACCAGATACTGAAAGCTAAGGTTCATATTCTTTTGGTTTGGTTCTCTTATGTACTTTTAGATCAAATCTATACAGAAGTTTCAAAAATTCTAAAAGGTTCATGAACTTTAACATATATATACGTTGCATGTGTGTGTGTTTGTGTTTAAATGACTCTTAATATTATTGAGGGGGTATATGTTTCTATATCTAACCCAGATATCAGAAATATTGGGGCCAAATCTGGGCCACTTTTTGCACATATGGCTCTGATTTGAGCCAAACATTTTTTGCTATCCAGGAATCTTTAAAACAGAGAATCAGAACCAGTGCCAGTGTTGTTACAAGGCAATTACTACTTTACAGGACCCATTATTCCTTCACTAAATGTATAATGAGAGATATTTCAAAGCAGACTTGGTGCTTGGACACCTAATGAAAGGCCTGTAGTGGAATCAGCCAATCAGGACACAGATAAATGAGAGGCATATAATCAGTGACTATTCAGGCCCTTTCTAAAAGGCCATTAGAGGGATATAAAGAGCATAACTTACGTTTGCAATGAAGAGACATTATTCGCTGCATAAAGCACAAATGGTGCTGTCAAAGACAAGATAAAAATGCGTATCTCCAGGGGAAGAGTCATCATCCTTCACATCAGTTGAAAGGTGCAGCTGGGGGGATTCAGTCAATGAGAGACCCAGAGATAAACGTCAGGAGGACAGGCTGAAGTCATGCAGGCTGTGCTGGGTTCTATCCAGGTCGACAGCACGGGTGAAAGACAGCCCTGCCCAGCTGCTCACACACTGATGTTTGAGGCCTCTAGCTGGGGGTTATATGGGCTTTCAAAGTCCATGAACTGTGGAATTTATACATGGTATTGATCATAAAATAATGCACTTGTAGCTCATGTCCACAGGGGGGCAGTAGTGTGAAACAACACGCTCGGGATCCCTCAGAGTCAGGACTGTCAGACCTGATCTCTCTCTCTCTCTCTCTCTCTCTCTCTCTCTCTCTCTCTCGTGAATCAATAAACTCCTGGGAGTGGGGAATCTGGACCAGGGTTAAATATACCGTTTATTTTGTGTTGAATGACCATAAATAAAAAACAATACTTTTGTTTAACACACAGGATCAAATTGTAATTAAACAGTAATATAATTGGTTATAATATTCCAAAAGTCAACGACGTTGAATTAACCACCGTTCAACGATGCATAAAATGCGCAAAAACGCATCAGATGTGTAAAAAAAAAAGTGTAACATGCAAAAAAAATGCATCTGATGCATAAAATGGAACAGATGAATTAAAAAGCACCAGATGTCTAAACAACACGTAAAATGCATCAAATGCATAAAAATGCCTCAAATATGTTAAAATGCGCAACATTTAAAAATGCATCTGTTGCCTAAAAACATAGCAGATAAATTAAAAAGCACCAGATGTGTGAAACCACGTACACTGCATAAAAATGCACAAGACTGAATTAAAACACACCATATGCATAAAAAGTGCAAAAAAAGGCACCAAATGCATAAAAATGAGTAAAAACGCGTCAGATGTGTGCAGCATGCATAAAAACGTTCCAGGTGGATTAAAATGCACCAGATGCATAAAAAGGCACAAAATGTGTTAAAATGCACAACATGCATAAAAACGCATCTAATGCGAAAAAAGTACCAGATGGATTAAAATGCACCAGATGTGTTTCACACCTAAAATGTGTAAAAACGCATAAAAAAAGTACTAAAAAAAACCTCACCAAATGCATGAAAATGCACTGACTGCTTTAAGATGTAACAGATGGTTTGCTGGCAGTTTTAAGATGTGCTAGATGTGCAGGGTGATGTGCCACTTGGTGTATCAGCATAGTAAAAGGGTGTACAGAGTGTGGTGGCTGTGCTAAGATGTACCATTTGTTGTGCCAGCTGCTTTAGGATGTACCAGATGTGCACGGTTGGCTAGCTGTACTGTAGGTGCCATATGTACCACATTGTGTACTGGCTGTGCTAAGATGTGCCTTTTGTTGTGCCAGCAGCTTCAGGGTGTGTTGTATGTGCTGGGTGGACCAGCTATAATAATATAAATGTTAATATAAATGTTCAAAATGTGGCAGAATTTGTTTAGGATGTGCTGGAAGTCCACAGAGGTATTATATGTGCCAAATGTGCCATTTGTGCCAAATATGTCATGTGGTGTGCTGTACTAAAATGTGCCAGTTGTGTTCAAGATTCTAGATGGTGTGCTTACAGCTTTAGGATATGTTGGATGTGCCAGATGTGCTGAATATGCCAGATGGTGTGCCAGTTACGTTAACATGTGCCAGTTGATATGTATGCTGCTTTAGCATGCATCAGATGGGTTGAATGTGCCATTTGTTGTGCCACCTGCTTTAGGATGTGCCAGATGTGCTGAATGTACTGAATGTACCACATGGTGT
This sequence comes from Acestrorhynchus altus, assembly GCA_034509495.1. Classification (NCBI taxonomy): domain Eukaryota; kingdom Metazoa; phylum Chordata; class Actinopteri; order Characiformes; family Acestrorhynchidae; genus Acestrorhynchus; species Acestrorhynchus altus. Next base: position 21,761,705 of record CM067502.1, read on the forward strand.
GCCAGTTATGTTAAGATGTGCCATTTGTTGTGTCAGCTGCTTTAGGATGTGCTGTATGTGCCAAATATGCCAGATGTGTTGAATATGTCATGTGTGCCAACTGTGTTAAGATGTGCCAAAGGTGCTAGATGTATCTAATGTTCTACATGGATATGTGGATGTCAGATGTACTAGCCATGGAAAAAGTGCTGAATATGCCACATGGTGCGCTGGATTACATTAAGATGTGCCAGTTGAAATGCAGGTTGCATTAGGATGTGCTGAATTTGCAGAATATACCACATGGTGAGCCAATTGTTGTGCCAGTTGCTTTAGGATGTGCTGTATGTGCAAGATGTGCTCAATTTTCCAAATGTCCCAGCCATTTGAGGCTGACGGCTGCTTTTGGATATGTCAGATGTGCAGACTGTGCCGGTTGCTGTGCTGGCTGCTTTAAGATGAGCTGGATGGTGTGCCAGCAGTTTATTAAGCTGTGACAGATAGTGTGGCAGCTGCTGTAGGATGTGTCAGATGGTGTACTGGGTGCTTTAAGATGAGGCTCTTTTTGATTGATAGGTGGTGTGCAGACAGCTTTAAGATGTTCCGGGTGGTGTGTCAGTTGAAGTTCAAGCTGCTTTAAGATGTAGAAGTCCCAGCTGGTAGCCAGCAGCTGTTAGACATGCTGGCTGTTTTGAGAGGTGTTGGTTGAAGTGCTGGTGGTAGCCCCCTCAACTTTTTCACAGTGTACAAGTGAAAAATGAACAAACAAGGATTGAGTGAGGATGAACTTTCTCCACAATCTTCAAATTCAAATATTTCAGATTTTACTCAAATTTATTCAAATGCTGGATAAGCAAATGTACAAAAAACACTCTAAACTAAGCACAGGATTTTGGGGTCTGAGCGGCTCGGCGGCCTGAGGATCGCAGATTTGAATTCCGAGTCATGCTGCTTGACATCGGCAGCCGGACTCTGAGAGAGCAAAATTGACCATGCTCTCTCCTCACATCACACTCAGTGCAATGCTGGACAGCAACTGTACGGCAGTTACACTTATATAAGGCACTTTACAGTCAGCATTCTGATCACAATCACACCAGAAATGACCATCCAGCATCAAGCACTAGGGGAGTTATTTTTCACACACACACACACACACACACACACACACACACACACACACACCAGAGCAATGTAGAATAGCCAATTCATCAGAACAACGGAGGAAACCGGTGCGCCTGGAGAAACCCCATGCAGACACAGTGAGAACATGGAAACTCCACCCAGATAGGGCCTTGAACCCAAGAGGTGAACGTGTTAACCACCAACCCATTGCACCACCTCTCTCAGTTGGTGGGGATGAATCAGAGCTGGGGCTGACAGACACAGTGACTGGTTTCAACGTATCAGAGGAGACATGTACTTGTCTTCACCCTCCTAGTGTGGGGATGTGGTAGGGGACGGGGGAGTGGTTAGGTGAGGGGCACTTCTAAATTGGGACAATAAATAAAGGAAGAAGAAAGAGAGGTTTTGCTGTGCTAGGCCGCACTGGCTGTCCTGGTCCGGTACTCAGCATCAGTGAGTGGTCCTGGACTGGCCGTGCTCCGCGGGGCTCCACTGGTTGCTAAGCTCAGGCCTGGCCGGCGACGTCGTGACGTCACCGACGGCAACGGAAGATTCCTCCTTCCTGATGTTAAGATGGCGCCGCTGACCAGGAAGTAAGATAAACAACCGCGGCGAGAGAGTGCGGGGGGATAATGGCGTAAAGCCTGCGGCTCAGCCCCACCGACAGACACCGTCAGCAGAGAGGCGGCTCGCGCAGGCCGAACGGCGGGGGAATGAGGCGGGAGCGCGCGCGGTGAGTGCCGCGTACAGTCGTGCGAGCCCGAGCGCGAGCCCTTAGCAGCGTTAGCAGCAGCGGCTAACAATAGATTTCGGCCTGGTTGCCGAATAAACCGGCTTCCTTTAGGGCCGCCAGGGGCACGGGCTTCATACCAACTCAAACACAGCTTGGGAGAGCCGGCCGCGCGAACAGGCCGTCTATAAGCGCCGTATGAAGCGGCGCAGTTCAGTCGTAATAAACGCAGCGACCGGAGGAGTTGAGGACAGAGTCGCTCCGCCGTTCGCCCCCGAACAGCCCTCCCTCAGCTGCTCCCTCAGCTTCTCCCTCTATCACTGCTGCCCGGCTCTGCGGGCGACCTGCTTCAGCCAGAGCAGAGCTACTACTGAGAGCGTCCTGTGACTTCTACACCGTCAGTCCGCCGCCGCCGCCGCTGTGAACTACACACGTCTGTGTTTCACTGCTGTCCTCTGTTTGCTCTCTCTTTGGGCTCTTTCCAGTGTCTATAAGCTGGAATATGGGCTTATTCGATCTATCTAAATATATCTATACATCTGCTGCTGTTATAATGTGACTTTCCACACTGCTGGATTAATAAAGGATTGTCTATCTATCTATCTATCTATCTATCTCTCTATCTCTATGTCTCTTTATATATATATATATCTATCTGCCTTTGTCTATACATCTATCTGTCTTTGTGTGTCTCTATCTATCTATATCTATCTATCTATCTGTCTATATGTATCCATCTGTCTGTATTTATCTATCTGAATAACAAGGCAACACAAGTTTATTCTACTCTTCTACCACCATTTTTCTTTTTTTTTTTTTTTACCATTTTCTTTTCTCTTTACCTCTATCTTACCCATTAGCTGTGTCTGAAAGTGTCCTATTCACTATACAAGTATCTTTGGTCTTATTTATATCTGTATGTACAGTTAAGTTCTATACTTTTGTTTGCTCTTCTGTTATTGCCTTTTCCAGTGTCTGTATGCTCTGTGTGATTTCCATTAATTGGGATTAATAGATTTATTTCTATATATATATCTATGTATCTGTCTAAGCTTAATCATTAACTGTCTGAAACTGCCCCATTCAGTGTGTAGTGCACTACTTTGGTCTTTGCCATTTTCAGTGCACTATAACTGTGCTTGGCAGTAAGTAGTGTACAAACTATGGCTGTGACCAATGTGGATCCATATTTCTTCAGTAGTATTGTGCTGTATTGATCCCTTGGAGCTATAAGGATCTATCTGCATTCTGAGCAGTTTTGAGATATTGACTTTATAGTGATAGAAACTTTCTGCCTTAAAAGCATTGAGGTTAAATACACCTCACGGAAATTGCCACAGAATAAAAATGTGTAACATAAGGTGACATAAGCAAAACAAGTGCCTGAGCGGAGTTTAAACTACACACACACACACACACACAATCCTGAATTAAAGTTAGTAAAGCTCTCCTTGATTATGTTGGTTACAAACATAATCCTCCCATTAATGAACTAATGTTACATGGGAACTGCACAGTATCCAGTGGCTCGTAACGGTCACTGGCTTAGTTATCCAGCTGTATGAGCAAACATCATCAGCACCATTTGTTCCACTGTGTTTTTTAGTAATGAGACGTACAGTTGCATTCTGTCCATATTCTTGTAGTGAGCTATGGTATTTATCCAAAAATTCCAGTGAATTTTGGGAGATCACGGTGCCCTTAAAATCACGTTCGAATTCCACTTTTACGATTGGAGACACGGAAGACTCTGCTCTTGCACAGCACTAAGCCAACTTGCATAAAGGGGTGTTTGAAGTTGTTGACATTGGCAAATTCTGTTCTCTAGAATAGTGCACTATATAGTCATCTGGGTTTTTACACATTGGGAATAGTGAACAGAGCACAGTTTAGGACACAGCTATTGTTTATCTGTCAGCCAAATCTGACTCCCATAAAGCTGTTTCCTGAAAAACATTGTTGTTTAGGTATGTGTCAAGACAAGAGCAAGGCTGTATCTGGTTTCACTTTGGTGCAATCTGCATTACAATGTAAAACTGCCTCATAGAGCTTCTGTTGATGCTATTGCTCTTTCTCTCTTTATATCTCTGTTTTTTATATATGTATGTATGTATGTATGTATTTATTTATTTATTTTCTCTTCTTCCTCAGAAATGGTTGGAAAATGGTGAAACCTATTACTCCCTTTGACACATTGGCTGGGTTGCTCACTATGCTTCTGCACAGAGCCTGATGCCCATTCTTGCCACATCTGCTGTCATGGACACGGAGGACTTCCTGCACTCAGAGGGCCCTCAGCTGGGGAGTCCCAAGTACAGTGTGTCCAGTCCTCCACCCCTCAATGAGGTATATTTATGGCATTTTGTCTAAAAATACTTAAAGCTACAGTCACATTACAATGGAAGGTGTAGAATTATGGGTCTTGCTCAAGAAAGTGTATTATTATTGCTTTTGTAACAACCTCAGATCTGCTGCATGTAGGGTAACAATGTTACCCTAGCTGACACACAGCTGACACATTTTCATGGTATTTCATGGTGTGTATATATATATATATAGAAAGAATCAACTGATGCAATGCGTGACAGTGCTGTGGTGTAGTGGTATCTTTGATCTTCATTACTGGCTCTTTGACAGCTCAAAGTTACATTAATGAGATCTTACAACCAGTGGTCCTACCTTTCCATATCACCCTTGCCTTGAAGGCTGACCTATATCCAACTGAAAGTGTGTGGGATGCTATTGGATGCACTATCAACACTCTGCTCCTACTGCAAAAGCTGTATGGGATGGATTAACGCAGGACACAGTTAGATACCTCTAAAACTCAATGCCAAAACGTCTGGCATGTTGTATTATACTTTACATCATACTGAGAGATGCTATTGTGTTGATCAAAAACTATTGCACATGTCAGTTAAAGGTTTCAATAATTTATTGTTCCGGGTAACTTTTATCTGTCTTCCCATTATCACTGTAATCCCACACTTCATTCTGAGTGCAGCTATTTGTGTTAACATTATTTTGATGATGAGTGTATTAACATTCTCCACTCTCTTAATGTAGAACTGAGCAACAGTTTAATTATATTCATTTGAACCACTGTGTTGTGCACACACGGGACCTCTGCATTTTACCCATCCACACACAGTGATACACACATACACACCAGGGGGCAGTGAGCACAAATGCCTGCAGCGGTGGGCAGCCCTATCATCAGTTACCGGGATAGGCGGCTGTGGAGTTCAGTGCCTTGATCAAGGGCACTTCAGTCATGTCCTGCAAGTTTAATGATTCGAACACAAGGCCACAAACCACCAGACCATGGCTGCTCCAATGAACCCAAATCAACCATCAGAAACATTTATCAATGTAATTTTGCTCATGTCCATTTTTTTTCCTCATAATTAGTATACTGTGTAAAACAGTGTTTTTACGCTGTGTCATTTAGACCCTTCACAACATGCTCAAATGCTTAGCATTGGCCTAGCACTAGGCTATCACACACACGTGCACAAGGACCACGGGCTGCATCCAGCTGACCTAAACTAAATGAATTTGTGACTATCACGGTAACAGAGGAGATGAAATCACTGTTAGTATAAACTACTTTGAAATTATGACTAGTTAAGGTGAGTTCCCAACAGTCTCTCTGGCTCTCTTTCCCTTTCCTTTCTCTCCTTCTCTCTCTCTCAGCACTTCGTTTTATCTCTGCAACTTTGGTATGTTTTCTTAGTAATTAAAAATACAGCATTTATAGCATGAAACTGAAAGAATAAACAAACAAAAAAAAACATGATCCAAATGTTCGGTCAGCCTTACTGCCCTTAAAAGCATATTATCAAATTTGTAACAACACAGCAACTGGAGCGACTCTGCCCTTCATTAAAATGATCGTTCAGTTAGGTAAATGTTCCATTTATTGTGATATCTTTTTGAGGTCAGATCGTCCAGCACTATCTTCATGTATTATATAATGGGATTTAAAATGGACACACATTTTGAACCCCCCAGAAATTCGTATGTGGAGAATGTAATTGTGTTAAGCAGGGGTTGCTAACTGTGGTAAAGCAAGGCTTTGTTGGTATGCATAGACAGGTTTCGTCTTTATACAGCACTTGGTTCAGACCCATTTCTTAAACAAATTAAGGAACTAGTCAAGATTTGCTATGCATGTAAACTGGACCTCCTTTTATCTTATTTTCATTATCTTGATCTAAGGGTTGGGTGATTTCTATATATATCAATATTGAGATATAAACAGAGCAAGATATGGGTTGGGCAGTATTGTTTATATTGAGTTTAACGTTTTTAAAATGTCAGTTTCAGTCTTGTGGAAACCTTTTTTCTGCTCCCTCGCTCTGCTCTGCCCCCTGCTCTCAGCTCCTCCTCTTCTCCCTTCCACCTCAATTGATGCTTTCCACTTACACATTATGGGGATATAAGACACAGTGTGTATAAAGAAGAAAAGATCAAACTCTATCACATATCGTATTAGATATCTCCGTTCAGCTAAAATATATTGGGATATGATTTTTGTCCATATTGGCCCAGCCCTACTCTGTTTCCCTTTCTTTTCTCTGTTAGATGTTGTAATTACCTTTTGCTATTTATAAATTGAATGGGCGACCAACATCTTCCAGTAAAGCATTATGGCACTGTTGTTGTTGTAATGGTAACCTTAAGTGGTGACTTCCCTCACTTTGTGGAGTTTGTAGAAGGTTATTTGGTGCCCCAGATTAAGGGAGACTGAGTGGCCGTTCTATTCATTTATAGTGTAAATATCACAGTTTGAGCACACTCTGGGAATAGGTGGTTGGGTTCGCCTGGTCTGGGGTATTGCCATGTCTTCTTGATGTGCTATCTCTGTTGTATAACTCCATTCCCAAAGAGCATATGAAAAATGTGTTGTTTGTTTCCTTTTCCTCTCCAGAATCAGCAGCTTTCTGCTAACTTGTGGCATTCGTTCTCCCAGCAGCCTCAGTACAACCAGCACTATCCTATGCAACAATCTGGGAGGTGAGTGATGACTAAACACTATTTTTGCTCCCTCTTTCTGTGTTTCATTTTCTTTCTCTGTGAAACAGCCAGACTGATTTAAGATAAGAAACGCATCCCACGCAGACAAAAAAAAAGGGGGGAAAGCTCAAAGATTCAGACTTGAATTATACACGCGCTTTTCTATAATCACATACGAGTCATTATCCAGCTTTACTATTTATTTTGTAGGATATAAAACATTGTTCAGATTAAGTTCTGTAAATCAGCCATTGTGGTATAACAATGCAGGTTGTGGCATTCAGCTTTCCTGGAGCTTGGTGACTGAACATGCACAGACATGCATATAATTACACACTCCTGTCTGACATGGTCTTTTGTTCGAAGGCTCGTTTCTTTTTCATTGGGATGTTATCTGCAGATAAACTGGGGCCATGTCCAATATTTACATACATTCTGCATGGATTTTTGTCTACTTAGTAAAACAGCTTCCTCCATTGACACAGATGAGCCTAAAACATTATGAACACCTGACTAAAATGCTAATTTTAAAAGACTTGTGAAGGCCTCGTGTCCTGGGGCATCAAGATTTTAGCATCAGGTCCTTTAAATCCTGTCAGTTTGATCTGATGTTGATCTCAGGTGTAATACAGTGCGTGGGAACCTGAACATACAAATAAAGTAAAGGAAAACTCCACACTAGTCAGCTGGTATCCTCAGACCAGATGAACTTCCAATGTTCCAGGGTCCAGTCCCAACACTGAGGCTATTGGCCTTTTTTGTGTCTTGATTTTTCCCTTCAATTTGGAAGTGCCTCACGTACAAATGTCTCATCCAATCCACGTGAAGCCAGCCACTGCCTCCTTTAGAACTCCCGCCATTGCCTCATTACTGGGTGGCTGCCGTGCCTGGAGTAGAGAGCAGCGTCACCATCTCCAGCATTGCACTGGTTGTGATGTGGGGAGAGAGCGGCATTTGCACACAGAGAGAGCATGGGCAGTTTTGGCAATGTTTCTATCTATATCAAGATATAAACAGCGGGATATTGGTTGAGGCGATATCATTTATGTCGAGTTTTAACGTTTTTAATTACCGTTATGTTTCAACCTTTTGGAAAGCTTTTTTCCTGCTCTCCTCTGGCCCCAATCCCGGTCTTAAATACACACTATAGAGGGGGCATAAGACTTGGTGTTTATAAAGAAGAAATGAAGATCAAATTTTAATATGTTTAAATAGTTAAATGATTTAATTCAGATTTGTAGCTGTCTCGTTTCATCACGAGTTCCTTTAATGAAATCTGCCTCATTAAAATGAGGCATTGCAAAACTTATGATATCTAGTGCCAGATTAATCAGATCTGATCATTTTAACACCAAGCAGTTTACTTTGCTCAGAACTGTCTCTAGCTCTGGTGAGAGATGTAAGTTTGCCATCATTAGGTTGTATGAGTTTTATTTAACCTGTCTGCATGCTGTTTGCAGGCAGTACCAGCCTAGCTCTGTATCTGTGGATCCTTTCAGCGAAATGGATTTCTCAGACCTTACATCAGGCAGGAACGGAGACTTTTCAGCGGTAAGTCTGATCCAACTCGCTCACTGCTCTTTGCTTCAGAAGGCCTTCCTACAAATGTTTGCCGTTTTTTTTTATATATATATTGTAAGTTGGCCAAGTTACGGGAGTCTGACCAATTACACTCTCCCTGGCTGTCCACACAAATGAGTTGAACATAATGTTCAACTGGTGAGAGGCTGAGATTTGAGTGCTTTGTCTCATATAACATATGCTACCTTATTCTATACCTTCAGCATCTTTCTGCAACCTTTGGTCACTTCCTTATTGTGCTACAGGACAAAATATTGTTGCTGTTTCATAGTGAAAGCAGCCGTGGCCTTGTGGTGAGGGAACCAGCTTTGTGACTGGAAGGTTGCCAGTTCGAATCCCTGAGCTGGCAGGATATTACTGAAGTACACTTGATCACCCCCTTTCCTGAAGAACTCTAAAAGAACAGTCATTTTAAATGTGTAAACTCACACTTTTGGGTCAGTTGGTCACAAACTGTGATTTAAATAAGCTACATATACATATGTGAACATAGCAAGGAAATATAGATACAAAAATAAACTATCTGTGGGTATTAATTTTCTTTTCTTTTTGCAAGCTGACATTATTTTTGTGTAAAGTCATACACTGTCAGAAGACACACAACCAGCTACCAGACTGGGTTTCTTCTGTTTTTTTAATAATTTCACTGGTGATGCTCTGTAAAATATTAGAACCCCAGATCTGCTCTTTGCGGCACTTGCATGCTGTTTTCTGGACTTCGTTTCTCAGGATCAGACTAATCTTGAGATATGCTACACATATCGTAACAAACTACAAGACTTGGGGGGGGGTTTAAATGCCAAAGGAGCTTCTAGTACATGTTTACTCCTCTGTTCATGTGTACATGCTCAACCTGCATGCAGACTCTGACTGATCAGCGAGAAGGTCGAGTTTACTCAAATATTTAAATTCTCTTAATTTTTTTCATCTCAACTAAAGACCAATTTCAGTAGCTTGGATCACCTGACAATATCTATGGGATTGTCTACTTGACATACTTTTCTAATTTTTTGATGAACTAAAGTACATCAAACGATGAAAACATTCCCAAAATTGGCCTAGGGTTCTAAAGGCTAAGATGTGAGTAAAGTACTGTAGGCATTTAAAGAGGTCAAATAAAAAGGTTTTATGTTTAAAGAGACGGCACAAATATTATTAAGAAAAATGTTTCCAGCCCTTGTCATATAAACGCAGACCCCGTACCTGAATGAAAGATTACAGAGAAGCAATGAATGACTCAACCTAATGGATTCTGCTTAATGCTTTGACCTAATAATATAAGTCTAAAACGTCTGGACGGAAGAGGCTTCAATATTGTTATTTTCACTTTCATTTTGAGTGAGTGACGTCTCCTTTTGAGTGTTTTACCTAGTAATATTATTCCTCTTATTTTTGACAGTGGTTTACTGCTCATCAGCTCTGCTCAAGTACAGAGATGAGGGAAGAGCCTTCCATTCAAAATGTAATATTTATTTAAGATTATTTAATTGAAGTCACCTTTAAATCAGCCAGAGTGTTTCCTCTCATTCTTATTTACCTCATTGGTTTTGTTGAACTTGGATATTAAAATGTAGAATAATGCTGGCAGGTTTGCAGATGAGTTATAGCACTGAGAGGTGTCATTTCCTGTTACTCACCTCCTCACCCTTAAAGGTGATTGGTTAAGGTGATAACTGTATGCTGACTTAGTAGAGAGCTGTTTTTCCATTTCAGAAACCTGTCGGGTAAATGTTTTGTGTGGCTAGAGTAGTTTACATTGTATAGTATATTTACAGAACTAGCTGTAAATATTATTAGGAATGTTAGGGTCGTTAGGAATGACTTACAGATTTCTCGGGACTTTATTCATCTTCTGTTGAGTAGTTTAGCAGTCAGATTAGCTATGCAAATGAGAATAAAAGAGCAAAGTGTTTTTAGCTGTGGGTTGATTAAAATGATCTTGTGGCTTTGCAGCAGGGTTGCACTTTCCGCAAACGTGTTTGGAGAAGCACATAAATAGGAGTCACTGAAGGGCAAGGAAAGTTGAAGGTCTTTTAATCACACATCATATTTTTCTTACAATATCATTTTACATTTTTTATAAGAAGATATAAAGTAACAATACACGCTAAACCTTTTAATAATGCAAAGCAGTTTTTCGTAGCTAAGCACTGGATACTCTGAAAATTCATCACACTAGGAGACCATTAGATAGGCTATGTGTATCATATCTGTAGGTTACTCTGATCCTGGGCTACGAAGCCTGGAAAACAGCATGTTCCTCAAACTTTTGTCCAAATGTTTCCATAGTAAATGTTTTCCAGTTGCAGTAAAATGATCGACTTAAGAGTTATAAGGCACATTCTGAGCTCTCCGTTAAAATCATGTGACATAAAGCAGCTCGTTCTGTATTGCAACTGCAGTGTTGCCTTCTTTGTGCAATATTGTTTTGTTAAACCAGTTTTTAAGCAAACCTTTATCAGGTGCTTGGCCATCTTTATGCAAACTGCTTTGAAGTCCAAGACTTTGAGAAACTGGCTCGTATCATGTTGGAGGCATAAGAATGCTGTGAATAAGAGCTGTGGTCAAAAGCTGTGGTCGATTCTTAATAAAGCACATACGGTAAAATTGGGGTCTGACTGCCAGTAATCTTGGTCACACTCCAACAAAAGCATCATTTCCTGAAAGGAGACCCACCCCTGACACACACACTCTCACTCTCTCACTCTCTCGCTCTCTCTCTCTCTCTCTCTCTCTCTCTCTCTCTCACTCTCACACACACACGCACACTGTCCCTCATTCACACAAAATTTGAATCTCTTACCTATAGATCAGATTGATTTAATGTGATCAGATTGATTAGAATTTATGTACAAGGACGATGAGATCTATAGATGGTAAGACATGTTCTGCATGCTCGAGGCTTTTGCAATAAATGACAGTTAATGGATTATTTGGATTTAATTGATTTGAATCAATTCTTTGAAGCTGCTGTATTTTTGTAACTGTGCACCAGTTCGTCTTTTGGGTTAAATTACCGCTGGGACGCGCCATGCAATGCCTACATTACACTTTTGGATCAAATACTTTGCAGAAGTGGGACGTCAGCTGCCTAAGGTACCCTTTGGTTTATTGTTTATAGCTGCTTTATTATTCTTTAGTTTACAGGGTCCATTGGCATTTGATGGAGCATTGTTAGTTAAATACTACCAAAAAAAGTTTTCTTGCAAAGAAAAAGCTTTAGTTTCAGTTCTCATTTGTTAGTAGGGTGATGTGATGCACTGCTGAGGGAAAAGTTGATCAGACTTTTAATACCTGGCTTAGTTCTACTGCATTTCTTAGGTACTCAGGTTGAGATGTCTGGTGTATTTGTAGAGTTTCATATTTGAAGTTCCTTTTCTCAGGAGCTGAAATCAGTTTGGATGACTGTGTTTTACAGAGAAACCCACTGACCCTTTCTCAGATAATGTAACATCTAGAAGTTATTCTAGATTTGTCTCTTTACCACTTGTAATCTCTATTGGTTCTAGACATAGTGACCGACGTATCTGTGCCATATATCTGTAACTACATTGTCAAGTCAGAACATTGTGGCTACCTCCTTATTTCTGTTCATTCCTGTATGGTAATTCTACTTACCTTACAGGACAAATGTAGTTCTATAATTCCAGACTGTTGTCCATCTGTATCTCGGCATACTTTATTCTCCTTTCATCCTGATATTCAATGGTCAGGACCCCACAGCACCGCTCCAGAGCAGGTATTGTGTGGCTGATGGGTCATTCTGGCATGGGGGTGACAGTAGATCAGACACAGCAGTGCTGCTTGAGTGTTTAAACCCCTTCGTGTCACTGATGGACTGAGATTAGGCCATCGTGGGCACTGATGATGGACTGAAGGATGACCAACACAAACTGCAGAAATGGATGAGCACTGCTGTGTGACCCATCACCCACATAATACCTGCTCTGTGGTGGTCCTGTAAGGTCCTGACCATTGAAGATTAGGGTGAAAGGAGGCTAAGAAAGTATGCAGAGATACAGATGGACTACACTCTGTAATTATAGAACCACAAAGTGTTCCTGTATGGTGATTGGTGTTTACTAAAAAGTGCACAAAGTGTTGAAAAAGAGTTAATAATAAAATGTTGCTGCAAACACTCTGATTCAGATTTTTTTCAGTCTGGTTTTTTTTTTTTTTTTTTTTTTCTGTAGTCTTTTACGCTGTTTGTAATTTGAATATGGACCTCTCTGTGCAGTCAGCACTTCACACCTACCTGGGAGTCTATTATTGCTGTTATTTCACTGTCATTTAGCCCAGACACCACTTGCAAATAGACCACCATTTTCTCACACTTAGGAAATGTATGTAATTGAAAGTCTAACTGTCCTTTTTTCCATACTCTACAGGCACATAGCGATCTTTTTATGGCATGCTAAAATGTGAGCTGAAGCATTTTTCCTGAGCCTTTAACACATCCCCAAATTGTGGATTAGTGTGACTGTGGCAAAGAGGAAGTGTCTTCCATTAGCATGAGTCTGAGAGAGCGATTGCTGCAAACATCACACTGGCAGGAATCCTTATCTCCTCCACACAGACCCATCTCCAGTTCAGTATAGACTCAGGGACCACATCCTTGTCTAAACCCCGTAGCTATTTTCTTACCCTTTAAATAATACAGCACAATTGATTAACATTCAGAGAGAGCACATTCTGATTATAAAATTGATTCATGTGCTTGTTTTGTATCTTGATTGTTTCCAGTAGGTTGCTTATAGTAGGGCGGAGCAATATGGATAAAAAAAAATCCTGTCCCAATATATTTAAGCTGAATGGCAATTTACAATATATACGATACGAAAAATTAGCACACCCCATGAAATCCTTCCATCTTTTTTTTTTTTTTTTTTTTAAAGAAATTTGATCTTCACTTCTTTATATGCAAGTCTTATGCCCCCTCCATAGTGTGTATGTGAGAGTCTGAATGTGGGCAGAATGGAGAAGAGTAGAAGAGGAGCTGTGAGCAGGGGGCCGACGCAGAACAAGGGAACAGACAAAAGTTTTCTGCGTAATTGGAAAAGAATGTTATTTTAAAGCCTGATATAACCGATATCGCCTCATCCATAAATATATGTATATTGACCAGCCCTAGCTCTTCATTTCAGGATGGTTTTAAGGAACTATACTAAAAGAGTGTGCACTGATATGGAATCTGATTCAGTAACCAATAATTACCATCATCTAATTATCAATTCCCATGGTGGTAACCAATACCACTACTTTTGTTATTGGTGTATATCCTGTGTGTGGGCTAATGGTGATGCTATTTTTGTGTGAAACCCATGGAAATTCCCACAAGTAATGACTAACCATGTACCAGTGCGAAGGAGATGCAGGATGCAGAATGATCAGTTTTAATTATTTATCATTTTTGTAAGTATTAGTCAGATATTTAAAAAATAACATACCCAGAAAGAATTTCTGCAAAACTTGGCAATGAAGTTCCCTCTCAGCCAGTTGACAGGCTTTGAGACAGGCCGAATCGGTGGACTGAAATTGTTGTTCAGTCCTAACAACCTTTACTGTTGTTTGCAGTGGTGCTATGACCCAGAAACCTGGAATGTTGTGGACTGGAACCGCATCGTCTTTAACAATGCATCCTGGTTCTATTTAGGAAGTCTCTAAGGTTGGGTCAGATTAGGGTTTTGTTTTGAGCACTTCAGTCCTGCCTTTGATGTGGAGGGACACACTGCCCCAGCTGCTGCTGTGATGATCTGGGGGGCCATCGTATATAACAGTTGGTCACCCCTAGTAGTGATAGGATGGACATTAACAGCTCGGATTATTGTTGCAGGCTTCCAACTGTCATTTTTCAGCAGGATGATGCTCCCCTACAGCAGGGGCTTCCCAGGAGTGTCTCTGCCAGATTACAACACTTCCTTGACCTGCCTAGTGTCCAGATATGTCACCAGTCTAGCATTTATGGGACCAGATAGGACGCCAGCTTTAGCAGTCTATGAGTATGCAGGGTCTATAGGCCCAACTGCAACAAATGTGGGCAAATGTGCTGCAGGATGCCATATGGAACAACTGTATCTCCTCTTTTATCCAGGCTAGAGGCCCAACAGGCTACTAAACTACTAGAGCTGTCTAATTAGCTTTGTTGCCACCTCAGTAATTGGGTTGATCTCTGGTGAATGCATTTCCATCGAGAAAGAGAGTGATTAGAAGTGAACAGGGTTCCAGGAACCGGAATCACCTCTTGACAGAGTTGCAGCAAATAGTTTGGATGGCAGCCATGTCTGAAGCCATTTATCATGTCTGTATTTACTTTGTATGAACAAACAGTTGCATTATCACATTACATATCTGTGGCAAGGGATGTTCTGTTCCAGATGTGTTCCAGGTCTTTCGTTTTTATTCAGTCTCATTCTTAGTCCTCAGCCCTGCCCCAAAGTGCATGAATCTTACTGGATATCAGGGAGGTATAATGTCTGGAATAATGTTCGTGTTGGCAGATCTTTATTTGTGATAAACTGTCTGCATTAAACATTAGTAGATTTGTATTCTCTCCCAGCTCAGTTTTGAAGATGCATGCATTGTGGAAAGATAGTTTGTGAGTCTGACATACTGATATGTTAGGGATTTATACATTTTGCTGCATGTACTTTAGGGACGTCCTGATCTGATCCAGTGGGTTTAAATTGGGGCTTTTCTAGGTGTGTTTTAATGGACCAGCTATTTTAGGCTTGATCCAGTTCCAATCCTCTACTCCTTGCACTGCTGTGAACTCTTTGTCCTGTCTTCTAGGCTCCGTTAATAAACATTATTCACAGCATGCACCAGTGAGGTCCACTTTCAGTTTAGATGTCTGCAGTGTGGATGTCTTGCACAGTGGAATTTGAATACCTGCTTTAGTAGTGTTTTGAGGACTCCCATCTTTCTATATGGATGTATTTATTGGAGCATGTGGCTTCGTGACTATTTTTAGATGATCACCACTGAAACCGTGGGGGGAAGAGACTCCCGCCACTTCTTTTACTCTCAGTATTGATGATGGTTAAAAACATCATGCACACACTGTTTGTTCCTATTCTGATCTTAAACCACCGCTGAAGAGATAAGAAAAAAGATTGTGCATCGTCTACAAAGTAATTAAAGCAGTTTAAAAAAATACTGACCTCTGTTCAGAGATGCATGTGTTTATGCCCTTATGAAAATGAAGTGGTTTCCATGTGGTATTTCCATGTGGCGGTCAAATAATCAGGCATGTCAGTCAAATTGCAATGAAAGGCTGGGCAATTAACCAAAAAATGTACTGAAACCAGTTTCCATCATAATGTCACCCACATATAAATTCCTATTTTATTATGTTAATTAGTGTAATTCAGTTCTCTCACACTGTGCAATTTAGATGGACCTCAAGCAGCACAACGCTTAACACTGTGTTGCGAGCAACAGACACTTCCCAAGCACCCAAGGCTGTTTTTGTGTCTTTAAAATAGAGTGTTTAAATTTTACTGAGACTGCAGTTAGGATGGGTTAATATAATTATGCTTTAGTAGTAGGGCTGAGCATAATATGGGCTGAGGCAATATCACTTACATTGAGTTTGAACGTTCCGATTCAATCTTCCGGGAAATCTTTTTTTTTTTTTTTTTTTTTGCTCCCTAACTCTACACTGTTCTCAGCTCCTCCTCTACTCTGCCCCTCTCCACCCTTGCATCCTCACAGACACAGCATTGAGACAGAGCCCTAGCATGAAGGCATCATTTGTGATGAAATATCAGCAGTTGAGCTTGAAAAGCAGCTATCATTCACTAATTTCCAACTGAATTAAATTCCAAAGGAGCTTAAAGTGCACGTTTACTGCTCTGACCTTGTGTACATGCTTAACCTTCATACAGCCTCTGACTGATCAGCAAGATGGGGTGGGGCTGATGGCACTGAGCCAGATTTTGGGTTATAAAGGCAAAATACCTCTAAAATATGTTTATAGTAAATCTCCTATACATCTAAAAATATGTCATCGAACGTTAGTACTCCATTTGTTTGCATCCGATTGTTGTGAAGAAGGTTGAATAGACACTCGATTTTTAGTTTTGGTTTACGATTCAGAACTTTTTGTGCTTAAATAATAAAAACAGTGGCCAGGCAGCATCTACCTGGAAATAGCATGTGACCTGGCCAATCTGTATGGAACTAAAATTACAGTGGAGCCCATGTGAAAGTTACTCAGGATCATATGTAAATTTAACCCTAGACTGTCTTCTGACCTTTAGACTGACTCTTCTTTTTATATTTCTTAAGAATTTTGCTGTTTATTGTTCTTGTTTGTTTTAATTACAGAGAATTCAACTAAACATTTCTTGTCCTCTATCTCCTGTCCCCCTCCCCTACAGGATCTGTCGTGTATAGATGAATTATCCAACGCGTCTCTCTTCTCATCTCCCCCTGATTCACTGTCTGAGTATGCTGATACTGCCAGTTTTGACCTCAGCAGCCTGGCCCACATTACCAGCCAGAGCTCCTCAGCGCAAACATTGTGGGAAACACCTGGGCTCAGTCAGAGAGAGGTAAACATAAACACACACATTATATGACCAGCATATTAATGAGCCACTCGAGTGAAATACCTGGAAAAACTCTCGTCAGAGGTCATTGGGTGTAATTCATGTGGCTTGACGTGAGTTCATACTGGCTACTGAGGTCTGTAGCCATCTTACTAACACCACACAAGCGATTCTGGACTAGAACTGCAAGTGGTTCGCTAATTCAGCCGTAGTATGATGGATTAGGCTGGTAGCCAGCAAGCTATCACCACACTAGTGATTCTGGCCGAGGGCTGTGTCTCGCAGGCCAATGACGCAGCTAGTCAGTATGTTGGAGTAGGCTGGTAGCGATGCCATTTCCAGCACGCTGATTTCATGCTATCAGTGTTTTGCGGTTGGCCATGATCAGTGTTGGATTACCTAGCTAGCTAGTGAATGCCATGCTGTTGGGGTAACATCTTTCTGTGAAATGACCCACTCGTGATTGTCAGGAATAACAGTGGCCACTCGTGAAGAACACAGAGAAAGGAGGCTGTGATCTGTACACCAAATGCTGTGTGCCACAGTGTGGGTCTACATCTTTACAGAAACCGAGGCAGGTACCAAGATGACAATAAACAAAATGTACGTACTTGGCATTAGCAGAGAAGATGTGAACTAACTTCAACAACTACAGTAGCATTTTACAGTAGTATTTTGTTTCATTTTCCAGCAGCTTGCTGTCAGTGTTCTTGTGTCCAGCTTTGGTAAATTCAGTGAAACATTCAGTAAGTTTCTGGTAGAATTCAAAGATATGACAGAGAACCTAGTCTAAATTATTGTTCTGTAAGTTCTGTAATGGTCTAATGGTCTATTATGACTAAGTTCTTTCTTTCTTTCTAATTCAGCATTACCTACACAGCTTCATCATCTGCAAGACATTGGCTCTCATAAAAGAGAGTCCCAGTCCCAGTTTTTGCATAATGCTGCTTAAAATTGCACACTGATTGCACCATTTAAGTGTTTTTCTTTGAACCCTTTGGACTACAAATGTAACCGTTGTGTCTTTTGAAGGGAAACATTTTTTGTACTATATATAATAAATTAGTGCAATCCTCTTGGGGCAGGGGCATCCAAACCTTTTCAAAGAGGGCCAGATTTAGTGTGGTGAAAATGTGTATGGGCTGACCATTCAGCCTTACATTCTTTGAACCATTAATATTAAATGCAAATTAATTAATATATTTGCTGTTTATTTATTATTGCAAATGGCATAGTTTCCATTTCTTCACACAGAACACAAATACAGCTAAAGTTTGCACCAAAATCACTCTGCCTTTCATATTTGAAGACCACATGAAATGAAGAAAAGGTCTGTCTGGGAAAAACATGCGAACAGTAAAATAGTACTTATTCAGAAGTACAAAACATTGAGGGCCATATGAAGGGCCTTGTTTCACTCGTTCTTTTGTTTTGTCAATTGACCAGAAAAAAATAATAAAACAATCAAATATGCTATTTAAGTTTGACTCGGATATCAAAAACACGAAATGGAAAACTGGGCTGCCGGACCAAATTTGATTTTAATATTTAATTTGTTGGACTACGAGACCCAGTTTAATTGTCAATTGAAAAACAAAGGAACAAATGATAAAAATTGAAAAGTTCAGTATTCAAAATAGTTTTTTTGATGATCAAAAAAATCACTTAAAGTTAAGAATGTATTCAGCTCAGAAGACTAAACACTCAGAAGACTAAGCTTGTATTAATCTGAAGGGTAATACTGAGATCTTGACTGCATTATAAAGGCCACAAAAACAATGGTTTTTGATGCTAAGGGGTCACGCAGGTGTTCTCACATGGTTCTTGTTAATGTTCATAGCGAATGTCTTGTCACAAGTATGTTTTGCCCAACAAGCTCTGCATTTTCTAAGCAAATGTCAGAATATCTTGGAACCTGCCTTTATCCAGCTGGCAGTAAAAGTTGACAAAAGGGAGCTGTTGGTGCTGACTCTTGACACTGCGCATCAGATGAGCGGGAAAGGATCACACAAGGGTTACACAGTGAAAGTTTGGCCACAGGGCTACTGCCCTATTCAGGTGAAATATAAAATAGCTTTTTTATATGCGTGTATTCCACATATTGGTGATTTTTTTGACCGAGGCTGTGGGTCAGTGGAAATTTGTACACGGGGCCATGACTGTCTTAAGGTCATACTGAATTAGGGCTGGGCAAGAGCTCAGTTTTTATTTTTATATCGGAATTTAAATCAAGCAGGTTATGGGCTTGATTGATATTGATATTTATGTCTATATCAGGATATAAACAGTGCCAACTATAGGTTAAGGCGATACAGTGGGGCAAAAAAGTATTGTCAACCACTGATTGTGCAAGTTCTCCTACTTAGAAGGATGAGAGAGGTATGTAATTTTCATCATAGCTACACTTCAACTATGAGCGACAAAATGAGGGAAAAAAATCCAGGAAATCACATTGTAGGATTTTTAAATAATTTATTTGTTAATTATGGTGGAAAATAAGTATTTGGTCACCACAAACAAGCAAGATTTCTGGCTCTCACCGACCTGTAACAACATCTTTAAGAAGCTCCACTCGTTACCTGTATTAATGGCACCTGTTTGACCTCATTATCTGTATAAAATACACCTGTCCACGGCCTCAAACTGTCAGACTCCAAACTCAACCATGGCCAAGACCAAAAAGCTGACGCAAGATCTCATTCCATAGGATCAAAATGATCATGAAAACGAACAAAAATTCCAGAACTACATGGATGGACCTGAAGAATGACATGCAGAGAGCTGGGACCAATATAACAAAGGCTACCATCAGTAACACACTACGCCGAGAGGGACTCAAACCCTGCAGTGCCAGGTGTGTCCCCCTGCTTAAGCCAGTACATGTCCAGGCCCATCTGAAGTTTGCCAGAGAGCATATGGATGATCCAGAAAAGGATTGGGACAATATGGTCAGATGAAACCAAAATATAACTTTTTGGTAAAAACTCAACTTGTCGTGTTTGGAGGAAGAAGAATGCCGAGTTGTATCCCAAGAACACCATACCTACTGTGAAGCATGGGGGTGGAAACATCATGCATTGGGGCTGTGTTTCTGCGAAGAGGACAGGATGACTGATCCGTGTTAAGGGGAGAATGGGTGGGGCCATGTATTGTGAGATTTTAAGCAAAAACCTCTTTCTATCAGTGAGAGCTTTGAAGATGGAACGTGGCTAGATCTTCCAGCATGACAATGATCCCAAACATATCGCTTGGGCAACTAAGGAGTGGCTCCATTTCAAGGTTGTGGAGTGGCCTAGCCAGTCTCTATACCTCAACCCCATAGAAAATTTGTGGAGGGAGGTGAAAGTCTGTGTTGCCCAGCAACAGCCCCAAAACATCACTGCTCTAGAGGAGATGTGCATGGAGGAAAGGGCCAAAACACAAGCTACAGTGTTTGCAAACCTGTTGAAGACTTACAGGAAATGTTTTATCTCTGTCATTGCCAGTAAAGGTTATGTTACAAAGTATTGAGTTGAACTTTTGTTATTGACCAAGTACTTATTTTCCACCATAATTTACAAATAATTCTTTAAAAATCCTACAATGTGATTTCCTGATTTTTTTTTTTTTTATCATTTTGTCTCTCATATTTGAACTGTACCTATGATGAAAATTACAGACTTTTCATCTTTATAAGTAGGAGAACTTGCACAATCAGTGGCTGACGATACTCTTTTGCCCCACTGTATATAGATGTTTATATCGGGATATAAATGGTGCAGGATATGGGCTGAGGCAATATATTGATTTTTATATCTATATCTGGATTAAAACAGCGGAAATATGCTGAGGGGATATATCAATATATCCTTATCTGGATATAAACAGAGCGGATATAGGCTGAGGCAATATATCGATATTAAGAGTCAACCAAAAGTGGATTTTTTCCAGAAAATACAACTATTTCCCAGAAAAAATAATACAATTACACATGTTTTATACACATGTTTATTTCCTTTGTGTCTATTTCTGGGTGTTTTTTGAAGTATGGTTGGGGTCATTGTCTTGCTCAAAGACCCATGACCTAGAAAGCAAATACTTTGCAAGTACATTGCAATCCAAAATCCTTTGGTAATCTTTAGATTTCTTGATGCCTTGCACACAGTGAAGGCACCCAGTGCCAGAGCTAGCAAAACAACCCCAAAACATCTTTGGACCATATTTGACTGTAGGTACTGTGATCTTTTCTTTGTAGGCCTATTTCTGTTTTTGCTAAACAGTAGAATGATGTAGTTCACCAAAAAGCTCTATCTTGGTTTCATTTGTCCACAGGATGTTTTCCCAGAAGGAATTTGGCTTACTCGTGTACATTTTGGCAAACTGCAGTCTAGCGTTTTATGTCTGTGTCAGCAGTGGGGTCCTCCTGGGTCTCCTGCCATAGCGTTTCATTTCATTCAAATGTTGACAGATAGTTCAGGCTGCCACTGATGCACCCTGACCCTGTAGGACAGCTTGAATGTTTTTGGATCTTGATTGGGATTACTTGTCAACCATTCTGTGTTGCAATCTTTCATAATTTTTCCTTTTCCATATACTTATATCAGGATATAAACACAGTGTGATATGGGCTGAGGTGATATTGTTTATATCAAGGTTTTAAGTTTTAAAAAATCATTCTCTCTCAATCTTGCAGAAATTTTATTCTACTCAGCGCCCTCCTCTAATCTGCTCCCCTCTGTGCTCATTCATTCATTTGACATACACACCATGGAGGGGGCATAAGACTTGGTGTGTTTTAATGAGGTGTCCTAATTTTTTTACATTGTAATTTTCACATCATGTCACCATTCAACTAAAATATCAGGATATGATTTTTTAATTTTGTTTTAATTATGTGAATACTATTTTCTCCTGACGAAACACTTTTGCATTTGAGAACTATGGTCATAATCAGAGCCTATGTATGATCTAATCCTAGCATCCAATTCTATCCAGTTCTCTCTGTCATGATTAATTTTAATGTGTGTTTTTGTGTTTTCTATCTCATCCATTGCCCATCAGTTGGTCCCATCAATTCCTCACTTGAACAAGTTTTCAGGTTTGAGCAATCTGGACGAATTCAATGCCATCCTGAGCAACTCACCTTTGGCAGGATATAAGGTAGCTTAGAGCCCTTCACTTTGGTTTGCCATTCATTTCATCACATCTTTAATCTCTAGGGTTAATGTGTCTGAAGGCATAATTTTTCCCCTTGATGATCAATCTTTCCCCCCACCCTGATGTATTTTGTATAGCTGCCTGAAGTTGTTCAACCTCCACCTGAGGAGGAAGAGGAGGCAGATGAGGAAGAGACAGAAGAACTCGGTCACATGGACACATATGCTGAATACAAGCCATCCAAATGTGCGTACACACTCCATTCCTCTAATTCTGACTGTGTGCTGAAAATGCTGAGTCATTGTGCAGCCAGGCACAGTGGGCAGGTTATGAGGACCACCACTTTATATATAAATTATATACTATGAATACTATTGAAACATTTTTTTTTAATTAAGCTACAGATTCCATTTGACCAGTATATAATCAAAAAGAGAAGCCCTTGTGTTATGTTCAATCTAGCTGGTGTACCTAAACTACTGCAGATGTTGCTCACTTTTCTTTAAATAGGTTTTTTTAGTGGGTTCACATTTACAGTAAATATCGCATGCTTGTGTTTATTTTATACCATGCTTGTCTGTATGTTTGCAGCTACGATTGGAATCTCTCACCCAGACATTGTAGTAGAGACCAGCACTCTGTCCAGCGTCCCTCCTCCAGATATCACGTACACACTTTCCATAGCACAAAGCACTGTCCAAACTGGTCTACTGTCTGCTCTACAGCTTGAGGCCATCATCTATGCCTGCCAGGTATAAAGATTAGCCAGGGCATAATATAAACTACAGTTAAGCCCAATTCAGATGGGATTAGTTGTACCTGGGGTAATGGTGTAAAGTGATTTCATTACAGACAGATTCCCTCAGCAAAAAAATGGGAATGGCGGCTCAATTTGCACTGACCCCCCTTCCAAAAAGCGAGTAATTCGGGGCTTGACTGCTGATAAAGTATTAGAGGATGATAACTAATTGTATTACCCATTAATGATAATGAAAATAACTACACTGCACTCTGAACCAACCTGTATGCACCCTCACACACAGCCAGCAAATGCACACTGCCGTTTAGTCTGCAATTTTGGCAGTACAGGTAATAGGTATGATCATTTACAACAGACCCAAGGTATTTGTGCCATGTACAATGAAACAAAATGCCTCAAAATCCAGCTAAACACACTTTTTCCAGAGGATATGAGGGAATAATGATCTACATGTTGATTCGCATGGGACAAATATAACTGGTAATGCACAGTTGGTTAAAGTGAGTGCCATGGCACATTCAGATGAAACTAAAATCACTGAGAACCTCCAGTAAAAATGAGTTTTCCCCATCTCTCCATGTTAAACTAATCCCGTACGAATAGGGCTTTAAATGTACTATGTGTTAAGTGCACCAAAGCTTGTGAGCTACAGTTACAGCTACATCATTTTATTCAGAAAGGTAAACTGTGATTATTACTATTCATGACATGTAAAGATTAATATATAATTAAAAGCATATGTGATTTTATTTTACTTTTGAAAAGTATGCTTTAAAATAAATGTCAGAACTCCAGTTTCTCCAATTATTAGAATATTTAAATTTGGGTACTTCACACGTTTTTATCAGTTAAATTAAAGTGCAAATTAATTGCATTTAACCAAACTGAAAGGTGTGTAGCCAGCACAAAACATTAACTGGAGTTTTTTTGGCCCCTTAGCAACATGAGGTGATCCTACAGAACAACCAGAGGGCAGGATTTCTGATTGGGGACGGAGCTGGTGTAGGAAAGGGCCGCACTGTCGCCGGCATCATACTGGAGAACTACTTAAAGGGAAGAAAGAGAGCCCTATGGTAAGGCAGGAATTTTGTATGATTTAAGACCTCACTGCAAAGTGGAAATGACTGTTTCTCACTTCCTCTCACCACTTCCACCTGTGAAAATCCATGTTACAGGACACACTGATGCAATTTCTGAACAGTATCGTTTCTACTTGTGTTTGCTGTATTAAGTACTATTACTATCAACATTAGAACTGTCGTCAGATCATGTATACCAAATCCAAAAAATCATGTATCTAAGATTTCCAAGATACAAAGTGTTTTTATAGTCGTTACTATAGGTCAAAACATGGTCAAATTTGTACAAATCACTAAATTCTGTATTTTCATCTCAAATGAGGTCCTGCAAAATTAGCAGCAAAAGGAGTAACAAATTTGCAGTATATAACCTCGCTCACAGTATTGCATAGTATCGAATCGCAACCCCATTACTGTGATGCATATTATATTGCTGGAGTCTTGCCAGTACGCAGCTCTACTGAGCTGATGATTGATTTTGAGAGGCTCTTTGTGCTTGTAGGTCTGGAAATGTGATAACTGTCCCTCTTCTTTTTCAGGTTCAGCGTGTCTAATGATCTGAAGTATGATGCAGAAAGAGATCTTAAGGACATAGAGGCCCCCAGTATCCCTGTTTTTGCTTTAAACAAGGTACCGTGTTGTAATAAATTGTAATTTATACATATGTATATGTGGCTATTCCAGCTCCTTCTTTTTGTACCTTTCTGGAAATAACTTGGCATATGTTTGTGTTTTAGATTAAGTATGGAGACACAGCTACCTCAGAGGGTGTCCTGTTTGCCACATACTCAGCGCTGATTGGGGAGAGTCAGGCAGGGGGGCAGCACCGCACCAGACTCAAACAGATACTGGACTGGTGTAAACCTGAATTTGATGGAGTTGTATCCTTTGCTGCTGTGCCACTGGCTTGTAATTCTCACATCAAGCTCTTGGAGGACAAGTTTGCTTCTGTAGCCAATCTGGCCTAGTTGTGCTTGAATAATGTTTTTCCTTGACTTTTGACCTTGTCAGATTGTGTTTGATGAATGCCATAAAGCCAAAAATGCAACGTCCACGAAGATGGGCAAAGCTGTACTGGACCTACAGAACAAGTTGCCCTTGGCCAGAGTGGTCTATGCTAGTGCCACAGGTTTGTGCATATAAAGACACTATATGCACACACATACATACACATAAATGATCACATAATTTGAGCATTTTTAGTCTTAAAATATTATTTCTTATATTTGAATGAATCATTTAAAATCGTGAATGATACACAAAATCATTGTTCATACAAGGCCTCTCTACTTTTTAAGCAGATGTAATGATAGATACTTGGATAGATACTGCTCTCACTATTTGCCTGAACATATAGGAGAAGGCTCGCTAGCTAAGTTAGCCAGCTAATTGGCTAACACTGCAGTACTAAAAACACTTCCAGTTTAAGCCTTTAAATAAAGCTTTGGATGAAAAGTGAGACTGGAATGGAATGTATGTTACTTGTATGCCTGTAATGAAAGGTGTCTTTTTATAAACAGCTGGCATAAAAATAATAAATAAACCTGGTTGACATGATGCTAACACAGCTAGCTACCAAAAATATTTATTTACCATACATTTTCTTAATATTTACTCTGTTACGCAACCCACTGCTTCAGTGTTTTTGCCGTGTCAGCAGTTGCATTTGGGGGGGCGGCGTAGTAGTGGAAAGCAAGCCAGATACTAGGGACCAAATAGCAAGTAGAGCCATAGTGTAGAAAAGTGGCTCTAATGTCTTTTGTCTTGTCTTTTTCTATCTGTTGTTCACCAGGTGCCTCTGAGCCAAAGAACATGATCTACATGAGTCGGTTGGGGATCTGGGGAGAAGGAACACCCTTCAAGACATTTGAGGACTTCCTGCATGCCATTGAGAAAAGGTTAGTCTAATCAGAATGCTGAATTTTGGAGGCAGAAGCAACGTCAAATGAGCATCTGTCAAAAGCTATGCCTGCTTACCTCCTCAGGGGTGTTGGTGCAATGGAGATCGTTGCCATGGATATGAAAGTCAGTGGCATGTACATAGCCCGGCAGCTTAGCTTTTCTGGCGTCTCGTTCCGGATTGAGGAAATCACACTGGATGAAGAGTTCAAGGTGGTCTACAACAAGGCTGCCCGTCTGGTAAGAGACTCTCAGATAACAAGATTTAAATGCCATATTACTTTTTTAAAGCTTCAGTGTAGATATGCTTTCACTTAGTCTTTCATACATTGAACTGGCTGCTTGAAGCTGCTGTAGTGGGTGATGCCAGAAAAATTTGAATTTGGCAGGGAAAAACAAAACAGAACCTTTTGTAAGTTTTTCGTATTAAAGGATATCACCCTAAAAAATTCAATATTTGACCAAGTATTTGGGTCAGTGTTTGATTTGGGTGTGATTATTTTTTTTTTTTGTAAATATTAGTCGGGTACAAACATTGGGGTTTAAGTTTCTTAAAGCCATGCTTATGTTAGATTCTAGGCTACATAAAAAAAAAATCAGATTTTCTCAACAGGTTTAGGCAGTTCTCTAACAGTTCGCTCTCCTGAAATGTGCAAAAGGTTCTCATGTTCTCATAGCGTTATCATACCTGAAACTCCAGACCAAGGTCTGAACCAAGGCTTGTGTTTGTTACATTATATCATTTTGTCCCAGTTAGTTCTGGTTTAGTGATGCATTAAAGAACTATGTCCTCGTCCGACGCTGGCATGTTGTCAGTGCAGCAAGTGTTGTGCCAAATTCTGCCTTCCTGCCAGAATCCAACTCCCTTTATGTGCATGCTTGTCGCACAATAGAAAGAAAATTGTGGTTTTCTCTCAATTTCCATTCATTTTTGTTTATAAATAAGGGTTAAAAAGGGTTAAATGGGTTAATATACAGTTACAGTAGATACAGTTTGGTTAGGACCGAACTGAAAGGTCTAAAAGGCCAGACCAAACAAGGCAGGTGTGAAAGTACTGTTAGTTTCATCACACTATGAGCATCAGGCTTAGTTACAAAGTTCAGCCGCAATTAAAGCTGTAATGTGAACTATCCTTCATTATTTTGGCCATTAACTTAAGCTTACCCTGTGCTTTGTCTCAGTGGGCAGGGGCTCTGGAGGTGTTTACCAGGGCAGCGGACATGCTGGGACTGGCATCACGCAAGTCCCTTTGGGGACAGTTCTGGTCCTCCCACCAGCGCTTTTTTAAATACCTCTGCATCGCCGCCAAAGTGCGCCGCCTAGTGGAGCTCGCTCAGGCTGAAATGGAACAGGGCAAGGTGAGACACAGTGGTTCCTGTCTTTGCTTTTGTTGATAAATGTATTTTGACAATATAAGCAGAATGACCGTGAAGCCATACTCATTATTGTCAGTGAAGGTGACATACATGGTCTCTCTACTGTCTGTCTGTGTGTAGTGCATTGTGATTGGACTGCAGTCTACTGGCGAGGCCCGTACTCGAGAAGTTCTGGATGAGAACGATGGACACCTGGACCGATTCGTCTCTGCAGCTGAGTGAGTTCTTTGGACTTTGATTCTCCTTACAAAACTTGTATTCTATTAAGTAGTTTCTAATGTAGGATCATTAGTGCGGCATTAACGTGGTAACAGCTGGCCACCTCCAACACTGCTACCATGGTGTTAGTGATGACAACTAGGGTACCAAAAATCAAAAATCGCTAATGTGTTGTTAGCTTGGTGGCTACAGGCCTCCTCCAACATTGCTAACGTAGCGTTAACACACCAACTAGGGTTCTCATTTTTGTTCCCTTCAATTAATCCTAACACTGTCCCTAACACTGGACATTTTTTTTAGATCTTCTGGCAATCAGACATTATATTGGTACAGGGTCATACATTATCAAACGTTATTATCAGCTACCAGACTGTTTTTGCTTCATTTTTCTGTAATTTCACTGCTGTTGCTCAGGTTAAAATGAGGTGTACATGATTAACAATGAATAAATAGCTATCAGACAGATGACCATCACATGAACTCTGGTCTTTCCTGGTCCAAACTGTGACTCAATATGAAATTGGGATCTCCAGACAAGACGTAATCTCATAAATTGAACATTTTAGTCAAAGTTATTCAACTGGTTTGTCAGTCATGACTGGCTTTCAGTTTTGCTTTGATTCAAAGTGAGCCTGTTCTATAGCTCACCTGACTGGTCATTACATGTCTTGACAGAACAGCTGGCAAAATGAATTATCATTTGATAAGCACCATGCAAACTGTATAATCAAAATGCATGCGTGTCACCATGCTATTACATTTCTGTCTCTGTTCTGCCCCATGATAAATGTTCAGATCCAGTCCACCTGAAGCTGTCTGCACAAGCATGAATTGAATTACTAGTGAAAATATGGCTTGAACCTTTCATTACTATACATTTAAGCCTGGGTCATTTATGATTTTAACCACAATTCATATATACATGCTCACAGAATGTCATGAGTATAGCTGTATGTGTAGTTTTCTCATGTGTTTTCAGACATTGTTTCGGCAGAGTTAAGTGGCTGACACTTAAATGTCCCCAGTGTGAAATTTAACCTGTCATACAAACATTCACTGGAACAGATTTCTTGTGTGTTTAATTTGCCAGATAAAATAGAGAGAGATTCAGATTTTAAAATAGACGGGTGGGCGTACTTTCCCCCTTTCCCCTTGGCAGACTGGCCTCATGTGACACCTACAGCCATAACACTGTTGCAAGTGAAGTAAAAAAAATGGATTAACTTCATCTACTGTGGCGCATGCATATATATATATATATATATATATATATATATATATATATATAATATATATATATATATATATATATATATAGCAACAAATGTACAGTCACTTGTTGTAGGTGACCACTTGGTCAGAGCATCACAGACCAGTCTTGAAGCGCCTCCCATATGCTGTGGGCAGTTAACATCGTGCCGTCCAAGAAAGGACAACCAATGACAGGGTCATGGACACCTAAGGTTAACTGCAATCCACGGAGGCCCCAACTCACAACATATGGGACTTTAAAGAGCAACAGCAGCAGACTTCAAGAACCATTTCCTTTTTCTGTGCTCTTCAGGCTTCTGGATGAATTTGAATCAGGTTAACATGACAGTCATAAATGGATCGTTTTACGTAAAGATGATACAGCCTTTGTCCAACGTTACTAATGCAGCATTAACTAGCAACCAAACTCCTCCAACATTGCTACTGCGGAGTTAGCGTGCCAGTTATGGGCCTCTTCCGAAAATTGCTAGATCAGCATTAGCTCGCAGGTTACGGGGCTAATTCAGATTGTGTTTTTGCTCCATTTTTCACGAATTTCTCTGGTGTTACCCTTTAAAGAATCTGCTGCTAACCTCTTGGTGCCAGATACCAAATGCCATGAAAGTCATGTATAAAATAATGAGATATTTGGCAGTGGCATTGTGTAGAATGAGTAAGCATAGTAACAGACATACAGTTGCTGTAAAGGTGTTTAGGCTATTTACGTGATGTGAGGATTCTCTAAATCAAAAGGATCTTGATTATGGTGGTTTTAGGTGTGTTCTAGTCTCTGGTTCAGAAGCACTTTCCATTGGAGAAGCCGAAGAAAGAGAAGGCTGCTGGGAATAAAAGAAAACGTGAGTGTCCCTATGCTACTCACTGATAATTAAATGCATGCATTTGTACGTGTTGGTCCTGGAATTTGTTTCTTTTGTAGGAAAGCCCAGAGGAAGGCCACCCAAATTTCCAAAACCGTGCATGGATGTGGGAGGTATTATTAAGATCAGCGATGATTCATTCAGACTCTGGAGGAGATAGACAGTGAGTCAAACTTCTTCCCCGTAGGGTCACTTTAGCAGGACAGTGATGACGTCATCTTTGTCAACCACATCAATGGTCCTACTGGTAAGTAGGCTGGTACTGTAGGAGGAGGAGTACAATGAAAGTACTCGCACTACACTAATAAAAACACACATCCAGTTTAAACCTCTAAATAGTGCTACCTAAAACTGGATGCATAAAAGGGAATGTATGTTATTAGCATGCCTCTTATGAGCTAAAAGTATTCTTTTTACAGAGAGCTACAAATTACAAATACCACCTAGCTAAACTGGTTAGCTTAATGCTAATGTGGCTACATTTACATTTATGGCATTTAGCAGACGCCCTGATCCAGAGTGATTTACAAAAGTGCTTTGCTGTTCACTCAGAAAATATCCTTACTACCAAAAATGATTTATTTACCACAAATATTTATCATAAATACCTCTTAATATTTAAACAAAATAGCCATTTTAAATACAGAAACCTGTTCAAATCATCTTTAGAATCTCTAAATCTATACAGCCCATTGCTTTAGTGTTTTGCAATGTCACCAGCTGTATTTTGGCCGCAGAATTGGCAATAAAAACAAAACTATGTACCAAATTTGAAAGAGGGAGAGAAGGTTTATAGGGTTTCTCAAGTGGCCCACTACAGACTACTGCCTTCTACTACCTGCCTTCTACTGCCCACTACTAGCAGGTGCTTCATGGCCCGCAGGTTCATCCTCAGTGGAAGGCAGTAGTCTTAGTGGCCACTAACACTTTTAAAGCATACGCGGACAAACATGCTTGTCAGTCAATATCTTATCTTCTTCCCTTTAATAAGATCGCACGGATCCAGAGATTACCTGGAATTATTAAAGCAAGTCAGGTAACACACAGACACACACACCTACCTTTGGGGCACTTAGCATAATCAGTTCACTATGTGCATTTTTGGGAAGTGCGAGGAAGCCAGAGATGTAGAATTTTTTTAAACAAAGAAAGATTTGTGACAGGAACTGCAAAAAAATACAACCCAGATTACAATAGCATATAATAAGTAGCCAGAATCTCAGATTCTCAGCCCTATAGAGACAGATTTCAGACAGAATTAAAAAAGTCCATTTTTGTGCTTTGTAGTTATAAATAGATGGGCTAGAAGTAGACAAGATTGAGAACATCTGAGGTAGAATATTGTAGG
This sequence comes from Acestrorhynchus altus, assembly GCA_034509495.1. Taxonomy (NCBI): domain Eukaryota; kingdom Metazoa; phylum Chordata; class Actinopteri; order Characiformes; family Acestrorhynchidae; genus Acestrorhynchus; species Acestrorhynchus altus. The sequence continues at coordinate 21,792,638 of CM067502.1, forward strand.
TACCGTACAGTGAAAGAACATGTGGCATAAATCAGTGGTTTTCAGATAGTTCATTTGTGCATTACTTTATTTTGCTTCCTTATTTTGTCTTTCTTTGCATTAGAACATCATTACCTAGCAACTGAGCAATTATGGCACCTGTAAATGTACCACCTCTGCATGGTCAGAAAAACTGATTCCTTTAAAATCATACAGGGCAGCATATAGAAGTGCTACATTTATAGCCAGCTCTAACCAAATAATCACTTTATTTCTGCCATCCACACGGCCATCCCATCTGCCTGTTATTGGCATCTGTGCATTGAAACCCAGTGTTTGTCTGTCTTGATTTTAGCTCTGGTGTGCTTATTAAATCTGAGGATAATTTCTAGTCTAGACTGTTAAATCATATGGGAGCTATTCAGCTCTCTTCCCTTCTCTATTGACTGAGTCTGTTGGTGTGTGTGTGTGTGTGTGTGTGTGTGTGTGTGTGTGTGTGTGTGTGTGTGTGTGTGTGTGTGTGTGTGTGTGTGTGTGTGTGTGTGTGTAAATGTGACTTACATTTTTTTCCTCTACAAACTTTGAAGAATTGAAGCAAGGGCTGTTGAGAAGATAGCAGAGTTGGGGAAAGAGCTTCCTCTGAACACACTGGATGAACTGATCGATAGATTTGGAGGGCCAGAGAGAGTGTCTGAGGTGAAGGCTGTGAAATGGTTTAATAAAAACAGTCTGTAAAATCATTATAGACATAATGTCATTGTGTGCATTTGATCAATTTATAACTAAAGAGATCACATTCAAACTTTCTGAAAATGAAATGCTAATACCTGTGTGTGTGTGTGTGTGTGTGTGTGTGTGTGTGTGTGTGTGTGTGTGTGTGTGTGTGTGTGTGTGTGTGTGTGTGTGTGTGTGTGTGTGTGTGTGTGTAGATGACTGACGAAGGTGGACCAGGTGAAAATGCCAAGGCCAGATGGTAAAGTACAGTATGAATCATGGCTGAACAGGGGCTCACCATCGACCATGTTAACGTCAAAGAGAAGGAACGCTTCATGGGAGGAGAGAAGGTGAGGACACTGATATTTCTACTGCCTGCCGAAGATTCAGGCACAGTATCATGTTCTTGGCTGTTGCTGACTTAAGATTTTTTGTTGTGTCTCTCAAAACTAAACCTTTACAACCCTAGGTTAATTTGTGGGATGTTTTTATAGCTTGCCAAAAAATTTAGTGGAAGTACTTAGGGAGAGCAGACATTACAGATATTTTTATAGGGAGATCCTAGGTTGCTCAAGTTTGTCTTCATTTCTTGAGATGCTTGATCAATGTTTACTTGCACCTACAATATTTTTGCTTATGTTTTATAAGTGATCAATTCTACAACAGAATTTCTGAGCACTTAGTGTTTTTTGAGCTGAATATCTATGGTAGTCTCCCTTCATTTTCCTCTGTATAACCCAATTTATGGGTCTGTGATTGGTCATTAGCCCTCGCCTCTCTGTTAATCAGTCAGAGTCTGCATGCAGGTTGAGCATGTATACATGGACAGAGCAGAACATGCACTGGAAGCTCCTTTGGCATTTAAACTCGGATTTTGGAAGCGAGTGAATTTGACCTGTTTTCGGAGCTGAAATTCTGTGATAATTCTTCACAAAATGATGACTTACCAGGGGTAATTGAGGCATTAGGTCTGTAGGGTTTGGCTTATTATGAGTTATGAAGCCTAGAATACAGCATGTAACTGCCTGCAAAGTGCAGATCTCTGCCTCGAAGAGTTAAATCATTTCTCTTCTACATAAATCCTCTCCCTCTTTCATATTCTCTTTTATTTCTCTCTCAGCTGGTAGCTATCATCTGCATGTGCAAGTTCAGGATCTCACAGAGAAGTGATAAACGAGTGCAGAATCAGGAGAAGGGTTCATATGACCCTGAAATCTGCCTTTGGAGTGCTGACTGCATGACCAAAGCAGTTCGGTATGTGTAAGTGATATAGCCATTGCTAAGGTGTTACCTCTTTGCAGTTGTTTTGGAAATGTTTTTGCTATTTGGCATCAGCTAAAATGTGCTTGTGTCTGCCTTTGCTTCTGTAGGTCGTACTCATCGTTCTAACTGTGCATCATTGCCCAGAGAGCATATTCCTGATCTCGAGCTGGTCAGAGAGAGACGTTTATCCATTGTACAAGCCAAGCCAAGGAGAGCTGCAATATTTATGAATACTGCCACTGTCTTTTCCACTTATACAAAACTGTAACAGTGAACTAGAAATAATCAAAGATGTACATTTCATCAGGGTTTGACGCATGGTGATAGACGTGCCACGGAGTCTAGAGACCTGAGCAAATACAACTTTGAAAACAAAGTAGGTACCATATGGACATGGCCATTGATAATTGTATCACTGTATTATGGGCTAAATGAGTCAGATAAACAGAATCAAATAATAGTGTACAACTCTACATTTATTATCTATGTCCAAATGTTTGTGTGTGTGTTTGGGTTGCTGCATTGGTACACTGCTGGACTGGAAATAGTCCACCAACCAGAAATATCCAGCCAACATCATCCTGTGGGCAGCGTCCTATGATCACTGATTAAGGACTAGAGCAGTGGTGGGCAATGGGGGCCAGAGTCCAGCACAGTTTGCTGATTTCCCTGCTTTTACAAACCTATACACACACACACAGTGGGTCAAAAAAAGTATCGTCAGCCACTGATTGTGCAAGTTCTCCTACTAGAAGTCTGTAATTTTCATCATAGGTACACTTCAAATCACAGTGAGAGACAAATGATAAAAAAGAAAATCACATTGTAGGATTTTTAAAGAATCTATTTGTGAATGATTGTGGAAAATAAGTATTAGTCAATAACAAAGTAACTATGCATTTCTGTAACATAACCTTTACTGGCAATGACAGAAGTCAAACGTTTCATATAAGTTTTGCAAACACTGTAGCTGGTATTTTGGCCCTTTCCTCCATGCACATCTCCTCTAGAGCAGTGATGTTTTGGGGGCTGTTGCTGGGCAACACAGACTTTCACCTCCCTCCACAAATTTTCTATGGGGTTGAGGTATAGAGACTGGCTAGGCCACTCCACAACCTAGAAATGCTTTTTATGGAGCCACTCCTTAGTTGCCCGAGCGATATGTTTGGGATCATTGTCATACGGGAAGATCTAACCACGTTCCATCTTCAAAGCTCTCACTGATAGAAAGAGGTTTTTGCTTAAAATCTCACAATAAATGGCCCCACTCATTCTCCCCTTAACACGGATCAGTCATCCTGTCCTCTTCGCAGAAAAACAGCCCCAATGCATGATGTTTCCACCCCCATGCTTCACAGTAGGTATGGTGTTCTTGGGATGAAACTTGGCATTCTTCTTCCTCCAAACACAAGTTGAGTTTTTACCAAAAAGTTATATTTTGGTTTCATCTGACCACGTGATATTGTCGCAATCCTCTTCTTGATCATCCATATGTTCTCTGGCAAACTTCAGTTGGGCCCGGACATGTACTGGCTTAAGCAGGGGGACACACTTGGCACCGCAGCATTTGAGTCCCTCTCGGCGTTTTGGCATTTTGGTCCCAGTTCTCTGCAGGTCATTCATCAGGTCCGTCCGTGTAGTTCTGGAATTTTTGCTCACTTCTCAATTTTTGCTCGTTCTCATGATCATTTTGATCCTATGGAATGAGATCTTGCGTGGGGCCCCAGATTGAGGGAGATTATCAATGGTCTTGTATGTCTTCCATTTTCTTACAGTTGCTCCCCCACAGTTGATTTATTCACACCAACCTGCTTGCTGATTTTAGATTCACTCTTCCCAGCCTGGTGCAGTTCTACATTTTTCTTCCTGGTGTCCTTCGTCAGCTCTTTGGTCTTGGCCATGGTTGAGTTTAGAGTCTGACTGTTTGAGGTTGGGGACAGGTGTCTTTTATAAAGATAATGAGGTCAAACAGGTGCCATTAATACAGGTAAAGAGTGGAGGACAGAAGAGCTTTTAAAATAAGTTGTTACAGGTCTGTGAGAGCCAGAAATCTTGCTTGGTTGTGGTGACCAAATGTGATTTTTATATATATATATATATATATATATATATATATATATATAAACTCCAAATCATCCACACACAAAGAAGGAAGTTTATATGCTGTGAATGAGCAAGACTGAGACTACTTCATTAGGTCAGACCAAATTGTGGTTCTTTAATGTGCAGCATTGCACTTTCTGTTCAGGAAGCTGAAAGATTTGAAAGTTCAGAATAAAAAAGGCATGTGTGAAAGCACCTTTAAACTGGGGTGAACCTTTGCCTACTACTGTGACTAAGCTAGTGTAGATAAACGTTTACAGCTGATATACCCTTACTCATATACCCTTAGTTTTGCACTATATTTATGATGCCTGTTGAAACTCTGTACTAATTAGAATAATGCAAATGGAATGCCCAGGTCATCACATGCCACAGCAGCTTGCTCAATATTCAAAACTAAATGTGCTGAGATGGTTTTTAAGACAGCATGCTTTACCACAAACCACATAAGCCATTGTAACTTGACAGTTAAGGAAAACTGTACATTTGAATTTTGTCACAACCATCACTTTAAATCTACTGGAATGTCTCACCAGTTTGTGTCTCTTTTTTCAGTATGGTACAAAAGCCTTGGACAAGATTACTAAATCCATATTGGGTCACATTGAGAACAAAGTCCCAGCACCTAAAGGATATCCAGGAGGTGAAGCAAGGTTCTTTGCAGGTCTGTATGAATACAGTGTTGTGCAAAGTGTGCTGTGTAAACACACATTTTCTGCAAATAATAAATTGTTGCAGTGTATAACTAGTTAACCTCTTTGGTGTGTTTCCCCTAGAAATGAAGAAAGGCATGATTGATGTGGGTATTTTTTGTAAGGAGCCACGTTTTGGGCTAAACACAGAGAAAGGTAAAAATTTAATTCACAATGTTTAATTTATGAAAACGAACACTTGTTTATTAACACTACTTAATGCTGTTTTTCATTCCAGCTCCCTGATCTGAACTGTGACACATTTACATGCAAAACAGTATATTTTTATCCCATATTTTGTTGCCCTTTTTCATTTACCTGTATCACAGTTCCTTCTGTGGGAGTCTTTCAGTGAGCTTCCTCATTTAGAATGTGATATGATATCAGAACGGAAGCTCTGTGGACAAGTGTGTTAAATATTTAAAATGCTAGTCATTGTTGTATTAAACTTTAATGAAGAGAAGATTCGGTTTGTCCTCACTGCATTTGTATTTGTGGGTTGATGCTGCCAGAGTACATCTGATTGATTTTCCATGAAGCTCTTGTTGGTCTAACTTAATTGTGGTGACATACTTATATTTTGTTCCATATCCCAGACTGCACAATCACCAAGTTCCTGAACCGGATTCTAGGCTTAGAAGTGCACCAGCAGAACTCACTCTTCCAGTACTTCACTGACAACTTTGACTACTTAATTGACAAAGACAAGAAAGAAGGGAGATATGACATGGGCATCCTTGGTAAGTGGCTCTCTTGTAAACTTACGTTGTGTGATTGTTCAAATGAACTGAAATATACACTTGTATAATATAAACTGGATGCACTCAGTCTGGCATGACAGTCGATTGATTCCTTCTGTCATGGAGTCACTCAGGATGGCAGCAGGTCATCTTCAGTGGCATCCTGCTTTTTCTTGGCAGAGAAGTCCAACAAATCTTTGTGTGGAGGCACCGTGTTCATCACCTAGATCAACAATTTTTTGTCATGCGTCACATCCACAAGGCCTGGTGTCATTCTGTGGAGTACAATTTTGTACTATGCCAGATTACCTTTGTGTCTCCATTACAGGCACTTTGACAGCCCAGTGTTAAAGTGTTAGGTAAACGAGGTCCGACAACCAGTGGTCCTTTTCTGAACACACATTCCGGTTTATTCCAACAAGACACCGCTTGTCAGCATTCTTCTGCCATCTGAGCTTTCCTTCAATGCTTTAAAACGTGTGGGATACTATTGGATGCGCTATCGACATTCCACCCCTATTGGAAAAATCTGCATGAATATTGAGAATATTCAAGCTGCATGGCATGGATTCCTGGACACCAATAGAAACGTCTACAATTCCATGCCGAGACATCTGGTATGCTGCGTTATACCCAGTGCCATACTGAGAGACCCTACTTCTGTATGTGTAGCTCAATAAATATTTCCCATATCAGTCTAAATGCTTAATTATTTATTCTGAAGAGCATAGCAGTCCCACACTTTCTTCTAGGTGCAGCTGTTTGTGCAACTATTTTATGAAGATGACTGAATAATACTACAAGTTGTGTGCATTACTCAGAGCTGTGTTTTTAGTGCGAGTCTCAAAAGGGGATACCCTTGTATGCCTTCCTCTTTTTGCATCTGATTAGCCCATTGTCATACCCTTCTGTTTTACTGTTGTCTGTCACATGATTCAAAAGGAAACCGGGAAAGCCCATGGAATTCTGTTTGAGACCTGCTGCTTTCACTGTATGCGTACGTTGAACTGTCTGTGGTTCTGTTATCAGATTTGGCTCCAGGAAATGACGAGATCCATGAGGAAGAACAGGAAGTATTTCTGACACCTGGAAACCCCCAGGAAGGCCAGGTCATCCTCTATAAGGTAACCACCACCCATATACTTTCATAATGACTATTATACACTATGGGGAACATTTGAATTTCAGGCCACACATATCACACATGTCTGTGTGATGGATCTTTAGTGAGTAATCCAGCTCAGAAAAACTCACTTGTTTCCAACTAAATTAAATTAATTAAGGTTTAAGTTCCAAAGGAGCTTCCAGTGTGTGTTTACTGCTCTGTTTACGTGTTCATGCTCAAGCTGTATGTGCACAAATAGCTCTTCAAAGTTTTTACATTTTCAACTCAAAAATGCTCCTGATGATACATTTCAACAGGATTTCTGATATATAAAGTGTTTTTATTGTTTAGTCCTAAATTGTCTTCATTTGATATGCAACAATTAACAGAATTTAAATATTTGTATGAATTGGACCAATTTGAGTACTCTAGGATTTAACAATATCTGGTGTTTGTCACTATCTTCAATGAATACTTTTTAAATGTTTTGGTGGATAAAAGTACTTCAAACTACAAAAACATCCAAAACAATTAGCCCAGGGTTCTAAAGGTTATGTGTCTGCCGCTTTAACTAACATTCTTGGACTTGCTTTTTTTTTTTTTTTTTTCAGATTAGTGTAGATCGTGGGATGCCCTGGGATGAAGCCTGCAGGAAAGCAGAGACTCTAACAAAGGAACATGAGGGATTCTACCTCTCTCACAAGGTACACTTAGTAGCTTTAATTTAATCCCTGTTGTTTTTTTTCCACAAAAGATTGTGCCTTTAATGGCCACCTAACACTGGTTTTTAAAAAAAATGGTCCAACTTGGCTAACTTGTAAGGGTGTGTTTGTTGTGTATCTGTGTCTCTCCCCAGCTGCGAGGGAGCCAGCCATGTGTATTGTTGGCAGAGCAAGGCCGAGGCCGTAATCTCATTCTGTACAAACCCAACATCGGTCGACAGGCCCATCCTGAAAACCTGGACAACTTGCAGATGCGCTACCGCAAGGTCAGGAGTGAGCCACACTCTCGCATTCATAAGTACCCACTGTGTAATCTCTGTGGAAAATCTAGCTCCTGGCCACAATTCAGGGCCGTATTTTAACATATTTCTCATTCTGTCCTTTCCTATTGCCAATTGTGAAATCCCACCACTGGTTTGGTTTCTGAAGTCTGTATTAATAATACTGATACAGATAATACTGCCACAAATTTATTTATGCAGGTTGTGTAATTCTGTGTGGCCTGCTGGGCCTGTATTACTTATTTACCAGGTTTAATTTGTATGGTTAAGCAGGGAAGTTGCCAAATTGTCCTGATGTGACCCTGTAGGACCAGAACTGCTGACACTGGTATTAAGTGTGAAATGATTTATGAGGCTAATTAATAATAAATAAGTGATTGTTAAAGCAGTCTTGCTTAAGCTGACCTTACTAGTTGGGGTGCTCCGCAGATAAGTGAATGCACAGTGACACCTAGTGGTTAAATATTTCAGGTCAAGTCTAGTTTGTCCCATCACATTACACAGGTGTAAGGGTGAGTGAAAAACCTTGACAGCAAAGTCTCTCACAGTAGTTAATAAACAGATATAACACACATAATTGCACTGTTGAAGTACTGTGTATATTAAATATATAAAAAGAATGTTTACAATTTATCTATGTGTCCTAGATATGCAATTAAATATAAGCTGTAGTGTGAGAGGGTAAGGGTGGGTGCAGCTAGTTGCTGCTCCATTAAGTGAAAAAGTGCAGAAAGAGTGTATGTGTGAAGGTGTGATGAGACCGATGAGATGAGTTGTGAATGGCTGTGGACTGGAACACTGCTACTGGTTGTTTAGCAGCCTGGGGGAAGAAGTTGTCTCAGAATCATACTTCTGTTTCTGGTCTTCATGCTCTCTGAACAGAACTGCAATTTCCTATCATGATATGACTGTTGGATGTGTGCTCTATAGGTGACCCCAGATGAAGCCAAGGATTCTTGGGAGAATCAGTTTGTCTTCTCATTCAAGAAGTGCAGCCATGCAAACTGGTGAGTGGGACTGCATGCATGTACCTTTCTGAGATGTAGTTAGTGGTGTGCTTAAGTACACCCAGGAGTGTTGAAGTGAGATATGAGTAAGGTTGTTTTTGGATTTTGTGTGTGTGTGTGTATGTAGGAAGGGCAAGTGTAAGCAGATTGAACAGGGCCAAGAGTGCTGGCTGGGCATGCGTCTGCGGCAGTATCACATGCTCTGTGGAGCTTTGCTGAGAGTGTGGAAGCGAGTTGCAGATGTCATCTCTGATGTCACAAACTCCAGCATCCTGCAGATTGTGCGGCTCAAAACCAAACAAAACAGCAAGCAAGTTGGTGAGTATTACAACGAGTCACACCCGGCTGTTCGGATTCAATTCCATAATTATTATTGCATTATTTTTTCCCAGATATATTCGGAGAATTGGGGAGACTGTTGGTGTTTATACCAGTTGTATGGTGGTAAACTTGTACTAAATGTGTTGCAGGTATAAAGATCCCTGAGAACTGTGTGGAACGTGTACGCAGTGAACTCTTGCAGATGGACGCAGAGGTGAAACGAGCTCGGAAAGAGAAGCAGCTTGCACACGAGAAACGTTTACAGGAGCATCGTGCCCGTCAGATTCTGCTCAGCAACCTCCGTAACCCCCCACCCTACCCAGGCATCCACCCAGGCCAGACCATACCACCAAAGAGCAAGGCTGTGGATGAGGTGCTGGACCTCACACACAGCCCATGTCCTTCTCCTGAACCCAAAGCCAATGGGGCAAAAATAGGTTTTGTTGTGAATGGAACGGTTGGGATAAATGGCTTCGTAATGCAAAGAGGAGAAAGTGCAGGAGGACTGAAAATCCCTGAGACGTTTCACCTAGAAGAACTGATCTCACAGGAACAGCAAAGGGACATGCGAGCTCCTTTACAGCGAAGCATGACCCAAGTTCATCCGAGCCCCTCGCTGTCCAACAACGGCTTCCGCAACCCGCAGACCGTCCACACGCTAAAACAGCAACACACAGCGCTTGGGGTGCTCCAGCACCCTGCGTTTAGCCCGCAGGACTCCAGTCAGGTAGCAGCTCGGTATAACCCACAGATGCTGAGACTCCAGAACAACAACAAGCCACTTGTCCAGCTAAAGCCACACGCAACTGCGTTACATAACCACACAGTACCCAGACACCAGCTGCCGCAACGTACAGATTCAATGCCACGTGTATCTCACTCACTGTTTTCCTCTCCTTTACAGCAGGGCAGTCATCAACATGCATCATTGCACACACCCACACGTCACACCCCCAGTTTACACACACACATTCTAGAAAGGCAAATAGTAAATAAACACACACCGCATTCTGTGAAATCGTGTCAGCAGCCACAGCAGGTGATCAACAGCCAGTCTGTTCTAGAAAGTTCTGCTGCTTCACAGGACGACTTTGACTTTGACTTTGATTCGCCCGTTCATGCCTCACCCCTTACATATACATTTTCCTCTCCAGCACGTCCAGCTCTGCCCTCCTCTTCCCAATCGTTCTCATGCTCCTCACCGAGCACACTGTCCCTATTTTCCTCTGCCCTTCCTTCATCTTCGCTCTCAGACTCCATCTCCTCCACTTCTCTCTTTGGACCCTCCTCTGAGCGCCACCCCCTTCAGTTAGTCAATGGCCACTGCAGCATGGACGCCCTGGACGCACACGAGGCCCTGGACCTCATGACCCGTGGAGAGTCTGCCGACCGCCGCCAGTCCGTTATTCAATACAAACGTCAGGACTGGGACAGCTAGTGGCCACTCCAGTGCCTGTGAATTTACACCACTGTACACGCACAAGTTCTCAGTGTCTGTTCTGGTTACTGTCCAGCTTCAGCCCTGGATGACTGATGTATTGTGTGCTGGGGACAAGTTCAGGGTCCAGGACAGCGGTTGGACACTCCTGGCTTATTGCTATGCCGGGCGTTCAGAAGTAGAAATGGGTTTGGTGTTTTTCCACAGTTCTCTTTCTTCAGTCTGCCCCCACTCAGTCATTCACTGGCCATAAGCTGTTTTTTTTCCAAAGGTGTTTTGGTGTCGGAAGGTGTCAGAAGTGTTTTTTTTTTTGTTTTTTTTTAATTATTCAGTGAAGATGTGGTCCATTAACTAGAGAACTAGGGGTGCTTGACATGACTTGGAACTGTACAGCTTTTTAATCCGTGTAGTTCAGTTGAAGATGGGTTGTCCATCATGGTCTGCTATAAGGGAATGGACCCTGCTTCTTTTGGCTCTACATCCTTCACACATCCTCTGGTATTTCTGGGCTAATACTGATACAAGATCGGTGTACACTAGTTAGGACGTAAGAGAAGCATTTCTGAATAGGGTTGGTAATCATCTCAGTCAGTGCCTTCGTATTTTTAAGATGCAGTTTTTCAGCTGGCGTGAATGAGTGAGTGTTTGCGAGCGTGTGTATGTGCGTATATAGATATATTATATATATGTATATACATACATATAAATCTATAGTATTTGATAGATATTAGTGATATTTATTATGATGACCAGCATATTGCACCCTCTACTCTGAAATCTTTTCTGCTTCACAGGAGGGGCTCACTGATCAATTTGAAAACTGCTGTTTTACCCGTTGACCACATTTTAAGCCCCACCCACTCCCCCACCCCCAAGTAAAAGCTAAAAACTTTAGCCTTTCGGGCTGAATGAAGTGCTCTACTTGCTTTACTTCTTTCTTTTTGTACTTTCTCAGGTATAGCATAATGTCATTACTGTCCAGACCAATTATTGTTATTATTTAACTAAAATAACTAAAGATGAACCTTTCTGAGCTTCTAAGGACACCAAATTATTTATTACGCAGGTTGGCTGTATTAAAGGCTAGGCTAAACCTGTTGCAAGAGACTTTTTGACAGATGAACTACTGGACCTCGTGCTAAACCCCGTTTCCTGTTTTCAGAGGGAGCGTAACACTTGGATAAAAGCAATAAACCTAAAACTGCCCCTCAAACAAGAGGATTCATCTACAGCTCAGTTAGGGTTCCTGTAGGCTTTTCAGTTCAATATTTTTCAGAAGAATATTATATTTAAAAAAAAAAAAAAATCAAGATAAAAAGGTTTTTATGAGGTCAACGTTGTCGTAGAGGTGGAATGGAAACAATTTATTGTCTTTGATGTTGTTAATGTTGCTATTGATGTTGTTCGTATTATTGTTATTATAACTATAATTATTGTTATTTATATCCATGGGACATTTTAGTAGTGGGTAGTCTTAGTTATAATCCTGTTTGGTAGTTTAACACTTGTCAGGGTCTGTTTTGTGTGGTTTTTTTTTTCCCCCTTCTTTGTTTATTTTTTATTTTTCCTAATTCCCAAATGCAGATCTAGTTAAGCTTATTGTAACCTGCCACCAAATCTATTGCACTGCCTTGCACTGCTGTCCACCTTCCACGTTATTTATGTCTGTATATCAGTCATCCTTCACACTAAGTCAGCATACGTGTAATCTCGCTTACTGGGCTTTGGCCTTAGAACCCGGTGACACCAAAGTTTCCTCCTCCAGTCTGTGCTCGGTCTCGTGTAATCTCAGGAAAAGTTAGGGAATCATTTAAAGCAGTGTGTCATTGCAGTCAAACGCTGTGGTACATTTCTGACTACTGTATTTCTAAACTCAAGGTCTTCAATATTTCAGTGATAAAAAGATCACAGACTAACAAGTGGTACCCTGCGCTATCCCGATGTCTGTCGAGTAGAATAAAAAATTTGCAGTGCAACATTTTATTTACCATACCACCCGAATAGCCCTCTTCCGATTGGACCGTCAGATTGTTCCTCCTTCCTACATCACTGTACTGTTTACTGTGGGTTGTAATTTGCTCCTTGACGTTTTTCTATCTTTCTACTAAAAGAAAGCAAGGCTCGGGTCTAAAATGTGAGCAGTATGAGCCCATGTTTGTGTGAAAGGCCTGGTTTCTCCATTTTTACTCAGAAATTTGGAATCTATGGAGTCAGATTTCTTATCCTGCCCAAACTTTTATATCTTGGCAAGTACAAAATAAATCACAAAATGAACACTTTGACAATAAATACAAAACATTTATTATTAAAACTGCTACTGATTGTATGTATGTACGTATGTATTATTATTAATATTGTTGTTTCCAGTTCAAATTATTTTAAGCACTTTTACTTTGGGCTTCTTTATTTTTTCTGCATATTTATAATTTAGATGGAACTGTACATAATGTAAACAACTGTGCCTTTTGACTCGTTCTGAACGTTTTCTACAACATAACAGAAGGAATATATTGTACTGCAATATTAATTTTGTTAACAAACAAAATAAAAGTTTAAAGAGTTTGTTGAAACGGCCTCTTGGCTGTAGCTTTTCATAGAACTCGCGCTTTTATATATTTAAATGTTCCACTAGAGAAACCCAGTCTTTTCTTACTCTCATCATCAAAAATAATAGTTGCAAGGGCTCTGGACTGACGGTAGGATCGCAATACAATCTGAGGATCGCATATTTTAATGCCGTCATGCTGTTTGCCATTGTCAGCAGGAGTCCAAGAGTCCAGCATCAGATAGGTAGATGGCGCTCTCTCGCCACATCACACCCCAGCGTAATGTTAGTCGGCATAGGCATCTGTTAGCTGTTGTGTTGGAGCTGGGGACCTGGCGCTTACCTCTGTGTGCATTTTTTAAGTAGTTGCATGAAGGAAACGTGGGACTGCAGTACTATTGGGAAGGACGAGAAAAGCTACCATGTAAAATGTTATATGGTAGTTCTCATACATCCTTCCAATTGCTGGGGCGTACCTTCTTCTATCCACTGCGGCCAACAGTGTGCCATGGTAATATCCGCACAACCGATAAACGATATGCCATGCAGTACATTGATTAGACTATCCCATTTCCTGGAGCCTGGACGCAACCCCTCTCTAGATTTTCCAACTGCTCAAATGGCTTTTGAAGTTCTTCGAGGCATACTTTTGGTTTCAAGAGAATCTATGGGATACTGTCAAGAGGAAGTTGATTAACACCCTACTCAGCAATACAGACGAGCTAAAGGCCTCCATCAAGATGACCTTCAGTATCTCAGCAGTGCCACAAGTTGATTGCCTCCTTGCCAGACAACACTGATACAGTAATTCATGGTAAAGGAGCTCCAAATGAGTGCTGAGTGTAAAAATGAACATGCCTCAGTTATAGGACTTTTCTGTATTGTACAGAAAATGTTTTGAAATATCATTTGGGATTCTGAATTTCAGATTTTCATCAGCTAACAGCCACACGGATTAAAAGTCGAACACAAAACTTGAATAATTCACCTCATATAACGAATATTAATTGCAGCACTTTACCATATTGTATTAAATTATGAACATCAACATCTAGTATTAAATATATATCAATATAATTTAAACATGGTTTGAGACTGACATTTATACACTTATATTTAAGTGTATTTATATTTATAAGGGTTCCTTAAGGGTTTTACAGTAAACAAAATGGTTATGTATTGGACCATGAACACTCAAAGAACCCTTTGTGTCAGAAAAGGGTTCTTCAGATGGATGGAGAATGGGCTGTAGAGGGTTCTATATAAAACCTTTTGGAAAAGGGTTATCACAAGTCTGGCATCAAACCAATAATTGAACCCTCTACAGCACTTTCTCCATCAATCTGAAGAACCCTTTTTTTTTGCTGATGAATGTAATCAAAGTGTGTAGCCATCACTGAGGTTAATACATTCATTTGATTATAATATTTGGTAATAATTTTAAAATGAGCGTTTTAGTATGTAAGGAAAATATTTAACAGTGCAGGTTGATTTGCCATGGTGAGACCATAGTGTAGTCTGGGGTTGGAGTTTTTACACAAAACTGCAATTGCACTGATTGACCAACGCATTAATAAATGGTGAGGAAGAGCAGAAATCTGAACCTTTAATGAGTGCCACATGAATTAAACTAAAATATTTGTTCTCTGGTGCCAAGAATTGGAGTGAAAACATCAGCAAAATGACAAAATCTGTCCCTCGAATTTAATAAAAATGTAACAAACTATAAATCATTCCTGCAGCGCCTCCTTGGTTCTGTATTAAACTGTTTAACACTTTGAAGTCTGAACCATCAAATAATCACTAATTGCCTATTCTAATTCTTCCAAAATATGATATTAATTATGAAATTAAGAACACATTACATTTTTTTTTTTTTTGTGATGCACTAGTACATTTACATTTATGCCATTTAGCAGACCCCCTTATCCAGAGCGACTTACAAAAGTGCTTTGCTGTTAATATTCTTAACTAGTAGACAAGGCTAGAATCTAGAGATTCCTCACGCTTAGATCCTGTTAAAAACAAATGTATTTTTGGAGTTGAGTACTTCTGAAACAGATGAGTCTTCAGTCTGCATTTGAAGACAGTGAGGGACTCAGCTGTTTGGACTCCCAGGGGAAGTTAGTTCCACCATGTTGGTGCTAGAACAGAAAAGAGTCTGGATGCATGTTTTCCTTGTGTTTTAAGGGATGGTGGGTCAAGTCGAGCTGTTCTTGAAGCTCGAAGGGCTCTTTGTACAGCTCAAGTTTTGACCTTTGCCATCATGTATGGAGGGGCTGGTCCATTTTTGGTTTTGTAGGTCAGCATCAAGGTTTTGAATCTGATGTTCAGCTACAGGGAGCCAATGAAGGGAACTCAGCAGAGGAGTTTCATGACTGAATTTAGGAACATTGAAGACGAGCCGCGCTGCTGCATTCTGGATAAGTTGCAATGGTCTGATGGTCTGCATAGGAAGGCCAGCCAATAGGGAGTTGCAGTAGTCTAGTCTTAAAATGACAAGAGACTGAACAAGCACCTGAGTGGCCTCTCTAGACAGAAAAGGTCGCATTCTCCTGATGTTGTAAAGGAGAAGACCAAGTCAGGTTTGCAATGTGACTTGAGAACCATAACTGGTCATCCACTACTACACCAAGGCTCCATGCTTCAGCAGATGGAGTGACCAGTGAGTTCTCAAGGGAAATGGCAAGATCAGGATGATGAGGACAAGTGCTTCCAGGAATGAATAGTAATTCGGTCTTGCTGGGGCTGAGTTTGAGGTGATGGGCTGCCATCCATGATGAGACATCAGAGAGGCAAGCTGAGATCCGGGATGAGACCTGGGTGTCGGAGGGTGGGAAAGAGAGGATGACTTGAGTGTCATCAGCATAGCAGTGGTAAGTAAAAGAGGACCGAGGACTGAGCCTTGTGGAACACCGGTGGAGAGTCTGCGTGGAGCTGATGTGGCTCCCTGCCACGTGACCTGGTAAGAACGCTCTTCTAGGTATGATGCAAACCATTGTAATGCAGAACCGGTGATTCCAAGGCTACCAAGGATTGACAGGAGGATCTTGTGATCTACTGTGTCAAAGGCTGCAGAGAGGTCGAGGAGAATTACAACAGATGAGAGTTTGGCTGATCTTGCCGCATAGAGTTTCTCAGTGACCGCAATGAGAGTAGTCTCTGTTGAGTGTGCCGGTTTGAAGCCAGATTGGTTTGGGTCCTGCAATTTGTTCTGGTTCAGAAAGAGTGATAGCTGATTGTATACAGAACGTTCAAGGATTTTTGAGAGGAAGGAGAGCAGTGATACTGGACTATAATTGCTAATGTTTGAACTATCAAGAGTTGGCTTTTTCAAGATTGGGACCACTCTGGCAGCTTTGAAAGTAGATGGAACATGACCTGATGACAGCTGTTTATGATAAAATAATGGAAGGAAGAAGGTCAGGAGCAATTGTTTGGAATAGAGAGGAAGGGATAGGGACAAGAGGACAGGTGGTTGGATTGTTGGATGTGAGAAGATGAAGGATGTCAGCTGTGGAAAGTGGAGAGAAAGAGGAAAGAGATGCAGGAGGAGGAGAAGGGTGTCTGGTGTGAGAAGAGGTTGGTGGAAGGGAGAGTGGAAAGGATTGGCAGATCTTGAACCTTTTCTTCAAAGAAGGTGACAAAATGCTGAAGGTGACAAAATGCCGAAGGTGACAAGATGCCAATGCTTCCAGTCTCTCCTTGTAGAAAGATGATTTTGCAGCAGTTACTTCTGCTGAGAATCTGGAAAGGAGGGCCTGGTAAGCACTGAGATCCGAGTCCTGTTGTGTTTTTCTCCACTTTCTTTCAGCCAGTCTCAACTCTCTTCGGTTGTTGCGCAGAACCTTGGTCAACCACAGGGAAGGAGGTTCTTGCTGGTCTTTGAGAGAGAGGACAGAGAAGGTTGACTGAAGAGGAGATGGATGAAAGGAAAGTGCTTATAGTGGTTTCCAGTGGAAGGGAGGAGAAGGAATCAAGATGTGGAAGGATTGTTAGAATAGTGCAGGTAAGAGAAGATGGAGAGAGAGTGTGGAGGTTCTGATGAGAGGTGGAAGATTTTGGGGATGCTGCATGTGGAAAAGAAGGGAGGGAGAGAAGGACATGAAGTGATGGTCAGAAAAGTCAAGGGGAGTGACTGTCAGATCCAAGGCAGGGACAGATCTGCTAAAGATTAGATCCAATGTGTTGCCTGCCCTGTGCGTTGGACCAGACTGGTTAAGGGTGAGGTCAAAAGAAGATAGAAGCTGGAGGAGACATGATGACTGCAGTTTCTCTGATGGAAGACTGAAATCACCAATGAGAATGAGTCTCAACAGACAGACTACTTGGGAGAGTGTCCAATTTATCAACGAAATTGCCCAAAGGACCAGGAGGTCGATAGAGAATACCGATGTAGAATTAAATGGGAAAAGATACTGCAACAGCATGGAATTCAAAGGAAGAAATGTCAAGATGTGAAAGTGTGAGGGGAGCGAGAGACAAGCAAGCCTATGCCTCCACCTCTACCGACTCTTCATGGAGAGTTAGAGAAAGTGCAGGGCAGGGCAGCTGGAGTTGCAGTGTTCTCAGGGGTGATACATGTTTCTGTCAGAGCCAAGCAGTCCAGAGATTGTGCAGATGCCAGCCCTGAGATGAAGTCAGCTTTCTGTACTGCTGACTGGCAATTCCAGAGTAGAAGCAGGCAGGTAAATGAGGTTACTGGTATTGCGGTTTCTGTTACTGCGGTAACGTCTTCTGGTCTGGCAGGATGTGACAACTGGGATGGGAAAACACATATTTGAAACTAGAGGTTTCTGATAATTAAAACTTTCAACTCAACAATTCTACCTACCTACTAGTATATTTTCTAATGAAGCAGTACATACATGGGTAATCCACCGGGGGCAGAAAACACTGACCTGATTTTCTATTTTTTTTATTTGGCTTAAGTATTAACTTAATCTTAACAATCTCATTCCCAGGCCATACTAAGTCATGGCCATTAGAGGGATTGCATTATTTCATTTACGTTGTTTTTTTATTGTAAAACAAACAACAAATAGGACAAAATAACAGAAAACATCTGTGTGTATAACTGTTCACCCTCTTTAAATAAGACACTATGAGCTTGCCACATCTTGCCACTGGAATTTTTGCCCATTCATTAAGGCAAAACTTCTCCAGGTCCTTCAAGTTAGATGGTTTCTGCCAGTGAAGAGTAATCTTCAAATTTGACCACAGATTCTCAATTGGATTAAGGTCTGGGCTTTGACTTGGCCATTCCAATACATATTTACATATTTACATATTTCCCCTTAAAGCACTTGAGTGTTGCTTTAGCAGTAGGCTTTGGGTCACTGTTCTGTTGGAAGGTGAATCTCCATCCCAGGATCAAATCCCTGACCCACCAAAACAGGTTTTGTTCAAGAATATCCCTGTATTTAGCACCATCCATCGTCCCCTCAACTCAGACCAGTTTCTCAGTCACTGCTGCTGATGAACATCCCCACAGCAGGATGGTGCCACCACCATGTTTCATTGTAGGGATGGTGTTCTTGGAGAGATGACATATGATTTTGTTCCAGACATAGCGTTTTGTTTGGTGGTCGAAAGGTTACATTTTGGTGTCATCTGCCCAGAACACCTTCCTCCATACATTTGGGGAGTCTCCTACATGCCTTCTTTGGCAGGAAAGGACTCTTTTCTGGCTCTTTTCTGGTCTCTGTGCTGTCTCTCTGATTAATGCTCGGTCTGTGATTTTGGTGGGTAACCTTCTTTAGGCAGGTGTCTATATACTGACAGCAAGGGCATAGATTTAGCATGGACCGAGGTGACGCATCCCCACCAATATCCAGCGATAATTTGTTTTCCTCCATTCACACACTTTCACCGACATGGTTACCAAGTTTCTCCGAAGTTACATTACAGTTCAATTAGCATGCTGAGACCAGAGTTGTAATGACCAAGAAACCCATTTCTATTACCCTTGTTCTTCTGACATATGTTTTAGAGGGTTTTGCACAGAACCTTTTGGACAAGGGTTCTATATAGTAACAAACATTGTGGTTCTGTTGGTTCAAGTTTGACATCATAACACTAGTAGAACCCATATTGATGCCATATCCAAATGGATATGCCTTGTCCAAAATATTCTATATAGAACCCACTACAGCGCATTCTCCACCAATCAGAAACCTTTCATGATGTAAAGAAGCCTTTAAATCACACATTGGGTTCTTTTTAGTGTTCATGACTTTTAGTGTGTAGGGGTGTTTGTCATATGTACTTCTGCATACCGTTTTCCAGAATGCATCTTTAGATAATTGATACCTGAAAAAGCTTTGTCTTAAAGCTTATTTTTATTTTGTTATGGGCATTGATTATTTAAATTTAGTTTTAGGCAGCTGCTTTAAGGTTTGTAAAGCTTTGAAATTTTCTGGCCTTTCCTAATGATTACTTTTAACAAGTCATAGTAATAAAATACTCTGTAAAGGTCATGCAGAGCAGCAATCTCTTGGGGTGCCCATATTTTAGAATGATCTGTCTGTTTATAAATCTTAAAATGGAAACTTAATAATTCACTAATCCTAAGCTTCATATCTTCATATCAGGATCAGAGTAACCATGATGGTGGTCTCATTGTTGTGCAAAAAATATCAGTGAGCAGGCTAATATTCACCCATTCCCAGCTCAATTAAATCCCAGTTTAAATGCCAAAGGAGCTTCCAAAGGAGCATGTTCACTGCTCTGTCCACATGTACATGCATACAGACAAGTCCAATCTTCATCTGGCTAATTGCGGTGCATGGTAGTTATTTATTTATTTGTTTGTTTTTGTCCAAATTGCATCATGATGACATATGCTGTTATAGTCTTATGAGAGCGAGGCGGCTGCAGGTCTCAGATGCAGTTAGTGTAGTTGTTCCCAAGAAGACAGCTTGATGATGACAGCTTAATCCTCATTGGCTAGAAGTTCTGCAGACACTCATTCTTAAATGTAAATCTCTGGCATTTGCTTGTCTGATCTGCTTTCAAATATTTCCAGAAACATTTTTAGTAGTGCTGTTTTGTTTAATTTTATATAAATTTTGTTTAAAATGTTTTCAATATTATATAAAAGGAAAATGGGAGGAGCTGTTTGCTCTCTTTCTTTGCTCACACAGTGTTCAAATTTCAGAATAAAAGTCCTTAGAAGGGGTTTCCACTGATATCTAAATAATAAACACAATAAATCATATTCAGGTTTTTTTTTCTTTTTGTTTTGGACCACTGTCATACGTTATGAAGAACGTAAATTATAAATATCCTTGTCAGTTTACTCATTACTAATAACTCATTAATTGTATTGCATTCTCAGCTCAAAAACACTGGCCTAAACCGAATGCATTTAGTCCTTATAAGCAAAAAAATATATATTAATATTTTCATCTCAAATAAAGACAAATCTGCAGTCTATGATTTCCTGAAAATAGGTGTCTGTTATGTGTGACTTTTATAAAATAAAAGTACGTCAAACTATAAAAACATCTCACAGAATCAGCATCGGCTTCTAAATGTTGACAGATGAGAAGGGACGGGCCGACAGATGACAGCAGAGCCGCGCTGAGCTGGAGTCTGGGCTGAGGAGGGAAGCAGGCGAGGCAGCAAGTGTAGCTGTCAGACCCGCGGCTGATGAAGACAAGACAACTCCGCCACTGCATGGGAACACCGCTGCACGGGGGACAGCTTTTTGGTTCGTTTCATTTAAATTGAAAAGGGTGGAAATGTTTTCTCGGAAGAGAAAGGAGCTCTGCAAAGCGCCTTCGATCTCAAAGAAGACGCAGTCAGGAAATCCTGCGCTCCATAACAGCTCAGTAAGTTTTTTTGTCGGCTTTATTGACGCACTCCGGTGTGTTTACTGATTATAACCGATAGTGCAGCTCGCGGACTACACATTTACGGCAAAATCGCCCAAAAGTACCTAAACACGTGTCATTTCTGTTGGCAGCAGAGAAAAGGCTCCGGATTCGGTTGTAAAACCGCCTTAAGTGCTGCTCGTCTAAACTTCACTGTCCGTTATTGACCCCTTCCAAAGGCTGTAGTAATGTAGCTAACTGCGTTTGACATCTTTTTCTATTAGATCTGCTGTAGTGCTTTAATAACGGGTACTCAACCCCTTTAAATATTTAATAAACTAGTTTTTACAGGCTTCAGTGATCATAATGCAACGTTTTTGATAGTAATAGCTGCCTGTGTTTTACAGTAACGTATAAAAGTGCTGTTTCAGTTTTAAAGTGGCAGGCTGTTTTAATTCCTATTATGAGAGTGATTTTATTTTCTAACTCCCTCTAAAGAGACTGATTACAGGCAGTTACGTAGACTTTTATTTTGTATTTTTTAACGTCTTCGCCAATATACATGATCGACAGCGCATCGTCGCTCAAAAGTGAAGCCATCTCAGGTCTAGCGCCTCTGCTGGCTGGTTGTAGTATGATAGCTCCGCCCATTCCCACACGTTTCAATGGCAATATAATAATCCTGTTATAGATACAAGTCTTGATATGTCAACTCAACCCATATTGTACTCAGGTTATATCCTGATACAGATAGAAATATCGATATATCGCCTCAGCCCATATCCCTCTATATATATCCCAATATAGATGTAAATATCAATATATCGCTGCAGCCCGTGTCCTGCTATTTTTTTAATCCTGATATAGATATACATTTCAGTATATCGCCTCAGCCCATGTCCCGCTGTTTATATCCCAATATAGATCTAAATATCGATATATCACTGCAGCCCATATCCTGCTCTGTTTATATCCTGATATAGATATAAATTTCATTATATTGCCTCAGCCCATATCTCGCTCTGTTCATATTCTGAGACAGATACACAGATACACCAGTCCATGAGTACAGTACATGGTGTTGGATACGGTTAACAGTTATAGCGAGAAATACCTACACTGCAATGTACTGAAGTACATTACAAATAACTAGTGTGCAAACAGTCCGTCTGTTAACATATTCACTTCATAGTGTTTCTTTTTATTTTCAGTCATTCTGCTATACAGCAGAGTTTCTATATGTCAATTCAAACAAAACAAAAACTTAATTTAAGTGTGATTCTGGTTAAAATCTTGGCTGTCCCATGCCTGCTTCTGTAAAGGCTAATTTACTACAGTCCTACCTTTTATTTTTCTAGGGGAAGGCCTAGATATTGAGGATTAATAGTTGAAAACTGTGTTTTCTGAGTATAGAACTTCTTTCTGTTAGGTAGCCTAAGTTTACCCAAAATGGTTGTCAGGTCCAGCAAAAAGGTCAAGTCTGAAGATATCAGTCAACAGTGTTCCCTTTAAGTCATGCTTTGTGGTATTATATGGACAATATTGCTCCACATGGTCTAACTAAGCAAATTTGTGATTTGTGTTTTGATTGGCTCTGAGCACATATGCGTTTATGCACTTCTCATTTTGATGGGTTTTGGTTTTCTAGCTACAATCTGCTGCCTAATTGCAGAACTTATGTAAGACCATGACTGTTCCAATCCCATGACTCTGTGCAGATGTGTTGGCATGATGATCAAGGTCATTTGGTCAGCTAACACTTTCATTGACATTGGAGGACTTTTGGAAATGCTTGGCATCCCAGTGAGCAACCAATTCAAAGATCTTAGTTGTGTTAGTGTGTACCAACAAGCTGAGCTTAATTAATCCAGTACTCATTCCAACCTCATCAAACCTATCTGACCAATCCATCTTAACCCTTTAACCCATTATTCTTCTGTATCTCATCCCATCCATTCTCCCTCTCTCTCCCTTGTATGCTTAATCCCAGCTCTCCGTCCTTCAGGAGCAGCCTTTCAGAGACACACTAGATGGTCCGTTCACTTTAGCTCTGCCGGACTCCATCCCCTCCTCATGTCCCAGCACTCCAGCCATCCACTCCAAACTGGGAGGTTGCTCCTCACCAGCCTCAAACCTTAAACGCCCCACAGGACTGAGTCGTCATGCCAGTGCTGCCGGCTTCCCCTTCCAGGCTGCTGGAACTTGGGGCTTCAACAAAGCCCATGGCAGGGCAGCTTTGGCCCAGAGCCCAACCACGGAGAATGCAGAGGGAACAGTGATCGACGTGGAGGAAATCCCTCCTCTGCTCAGGGACGTGGCCCACTTTGCAGATGCTGTGGAGAAGTTGAAGGATGTGGTGCTTGTGGAAGGTGGGTGTTTTATTCCTAAATGGGTAGTTTATCAAAGTATGTTGGGGCTTTTATGGAATATTTTTATGTATTGAACTACATTTCAGAAATTATTAGCCTGAGAGCTCTAGCATTTAAAAGATCCCCATCATGGGGAAAGATGCTTGTGGACACTACTTTCTATTGAATGCATTCAGCTACTTTGCAATGTGCAAAAGCACACACAGCTTGTCTAGTCCCTATAGAGAGGTATTGACAATAGAATTGGGCTCTCTGAAACCTACTGGCACCATGTAGGGTTTCTCAACTGTGGGTGGGGGACCACCAGTGGGCAATTCTCAGGGGGCCATAGTGGGCCGGTAGACTTTAGATAATAACATTTTCACATTATCTAAAGTGCCACATTTTCAAATTCTCACATTTCTTGTGGGCCGTGGGTCATTTGGTGGAAAAGGTTAAGAATTCCTGGGCTTGAGTGCTATAAATCCCCTCAGCTTTGAGCTGTGGAGCAGTAGAATTGTGCTCTCTTGAATGATGATGCTCCATCCAGTAGTTTTGGGATGATTTCGGAATTAAAAATGAGGTGGGGTGTGGATCATCCTGACCACACTAACACTTTTGTCAATTAATGCGACCAAATCCTCACAGCAATGCTTTAATGGACAATGGACAGTAGAGACTCCAACCCCAGCAACAGCAGGATTAACAATGAATGTGCAGGTGTCTATAAAGTAAACAGTCCATATGATGAATATTTATTTTTTGTGTACATTTAGTATTTAGTGTTTAGTGCTTGTCTGTTTTTGTTGATCACGTGACCACAGGTTGACCTTATATATCTTGCCTGTTGTTGTACATAGCTTAAGAACATTGTCCTTGACCAGTCATGTCTGTCATGGTTTTCCTCTCGTTTGGAGGAATGGACTTTTATTCATCTGTGAAGTGCCCCCCCCCCCCCCTCTGTTTCCATGGTGATAAAGAGGAAGGAAGAGGAATGGTGCGTCAAATGTTTTCATTGCAGACCAAAGTTTGAGATTACACACATCTGCTGGACGTGTGTTTTCAAACAGCTTCTCAGGGGCCGTAGTACAGTGAAGAATGAACTCGGTGAATAGTAATTAAGCTGCCAGCAGTGGACTACAGCCAGGGCAGGAAAGTATTGGTCCTGGAGCAGATACCTTCTCAGTTCAATGATGAATATGCTCTGACACACTTTCTAAACCTGGCGAATTAACAGACGAGTTGAAGAAGGAGCACTTGAGCAGGGAAAAAAACCCACAAAACTGTACAGGAATTAGGTACACCAGGACTGTGATTGCCTGCTTCTGATCTGCAGTGAAGCTGCCATACGCAGAAATATGGTTACACTAGTAAATGCATATTTAGTTCTGAATCACAAACTCCACTCCCACTCATCCCAGAGGTACTGGATGGAGCTCAATCACTTCACGTCCAGTAATGCACTTCCAGTGCTCTATGGTCCAGTGCTGGGGGCTGCTTTCATAGCACTGGATTCATTGATGGCCTACCATAGCCTACTTCATGTGGTGCCTCTAAAGTTCTGCCAGATAGGATGGCAAGCATTATGAACTCTGATCTTCATGCTTCAGTTCTTTCTCTCTCCACTGATAGGTTTGATAGGTTTGAGGTGTGGGCTCTAACTGGGCCACTCAAGGACAGTTGAAGACTACTCCAACACTATTCAAGTGTTGTTTTGCCTGTATTCTTTGTGTCATTGTCATGTTGAAGGGTAAATCGTTTATCCAATCATGCAAGCCACTCCAGAATTTGTTTGTGGTGTAGAGGAGGTTTATTTCAATAATGTTCCTGTATTTGCCTTTTTAAAGCCACCTTGTCCCTCCTAAGGAGAGAAAAAGCACCCCTATAGTATGATGCTGCCACCACCATGTTTCACTATAGGGCTATCATTGATTGACCATTCAGCAGGTTCTCATCATTGGGTTTTTTCTTACCTCCCAAGAAGGACCTTCTTGCATGCCCAATTTGGATGGATTGCTGACTCTAGGAGGGTTCAGTGTTGTGCCAGACCTTTTTAGTTTCAATGTGATTTAGTCCATTGTGGCCCTGGAAACCTTCAAGTCTTGGATAGTATTATGTATCCTTTCCGGATCTATGCCTTGCCACAGTGTGATCTTGGAGTCCTGGTTTCCTGCACAGATTTGTGCTTTTCCTGCTCAAGCACATCTGATTGAACTCACCGCTTAATTGTTAGGTTTAGTAGGTTTGTTAGAGCAGGGTACTAATCTATCTGTGCAGCAATTTCCTATCCCCATCCTGAATGAATCTGCAGTGAGACATTTGCATAATGTTAATATTTCATTTCAATTGGTTTGTCTTTTAAACAAAATAATCAGTACATTTGATTATTAAATATCAATAGGTGATCTCCAGAAACTGGAAGAAAGAGAGTGCTGGTCACTGAGCTGTCTCGGGTTCTTTAGTAGGAAGCCGAGCAGAAATCAGTTAGCCAAGGCTCCTCAGGCCAGTACTTCCTTTAAGAGTCGCTATTTTCATCAGCACTGCTTCCTGTTTACATTCTCCTATTAGGGCTGTCTGTTCGTTGCTGTGGAGCTACAGGAACGGCATCATTAGAAGGAACTTTATAACCAAATCCTTCAACTGCCTAATATAGCAGTGTGCAAAACCATCAGTCTGAGAGATTCTGAAACTTGGTACAGGCATCAGAACTTTACACCGTTCCTGTGCAGTTCCTGTGCCTGTTCTGGCACCAGAATGGTGGAACGAACTTCCCCTGGGAGTCCGAACAGCTGAGTCCCTCACTGTCTTCAAACGCAGACTGAAGACTCATCTGTTTCAGGAGTACTAAACTCCATAAAGACATTTGTGTTCAACAGGATCTAAGTGTGAGGAATCTCTTGATTCAAGACTTGAATACTACTAGCTAAGGATATTCTGAGTGAACAGCAAAGCACTGAAAAGTCGCTCTGGAGAAGGGCGTCTGCTAAATGCCGTAAATGTAAATGTAAAATGTAAATGAAATAGTTTGGTGGAAATTTGCACCATTTCTACCACAAATGTATTTGTTAAGACGTGTTTAATGCTGACTGTCAGCTGCTACCAACCTGATCCGTCCTTGTGTTTGTATAAATAATGCATCCACATAAATTGGATAATATATGCTGTTATTTATCGTTAGTAAACACAAGTAAGATCACTTTATTTTTAGTGAACTGTATTTTAATGAGACATTATAAACTGATTTATGGCTGGTAGCTGCTGTTTAATATCTCTAAACCAGTCTGGCTGATCTAACTGGCCATTCAACTCCCTGTTCCTTTAAAAAGCTGCTGTAAATTTGCTTGGTAGGCTGGAGCTAAATATTACCACTGGTAGATTGGAAAGTTTCCACAATAGTGTTGTTTATTTTCCACTGTAAAACTGCTCCACACGTCTGATTTTGCTACCTTCTGAGAAGCTGGTCACTGAGTCTGATCCCAATTTACTGGATCAGATCTGTGAATCCGTTCCTCAAACTGTATTTTTTGACATGTCAGTTTCTCAAATGCAAAAGAACATAACTGGGTGGACAGGGTATGTTCTGTAGTTTGTTCTATGTGTATCATTTCTATAAGTTACACTGAGCTGAACATAAGAAGCTTAGAAAAACAAAATGAAGCGCTCAGAAACCACCACTTGCAACATGTGAGTGTTAATTCAAAATCACTACTGTTTTTTTTTTATTGACAGTATCGCAAAATGTAATATCACAATCCTCAAATGTATCTTGTGTGTTGCGCTTTTGATCTTTTGTTATTGAGAATCTGTGATGTCTTTACAAAAATGCAGTTTGAGGAAGGGATATGCTAATCCAGTGGAATGGGATCGAAGCAGAGTGAGGAGCTTCTCAGAAGGTAGCACAAACCGCAGTGGAGCTGATTTACAGTGGAAAGTGTAAACTTAATCCAATAACTCTTCATAGCATTTGTACAGCGAGAACTGTGCCACCCTCCTGTTCCCTGTGACCTTTTTGTGGAAAGCAGACAGGGATGATTTGTGACCTTAGCCAAAACAAGTCGGCTGTTGATTCCAACACTCCATTCCACCTTAACTAGTGTAACAGTTAGGTTTGTTACATGTAGACATCAACAGCAGAACATAACTGCTGCATCATGTCTGGTGGAACAGAAAGAGGATAACTTCAGCTTAGCTTACCTCAGAACCATGTTGCAAACATCACACAGAACAACAGTTAGAAGCTGTTAGTTAACCCCTTACACCCTGTAGCCTACTTCCTTCAATGTCCTAAACACAACACTGTCCAAATCAACTTCAGTGTAATAGGCCTTAAAATGCAACCTAATAATAAATAATTTGTTAAAAAAACCCCAAAAAAAACAATACATTTCTGTGTAAGTATTTTTAACTCTAGTAATAAACATAGAGTTCAGTGGACTAATATACCAGAAAACTAAGCTAAACTACTTTTAGCTATTTATTCAGAACTATTCTTGTGTGTCACATTTCAGTGTAACTTCTAGATATGATGCACATAGAACAATCTACAGAACGCACACTGTCCACCCCGTATGATGACACTGACCATTCATCAACTTTCTGTGAGTAATCCATGATAAATAGATAAATGGCTAAAATCTACTTGGAAAAAAAAATGGCTAATAAACACTCTGAAAGCAGAAAAGGGCACTTCCTACAAATATCTAAGTTCTCTATTTAGATCTCAAATGAATACCTGTCTGGCGTGTGTGACCGTCTCCTATAAGTACTTTGTCACTTTCAGGTGAATAAATATCTGTGAGTTACTCAAACATCCAGGAAAATTGATTTGGGAGTAAAAATACTGCAGTCTCTTTGCCTTGCTTACAGTGTCTCAATATATTCAATCGTCCTGCTCATCATATTACCAGATTCTTGCCAACACACAGTCCTAGGCTGCAGGGAGTGTGCAGAGGCTAGCAGTGTGCACCATGTTAATTGGTCTACACAAGATAAAGAAACACACAGTTCCATTTACAATTGGAGAAAAGGGAATTCGATTGCTTTTGAACTCTACAATCAGGGCTACTTGAAGTTTGCTCATGAGGATGTTTCATTTGGCCAACCTGAAAGTTACCTCAACTCAATAACTTCACCCAGTGAGAAGAAGAAGTGTTATATCTACTGATTATCTTTCATTTTACGTTTATATTTTAATAGCAGTTTATTATAAATTAAAGAGTAACGTTATAGTTTTTGATTTAAGTTATATAAATAATCCTCTTCTTCTCCTGTATTTGACATGAAAAGGAAGCCTTTTTTTGATATTGATGATCTAATCAGAAATGTTTCTGGCCATGTGTCAGGAGGCCGTTCTCGAGGTTTGGAGAGATAAGCCATAATCTTACTGACAGTTGGAGAGTTCATTTGAGAGGGAAATTTCTTTTGAGCATATTATAATTTCGAGCTGCCTCGAGCATCATAGGTGCTGTTGTAAAGTTGAAATTTAACTATCCATCTAAAGCCCACATGAAAGAAGTAGTTTCCCCCAGATCAGCTGGTGTCTTGTTGAAGACCCAGTGTTTAGGGACAGTGGAGTCTGTGTGTGTGTGTGTGTGTGTGTGTGTGTGTGTGTGTGTGTGTGTGTGTGTGTGTGTGTGTGTGTGTGTGTGTGTGTGTGAGACAGAATGAAAGAGACCATGCTGAGGTGTTAAACCTGCTGAAAAATGAAGAAGTCAGTGATCACACGCTGGCGCTGTGCCAGCCAGACAAAGACCAGCATTGTTAGTTTTCTTCAGTCTCTTACTGCCTACAGAGTGTGTCTGCGTACAGTTTGAGTTCCCGCATCGAGACACTTGACCTACACTTTTATTTAAAGCAGTCATTTACTGTTTATGATTGTCAGCCTCTGTGATCATTAACATGTCCAGTTCCTCTGTGGCACTAAACTGTCAAGTCTGTAGTGATGAGCTTTGTTGATATTTACTTCCTCACCAGCCCAGAATGCATGTTTAGATACAGCATTACTGCCTGTCTATTCGTTTAGTATGAACATGGGGATACTTCTGAACGTGCTTGGCCTGTAAAGTTTATAAAATTGTACACAATTCTGGGCAATATATATATATATATATAGATATTTTGCCATCTTAAAAAAAAGTGGTATTGTGGCAAAATAAGAGCATGGTTATTACACTTGTCAACCAATCAGCTTGCATGGCCAGAAATATAAAGAATTAAACATATTTTACTAACATTTTCATCCTATTGTGTCATATATTGTCATTTCTACTAAGTATATTGAGATATGACATTTTTGGTCATATCGCCCAGCCCTAAACAATGTAATTAAAACAACCTTGGTTTGGACCTTGATTTGGACTTTCAGGTGTCAAAAGGCCCTTTATACTCAAACTGACCTTTCCTCCCGAGTGCACAGCAGAAGCTAATTCATTGAATCAGTTGTGTTAAATGAGAAGCAATTGTTAAGTCAGTTATAATATTGTCTTTCTGAAATGTAAGAAATGCTAACACAGCAGAACGCTCATTTCTAGCAGTAAATTGTCGATACCTGGGCAAATGTGTAGTAGCCTTTGTGATACGGTTACAGAAACATTCTTTAAACTGGCATCAAGTCAGATTTTTATTTCCAGTTGCAACCTTCCAGGACTGGTTTTTTGGCATTTATAGTTGTAGATTGTTTATTGACAGTGGTTTATATCCCATAGCCTAATCTTCAAAATAATCTGTATGTTACACGAGTACCAGTGCAGCCAGTATCACAATGTCCCTGAACGTTTGGGGCTTTGTTTGTTCATTGTACCAGTTACTTTACAGCTCAGACACTGTATGTATTCTAAGGTTCTGTCTGTCTGTCTGTCTGTCTGAATGACTAATGGGCTTGTGACTGAGTGTATGATTCATATGCTGTGTGAGAAGTAAGGGGACTTTAGGGGATGTTCCTCTTTACCACAGGTTACAGATGAGCATCACTGTGTGTCTGGCATTGGTGAGGTTGAGAAACGTGAGAGGAAACTGACCCTAAAGCTGATATTATGAGCTTTTGGTGTGGAGAGAACATGGCTATAATGGGTTATTATTAGTGTTTAGTATAGGTTGTTATGGTATTAATAATGTAGTTTATAACCACTCAGTGTAGTGTTAATGCAGCATGTTGACACTCAATATAGTATTAATGGTATGATGGCATAAATAGAGTATATTGGTTGTTAGTGTAGTCTTGAATATAGTGTTTTGGCTTTTATGTGGTATATGTGCTAATAAAGTGCCTTGACAATGAAGTGTTTGTTTGTCACACTATTGTTTATATAATGTTAATGTTAATAAAGAGTCTTAACCCTTAATGTAAAGTTAATACACTATGTCTTTACTAGGATTAAACTATATTAAGGGTTGTTGATATTGTGTTGATACTGGGTTAAACTATAGTGGTGCTTAAAAAAAAAACCTTTAGAATTGTCTATATTTCGGCATAAATATGTCCTAAAATGAATCAGGTTTGAATGTAGATAAGGAGAAGCAAATCAATCAATTAAGACAAAAACATCACACATTCTCATTTATTGAGGAAAATTTTTAGAATTAGCAGGTCATTTGAATGTGAAATTATTCATGTGTAATCAGTCAGTGTGAGACAATCATTTGGAAGTGGGTGTCCTTACAAATGGAGGACATTGAAGATCATTATCCTGTCTGTATCCCATCAACATGGTGGGGGTAGTATCATGGCGTGGGCTTATTTTGCTGCAGCTAGGCCAGGTTGGCTTTCCATTATTTTTGAAATTTAGGTCTGAATCTTACCAGCAAACTCTGAATGTCAGGACATCTGTCCAGGAGCTGAATCTCAAGAGAATGTGGGTCATGCAGAAAGGCAACGACCTAAGCACATAAGCTAATCTGCCAAAGAATGATTATAGAAGAACGAAGATAATGTTTTTGAATGGCCCAGTCCATTCACGTTCCTGACCTTAATCCAGTAGAAATGTTGTGGAAGGACCCGAAGCAAGCTGCCCATAGGAGGAAATCCACCAAAATAACAGAGCTGAAGCTTTTTTCTTCAAAAGAATGGGCTAAAGTTCTTAAGTAACAGTTACCGGAAATGTTTAGTTGCAGCTATTGATGCACAAGGGGGTCATACCAGATACTAAAAAACAAACGTTTGCCTACTTTTGCCACAGATATGTAAAACTGGATAATTTTCCTTAATAAGCACTTGAAGTTTAGATCAAATTTGTGTAGAAATATGAAAAATTCAAAAGGGCTCAGTATTGATTCTGGGTAAAACTGTATAAAGCATTAATATTGTGTTAATAGACTGTTGATACTAGTTTAAGCTACTGTAAATCATGGGTTAATATGATGTTAATACAGTGTGTTTGTTTATATTTACCCTAGTGTTATAAGTGTGTTGAGCCTGCATAGAATGTATTGCACTATTGTCATTATAATATTATTAGTAGCCCTTAATATAGTCTGAATACAGTGTATTGGCTTATTTTTAACAGTGATGTAGTGTTAATAAAGGGTCTTCATAGGTGAATGTTTCCTGTCTGTGTGTGATTGTGTGTCAGAACGTCCATCGACGTTTTATGGGCTGTAAGTGTGCGATGAGGGAGCACAAGGCCAGTCAGTGTTCTAGTTATAACAACAGAGTTTATTCAGCATGTTAGTGTTTGATGTGTTTGTAAAGACCCCAGGCCTTGATGTTTGATATTTCATAGAATTTCATGAAAATAAATAAATGTATGTTCTTTTAGACATATTTCAGGAATCACTAGGAAAAGGCCCCCTACCCTACTCAGTGTGCATCACACAGTCCTGCCTGGCTGCTGAATGTTCTGTTAAACAGGTTTTATCAGCTACCTGTATAATGTGATCTTTTGACCCATTACCTCCTCGAGCCCAGAAGTGGGTATTTCTTTGGATGGTAGTGTTTGACAGAGTTGAGAGGAGGTTCAGGGGGGCAAAAAAGTATTAAGTCAGCCACTGATTGTGCAAGTTCTCCTACTTATAAAGATGAGAGATGTACTGTCCCATAACATGTACTGTCCCCATAACAACATACATATATGTAGTCTTTTGACTCCATTCTGTCCCTGTTATAACGGAACAACCCAAGCAGTTTGCACCAAAGAAAAATGCTGTCATTCGTTAAAATAATTCAGTATTCATCATCAAGGTAAAATGTTCAATTAATCATGATATTGATTTGAGGTCATATGACCCCGCACTAGTTTCAAGTTTTTATACCTTAAGTGTGTCACTCAACATGGCTGCGCATTGTCCCCACCCTTGCTTCTGCTGTCAAACATCTTGCTGTTGCATACAGGTGTTTGTAGTTGAATGACATATCAAAAGACGTGCTATTGTACATGTATATATATATATTACTATACATGTATAATTATATATTATATTATACATTATACATGTATGGCTCTGCAGGTTCAGGTCACTGGACATATAACACTAGTTTTGTGTTTCAGCTCATTTTTGTTTTGTTTTGCATTTTTTTACCACCAACACACAAATTACATTTCAGCGACCAAAGCGAACAGTTGTACACAGACTGCTGTGAACAAGGACAACTTCCTTAATTTCCCTGGAGAGGATGAGATTTTTTGCTTTTAGATCACTTCTCATTTTATTGCCTGTTGTCTTCCGTCCCTGATGAAACCTGCAGTGTGTTTTGAACGTACTGAAATGCTGTTGGGGAGTACAGTATGTATACGTGTAGTGTATATGTATGGGGAGCCGCAGTTTGCAGTTTCCGGCTCAGTCCGTGGCGAGCTGAGTAGACTTTAGATTAAATGCAGTTGTGTGTAGGCTACATGCAGGAAGTAACTGTCAATCTCACACACAGACACACACACACACAAAGTGAGAGAGACCAGTTTTTACAGTGCTTCCTTACTAACATGTGGCAGACCATAAAGACCATAGACCATGTGTATGTATATTAGGACTGCACACTATAGAAACAAAAATGGTAGTGATTATTTAGTGTTCTGCGGAATTAAAAAGTACAAGAATTTCACCAGAATTCACCAGAAGGCAATGTTGTCATTAATAATGTTCAGTATATTGAGGATTGGAGTAAAGTAAATGATATTTGACAGCTATAATCTGCATATATCATGAAAAAAATCAGACGTCTTTGATTTTATTTGCCATATGGGACATTGCACGTCCTGTAATGTGACTGTTGCACATGTCTACTCTGTAATGAAGATGCTGATGCCTTCTCAAGAGCTCACCTTGAAGACACAGATACTATGCCATGGCCAGTCGCATAACCAGACCTATCCCAGATTGAAAATGTGTGAAATACTATTAGATGTGTTATCAACACTCCATCCCTACTGCAAAATCAACAGGAACTGAGTGAGAATGTTCATCACAAGACACCATTAGGTACCTCGACAACTTCATTCCGAGATGTCTGGCTGGAGCTGGACTGGCAAGTTAATTCAGCCATGGAGTTTTATACCGACCTGGTATAAAACTTCATTTTGTTGACCAGGGGTGGTGTGCCTTTTGATTGGTTTCTACATCTTGCTGATTAGTGGGGTGGAGGGGGTGGGAGGCTGCGACCAGTGTGACTCCTTTACCCTCTCAGCTACCCACACTCATAGTGGCCCACCAGATTTTTCCTGGTTCTCCTGGTGGCCAGTCCATCACTACCGATGCCATACTGAGAGACATTCTTCTGTATGTGTAGCTCAATAAACATTGCCCATATCAGTCCAAATTTATTGTTCCTGATAACCTTTATCTTCCTTTCCAGTAGTATTGCAATCCCACAAATCATTTGTTTTTGTTCATAAATAAACATCATAGATTAACATCTACAGCCTTCTTTCTGAAGGGCTCGGTGAGCTCTTTGGAGCTTACCATTCAGTTCACCTATAAAGAGCAAACCAAACTAACATCTGAGGTTTAAATAAGACAGACTCCTCCAAAGTCCTCTCTTATGATGGTCTAATCATCAATTTGAAATCATTTTTTCAAATGAACTTTTACCTCACATGAAAATTACCATCCATCCATCCATCCATCCATCCATCCATCCATCCCTATTAATTATATTATTATATTTTACAGGTTATTTCTCAAAGACATTTCTTCAGTTTAATGTGTTTAGCTTTCATACGTCTCTAAATATTGTTCAAATGGAGATTAAATGTCCATATTTTTAAATACGTAAAAAAAAGTCAAAGGTGTTCATTGGGTAGTTTCACTTTAATATATCTATATATATCAATCTTGTTGCCTGATATGTATGAGTAAGTCTCTCTCTCTCTCTCTCTCTCTCTCTCTCTCTCTCTCTCTCTCTCTCTCTCTCTCTCTATAGAGAAGGAGTCTCGGCGGGCAGTGGCTCACGAATGTTTGGGGAAGGTGTTGCGTATCTTGCGGAAGGTGATCAGCACCTATCCTCTTCTCAACACTGTGGAAACGCTAACGGCTGCTGGAACACTCATCTCGATGGTCAAAGGTCAGATCTAGTGAAATAACACCTGACGCATTAGAGGAAATGACTGGTGTGTTAGATACACCTCTGCACCTGTACCTACACAAATTGGCCAGTTTATCAGAAACTCGTAGCTTATTGGTTAATCTTGGAAACTTATAGTTACTGACTGGAGCCTATCAGTTACTGCAGTTCAACCAGTGCTACTTAACCAGTACCATATGACTGTCACTGCTGGGCTCCTCCATCCAAATTTTACACCGGTGGTCAGTGGTGGTCAGTCAGCATGTCTAAATCTCTAAAGTTTCCTGCCCTTCTGAGACAATTTTAACATTCCCAATGGGCGCTGTACCTTATTAGCTTGTTAGCGTCAGTTTTGGTCAATTTTAGAGTTTTGAACCCCTACTTTTTAAAGATGATGGATGCAAATCTTTCTAGTGTCATTTAATAATGGAACTTTAAAACATAT
Source organism: Acestrorhynchus altus (assembly GCA_034509495.1). Classification (NCBI taxonomy): domain Eukaryota; kingdom Metazoa; phylum Chordata; class Actinopteri; order Characiformes; family Acestrorhynchidae; genus Acestrorhynchus; species Acestrorhynchus altus. The sequence goes on from CM067502.1 coordinate 21,827,649, forward strand.
TTTATTAAATAAGGATAATATAAAATGTATGGTTCTAAATCATTTCCTTTATTAAATGACACTAGAAACTCCATCCAAACTGAAGCTAACTAGATAATAAGCTACAATGTCCATTTCACAAAGTTCCCCCTCACAAAAAAAACAAAACTATCACCACACGATCGCTACACTTTGTACTTTGGTAATGTAGTTAAAATTGTCTCAGAAGGGAAGGAAACCATGGTTGATTTTCTAAAATGAATCATTAGAGGTGTACTTGTAAGGAACTGACAGCGTGGGTCTGACAGTGAGGGTCTGTTAGTGTGGTTGTGACACTGAGGAACACTGGCATCTCAAGAGCTCGCCTTGAAAACACAGATTAGCTTGTGTGGCCTTGGCCAGTCGCATCACCGGACATATCTCTGATTGAAAATCACGCTGCATGAGATGGATTATTGCAGGACACCATTAGGAGCCTCTACTGCTCCATGCTGAAATGTCTGGCATGTTGCGTTTAACCCATACTGAGAAACACTACTTCTCAGTAATAAAAAAGCGTAATATATCCATATCAGACTATTTTAATGTTTGATTGTCCTTGTTCTTCTTCAGCTACCTTCCGAAAGCAATTTGGTACTTTTGTCTGGGTGCAACTATTTGTGCAACAATTGATTGATGATTAGTGTCATTAAAGTCTTAAGAATGTGCTAAAGAAAATCATGAAACAGTGGCTTTACAAGCAGAAAACCACTTGCTGAGAAGCAGTGTCTTTTCCTTTAAACCCTTTACCGCCCCCTTAAATTAACAACACAAGTCAAGTGCTCTCCATGTATTTTGTAAACACTGCTTCCAAACAGACAGAAACCTGAAGCTGATTTCTGAATCTATGCTCTCTCTTGGCCCCAGAAATGTCAGCCCAGGGCTGCGTCAGGATGATATAGTGATAAAAGGAGGTGAGGGTGGGTTAAACACCACCTCTTTGTCATCCCCCTTTCATAAGACTTTGCCATCGCCACATCTGACACCCTGGTAACGGCTTTTTATTCATCTGCCAGCTGTTTTTAGAGAGCAGAGACCACAACTGTCACTCTGTGTTTCCTAAACAGAGTGAAAGAGAACAACCACCCAGAAACGCTGTTTCTCCTCTTAAGGGGATTTACTTTAAACATTCATAAAGAGATCACTAAGGACCGTACCTTCTAAGTAATGGACCAAAGTGGCCTTCTACAGTGACGTATTCTTTCTACACTTTCTTACACTATTGCCTCATGCTCTGTGCTCATAAGTGTCAATTTTCCCCCTAATACATTTACACACCACACCCCATACTTTTAAAGAGACATGCTCTCATCTTACCCAATCAAAAAAAAAGTAAAAGATGATCCTACTGGAGAAGTTCTTATCCTGTGATTTGTAGAAGCTCTGCTTCCCCACCAACCTTTAGAACTTTAGGCTTATTTTGAGGGATGTTTTTGTACGTAGTTGGACGTTCTTTTTATTCGTCAGATAATTAGTCTTAGATTTAGAATTAGAGTATGTATAGGAGAGAGTCACACATACCAGACATTGTTTTTTTCAGGAGATCCTAGACTACTGAAATTCGTCTTCATTTGAGATGTACAAATAATGACAATTTAAATATTTGTATGAATTTGACCGTGTTTTGATCAAACAATTACTTGCTCCTACATTTTTTGTTTTTATAGCTTATAAGGACTAAAAAACACAAAAAGACATTCTGTTGGAAATTGATCATACAGAAAGTTTTTTTGGTGAAAATGCAAGAATATTGATTAATTATTTGTAATAATTAGATTGACAAGGATAATTATATTAATCCATTCCTCTATGACAAGACATGCAGTTCAAATAAATTAAAATGCAAGTGTCTGTATACAGGTTGAGCATGTACGTAGTTATCTTGCACTGGAAACACCTTTGGCATTTAAACTGGGTTTAATTTGGCTGAAATAGGGATTTTTAGATGTTTTCTAAGATGGATTACTCCCTGATAATTCACATTGACTACCATGGTAAGTGTGTAAGGGTAAGTGTACGGGTAAATCGGGTAGGTACTATATGTATTATGTCTGTAGCTTTCTCTGACCCAGAGATATAGAAAACGGTATGTAACTGCCTACAACATGGGGATCTCTGGTTCCCCACAAGAGTTCAGCCTTCCATGTTTGCATTGGTCCTATTGCAAGTTAATTTCTCTGATTAATCTACATCATCATTTAATATTTGCTAATACACTGGAATATTTAGACCATACATCAATAACTGCAGTTGTATGTAGGTCACAGTAGGCCTAGAAAATAGGCCCCTCTGAAGTCTCTTCTTCTGTGCTCTCATTCATTTTGTGGGTTTGTTTCTGTGGCTGTGGTGCTGCTCTGATTTTCAAAGGTGAAATGTCTTCACCTTCTTTGGTTCAGTGTTCAATCGTTCCAAATCACTGGGTCTCTGCACTTGTAACACCTTGTGAACGATTCAGGTTTCATGTTCGGCAAGCAGGGCAGGCCTTATCACTGTACCTGACTGACAATATATGCATTTCTATTTAGACTCATGCTATTGTGTTGGTAGCATCCAAATAATGTATGCCTCAGAGCAGTTGAGCTTGAGAGGGGTCACATCATAGTGCTCCAGAAAGTGGGACGGTCTTATCAATACCGTCAATACAAAAGCACCCTGTTGGCAGGAGTGGATCAAAGAATGCACTCACCACCAAAGGATCTGGAGATCTACACGAACAGCAGAGTGACCCAACTCCTGCGATGATGGACGTTAAGTGCAGTGATGCCCTCCATGAGTTATCCTGTTAGTGCCAGCACCATTGGCGGATGGTTGCAAGATGCAGGGTTACATGCACACAGATTGTCACGAGGACTGTCCTTAACGCCACATTAGTGTTGCCGAAGACTGTCCAGGAGTCACTCAGAATGACAGCGGGTCATCTTCAGTGATGAATCCCGCTTTTGTCTTGGTGGAGACGACCAACAAACTATTTCCATATCGAACTGAGGGAGAATATTCAAGCTGCATGGGATGGATTATCACAGGACACCCTTAGGAACCTCTACAACTCCATCCCGAGACGTCTGACGTTGCGTTATACTTGACGGCATACTGAGGGACACTGCTTCTGTATGTTTAGCTCAATAAATATTTACCATATCAATCTAAATTTTGAGTCATTTATTGTTGCTGCTGACCTTTATCTTCGTTCCCAATAGCATTGCAATCCCACACTTTCTTCTGGGTGCAACTATTTTCTGATGTAATCCTTTCTTCTCATATACAGTAAGCGGTTCAGATGTATGAGATTTGTTACGACAGCAGTGAACTGTGTCCTCTTAAGATACCCTGAAAAAAAAACACTGCAGTGTCTAGAATCACTCTGACTCAACAAAGAGGGAGGATAAACTGTCTTCTCCACATCCTTCCCTGTGAGACTGACAAAGTTTAGTGTTAGCAACTAAACCTTTATGGTAAGCTGTGTTGCAGAACCGCATTGCGTTGCATTCTGAACCTTGCAAGTGAATTGCATTAGAGAACTCAACTCTCTGAGCCAGTTGTATTTCATTACCCAGTCGTCTTAGTTTGTCCAGGCTTCTTAACCAGTGGCTTTGCAATATTTACCCTTCTTTGTCAAAGTGTGCCTTACAGATACAAGGCTGGGGAGTTGTAAACAATTGCAGGACAGCGAGTGCTTAAACAGTTGAATTATAGCACTGTGCATTGTTAGTTAGTGCCTTGTAGGACCTAGTTGTCTTAGCCCGTGTCAGGCCAAGTTTTCCATGGCAGTTGTATGATCAGATTTTCTTTTATAAGCTGCATTGTAATGCCAAAAACAGTTTCTTAACAGGTTAAATTGAAACCAATTGTATTGTAAAACCCTACGTACTTAGCCACTTGCATTGTAGGACTTGTCTTAGGCCCTGTTTACACCTGGCATTAATGTGCCCTGAGTAAGTGGATCATAAATGATAGCCTAAACATATAGCCATTCACACTTGGTATTTTAATGCGTCTCCTGTGAGTGCTACTGTGATCATTTTTTACATCATTTCCACCGGAGGAGGAAGCACTGTAGGCAGTGCTTGCTTGGGGACGCATCAAGTGACTTCACACTACAAGAATAACGTGGGCATATGCGTCTCAGACAACCTCCAAATGTGGTGTGAGTGATCATATTCCTCAAGACACATTGTATGCTATGCACAATGATACGTTGTGCTGGCTGCTAATGTCCCCGTTCACACCTGACCTAAATAAGTGGTCTGATCATGTGTTTAGTACAAAGTACAGGTGTAAACAGTACAAAGCATTGCAAAGACGCATCGAAATCTGATCACTCAAACCACATTCAGAGGTGGTTAGAGATGCATGTAACCACATTATTCTTATTGTGTGAACACCAAAACATCCTGATGCATCACTGACAGCTAAGCACCACCCAGATTAACTGTGTCACTGTCCTAGCCAGGAAAAATGTAACAATAGCAAACTGTTTTTTTTTTTTGTTTTTTTTTTAGGATTCACTTTTTGCCAGTTGCCTCACTTGGGACCCACAGATTCTCTCATAATGGAAGCTGCTTTCCCTGGCAATGAGAAATAAATCCCTGTAGTTATTGTTTTTTTTATTTTTCTGTGCATGGTGTTAACTGTATTAAATGAACTAGAACAGTAAAACTGCTTTTAGGGAAGAAACAAAAAGATTTAAATCCCCTGTCTACAGGTTTTAAATATAATTTTAATTAATTTATTAAACATAAAGATATGGAACAGATTTCTGAATGATTGCCAGAAAAATGCTGATAACTGTGCAGACATGATCAGATGAATTTAGTGTTATTTTTATTATAGCTGTTTCTTGCATGAAGGTGTAATGACAGATTCCAAGAGCTAAGCTGATTGGTGCAGTCAGGTTTGCAGCTTAGAGTTTTCATCAGCACTCTGAGCTTAACAGTGGTAGTAGTTTGAACCATTAAACAAGTATAAATTATGTTAAAAGAGCTTAAGCAAACAACCCTGTGGCTGCGTGGATTAACTAATATGGGATGGTGTGTTTTCGGGGGGCTGTGTATTGGGGGAAGCCCATGTAATGTAAACACTTTGCTAACTCTGATTGCTTCTTTGGTTGATCACCTGGAGAGAAAATAAAATGGAAAAGTCTCTCTTCAGAAAAGACCAACATTGATTTTTTCACATTATTTAAAGACCGCTCTAAATAATAAATAAATAAATAAATAAATAAATAAATAAATAAAAAAAAGCAAATCCATTTAGAGCACACTGCTTTCTTTTTTTCCACCTCACATCTTCATTACATTACAAGCGATTGTTTGAGGTATTGTAAAACAGAAGTTTGTCCGAGGTTGTTCCGACTCAGTTTCAAACCCCTCACTGCATTGTATTGTGTACTGTGTGCAGGCTTCAGTTATGAAGGCAGCAACGAAGCCCAGAAGAAGGATTTTGAGAAAGCCATCGAGACCATTGCAGTGGCCTTCAGCAGCAAGTGAGTGGATGCTTTGAATAGACGTGTTCATCGTTTCCATGTGAATTAAACAGGCATGAAACTCAGCACAGTGATTGTTGGACATGCAGATGCTGAGAGACAAAACTGTGTTGGTGTCATACATTGTATTCATGTGGATGTGATGCACACTTTTGCATGACTTTTTCTCCAGTGGTGGCCATTTCAGGTCCGGCAAGCCACCCACCAGTGACGGTCATAATGGTAGAATAATACCGGCTCTTACTAAATCATGTGCTCTTTTATTCTGTCTTAGAACAACTTCCCTTTGCAGTTTGAGCCTGTGTTTTTCAGCCTAATGCTTCCAGTGAATTAATCATGAATTATTTTTGTGCTGTTAACTTCCTAATTATTAACATATGAATTAAAATGTCTTTCAGAATTGTGATGTTTACGTCTAAATCTTTAAAAAAAAAAAACTCAAAATACAGTGATTTCCATGCCCATGTGTTTCTACAACAAAAAGCTTTAAATTAATGCTCCTCTGCAAGTAGGCAAAGTTCTAGTTCACAGTATCAGCATATTATGACCGTCCTATTAAACTACACATCTCTGCGTCATATGAGCACAACAGCAGCTCTTTACAAGTGCGTATATTTCAAAAGGAATAGACTTTTAGAAATGGGCCAAAATGACTTGGGGATTAAATCTCTTTATGTTACCTTAGATTAAACAGTCTGAAGGCCAAAGTCAGGCTGTGCTGAGGAAAGATCTCAGCTGATTGGTCTGGGCAGTGTGAGTGAGTGTTTTCACAGTGTTTTTGGTAGGTGTACTGTATCAGTCTATGTCAGTGACTGGAAAGATTGCCCTTTTCCTGTCTGATGGCACTGTAGTGTTTCCCTCCAATAACATCACAGACACACAGACACCTCTTTAGACCCTGTGTCCTCATTTGGGGACGTTGCTTTTCTGCTTCTCTGCACCATGAAACTTAACTTTCTGAACGTTTTGTTGTTATGTGACCACTAGATGGTACAGGCAGTGTCTCCATATGAGGCCAAAGGGTCAGTGATCTTAAAAATGAAGTATCATGGTGCAGAGAAGCAGAAATGTAAGGTCCCTGTATGAGGACGCAAGGTCTTGAGGATTTACTGGCATTTTAATATAGATTTACACTGGACTTGTACTATTTACACTGGAATCTCTCTCTCTCTCTCTCTCTCTCTCTCTCTCTCTCTCTCTCTCTAGTGTGTCAGAGTTGCTGATGGGGGAGGTGGACAGCAGTACTCTTCTGTCGCTGCCTCCAACTGAGAAGAGCAGGGTAAGAGTGTGTGTTAAATGGACAAGGAATGATGAGTGGATCTCGTCAGGCCATGTGTAAAGAAACCTGTTCTCCTTCTTTGACTGGATATCACAGGTGAAGCAGCTCAGGTCTAAGCTCATACAGCAGCTGAAGTTTTGCTGTTGATGGCAAAACAAAAACACCCCTTGAGAGTGGTGGAGGGCACACAGAGACACATCCTTGTTCTCTCTCAGCTAGGGAACTGCAGCAATACTGCAAGATCTAACCAACCATTTCCTAACCCTGTGCATGTGTACGTGTGTGCAAGAGAGAGAGAGAGAGAGAGCGTGGCGGATGTTGTCGATGGCGCTTGTGTCTGCTGCTTCCTGTTCTGGGTTTCTATCATAGCTTCCTCTTTTTTCTCTCCTACACTCATGTAGAAAGTCTTTACTATGAAAAGGAGCACAGAGTTTACACTGCTGGTCCTGCAGAAGACTGCAGAGTGGGCCCAGTTTATATTGGTTGGGTCAAAAATCAGGTTATGTTTAAAACTTATACAAGTTTGTGTTATTTCCTGAACCTGCTCAAAAGGCTGAACTGAAAGTGGGAAATGAATAAACTGAAAAGCCACTGAGGCCAGCCCTACCACACCCTGAAACAATCACTCATTTTGATGGTTCCTGGCAGAGCGGGTGACAAAAAAACCCGATTTTCTTCATTTGAATGATCTGATATCGAATCATCAATCAATCAGTTTTTACTTTGAAAACAGCTGAATAAGTGTTTTTGTCCTTGAAACATAAACACCCCCATAAATCTAAAGGGTGATTTATTTCATTTTTATCATTGAGAGATATATATATATATTTTTTTTTTTACTGTTGACTGGATATTTTTAATTGGCAGAATATTCTCAGGTCAGCAGTGACAGTGAGGGGTTTAAGCACTGCAGCAGCACTGCTGTGTCTGATCCACTCATACCAGCACAACACATATTAAAACACCACCACCACATCAGAGTCACTGCAGTGCTGAGAATGACCCACCACACACATAATACCTGCTCTGTGGTGGTCCTGTGGGGTCCTGACCATTGAAGGTCAGGCTGAAAGGAGGGTATGCAATGTACAGTGTATGCAGAGAAACAACTGGATTACAGTGTGTGTTTATAGAACTACAAAGTGCAGAATGTGCAAAAGTGAATGTATAGCAGGAGGTGATAATAATCACAAGTGAATAATGATCTTGTGAAAAAGTCCACCGCATACACACGCACACATACACAGGGGGAAAGAGAATGAAACAATTGATGGGCAACATTAATTCAGTAATTTAAAAAAAAATTCCAAACTTTTTGCCAAGCCCTGCTTCAGAGACTCATTCTACTGGCATAATATATGGCCTCTCCGCTGAACATGGTTACTGGTGGATTAGTGGGCATTGTGATAAATGTATCTGTACTCCATGAATTTGTAAAATGTAAATGTGTTTACATGTTTGTGTGTGCAGTCCATGGAGAACCTGTGTGGATCGTCGACAGGCCAGGGAATGGATGGAGGAAGTCGATGTAACCATGGGGACTGCAGTGAGTATCACACTCGCACACTGCTCTCTTTCACACTCATATACACTCTTAAATTCTATTTTTTGTACTTATAATAATGTTCTGTTCAGCAAATATCTCATCTTTCTTTAATATTCATTCATTGATTTATTGTCTCATTTGCCTGTTAAATTGTTTTTACTTTTTACTATTAAATACATTTTATAACTCATAACTTATTAATTGCACACTGTCCTCATTACTTTTAAGACATTTTGAAATGCAGTTGTTTGCGTGTGTGTGTGTGTGTGTGTGTGTGTGTGTGTGTGTCAGTGATGAGCCCAGAGGAGGTGGATATCCTGTTGCAGCACAGTGAGGGTGGGGTGGACTCTGCTCTGTCTTATGCTAAAACCATTGCCAAGTACATGAAAGACATCATCAACTATGTGGAAAAGCGTATCGCTCTCGGTAAAAAAAACCTATTGCCAGCAGGGTTACTTTTTTGTGTGACTCAGATTTCTATTGATTTCCTAGATTGCAAGATCAAAGTACACAAGTGCATACTGGTGTTACACCACAGACTTCACACTTAATAATATTAATAACTAGAAGATTCTGTAATTCTGTAGATTAGATCAGGAGTAGAATGACTGAGCAACCAGGCCAGTTAGCGGGCATTAACTCACATTTTTCACCTAAATGTAATTATGCACACTGTAGATTCATACTGGATTGAAATTACCCCACATTTCTTACAGTAAGACAGTAAAAACTACACACTCAAGATTCATACTTGTTCAGAATCACCCCACATTTGTTATTGCAAGACTGTAAAAGCTAAACCCACTCTAGATTCATACTGGATTGAAATCATACCATATTTGTTAATATAAGACTGTAAAAGCTACAGCCACTCTAGATTCATACTATAAATAATCTAAACGTCATAGTCAACCAGCAGAATGCTGTGAAGTGAACTTGTTTTTGTCTGGGTTTTAGAGATGGAGTTTGCTAAAGGTCTTCAGAGGCTTTACCAGTCGAGCAAACAGAGCATCACTCAGGTACAGAATTTTTACTGTATGTGATGTAAATGTGTCACAGATGTATATATGTTTTATTGTTCATACAATTGTCATTCGCTTTCTCTCTCTCTCTCTCCCTCTCTCTCGCTCTTTCAGAAGCACATGCCTTTGCTGTCTATCTATTCTCTGGCTCTAGAGCAGGACTTGGAGCAGAGTGTTGGAGTGCAGCAGTCCACAAACTCTGTTCTTTTGCACTCCTTTCTACAGGTAACCCAAAACAGTGACAAGAATTCAAACCATATTCTATTGGGGAACCCTAATCCTAGCACCATATTCTAACCCTAACCCTCCCTCTGACCCATTTCCCAATCCTCTAACTTTTCTGTGAGTAAAGTCACAGTGAGTGAGAGAAGTGCGACAGCCATCGTCTTTGTTGTAATCAGTGTGAAACTGTATCAGTGGTGGTGTATACACTACCGGTGATGTGGAATTTCCAGCCACTCTCAACTGTTCCTAAAAACTGTGTTGTCTGAAATGAGTCATGTGTTTCTCCATTCCTTCTCAATCTCTCTATTTTTTCTTTCCCACCTGCAGCCACTAATGCAGCGTAAACAGGAGCATGAGAAGAAGCGCAGAGAGATTAAAGAGCAGTGGCAGAGGGCCAAGAGGAAACTGGTATACAGCTTCACCCACTCTTACTCTTTGTCTGTGGGCTTTATTATAATCTTCAGCCAAGAGTATATACATGTCAATATAGTGGGTGGAGCAGTGCACACAAATCTGCTCAAGTCCAAGTTTTTGGAATAAGGGCACCATTGTTACTCCCTGGATTTCATTTTTATATGCACTATTAGCCTGAAGTCTGGAGGGAAAGCATTATAACTCTAGAATCACACTGGACTGAAATCACCCCACATTTGTTACTATAAATCTAAAAGCTACACCCACTCTTGCTCAAGATTCATACTGGATTAAAATCACATTCCCATTTATTAATGTAAGACTGTAAAAACAACAGCTGCTCAGGATTCATACTGGATTAAAATCACATTCCCATTTATTAATGTAAGACTGTAAAAACAACAGCTGCTCAGGATTCATACTGGATTAAAATCACATTCCCATTTATTAATGTAGACTGTAACAAAAACTACAGCTGCTCAAGATTCATACTGGATTAAAATCACATTCCCATTTATTAATGTAGACTGTAACAAAACTATATTAAGTCCAGAATATTTGTTTATTTATTTATATTGTATATTTATATAATGTTCATCTTCATGAGAAATGCTGTGACTGAAGTTGCTTTGTTGATGTCAGTGTGATATTTATTTTTAAATACTGAGAGATATTTAAATATCTAGAAGCTTTAGCTGCATTAAGAAAGTACTAAAAGTACCGGTATGTGTGTGTGTCCCATCAGGCAGATGCTGAGAACAATCTGCGCAAGGCCCGGCAGTGGTACCTGACCCGCTGTGAGGAGTACGAGAAAGCTCGTTTGGTGGCCAATAAGGTGGAGGAAGAGCACAGCGGTACAGGAAGTGGCTCCACCAACAAAGCCCTGGACAGGAAGAGACGACTGGAGGAGGAAGCTCGCAACAAGGTCAGCTGATCCACACAGGAAATGACAACACCACACACGACCACAGCATGGTTTGTGGCAAAGACATCATCTATGCTGTGCCTAATCTGATGGGGTTTTTGTAGCCGTGGTATCAGACAAGATTATGCAACCTTAATAGTGTTTAACAGGTTAATGTTAAGATTTCACCTCCTCTTACATCCTTTTTAGAGCCCTCGCTCAGTGTGATCCACGAGGAGCTTAAATTTACATTCATGGCATTTGGCAGTCTTATCCAGAGCGACTTACCAAAGTGCTTTGCTGTTCAGGCAGAAAATATTCTTAGCTAGTTAGTAGAGGCTCGAGAAATCTCAAACGTAGATGCTGCCTAAAACAAATGTCAGATTAGACACATCAATACCAACAATCATATCATTATAATGCTTTAATGTATTAAATGTATTAAAGGTGTTTGAAGACAGCAAGGGACTCCGCTGTTCGGACCCCCAGTGGAAGTTTGTTCCACCATTTTGGTGCCAGGACAGAAAAGAGTCTGGATGCTCGTCTTCCATGCATTTTAAGGGATGGTGGGTCAAGCCAAGCTACACTTGATGCTCAAAGGGCTCTTGGTACAGATCGGGTTTTGACCATTGCCATCAAGTACGGAGGGGCTGGTCCATTTTTGTCTTTGTAGGCCAGCATCAAGGTTTTGAATCTAATGTGGGCACCTACAGGAACACAGCTGAACTTGGAAACATTAAAGAGAAGCCGTGCCGCTTCATTTTGGATCAGTTGCAAGGGCCTGATGGTATTCACAGGAAAGCCAGCCAGAAGGGAGTTACAGTAGTCTAGTCTTCAAATGACAAGACTGAACAAGCACCTGAATAGTTCTCATGAGCAGAGCAACCTGAGCTGAGAACTATAACTGCTCATCCACAAATACACCGAGGCTCCAAGCTTCTGCCGATGGAGTGACCAGTGAGTTCTCAAAGGAAATGGCAAGATTGTGGTGAGAACCAGTGGTTTCAGGAATGTATAGCAGTTCAGTGTTGCAGTTCAGCTTCACCCTAACTTACAGAAATATGACTGATCTTTCTGACTAATCATGCTGGCACCAAACTCCTCAGGGAGGAGTCTCAGGGCCCTGAGGGAGTTTGCATTTTACCCTGATATGTGATGCTGCTCACCTGTAAATAAATAGAGACTGTCTCATAATGATTAGTAAATGTGTTTATCAGTCAGTACCTGTGTCAGCTATCAACATTAGCAGCAGCTGACCAGTATTCAGTATATAGGACCAGCAAATAGGCCTGTCTAGAGCAGATAAACATGAACTATTTGGCACCATGTCAAATGCCAAGTGTGGGCTAGAGCAGCGTTTCCCATCCCTGTTCCTGGAGGAACACCTCCTCTGCATATTTTAAAGCTTACACTCCTCCTCACACACCCGATGAATCAGATCATTAACAAGCCCTTCACACTTGCAAAGGGTACGTTAAAGCTTAAATGTGTAGGATAGGGGTGCCTCCAGGAACAGGGTTGGAAAACACTGGGCTTAAGGGTTATAAAGTCACCATGGAACCCTGGAGCAGTGGAACGGAGTTCTCTTGAATAATGGTGCTTCATCCAGTACGTTTGGGATGATTTGGGGAGTTTGAGTTGAGGTGGGATGGTGATCATCCAACACAACACGGCACAGCAATGCTCCAAATTTTTTTTAGAATTCCTTCCCTGGACAGTGGAGACAGTTACTCTCACAAAAGCACATAAACCTTTTTAATGCTCTTGATTTCAGAGGAAACAATGAATGAACAGGTGTCCCAATATTTTCGCCCATATAATGCGTTAATCTGAGTTTCACCCAAAGAAGCGATAAACACTTACCTGCTCATTTTGTGACGTCAGTTCAGGTCAGTGCATTAAACATTTCCATTACCAGCACATTACCTGCTGTATGAGATGTGTTTTCTACTGGTTTCAATAAGCAACATGAATGACAGTGTGCATTTGTTGAGGACAGCAACAACTCTGGCTTCTTTTCCACACATCCATAAACCTCCAAAAACACTACTCTTCGACATGGATGTACAAGTAGCCTTGAGCATTCTGTGTGCACTCAGTCTTGTGTGTGTTTGTGTGTGTCCAGGCAGAGGAGGCAGAGGCCACATATAAGACCTGCATTGCAGATGCCACCACGCAGCAGCAGGAGCTGGAGGATGTGAAGGTGAACGTGCTGAAACAGATCCAGGACGTCATCAGACAGAGTGACCAGATTCTGCGGGCGGTGAGATTCTTCTTTACACACATCACTGACGCACGCACGCACGCACACACACTTGCACACACGCATTTTTAAATACAGTGTACTAAGCAAACATATCCGCAGCCAGTACAGTACAGTGTGTTTATTCACATCTAGTTCAACCAAAGAAGTGAGTTCCAGTCAGAGAGGGGAATGATCCGATCTCTGTTCTCCCCACAGCAGGAAAAATCAAAAATTACATACTTGCCTAACTGAGTTTTTGTCCTAGAAACATAATAAACACATCTCCTGAAATGTATAATGTATAAAGGAGGAAATATATATTGTTGTGAGAGAAGCAAAAGTAACGAGACTTGTGTCTGTCAGAGAGCAAGCTTTGGTGACTCACCCATGAACAAATTCAGCCATTTATATAATAACAGTTGGTCTGGCAGCTCTTAATGGGGGATTACGGGGCAATAAAACATGTGACAACACCTATTTTATTCCCATGAAGGTTGTTTTCACACTAAGATCAGAGCTGTAAGATAGATGGCAATGATTCTCAGCTGCAGCTAATTAGCTGATTAGCTTATACATTAGCTGTTTCAGCAGCATATTTCAGCATTGTGGAGCTTGTGGAGCTGAAGTTAACCTGTTATTGTAACTGAAATATGCTGTTACATCAAATGTGAAATCTATTCCAATTTGAATGCTGTGAACCAGAATCAAATTCCCAGTTAGCAGTTGAACCAATAAAATGAGTTGTTAGCATGTTCAGGCTTTGTTGAATAGTTTAGCACCCCTGATTGAGCCTTTTGAAAGTCAGAATTGGGTAGAATAGATCAAAGTTTTCATTAAGCTTCCAAACAATTCCAAAAATGCAGTAGCAAAACAAGTGTAAAATTGTTGACAATTAGACTTTAGAGGGCAGAAGGCTTTTTTATCCAACCGCATAAATTCACTGGAAACACAACTTTTCAGAGGCGATAACAGACCTCATAAATATTTGGCGAAATGTCTCTGCATATACAAAAGGCATACCATGACTATTCTGTGTTTACACTGAATACACTGTGTTATTCTGTGCTACAGGAAGACTTGGATGAAGTGTCAGTGCAAAACAATAAGTTTCAAAGCAAAGTATAAAGAAACCAAGAAGAAAAACAAAAATGTGACCATTCCATTTTACGCAGTGATAAACCCAGCTTTTAGTCACTGCTCCGTAATAGCTCCTGTGATGCTGCCCAAAATGAAAGTAAACCTCTGGCATCAGAGCTTTAGAATATATGTGGGTTTTGGGCCACTTTTCCTGCTGTGTAAATGTAACCTTAGAACACTGTTATGAAACATAATTCCCAAGGAATGGAACTGATAGGGCAGAGGACAGTCAGGTTAAATGAAGCCCTGAACATTTACTTGGGAGGCGACAGTCATGTGTTCCTATAGTGTGGGACAGTTTCTCAGATGTAATTTAAACATAAATCGGACTAGAAGGGGTTTTGAGCAGTGAATCACCATTGAATTGTAATTTAGTCTGAATCCAGGCTTAATTTGCATCCAGGAAATGGTAGATGAGTCATTTAATTTTTGAACCAGTTTGCTCTGTCTAATTGTGGGCGTCTGTTTGTCTCTCTCTGCTTCTCTTGTCTCCAGTGCACCATCTCGTACTACCAGATCCTGCACATGCAGACGGCTGCCCTCCCAGTGCACTACCAGACATTGTGTGAGAGCTGTAAACTGTACGACCTAGGCCAGCAGTATGCCGCTCACGTCAAAAACCTGAACCTGAGCGCAGAACCCATCACAGTCTACCAGTTTGAGCCGTACTCTGCCTCCAGCACACAGTGAGTTTACTCTAGCACACTCCAGCAACCTGGGGTGTCCACTGGTGAACCTCAAACAAACCGAATACCATTTTTTGTTTAGAATTTAATTTGAAATGGTAAACTGTCATATACAACCATAATATTATGACCACCTTGTTTCTGCCTACAGGAGCACTTTGTAGTTCTCCAATTACAGAGTGTAGTCCATCTGTTTCTCTGTATACTTTGTTAACCTCCTTTCACCTCATTGTTCAGTGGTCAGGACCCTAAAGGACCACCATGGTTATTATGTGACACGGTAGGGGTGTGTTTGTGTGTTGCACTGGTACGAGTGGATCAGACACAGCAGTGCTGCTGGAGTGTTGAAGCCCCTCAGTGTCACTGCTGGACTGGGGTAGCCTCCTGGGAGCGCTGGTAAAGGACCAGAGGACGACCAACACAAACTGTGCAGACACAGATGAACTTCTCTTTCTGACTTTACCTCTACAAGGTGGAGCAGCTACATAAGAGTCTCTTATAGAGTGGACCGTATGTTTAAAAACCCCAGCAGCACTGCTGGGTCTGATCCACGTATACCAGCGCAACACACACTAACATAACAGCACCATGTCAGTGTCACTATGGTGCTGAGAATGACCCACCACCCACATAATAACTGTTCTGTAGTGATCCTGTGAAAGGAGACTAACAAAGTATGCAGAGAAACAGATGGACTACAGTCTGTAATTATAGAAGGACAAAGTGCTCTTGTGTGGTAATACATAAAAAGGGTGTAAAATAAGAGAACTGCTAAAAAGTTACTTAATTAAATTAAAGTAAACCATTTAGAGGCAGAGTGGGATGGTCAGATCTTAAAAGTTTCAGATAAGGGAAGCTGAGCTTTCGTGTTTCCTGTAGTTAATTCCAGTTTGTGTGTGCACTGATTTTCAGATTTTCCAACTTCAGAAACTTGATCGAACCACTGGAGCAAGTCTGATAATCACTATTATTACAGTAGTCATCATCAGTGTAATATAAGCTGTGATAATTATTCATAAACCTCTGTTGCCTGATGCAATAGCTTCTGAGCTTCATTGGAAAAGTACAGTAGGAACCTCCAGACACAGAACATCTCTGAGCTTATCAGGTGCATTTAGAGAAAGAACATTGTGGGTTTATTTTGCTGAATTGTTGTTTCTGCTCCTGAAAGGGTTTCAGTCATATCTTTTTGACTCTGATTTGTGAAGAGTGTTACTCTCATTGAGAGCTCCATTTTGTTCCATTCAGGCCTGTCCGCACACGTCAGGACAGCCTTGGCGAAGAGGCAGCAGCCACCAATGAGGATGCAGCATCTGGAGACGGTGGTGCAGTCAAGCACAGAAGAGGTCATGAGCAGTTTTGTGTATCAGCACATTTATTTAACGTCATGAGAATGTTATTCTGCTGATTATAAGGGTCAGCTTAATTCAGTCATCGAGATGAAAGTTTACATTTTGATTTCATTTGAATTTCTTTATTCCTGAAATACATTTAGAAAAATCACTGGAGCCCCTGTTAACAATCACAGGTTGGCTTCTGTGGATTTCAAAATGCAGTTTAGCACTTATCAACGATTTACTAATTTAATTTTTTTTTCCTATAGGCCGAGGTCATCAGGCTCACAAGTCCTGGCCATCCACCCTGAGTGATACAGATAGTGTGGGAGGGGGAAGTGGACTGGGCTCACCCTCCGCCAGTTCAGGTACCTACTTATTAACACAGGAACAGGGTTTCCTTCACTTCAAATTGGTTTAGTTCACCAAAAACAACAATGTTCATTAGTATAATCTTGATTAATTGAATTATACTATGTGGACAAAATTATTGGGACACCTGCTTGTTATTTTATTTTTTTGCTGAAACCAAGAGGATTAACAATCTATCCGGATCTTGTTGAAGTAACTCTCTACAATCAATTGAAGGATTTCTACGAGATTTTGGACCATTGCTGTGAGGATTTGATTGCATTCAGTAATGTCAGGATGTTGGATGATCACCACCCCACCTCATCCTCAACTCCCAATCTCATGCCAAAAGTACTGAATGAAGCATCATCTTTCCAGTTCCACTGCTCCACAGCTCAGTGCTGGGGACTTTCTACCCCTCTAACCTACACCTGGCATTAGACATGGTCCCAATAGGTTCATGTTTATCTGCCTCAAGCTGTGTGTGCATTTGCACATTTGTGTCAGCAATGGGTGCAGCTTAAAGTAGTTGAATGCATTCGTTAGAAGAGGTGTCCACAAACATTTGGAGAAGTATTGTATACATTCTGTGAATTGTTACACCCCATGTTTGTCATTTCAGGAGATGTCTCAAAGGCTCCACGACCAGTGTCAGCTGGAACTTTGTCTTCTAATGAGGACTTAGATGACCAGGATGGTAACATGGTTTCATTTGAACAAAGTGAGTTTAGAGTTTTCTTTTAAAGGACTTATCTGTTTTAAGCTGTGTTTTAAGTGTTTACTGCGAGAAATGTGTCATGAACACACTGCAGCATGAATACGTAACAGTATATTTTTTAAATAGTATATAATGTGTATAATATTTATATTCATATATTTACTGTGTATTATATACATTCATGTGTACACTGTTCACTGTAAAAAACAAAAAAAGCAAGACCATATTAACACGAACACTGTGGTTTGTGCTGTGTCAGGTATGAACGGCATTGAGCCAGAGATGACTGTGTCCACTGGGCCGTTTCGAAATGTGGGTCTCTCCAAAGCTGCCAAGACTCACCGGTTACGGAAACTCCGCACACCATCCAAGTGCCGTGAATGTGACAGTTACGTGTACTTTCAGGGAGCTGAGTGTGAGGAGGTGAGGTGGTGTGTACAAACCATGAATCCACACTGCTCTGAGACCAATTACTGTTTACCCACAGCTCTATTCATGTACTGTACACAGTGGTCTATACATAATTTGCTGTCCATATATAATTTATATGTACATAATAAATTCAAAATAGTTCTGCAATGCATGCTTTTACCTAAAGTTCACAATTGAAGTCTTTTCTCTAATGCTGGTATGCTATTGCATCAACCTTTTCCTCCTCATAGCCCATCAGTTTATAAATAGAAAGCATAATAACTTTTTATGCAAAATTATTTCCTTACCTGGATTTCTGAAAAGCTACTTTGTGACAATGCGCTATAAAAATAAACTTTGACTGATTGATCGATTGATTGTTTTTGCCTTTTATATCTCAAGCTCTGCCACTAAAATCATGAGAATAAGGGCCTGAACAACTTAAAAAACAGCAGGTCCTCATAAAAACATCTGTCCCAAATGTAGCATACAACAAATGAGCAATAAAGATCAGTAGTGAAAGTACACTTCTTTAATTCTCTGTAATTCAGTCTCTTCTTCAGTCCCCATGTTGATATTCTGTCTACTGAATATCACATCATATCTGATGTAGTTTGTACTTGTGGATGCTTTGTCCCCATTCCCCAAGTGTTCCCATTCTTTCTTCACTTAAGAAACATCTCTGGGCTCTGAGAGGCTCAGCAGTCTAATGCGGTAACCTTATGATCTGAGAGTCCCCGGTTTGAATCCCAGGTCAGAGAGAGCAAAACTGGCCATGCTCTCTCAGGGTGTGTAGACCCATGTTCACCCTCCTAGTGTAGGGAGCATTCTATGTGATAGGGGGAGAATCCTAATGGGGTTGGGTAAAGAGTTCAGTTGTGAATTCTGCATATATAAATGATGTATGGACATTATATACAGTGTAATTTGAGTGGTATCATTTCTATGTTATTATTTGTGTATTTCTATTCATGCTGTGTAATGTTTATTGTTGGAACATGACTGATTTCATGATTTTACTATAAAAAAACAAAAATATGTGGACTTGTATGACTTAACGTCCCATTACCAGCACACTATGCACCACTAGATAGTGAGCTGGTGGTCCCGGCCCACTCTGTGCTGTGTACACCTGACTCAGATGCCTTGCCCTGCATTTTGTGATGTGTTGCAGTGTTTCCTGGCCTGCCATAAGAAGTGTCTGGAGTCTCTGGCCATCCAGTGTGGCCATAAAAAGCTGCAAGGCCGACTTCAGCTGTTTGGCAGAGACTTCGCTCAGGTGCTGCAGGGCAACTCTGAAGGAGTACCCTTCATCATCAAGAAGTGCATCCAGGAGATAGAGAGGAGAGCACTCAAGATGAAGGTGAGTGAGGATGAGTCAGGTGATCAGCTGATCTTATCAGTAATAATTATAATTATTACATATATACCAATCAGGTGTGTGTGTGTATGCGTGTGTGTGCTCCTTTAGGGAATCTACCGTGTAAATGGAGTGAAGACCCGTGTGGAGAAGTTGTGTCAGGCTTTTGAAAATGGAAAAGAGCTGGTGGAACTTTCTCAGGCTTCACCCCACGACATCAGCAATGTACTCAAACTCTACTTGAGACAGGTAAGACACTTAATTATGCATCAAGACTTCAGGTTACATGCTACACTGCATGGCTATATGTATGTGGGCACCTACAGGTTGGGGCACCCATGGGTGGTTCATGTGGTTCACCCCAAAGGCTTTAGGTCAGGGCTGTGTGCAGGCCTCTATACGAAACTCCCCAATGTCTTAATGGACCTCACTTTGAGCATGGGGTCTCAGTCATGCTGGGGTCTTCTTCAGACTCTTACCAGAAAGGTGGAATGGTGTCATTGTCCAAAATGTCTTTTAGGGCTTCACTTAACCCTTCACTGGAACTAACGGCTCAAGAACAAATGCTGAAACGACTGCAGACCATCATTATCCCAATTCCGAGGGGCATTTCTGTTGACATAGACAGTATAGTGTCCTTTAGAGTTATAGTGACAGGGTAGTGTTCTTTCATCCATCAGTGCCATATAATGAAACTTGATTTTTAACTCGAGAGAACTTGCTTCCATTTATAACATTCATTGGCATTGAGAATCCATTGGTATTGAGCTTCAGATGCTTAATTTTCGAGCAGGTGACTCTGTGATATCTGTTGTGATATGTTTTGGCTGAGCTGCTGCTCTATGTCACATTAATGACATTTACAGTTGACTAGGGCAGCTCTGGCCACCCATTCATTTCACTAATTGCTTTCAAACAGAATGTATCCTCTAATTAATGTGAGCCACTATGAAGTCACAATTAAACTACATACATGTGGAGTGTATACACTTTGGTGGGCCTAGGAGGGTAAACATTTTGGATGTATGGAAGAGTGTTGAATGAAGAATGTAGAAGTGTTATTACTTTTACAGTGAGCTCATTATCATCCACTGACTTTATCCTGTTTCTTCAGCTACCTGAGCCTATCATGCCATTCCGTATGTATCATAAGCTTATGGGACTTGCAAAGGAAAGTCTGCACTCTGAGAGCCCTGAGGGAGGAGGAGGGGCTAAAGGCCCAGAGGTGGTGGACTTGGGACCACAGACTGACCCGAAGGTGATCACACTGGTGGAGAAACTCAGAGCACTGTTGAAAGATCTCCCAACTGCCAACACAGCTACACTGAAATGCATCATACGACACCTGTGCAGGTGAGACATAAGCATGGTCAGTGTGAAACAGTAAGCCACAATAGACAATTTAATTGTTCCAGCATGGACAATATAAAATTAAAATCAAGTGTAATCGGTCGGCCAATATGTTTGGTGTCTGGTGTATTCTTTAGCATGAGACCTCGGTTAAATATGAAAGATTATGGAACCGCCTATTAGTGTTGTAAACCTGCCTGCCTAATTTATCACATCTTTATATGTATGCATTTATTTATTTTACAAAACTGTTGCTTTAATGTGTGGTTGTCTCTCAGAGTGGCTCAGCTGGAGCAGGATAATAAGATGAGCCCCAGTAATCTGGGAATTGTGTTCGGGCCAACACTCATGAGACCCAGACCCACGGGTGCCACCGTCTCGCTCTCTTCACTTGTGGACTACCCCCACCAGGCACGCATCGTCGAGGCCCTCATCATCTTCCAGCAGCACATCTTTATCTCTCCTGAATACCCATCCTCTCTAACCTTCACGTGCCACGGCCAGGTGAGCAGGGAATAGAGTTCAAATTACAGTGGCAGGCAAACGTTGAGGCATCCCTGGTCAAAATGACCGTTAGTTTGAACAGTTAAGCAAGTTGAAGCTATAAATATAGAAATGATCTCCAAAAAGCACGACGTTAAGGATGAAACGCACTTTAAAAAGTACCAAAAAAAGGAAAGGAGTACCTTGCACAAGTATAGGAACCCTAGGAGGTTTGAGCACTCAAATAACTTTGACCTAGCTCTCAGACTGTTAAGATCATGGCTTGTTCACATTCTCTGCTAGGAAAGGCCAGGTGATGCAAATTGTAAAGCTTTATATGGCCAGATTCCTCTAACCTTGTCCCAAAACAGCAGCCATGGTTTCTTCTAAGCAGCTGCCTAGCACTCTGAAAATAAAAAAATGTTTTTCATTTTCTCCACGCAGGGTATCCTAATTTTTGTTTTGGTCTTTTTGACCAGGACTGTAGTAGAGACAGTTATTCCAACAAAAGCAGGATATATTCTTTTCAATACCCTTGATTTCAAGAGAAACAGCACATGAGCTGGTGTCCCATTACTTTATTCAATATAGTGTAGTTTATGCATTTTGGGATGCTGTCCCCTGACCCCATCTGTACTCTAATAAGCAACAAATATCATATGTCTATATGAGTCCAGATCATCACATATTTACCTCAAACTAAGGTATGGAAATGAAAAGGAAGCATGGTCAGACTTCAGATCTTAATTTTGCTACTTTTGTTTATTTTTATGGATTGTATGGGTGGTATGTAATGTCAGAGATCAGATCAGTGACTCTGAGATTTAGTAATTCAGCTTGGTTTGAGACTCTTGCACAATGCTGTCCCGGTGACTGCAAGATTCCATTACTACATTTGGAGTAAAGGGAAAATTGTGTAAATGCTTTTTTTTGGTTGAGTCATCACTTTAAACTGAGTGTTGTAACAGAGTGAAGACTTCTTGTGGTAGATTGGAAGTAGATAATGCCACTGTAACTTGTATTCATTTTTAGGAGCATGCTGGTGGAACTCCAGAAGGTGAGGAGGATCAGAGTCGACTGATCTCAGAGCAGGACTGTGGTGAGATACTAAAACAGCCTACATAGGATAATGTACAGATAGATGTAGAGATCAGCTCTTTCTCTTCTGTAAAGAGTGTTTGAGTAGTTCTTCTACTTTCAGATGTGCAGTTTAAGTGGAGAACGTCAATTAAAAACAACTCATTTAAATAGCTCAATGATTTAATGCACCAACACTGATCCAACCTGGTAGGTAGATGGCACTCTCTCCCCGTATCGCTAAGTGCGATGGTGGTTGGCACAAGCATCTGTTAGCTGTTGTATTGGAGCTGTGGACCTGGCGCTTTACTCAGAGTGCATTGGCTGCCCAGCACTGATGCAATGGCGGCAGTTTGCCACTTACCTAGTATTGGGAGCATCGTATGAGAGAGAGGGTCGCTAGATTCCTAATATTGTTGGGTAATCGGCCCTTCCAAATTCAGGGGAAAAATTCTATTTTCTCAGATTCAGTATCAGCATCAGAAAAGTGGAAGCAGCATTATGCCATTTCCATTTACACAAAGTCACAATTTGTTTTGTACACAGGTAATTCTCTGGGCTCTTCAGGCTCTCGGGAGCGCTCTCTGGACTCTGACTCTGAGGCTGAGGAGCTGGGCAGAGGGAGCAAACAGCGCCCCCCTCTGGTCAGCCAGGAGAGTGAGACTAGCACAGAGGATGACCAACTGAGTCCCAGGGTCAGTCTGGACCTGAGCACTATTGTACCAGAAACCATCCCAGAACAGCCGGTCAGCACACCTGATTCGGAACAGCTTTCAGACCAGTAAACAATATGTATGTAGACAGTCCAGTTACTGTCTAGGCTTGCAAACCTCTGCAAGTGTAGGGTCCTATGAATTTTTTTTATTACCTTTTTTTCTTTGTAAATTGTCTTTTTTCATGGTTTTTATGTTTTCTGTAAGAAAATGGGTCATCAAACATGGGTCATCATAGAAATGATACGCCGCTACTATCATACTGTCTAAAGTTCCAGTGCACTGAAATATTTGGCAATCTGCTTTGTCCTTTTTCTGGATCCACTTTTGGGACTGGACAGGGATTTCTTTTTTTTTATTATTATTATTTACGTGTTTTTAGGTGTTTAGGTTTTAGGTTTGATATTAAGCATTCTGTAATGACTAGGACAACATTCCTTTACTCTAAATTTTGTTCTGCGATGAGCAGATTATGGAACATCTTTGATGGGCATTTTGAGTACATTACAGTAATTTAATTTTTTACTACTGCAACAAACGACGGTGCTGTACAACTCAAAATGAATCTACTT
Source organism: Acestrorhynchus altus (assembly GCA_034509495.1). Lineage (NCBI taxonomy): Eukaryota > Metazoa > Chordata > Actinopteri > Characiformes > Acestrorhynchidae > Acestrorhynchus > Acestrorhynchus altus. The sequence goes on from CM067502.1 coordinate 21,850,976, forward strand.
TATCTCAAAGTTTTAGCTTTTTGTACTAAATTATACTTTATACCTTCTTTTGTTGTGTTTTTACTTGGAATTCAGTATTTTAATGCCTTCTACCAGCTTTTTTGAACATTTAATTCATCCACTTAACTTGTTTTGAAGATACTGGTATGTTTGGCACAGGCATTTTGTTCTGTGAAAGACAAGAAAATTATGGTCTGAACTGGAGAACAAATGTAAGATCTATAATGCAACTGTTGTTTAAGCTTACTGCTGGTCAGTACGCTACAGTACTTATTTTTCATCATGATCTTTAGTCTATAGAGAGCTTTCGGTTCAACGATATACATTCTGGTATAATTGAATAAAGAATTATTTAAAAAGTTTGAACTGTCTTTACTGTACAGTTTCCTTTGTCTAATGTAACACAGGAAAAGCAAAAGAAGATTCTGTTTAAAGCTACACTCTTAAAGGTATTGTTCATAATTAAATTCCTCTGGCCTGATGTGGTTCTTATTGGCATTGCTTTCACACTGCACTTACATAATCATCTGAGGTTGCCAGTTTTTATATTTTTGTTTACACAAATTAGCAAAGTGACTAAACAAATAAATTAGCATATCCCTCTGGTCCCATCGATAGTTTTGTACTGACGAATGAATTACTTTTAAAATCATTCTGTTGACTTTAAACTTGCCCACTTCAACTTTTCACTGTTCAAATCCAGCAGGATGGGCACAAATCACAAATCGTCCACCGTTTAAAATGAACTACGTCTCGGGCATTGAAATTGTATCAACCAGTTTTACAGGTGTTAACTTTTGGTACTGAAGCACATTAAAGAAGCAGATCTGTATTTTAGAAACACATTTAATAAAACAGTTGATAAACAAGTTAAAGATCAAGTAATCTTAAAGAAAAACAACAACACATTGGCCGCCTTTCTTAAATCCGGGAAAAGCAACAATAAAACATCAGTGATTTGCGTGCATCCTAATTCTTGACATGAATCCTAAGGGGGGGAAAGATGCAACAATTCAATAAACTACATAAACTATTTCACAACACGGCACATCACATTATTAGGCATGTATTCCCACTGATCTGTCACAGTACAGCTATTAACATAAATACAGTAATTCCACAAGGGTTTGCAGTATTGCTATGGCGACTGTAGTCTCGCTTGTCCCGCCACCCTTCCTCCTCCTCCTCTCTGCTTTGTGTAGACAGAGAGACTCATAATAATTTTTTTGGTTTGTGTGTCAGAACACAAACATACTAATGTTTTACACTTTACTGTTTAATCAACACAGTATTAACTACAGGCTGTATTATGTACCTCAGGGAGGCACTGTACAGCATTGATGAAACAGACTGTAACTGTGAATTAAATGTAAAAAAATACTTTCATAATGATTATGATTTTTTTTTATCACCATTGTTTTTGTATCAAACGCTGAGGTCCAAACTGTACTTTCGCACCCCTACTTATTATCATATTAAAAAACATAACTGGACAATAAAAGGGGCTACAAACTTACCCCAGTAATGTTACTGTACAAGTCTGTATGTGATATATCGACCTGCAGTTTCACTCGGCCTGATGATCTTCACCACCTGATTGAACAGTGAAGCAAAAACAAATTCAATAATTCAAGGTTGAAATTAGTGGTAGTTTGTTCATTTATGTACTAACACTAGGACAAGGAGCTTTGCAATCCAGGTACTAAAATAAACCTCAGTCAGATACGGTTCTGGATTGTTTTAACCCAAATGATTAAATGTGCTGAAAGCCTGATTCAAATGAGCACAAACAAACCCAGCTGGAAGAGGACGCCACAAATGACTGGCTCGAGTTTAATGTACTTATCAGAGGCGTATGTGAGATAACAGAAATACACTATGTCAAAATCTTTTTGGACGCTCCTAATGAATGCATTGCACCCATTGTTGACAGATGTACAAATGCACACAAAGCTTGTCTAGTGCCAGTAATGGAAAACAGCCAATAGAATAAGACATGTTTGTCTAGAGCAGATAAACATGAACCTATTGACACCATTCCTAATGCCAGATATGGACTAGAGAGTATAAAGCCCCCCAGTACTGAACTCTGGAATAGTGGAACTGTGTTCTCTGAAATAATGGTGCTTCATAAAGTACTTTTAGGACCAGATGGCCAGTTGAGGACCTCACTAATGTAAGTTACTGAATGCCATCAAATCCGTACAGCAATGCTCCAAAATCCAGTAAAGTCCTCTCTGAACAGCAGAGACAGTTACTTTAACAAAAGCAGGAAAAAAGCTGAAGAAACAATGAACGTGCAGGTGTCCCAAAAGTGTATAATAATATAAATGCATAGCATTTTGTGGCCCAAAGGTTTTTCACTATTATTTTATTGGAGAAGTTGTTCTCTACTACCTGTCCTCTCTTAATCCCAAAATATCGAGCCACTGGATCTCCGGCTTGAATCCTGGGTAGCTGGCTCTCCTTCAGCTTGCTGAGAACAGTCAAGGAAACTTCACTCATGACAGCTCAATATCAGCTTTAATAGCACAAAGGCCAATAATAATGCCTTTATAGTTTTAGTAGCCCTTAATACTTTGTCCAAGGAGTACAATTATAAATTAATAAACTGACCTGGCTTAAAACTAAACATTTACAGTGATAGTTTACTGCACGGATGAGGTTCCATCAACTGTGTTAGCATTAGGAAGGATACTATCTTGCCAGCAGCTCGGTCACTTCTTCTTTTGTCATCACTATGTGCTCAGGAACAAGCTGGAAAAGACAAAGATTCATGAGTTTACACTACCGTTCAAAAGTTTGGGGTCACCCAAACAATTTTGTGTTTTCCATGAAAAGTCACACTTATTCACCACCATACATTGTGAAATGAATAGAAAATAGAGTCAAGACATTGACAAGGTTAGAAATAATGATTTGTATTTGAAATAACATTGTTTTTACATCAAACTTTGCTTTCGTCAAGGATCCTCCATTTGCAGCAATTACAGCATTGCACACCTTTGGCATTCTAGCTGTTCATTTGTTGAGGTAAGCTGGAGAAATTGCACCCCATGCTTCTAGAAGCAGCTCCCACAAGTTGGATTGGTTGGATGGGCACTTCTGGCGTACCATACGGTCAAGCTGCTCCCACAACAGCTCAATGGGGTTCAGATCTGAATAGCCTTCATTTCTAAGAACAAGAATAGACTGTCGAGTTTCAGATGAAAGTTCTCTTTTTCTGGCCATTTTGAGCGTTTAATTGACCCCACAAATGTGATGCTCCAGAAACTCAATCTGCTCAAAGGAAGGTCAGTTTTGTAGCTTCTGTAACGAGCTAGACTGTTTTCAGGTGTGTGAACATGATTGCACAAGGGTTTTCTAATCATCAATTAGCCTTCTGAGCCAATGAGCAAACACATTGTACCATTAGAACACTGGAGTGATAGTTGCTGGAAATGGGCCTCTATACACCTATGTAGATATTGCACCAAAAACCAGACATTTGCAGCTACAATAGTCATTTACCACATTAGAAATGTATAGAGTGTATTTGTTTAAAGTTAGGACTAGTTTAAAGTTATCTTCATTGAAAAGTACAGTGATTTTCCTTCAAAAATAAGGACATTTCAATGTGACCCCAAACTTTTGAACGGTAGTGTACATACTGCACTACAAATATCCTTTACAGCGTGTGAACAGGGTTCTTTAAATACCCCAGTAAATAATACTATAGTTCATACTGTATAAATGTGTTTTCCAAATATCTTGGGATATGAGATGCTCAAGTAATATTAAATAGTCTACAGGACTAATGCTGGGAATTATGGCTGGGCAATATGGACAAAAAAAAATTAAATCCCGATATATTTTAGCTGAAAGGTGATAATGAATAAAGGTACATTATGCTAAAAAATTAGGAGCAAGTGTAAGAGTATGCACATTCTGTGATTCTGTGATCACTGACACAGGGACAAACCATTGCTACATAACAGTTGGGAGGAAATTCGCCATGTTTGTAGTGAGAACTGCCCCGTAACATGGCTGATCCCAGCTTTCTAATGTGATATAATGTGATTAAGAGTGAAAAGTGTGCCTGAAGCTCACATATTAATCAATAATACTGCTGGTCAAGGCTTATAACAATATTAGTTGTTTCTTACCTCATGCTCTGTGATGTTAATAAGCAGCTCTTGTTGTAGAAACTGCTCCAGGATATATTTTGGTGCCATGTCCACCAACGACTGCAAAAATAAATATGCAAAATGCAAACAATGAATGTCAAAACAATACAATACTCTTTAAAAATGACCTAAAAGATAAGGGCTCTATATAACTGATCCAGTTTAAAAAAATACAAATAAATACAAAAAAGGAAAATAAGTACCTTTAATCAAATTATTATTATTGTAATTCTTAAAAATTAAAGTGGAGGTGAACGCGCACTTGTTTCTACCTGTTTAGCAGAGGGTGTCATGCCCATCTGCACCACAATAATGGCACGGGTGATGTTCTCCTCCTGCATCCGCTGGCAGTACATCTTGATGGTTTTAATGCCCACTTTGGGCTCCTCTGCATAAATATATAATATATATTCAAAAGCCAAAAGACACTGCACTGAATGTTCTCCTTTACCGTAGCACCAACTAATATATGCTTCACTTTTTGAACATTTTGTTCTGTTGCAGCCTTATTTCACAGCAGATGAATTAAAAAAAAATTCATTCAGCTCAGATGCATCTTGTTTCCACTGATCATCCTTGATTGGAGAACATCTGTGGTAAATTCAGTCGATTTTGTTATGACACAGACCTGTTTATATAAGGTCCCATAGTAGGCAGTGCATGGCAGAGCACAAACCAAACCATGAAGTCTAAGGAATTGTCTGCAGACCATTCTGATACAGAGGATTGTATCGATACACAGATCTGAGATAGGGTACAGAACAATATCTGCTGCATTGAAGGCCCCAATGAACATAATGACCTCAATCATTCATAAATGGAAGAAGTTTGGAACCACAAGGACACTTCCTAGAACTGGCCGTCTGACCAATATTTATTTTTAATGAATTTGTAAAAATCACAAACATTTCTCACTTTGTATTGTGTGTAGAACTTTGAGGGGAAAATGTCATTTAATTTATTTTGGAATAAGGCTGTAACATAAAATGTGCAAAAAGTGAAGCACTGCATATATAAATATATAAACTTCTTGTAGACTGCTTTACTATTTCCAAAGAACTGTAACATCTGTATGACTACGACAGAATAGTCAGAATTATTCTAAAGAATTATTCATTTCTAATTAAAAAGTTTCCTCACACCCTTTTCTTCTGAATTTATACTTTGAATATATACGGGCAGGCAGCTCACCGGGAAAGAAGACAAACATCTGGTCAGTCGGATCATCGTTGTGAGCCACCAGCACTGTAAGATCAGTCCTCCTGGGTCGCCCCTCGCTCGGTTTGTCTCCAAACTGGCTTTTAAACTCGTCCAGGGTCTGATCCAACTCATCCTGGGTCACCAAGTATCCTCGATCATGGCACAACTGTGAGAAAACACAAATTAAACAAAAAGCAACAGTTAAAAAACACACACAGTTCAAATGTAGCTAGATAGACAGACAGACAGACAGACAGACAGACAGAGACAGTCAGTTACTGAGGGAATATGAGGCATCTAGTAGCTTTCTACCATGCATACAGATGTCATACTATATAACGAGGTTCCATCAATTTAATAGCTAAAACAGATTAATAAATCAGAAAAATCTACACAAATTTTATAAATGTCTCCCTCAGCTGACCTAAAGCGGTTATGGATCTAAATATTAAAGTGAAACTTGTCGTTTAGCTAGTTTATCAACATATATGTACATAAACCTTAGCTACTATTATTCACAGGTTTATAAAATGATCAAAAAACCTTAAATCACCAAAAAACTTTTTCACAGTATTTAATTATTTGAGATGCTAGCTCAAATCTTCTTCATATTAGAAATACATTCACTGTCTGATGAAAAACATGTATCTCAAACCTGGTGACTTAAAAGGAGAAGTCTTTTAGTCCTCTTAACCCTGAACAGAAGTTAAGGTAAAACAGGACTAATGAACAGTATCTACAGCAGCTACAAGGAGACAATGAAAAACTGAGATTAAAAAAAAACACTGAGATATGTGATTTTCACTGACCAGCCGTGATGTAGAACAGTATTCATTTTCATAAATGAACCCAGATCAGACCAGCTCAGACCAGACCAGATCATATGAAACCAGATCAGACCATATCATATATCAGCTCAGACCAGATCAGCTCAGCTCATATATCAGACCAGAACAGATCAGATCAGCTCAGCTCGTGTGAGACCAGACCAGGTCAGCTCAGCTCATATATCAGCTCAGCTCATATATCAGATCAGATTAGCTCAGCTCATAGATCAACTCATAGATCAGATCAGCTCATAGATCAGATCAGATTAGCTCAGCTCATGTATTAGATCAGATCAGCTCATATATTAGATCAGATTAGCTCAGCTCATAGCTCAGCTCAGCTCACAGATCAGATCAGATTAGCTCAGCTCATATATTAGATCAGATTAGCTCACATATCAGATCAGATTAACTCAGCTCATATATTAGATCAGATCAGCTCATAGATCAGCTCATAGATCAGCTCATAGATCAGCTCATAGATCAGATCAGCTCTGCTCACATATCAGATCAGATCAGATCAGATCATATATCAGATCAGATTCGCTCAGATCATATATCAGATCAGATTCGCTCAGATCATATATCAGATCAGCTCATATATCAGATCAGATCAGATCAGCTCATATATCAGATCATATATCAGATCAGCTCAGATCATATATCAGATCAGATCAGCTCAGCTCATAGATCAGATCAGATCAGCTCATAGATCAGATCAGCTCATAGATCAGATCAGATCAGCTCATAGATCAGATCAGATCAGCTCATAGATCAGATCAGATCAGCTCATATATCAGATCAGCTCATATATCAGATCAGATCAGATCAGCTCATATATCAGATCAGATCAGATCAGCTCATATATCAGATCAGATCAGCTCAGCTCATAGATCAGATCAGATCAGCTCATAGATCAGATCAGCTCATAGATCAGATCAGATCAGCTCATAGATCAGATCAGATCAGCTCATAGATCAGATCAGATCAGCTCATAGATCAGATCAGATCAGCTCATAGATCAGATCAGATCAGCTCATAGATCAGATCAGATCAGCTCATAGATCAGATCAGATCAGCTCATAGATCAGATCAGATCAGCTCATAGATCAGATCAGATCAGCTCATAGATCAGATCAGATCAGCTCATAGATCAGATCAGATCAGCTCATAGATCAGATCAGATCAGCTCATAGATCAGATCAGATCAGCTCATAGATCAGATCAGATCAGCTCATAGATCAGATCAGATCAGCTCATAGATCAGATCAGATCAGCTCATAGATCAGATCAGATCAGCTCATAGATCAGATCAGATCAGCTCATAGATCAGATCAGATCAGCTCATAGATCAGATCAGATCAGCTCATAGATCAGATCAGATCAGCTCATAGATCAGATCAGATCAGCTCATAGATCAGATCAGATCAGCTCATAGATCAGATCAGATCAGCTCATAGATCAGATCAGATCAGCTCATAGATCAGATCAGATCAGCTCATAGATCAGATCAGATCAGCTCATAGATCAGATCAGATCAGCTCATAGATCAGATCAGATCAGCTCATAGATCAGATCAGATCAGCTCATAGATCAGATCAGATCAGCTCATAGATCAGATCAGATCAGCTCATAGATCAGATCAGATCAGCTCATAGATCAGATCAGATCAGCTCATAGATCAGATCAGATCAGCTCATAGATCAGATCAGATCAGCTCATAGATCAGATCAGATCAGCTCATAGATCAGATCAGATCAGCTCATATATCAGATCAGCTCATATATCAGATCAGATCAGATCAGCTCATATATCAGATCAGATCAGATCAGCTCATATATCAGATCAGATCAGCTCAGCTCATATATCAGATCAGATCAGCTCATATATCAGATCAGATCAGCTCATATATCAGATCAGATCAGCTCATATATCAGATCAGCTCAGCTCATATATCAGATCAGCTCAGCTCATATATCAGATCAGCTCAGCTCATATATCAGATCAGATCAGCTCATATTAGCTCAGCTCATATATCAGATCAGCTCATATATCAGATCAGCTCATATATCAGATCAGCTCATATATCAGATCAGCTCCGCTCATATATCAGATAAGTTCAGCTCAGCTGCAGCTTCGTCAAACAAACGTAAACAAGGCTGAATTTACATCATCCACCAAACCTGCATGATCGTCTTCCGAATCTTCCACAGGCGGTAAGTCTCTTCCTCGTCATCCATCCCTCCGGACTGAGAGGGTTAAAGGTAAACTGTTTAATTTGGGGAATAAATCTCCAGCGATCACTTTCTCTCACACGCTGCGCACCAGCTTCCGCTCAACCACACCACGTGACCACTCGCAGGAGGACCCAAAGTTGGCGTCTAATGATTTGCCCGCAGTCAGGACTGAACAAAACCTATTATTTTTAAATAACCTGTTCGTATTATATAGGTCATGCCTTTGTAGTACTGAAGTATATATATATATATATATATATATATATATATGTCCTTCTAAGCAAAATAATAAAAACACATATGCCTTCTCAAATGAAGGCACATTTCAGTAGCCCAGGGTCTCCTGCAACACTATCAAGCCTGTGTTATGGCCTCCTATAAATGCTTTTCTGCTGTTTTGTTGAAAAAATTAGATCAAACTTTGAAAGCATCCCAACGAAATGTAACGGAAGGCTTCGTGGGCGGGGTTTTCCGTTGCTGTGTGCGTTTATTGGCGTAGAAGGCGTGAAGAGGCGGGGCTTGCTGGTGTGGTAGCGATGCCGTTGGCTCGTCCGGCTGTGCTGCTGGCGCTGTGCGGAGGAAGAGGCTTAATCAGAGCCATGGTAAGAGACTACACTGTAGTGCTTTTGGAGCTGGTTGTTGCGATGCGGTGGAGTTCGGGGTGGTAGTTGAGCGGTCAGGCCGGCCTCGCCTGGGTGTTTATTTTGGGAAAGCGTCGTGCTCCACTTAATGTGCTCCGGTGGGGAATTAGCTTTGGCCTTGTTATCTTATGGGGTCCGCAGAGCCGTTCAGGGACCGAGCAGTGTGTTCCTGTCTTTAATGTCATGATTATTCAGCCTCGTGTCTCACTGTAACATTTAACCCCGTCTATTATAACAGAAATGCGCTGAGTGGACTCTGACCCACCTCCACACAGCTTGACACCGCTTCAGCTCAGCTCAGTTCCTCCATTCTTATACGTTTTATCTGCTGCCTGTATTTTATTTCTGTTCTGTCGGTACTTTATTTCATTTATATTATTTTTATTTTATTTCTATATATCTATTTCTATATATTATTTATATGCTTAAAATGTATGTGTATATAAATAAATAAACATATATATATATATATATATATATATATATATATATATATATATATATATATGGGGTAGTTAATTTTCTTTTTTAATCTATTCCTACTTTTATATTGTGTTTTATATCATAACTCATTCCTCTCTCTCGCTCTATCTCTATCATAGATAGATAGATAGATAGATAGATGTGTGTGTGTGTGTGTGTGTGTTAAAATACTGTTCTGTTTTTTATCATCTTTGTGGCTGGGCTGCATTATAATTGATGGCTTCCCTCAATATACTCTGAGTTTAAATAAAGGCCATTGATATTTGTCTGCCTTAAGCTGCCTGTATGTGTGTAAAATAATAAAGACAAGGATCTGTTTAAATGGTTTGTAGACTACTGTTTTAAGATTAACACATGTGAAGAACGGGTCCAGCCTGTTTGGCCCTTTATAACCTGCTGGACTTTAAACTAGAAATAAAGCTGTTTCTGATGCAACACTGATGTCTTAAGAGGCAGTGTGTGACTGCTGAGAGCTGCACTGTTCATAGTCAGTGTGGGAATCTGAATTTAACCCTGTGCTTTATTTGGGGTTCATTTAAAACTGCGCCTAACAACATGTCTTAAGTTGATGGATCTTTACTGGACGCTGTATTTGTAATGCTGCATGATTTTTATTTTATTGTATGAATTTGGAAAAGAATGTGAGTATTGTGAAAAGATGAAAATTCTGTGGATTAAAGCAGAAATGAAACTCCTGCTCACCAGCTACTTCCTTGGAAGTGTGTTGGCTGTGAGCTGAAGGATTACAGTGAAATCTTATTGGCTTGGCTCTGCTTCTCTGTGTTATCAGCAAATCTCATCAAGTTAAATATAGTGTCCTGTTCATGTTGAACTACACAACATGACCAACCCATATGATTCATGTCTTATTAAGAGGACTGTTTTTCTGTCTCTGGTGTCATTCTTTAACACTCACTGTGGCCTTTCTCCTCCTTATTACAGTGTGCCCAGGCCAATGACTGGAACAGCGCCAAGTCTATCTATGAGTTCTCTGCTAAAGATATTGACGGAAACGAGGTGTCTTTGGAAAAATACAGGTGAGAAAATGATTTTCTGTTTCTGCTTTACCAGATTTCTTGCAAATGTTGAAATTACAGAATAAAAACAGCAGTATGTTGGGATTTTTCCACTGCTCTCATGGAGAAGGCCCAATATTTCCTAGTTTATCTAATCAGCCTGGTGTTGGGTGATAAGACTTCAAATCAGTATCTTGTAAGATTTTAACTCAGGTAAAGGTACCTTCTACCTAATTTTTTTTTATAAATCTACGTCAATTTTCCCCAATCATTTTCCCTACCCTGTTAGGACTCTCCCCCATCACATAAGATGCATCCGACACTAGAATACATGTGAAACGAGCGCCTCTTTTTAAATTGTCACCATTGCATCATTGCTGTGCAGCCAATATGCAGACTTCCCAGCTCAAATACTAGTTTCACACTTGGTGAGATGTGGGGAGAGAGCTGCATCTACCCACCCAGAAAGAGCATGGCCAATTTTGCTTTCTCGGATTCTGGCTGTATGTTCGCAACCTATGTCCCAGTTATTTTGTACTTCAATGCTAAGGGTCAGATGATACCAATCCCATTTTTGTGTTTGTATCAATAAGACAGGCACATTTGATGTGCCGATGATTAAAATGAATTTGAGACACTCTAGATGATTTAGTTTAGTAGTTTTCTTTAAATTATTTTTATGGTGTGTATATATATATGTGTGTGTGTGTGTGTGTGTGTATGCGTGTGTATGTATGTATCTCCTGTGTGTGGTGAACACAATGTTTTGGTTTCCTTTTTATGTTTGCATTAGCCTTTTCTCAGTTCTGAACTCTTAGCTGGTTTAAAACCAAAGGAAGGTGTGTGGTTCTCCAGTCAGTCAAACAGCTCTGTTTCAATAGTTTATGTTCCACTGTAAAAGAGCTTTTTAAATTAACCTCTGAGATGTTCATCATGTCTGCCATGGCTGTGAATATCCATTAATGGTGCCTTGAGGCCACCAGATAGTGCTATAAACAGTGTAGTAAAAACAAAGTATTGATGGTGGATCTGGATTAAATGTTCACATACTCTTTTTTTGTAAGCGAAAAGGCTGTTAATTTGTATTAAGACTGCCTTCTGTAATTTACTGTGCGGTTTCTATACCAAATTCAGTATTGGGTCAGTAATAAGCGTACTAATTGGAATATTAATATTCTTTTATCCACAGGGGCTTTGTGTGTATCATCACAAATGTAGCCTCTAAATGAGGAAAGACTCCTGTAAACTACACTCAGTTTGCGGCCATGCACGCCACGTACTCTGAGAAAGGTTTACGCATCCTGGGCTTCCCTTGCAACCAGTTTGGAAAGCAGGTACTGTGTGTGTGTGTGTGTGTGTGTGTGTGTGTGTGTGTGTGTGTGTGTGTGTGTGTGTGTGTGTGTGTGTGTGTGTGTGTATATATGTATGTATATAGACCATTGTTCAAATGTGCTTAATTTAAAAAATAATAATTTAATTTGATTTATTTATTTTTTGTTCTTTATTAAGCACTTTTGAACAATGTCTGGTCTAACGTCTAACAAACAAGCCTGATATTATTCTTTGAGAAACTCAGTAGCAATATGTCCATGCTTCAGCATTTCAGCAGATCACGTAATATAGTTAGAATTTAGCACAAATCCGAGTGATTCCTAGTGGAGTGGACGGCTAGTAACACATGTATGTTAGTTATGGTTCTATATAATGAGTAGTTGAAGTTAATAAATGTGATGACTAATTATGATCTCCCATGTGTGAATAGAATTATTAGGTGCTGCTGGAGCAACTGGAATCTAAAACACACCAATCCAGTACAGCCAGTATATTCAGAGAAGTGATTTGTAGTGAGGTCAGCAAGCGTAGGACATGGTAAATAAATGTAGAATAGCCAGTCTTATGTACTTACAGTATATTAATGGTGAGTAACTAATATCAGATTAACATAATTTTACCTTTTTTCAGTAAACTACAGCTTTGTATGGATAGCTGAACTATATTTAACTGATTTACTTTTCATGGAAACTGTCTATTTTGATCACATACTCTACTGTTCTTTAATTAAGCACAAGTATTTATCAGATTAATTGATGGTAGAATACTCGATCACTGAAATAATCAATAGCTGCAGCCCTACTAAGAAACCCTGGACTTGTTCTGTTACAGCTTTGAAAATCTCTCAAAGCTTTAAAAACAAGGGTGTGCGTGGGATGTCTGACTGGTCTGTGAGATTGTTATGGCTGTGTGTTTACAGAGATGAAGTTGATGCCATCTAAATCCTGTATTTGTTAGCAAAGTTAGCCTAGCTCAGCAGTTACTTATAGACCATGCGTCCGGTCCCTGACACTGTCCTCTCAGAACCATAGACCTGTAACTGCTAAACTATTGAGAAATATTTAATTTCGACAGTGTTTTTTAACCCACTGCCAATTTTGCGGGATGTTTTTCTAGTTTGACACTTTTATTCACCATAAAATTAGCAAAGTATTTATGTCCATCACATGTGCTAGATGTGTTTTTTAGGAGAATGTAGGCTACTCAAATATTTCTTCATTTGAGATGTAAAAATGAAATTTAGATGGTTTGACCATGTTTTGATCAACAATTTACTTCATGTGTACAATGTTTTATTTTTTGCATGTAATGACAATAAAAGTTCAAATGCAATAATTTCCACAAGTTATTTGTAATTGTTTGATTGGCACAGATCATTCTAAGTTCTTCAAACCTGTAAACCTGTAGACCTGTTTAACTTGGATTTAATTCCATGGGAAATAAGTTTTTCCAAGATGGATTACTCATTGATACTAAATGGCTTATCAGTGCCACTATGCTGCAAAGATGTGCATCATGGGATGCCAGTTCACTTTGAGCAAAGCGTGGGACCCCAACTTGGATACAATGGGTTATGGATGTGCCGACCAGCATTGCACTGGTTGTGGCGTGAGAGAAGAGCACTATCTACCCACACAGAGAGAGCATAAGCCAATTTTGCTCTCTCAGACTCCAGCTGACTCAGGATTCAAACCAGTGATCCTGTGCTTTAGACTGCTGAGCCACTTGGAACGCTCAGAGTCACAGGTTTTAAGAGTTTACAAACACACGTTTTCTAGCTTTAATAGAGCAGGTTTAGTGGCCCAGGAAACTCATATCATGTGACTCATACCTAGCCAATCCGATCTGTATATTATGAGCCTTTGAATGAATGATGCATACTGGGCAGAGTCCAAGACAACACTCATCATCCCGGCATGATAAAACTAGCACAGGATACAAGAACCTTTTTGGGACACTGTTATATGCAGTGAAACTTTACAAGTGAGAAGACCAATCATAGGTAAAGGGAATTCTTGTGACACCCAATATGATTTATGTCTGATTATGCATTAAGTCCCGACCTTTCACACAAAGAGGCAATCAGCTTGTTTAAGTGTGACCAGAGTAAAAAAAAATTCCCTTTCTTTATTACTCTAATGTTCTGGACATAATTTTGTGTCACAAAAGTGGTGCAATCCCCATAGACGTTGTCCAGTACTCAGGCCAGCTAGAGAATTAGCCCACAGAAAGGCTGTTTACTGACCTGCACACTATAATTAGGTTCAGAGGTCAGAGTGTATTAGTAAATGGATCATAATCTCTTCAGGATATAGCCTTTAATCCACAGGTGGAGATGTAGTTGACATGACTGTGATGCTGCTCTTGAAGCCATAAAACCACTAATGATGCCTTAAATCACTGGCTGGTGCACAGCCTATGTTTTCATAAACAGCAGTGTCTCTCATTCCCAGGGACCCACTGATAACAGTTATTTCTTAATGTGAGCCAATGCACCATTCCCATCAGATAGATGAGCTGTTGCATAAATAAACTGTTCTTATCTCCCGGTAGGAGCCTGGTACAGAAGCAGAGATTAAGGAGTTTGCAAAAGGTTACAATGCAGAGTTTGACCTCTTCAGTAAAATCGATGTGAATGGAGATGGTGCCCACCCTCTCTGGAAGTGGATGAAAGCGCAGCCAAAGGGGAAAGGCACTTTGGGAAAGTAAGTTGTGTGTGTCTTCAGTCTGAAAAGGGCTTTAAAGGCCCAGTAATGTTAACCCAATGTTCAGTCCAGCACAGTTTCCTGATTTCCCTGCTCTTAAGTTAAGGTTCAGACTAAAGGCAAACCATTTGTGTTATTTACGCAGAATCAAATTGTGCAGATTCACATGTCCAGACATCACAAAGCAGTCTGCAAGGGTTGCTGTGGTTGCATAGGCACCAGTATCTACAGTGCCTTGCAAACTTTTTCACCCCTTTTGCCTTTTTACCCATTTTAATACATTAGATTTTTTAATTATCTGAATTGTATGTGACGCATCTGCGAGTTGAAATGAAATGACATTTTTATATATATAAAAATTTGGAAATGAAAAACTGAAAATTGGTATATGCATATGTATTCACCCTGTTTGCTATGAAGCCGCTCAAATGTTCTGGTGCAACCATTTACCTTCAGAAGTCACATGCGTAGTGAAATGAAGTCTACAAACTTCAAAATCGAAGTGTCACGTGATCTGTCTGTGTATAAACACACACCTTTTCTGAAAGGCCCCAGAGGCTGCAACAGGATATAGCAAGAAGTACCACTAACCAAACAACACCGTGAAGACGGAGATCTCCAAACAAGTCAGGGATGAGGTTTATGAGAAGTACAAGTCTGGGTTGGTTTATAAAAAGATGTCCAAATCTCTGATGATCCTACAGAGCACTATCAAATCCATTTTCAAATGGAAAGAACATGGTACTACAACAAACCTGCCAAGAGAGGGTTGCCTACCAAAAGTCTCAGGATGGACATGTAGGGCATTAATTGAAGAGGCAGCTCAGAGACAAAAGTTAAACCTATAGGATTTGCAGAGTTTCCAAGCAGAGACTGAAATATCTGTTCATAATAAGCTGTACACTGCATAGAGCTGGGCATTATGGACGAGTGGCCAGACAAAACCCTTTACCTGAAGACAAAATTTTGAGTTTGCCAAAGTCATGTGGGAGACTCCTCAAGAACACCATCCTCACAGTTAGAAAAGGCAGTGGCCCAACAACTGTGCAGATACCTGCACGAGAATCACATATATGAAAAATTGCAATCTGGATTCAGGCCTCATCATTGTACTGAGACAGCCCTAGTTAGGATTACAAATGATCATCTTGCCTCTAATCAAGGCTGTGTGTCCCTGCTTGTGCTGCTAGATTTAAGTGCAGCATTTGATATAGTAGATCACACTATTCTCCTACAAAGATTAGAAAATGTGGTCAGAATCACACGGACAGCCCTCTCGTGGTTTAGGTCTTTTTTAACCGATCGGTTTCAATTGGTAAAGAGATATGAATGAGATGGAATCCCACGAGGCTCTATTTTAGGACCAATACTGTTCACCCTTTACATGCTATCCCTTGGCACAGTAAGACATGGCATTAACTTCTAACTGCTACACAGATGATACTCAGTTGTATATATCAGCCGAACCTAATGATAAACCTAGATTAAAGAAAATGGAAGACTGTATAAAAGATGTAAAATCTTGAATGTTGCGTAACTTCCTACTTCTAAATAGTAACAAAACAGAGGTCCTCCTAAGACTGCAAGACAAAAATGATCAGACTTAATGTTAAATCTGGCTGATTTCTCAGTTGAACCTGGTTCAGAAGCAAAAAATCTTATCATAATTGATTCAGATTTATTGTTGGACCAATAGGTAATATTACTAGGACAGCTTTTCTTCATCTTTGTAATCTTTCCAAGTTAAGAAATTCCCTATCCTTGCGAGATTCATGCTTTTATCACCTCAACGCTACATTATTACAATGCACTATTGTCAGGTTGTTCAAGCAGGAACCTAAATTGACTTCAGTTAGGGAATGACTAGTTATGCACACTGAAGTTTTCAGTTTTGTCCTATTTTTTTATTTGCTTTACAAGGGAAAGAATTGTTGGCATGTGCTGTGAATGAAGTGTGCAAACCCTCAAATAATCCATTTTAATTCCAGGTTGTGAGGTAGCAAAACATGAAAAATGCCAATGAATTATTTTGCAAGGCACTGTACATAACCATGCTGGTACCATGGTCTTCCTGGATCCCCACACTTCCATCTGGGTTTGGCCTGGTTGTTATTTGTCATGTTGTGACTGATGCAAAACAAAAAAAATGAAATGGGATTTGAATGTCCAGGCTGAGACACGTCTGTGCAAATCCAAATTACAATTTGCTTACAAATGAATCTGGAAAATCAGATTACATGTTTTTTGAGCTGTCCAGACAAAAATCAATCTAGATCCTAATTGGACTTGGGCTGGGAGTCTGAACATGGCCTGAACCAATGTTTGTCAATCCTGGTCCTGGAATCACCCCTGTCCTGCACATTTTAGAGCTTTCCTGCTCTCAAGTTTGCTTGAGCAGAAAAAGCACAACTGTGCCAATGCAGAATTGCCCCTGATCTTATCCCTGAAATCTTCTAAATGAAATCTTTTTCCTGTTTCCTTTGTTTCTGATGTCCTGTTTTCTCAGCAACATTAAATGGAATTTTACAAAGGTAAAGATGACATTTTTCTTATTTTAAGCTTTACAGAAATTACGCATCACATCAGCCTAATCAATAAGTGTCCATTCTGTTTAATAGTTTCTCATCGACAGAGAAGGACAGGTAGTGAAGAGATACGGACCAATGGATGATCCAAGTGTAAGTCTGCAGCAACCTGCATGAAACTCACTCACTCACTCACTCACTCACTCACTCACTCACTCACTCACTCACTCACTCACTCACTCACTCACTCACTCACACACACACACACACACACACACACACACACACACACACACAAAATCATTTTGGCTCCTTTTATTGATGTTCCTAGTAGGCAGGTTCTGATGTTCTCCAGTTTGTGGGAAATGTAATTTTGGGCTTGTCTCCCCGCTCACACAGGTCGTTGAAAAGGATCTGCCAAATTACTTGTAACCAATCTGGACCCACCATCCGTCCCTGCTATCTTACAGTCTTCCTAACACCTCCGCACAACTGGATCCAGCTGTGTATTTGCAGGGCTCTTCCCAGAATTATGACGGCCTCTCCACAAACCTGCCTCCAGGTAGGAGTGGCCTGATGACCCTTGGCGTGCATAAATCCCCCTAGGAAGACCCTGCAATACCCAGTTTACCCAGCAAAGTGCAGACTTACTGTTCAGAGCTACACTAACTCTTGATTGTCAAGCTGATTCAGTTAAATGTTCACTTTTTATTATTAATAAAGATAATAAATTCACAGTGAAATTTGAACTTTGTGTGGTTAATTTCTCTGGAAGTGTTTGCTGGTTGTCGGGGGATTCAGATTTTTGCCATCTGAATTAAAGGCATAGGACAATTCATACTAAATGCAGAGAACTCTCATTAAAGTATTTTCAGAAATTTTTCAACATGGTCTTTTTCAAAATGGCAGGTTTGTATTTTGTATGATGTCTGAAGTTTAAATTGCTGCCTCCACTTAAGTCCTGTTTGGCCATTGTCTGTTTATTTGCAGCTGCTGTGCAGCACCTGATTTTACTTTTAGGCATGATTGATAAATGGTGGGGGTGTCCTAAACTAATCATTTAGTTTTACATTTTTTTCACATGTTTATACCAATGTTTCTTCTCTGGAAAAAAAATAATCCCAGTAATTTGGATTATTGATGGAAAAGTCCACAAAAACATGCAGGTCAAGGGGACTCTGTAGTTTGTCAGTCACCCACTAGGGTGCAGTGTTGTTCTACTTTTAATTGCACTGCAGTGTTTTGGCACGATTTCATAATAAGTTAATCAGTTGTGATAGATTTATGAATTTTTGATTAAGTGACTGTATTTTTTATAGCATCTGTAATAAAAAGAAGTCAAGATTTTTGCATTGACAATATTTATACATTTAAATACTGAAACCTTTCAAATTAAATGATTAAATATAAAATCAATCATTTGTAATCCTAGGCTCACATTATAATATGCTCTTGACGTCATATGAAATCTAACCCCATCATGACGTCACCAAACTGCTTGTGACGTGGTCGAGGGGCACTATGGCATTACTGTATGAAAACTGATTCAGTTTAGTGAATTGATTCTTTATAATTCAATTCAGGGTACTTTATTTGCATGACATCAATGTACATTTGTATTGCCAAAGAAAGAACAGAAATTCAAAAAGGAAGTTGTTTAATTTTGTCTATTAAAATGGATAAAGTTGGATTTGGCAATAAATGTGATTCTACTGAGTTGCTGGCATGGTTGATGTGGTGCAATAAATAACACACCACACCATGTGGGAGACTGGGGTTCGATTCCCAGTCTAGGCAACTATGCTGCTGCACCAATAAGAGTCCTTGGGCAAGACTCCTAACACGACTGTGGTCCGTCTCTGTAAAAAAAAAAAAAAGATTAACCTTGTAAGTTGCTCTGAATAAGAGCATCGGCTAAATGCTGGAAATTAGTCAAATCAGCACAATTTCTCATTTAGATTTTAAGACAAAACTATCTGCATCCTGTTCACAATTAAAGTCAATTTTAAGGAATTAATCATTTTAATGGTCATACAAAAGTTTTAGTTGATACTAACATTGATCCCCAGGGAAATTGTGGCATTCAGTTTCTTAAGCACTTATGGTAAGCACTTCTAAAACTGTGGCAGGTCTTTTATCATGTATAAAATGTGTGGAATGTTGATTTCCATCAATTGTTTTGTCTGAAGAAGTGAGGATTGTATATTATAAAAATTTGCAGTACAAAGGATAGATTGCTAAAAAATAAAAAAATTTATGTCACATAAACTAATAAGAATTAGTTATCCCAGAGGAAAATTGCAATTTTTGACAGCTGCACCCATCTATATAAAATAAAATAATAAATATATCAAACAGAGAAATATAAAGAATAAGCAGAATGAAGACCTTGAATCCAAAGATGTAACGCTTCAGCCCAGACCTTTTCATTCCCTATTGATTTGGTTTTGTTTCTGTGTTTTGATTATGCGCATTCCTTTTTGTGTCTGTTGTCCTTATTGCGTTTCTTTTTTAATGTGTACTCATTTTGGAAAATGAACCCATTTCTACGACTACTTAATAACACACAACAATATGATACAGATACACATATAAAATCATATGTAGAGAAGCTAACTGCAAACAACAAAAGCCACAAAAAAATATAGCATGTCAATTTAGTGCTACAGTAGTCGTATGTTCCTGTTTGAACTAGAAGATTCGGATCCAGGCTTCGTTCGAGCCTAATTGATCCGTTCCAGGCGTGAGTCGGCTCGTGCGAGTTGTTCAACAGAGCCGATTCACGCACGAACTGACTCGCTCGCCTTCGTTGCTGTTCAGCGTCCGAATCCAGTTCAGGCGACACGCAAATATGTAGGTGTGAGAAATGAAACCCCCTGCTGTCCCTAAACTAGTGAGCAGCCTGGCTCTTCACCCTGAGCGCTGAAGTCCTGTTGAGCCGCAGCGGAGGCGATGGAGGCCGGGGACAGCTCATCTTCCGCCGGGGCCGCTGGCTCTGAGGAGACGGAGACTGTCATTGGAGTAGGATACGGCATGGAAGGTACGGCCAGTTATTTGAACCCATTTCCTCCACCGTGTACCGCTGAAAACCACCCGAGTTAGTGCAGGAGCAGTTGAAATGATGGTAACGGCCAATGCCATTGGACCTTCCAGGCTGTACAGGTTCTGAAACGCGGAGGAGTCCTCTCTGTGTCCAGGTTCTGCTGGGTTCTGCTGGCCTGCGTGGATCAGTGGTGCCGTGACCCTCCATGCAGTCTTACAGAGCTGCATTTGAGGCAGTTAAAGAGTGTTTTTGCATGCCCGTAGTCCAGAAATAGCTTGTTTTTGTGTTTGTGTGTGTTTTTGCTCAGATGTGGACATTTCTAGTGTGGTCTGAAGGACAGGGGGTGTCCTTGGCAGAAGCACTGAAGGCAGTGAGTAACTGTATCAGGATGTTAGATAAGCAGTGCAAGCTGCAGGTTTCACTCACTCCAGCTGCAGGCATCCTCCTGCAGTATTCCCCAGGGATGTCAGTCAGGTTGGAGGGGAGGGGAGGGGGTCTCTCTCAGGTCCTGTGCTTCCCAGGGGCTTTTGCCATGCCGTGGTTTTGCAGCAAGCAGACCCTGCGTGAGCTGATGATCCTGCTGTTAATGGCTGATGATCCTGGTTTACAGGCAGGGCTTCCTGCAAAACAGGCATGCCCATAATGAGACATCATGTGTGGTAGCAGCATGTGTCTTCATGTGACACCAAGAGCGTGAGGTATAAGTGCACAGACGTGGAAAAAGAGAGAACCACACATGGCCAATTTTTGGAGGAGCACTGTTGTGGGATCTGTATTATGAGTCGTCCATTTTATTCTCATTTCTCTACCAGTTAACGAGATATTGACACCATTCCAATTCTGGGTATCAATGTATTTTAGCAAAGGTTTCCCCCCTTTGTCACAACTTCATGTGGTACCGCAAGAACCACTTTGTCAGCTCCTGACAAATAGCAACCATAGCAACTGTCTCATATATCATAGCAACCACCTGAAATACCATAGCATCACCCTGCAACACTATAGCACATATCTAAAAAACATTTAGTCATCTTTTCCACATCTATCCCACAGCAGCCACCTTGGGATACCATAGCAACAGCCTAGCAACTCTTTAAGCTGCACCACAATGTTGTCTTTCCTGCAGGAGATGCTGTTTTATTGTTGAAACCTCAAACAATAGTTTAGTTTGCTCTTGGTTGTGGAATCACCATGGCCAGATCCAAATAGGTCTCTGAGGCTTTCAGAAAGAAGGCTGTATATGCAGATGAATATGTGAAGGGGTTTTAAAAGGTCTCAGAACAATTAAAAATCACCCGTTCCACTGTCTGTAAAATAATTTTGAAAAAGAGCAGACCAGCAACAATCCTAAAATGTCATCGCAGGCAAAGCATCTACCACAGCATCTACTGATACCAGTACTTCATAATATTGTGCTTTTCTGTCTGTTGATGTTAAAAGCTGCTATATAGTTGTTGGATATATAAATGTATATGTCCATATATTTAAAAGAGCTTCATGCTAAAACTGGTATTTGTTGCTCCTGGTCTCCCCCTACAGGTACATTCTTACACCACTGCAGTAAATACAAATCTACAAATCACACTTTGAGCGCCCTCTCATGGACAACTGTATATATTTCTGAGCAACCTGAGAGATACAGAAGCAGCATCTGCGAAAGAAGCATGTGGACTTGAGTTGTGCATGGTTGGAGAGTGCTGGTGAGAGGTGATGTACGGCTCCACCAACATGCCATAGTGCAGTAGCAGAGTTCCGTCGTGAAGGATTTACCGAGATAACATTCTTCCTTTTAAGTCAGTGGAGCCATTTAAGATAAAATTGCTACATAATTTTGCTTTAAGTACTTTTATAGTCTTAGCTTGGAAAGCTGAGGTCAACCATGCTATGCCCATCAGGCAGATAGGGGCCTTAAGGGGCCTTGCTCAAAGACCCAACATTGCAGCTCAGTAGATGCAGATATTGAACCCACAACCCTGTGAAAAACTAGTAATCAGACTTGCTTACGTATGCCAGACAGCTCAGTCTTCCTCACAGGAGTGCTCACAGGAGTGCTCTTATGGGTCAGTGGTGAATTCAGTGCTCCGTGTCCCTCAGTCTGCTCATCGTGCATCTTACACAAAAGGGAATGATGCTCTGTGTTAGGGTGTAGGTCAGTGTAACCCTGGCCTATAATACAAGCAGCATATCTCAGAAAATGAGGCATTGTTGCTTACAATCATAAATATATATACGAAAAGTGGGTGGAGCTTGTAGAGGGCAAGTAACAATGGTGTAATGTATGATGTACAGGGAGGACATAGTGTATAGACAGTATATAAAAGCAGATGTGTGTGTTTTATGCTGCATTTGTGTGTGTGTTTGTGCTGTGATCAATCGCACTGATCAATTTGAAAGGTTGCTACTGATAGTTTTGTCAAATCCTAGGTTTTATTACTGAGCTGTGCTAAATACACTTTATCACTCGCAATCACCAATTATAATCCATTGATTTATAGATGCCTATAAGCCTGATACCCTGTTGGCATCTTTTCATTGTTGAAGGTAATGTGAACTGTGTGTGTGTGTGTGTGTGTGTGTGTGTGTGTGTGTGTGCGTGCGCACGCGTGTGCGTGATTTGGCCCTGCTCCCTGTTTGCCTGAGTGTTAATACAAGCCTGCTCATACCTGCATGGTACTTGGCAGCTACACACAAACACACACACACAGACATCCAAGTCCTTCATGAGGTGGGGTGAAGGCCAGGTGATCATGTGTAAAGCAGGTTTATCTGGGTTTATCCTATTTCCATTTTGTTTCATTCAAGCAATATACAATTTCAATTGCATCCCATTTTAACAATATCCAGATTGTCCCGTTTTAACAATATCTGATTTCCAAATTGTCCCATTTAAACAAGATGCACTTGTTTAACAATATCCAATTTACACTTTTAACAATGTCTGATTTTCTATTTCCATTAGAACAATATTCTATTTGCGTATTGGCCCTTTTAAACAGTATCCAATTTCCATTTCATCCCGTTTTAACAATATCTGGGGTTTTTTTAAACACAATAGTTTCTAATTTGTCCTGTTTAAATGATATCCAATTTCCATTCCAATTCAACAATATCCAATTTCTGTTAGCCCTTCATTCCATTATATCCCATTTTATCAATATCTGATTTGTATTTTATCTCCCTTTTTCACTTTCTTCCTGTTGTACAACTGATCTGATTTTCTATTAATTTCATTAAAAATATGTTTTTTTTTGTCCTGATTTAACAAGGGAGCAGATTACTGGACACAATAATCAGTATATTACATCATAATTAATATAATCGATGGCGACAACTGCGAGTGTGTTCACTTGAGGTGTTTTATTCCCAGCACTAATCTGAAGTCACGTTCTGCTGAAGCAATGAAAATCTATTGGGTTATGAGTACGATAAGAAATGAATGACCAGTCATCCATCCTCTCCTCCACAGGGCTACTACATTTCAGCTTGATAATGCTGAACTATTAAGTAGTTAGTTCCCCACCCAGAGCCCTATCTAAATGAAATATCTTTTCCCACTTAACCCTGTCCAGCTTTGGAGAGTCCCACACTAGACTCATTTGCATAGTATGTCACAGATGAGAAACAACTCAGCACTGCCAGACTTAAAAGCCTGCGGTCTCTGCTGCAGGCGCGGTCCCCCAGGGACTCAGTCATGAGTGAGTGTTTTTGTCGCTCTGTATTCTCACTTTAACCCAAAGCACAGAAAGTTAAAGCGCACTGTTAATGGTGTGATGTAACGCAACATTAGCACGCAGTGCGTGGTCTTGTCACGAGAGGTTGCGAGAGACTTATTAAAGGCCCACTGGAAATCTGACTCCGAAGATGTTTGACTCCACAAGTGGAAAGGAGTCATCTCTTGTTTCTGTGCTGCTGCTTATGTAAGCTGGTGCTTCTGTCAGAAAGAGGCTGTTATGTCACAAGGGGTCCCGCACAGGAGACTCCGTGGGATTCCAGAGTGACAGTACATGTTTGGACTGATGGTGGACACTCTCACACCTGTCTTACTGTTTACTTTGCTTCTGCCCAAAATAGCTGGACATATTATAGCTTTGTGACTGGACGGTTGCCGGTTCAATTCCCTGAAGTGGCAGGACATGACTGAAGTGCCCTTGAGCACTTAACTCTCACAACACATACAGACACAGCAGTGATGCTGGAGTGTTTAAAAATGGTGTCCACACACTCTCCTCTCTATTAGTCACTCGTACCTAGTTGCTCCACCTTGTAAATGTAAAGTCAGAGATGTAAGCTCATCTGTTTCTGCACAGTTTGTGTTGGTCATCCTCTAGTCTGTCCTCAGTGCTCACAGGACACTGTCCATAGGATGCTGTTGGCTGGATGTTTCTGCGTGTGTTGGCACTCCACAGGTGTACTCTGTAGTGGTCCTGTGGGGTCCTGTCCATTAAATTTCATGGGTGAAAGGAGGCTAACAAAGTATGTAGAGAAACAGATGGACTACAGTCCATAATTATAGAACCACAGAGTCTTCTTTCACGGTCAGTGGAGCTGTTAAAATGGACAGTGAATGTAGAAGCGAGGAAGTGGTCATAATGTTATGGCTGATCTGTGTATGTGTGGTTAGTAAACACAAACCTCTGTAAATATGCATGCATATGTACATGCACGCTCATAAATATTAGCTGAGGATTCATCTCTCTCTCTCTCTCTCTCTCTCTCTCTCGCTCTCTCTCTGATCTGCTAGTGTTGCAGCACTGCGGTGAATCAGTCTTTGCCTCGGAGCAGATCCGAGTGTTTCCACTGTGCTCGCTCTGTGCTGTAGCACATGGAGGCCCTGCAGCAACATCACAACCTCACAACCTTCACTGTGTTGTTAAGGCCTGCGCTGTAGTGTGCCATCAGCACATGCAGACTGCAACCCCCCGCCCCACCCTCTCACCCTCATGTTGCCTAAACACAACACTCCAGCAAGCAGCCTAAGCTGAACACTCATCTAGTTGCACATTTACAAGTTGATTACTCCCACACTCGCAAAGGAGCGGTTAGCAGTGCGACTCCAAGATGGGTGTCAGGGTTTGATTACAGGCAGATGACAACTATAATTCCTTTGGTGGCACTAAAGAAATCATCAACCAGTCAATTTCCATTCATTCAACAGAATGACCTCTAGGGGGCCTGTGGGGTTCTCGTTTTCTGCCTTCCATTAGAATGTAATGCATTTCCAAACATTCTAATTTTCTGGGTGTTCTCATACCTACCTTGTTTCGATTAGACATTGCGGTTTGGTCCAAAGCAGAAGGGCAGATGGTCTGCATGGTTTTCAGTCCAATTTTCAGATCAAATTTCCAATTTGTTGAATTGGAAATAGTCTGGAATTCTGTGCTTGAAGTTGGTGCTGCATGTTCATTCACTTTTTCAGAGAATGCACTAAATTGACAACACACCAACATCAGACACACACCTACAATCCAAGGCAGATCCAGGATGTGTAGGTGATGATGGGATGTAGATATGGCCAAGAACCCAAACTATGTGTATCAAATGTTTACCTGTAAAATAATGCACACGTTCATCTGGGTTTTAAGGTCTAAAAACACCCGTGCCGATCACCTTTACCGATAGAAGGTGGGGCTGGGAATTCTCTCTGATGATGAAACTTCATCATCAGTACTTAGCTTCTTGAAATCCACCACATCGACTACCAGCAGTCACTGTGAAAGCATGTGAATTCCTGTATATGCAGAACTGCACAGTGTAGCTCACTCAGTGTTGTTAACCAGTACGCAGTCAGCTGTTGCAGATATCAGCCACTTCTGCACCTTGTTCAATTCTTCTCTCCCCTTTACCAACCCATTTGAGAAAATTCCAAGGAATTCCAAATTTACTCCAATCAATTGGCTAAACAAATGAGAGGTTCATGTGGATTGGTCGATAATGGGCAGATAATGGGTGCCCCTAAGCAAGCTATCTTTGCCTAATTGTGCTGTCTTCAGATACTCACTGTACTGGACTGAGTGACATGCTCTTGACAGTGGTATCCAATGAATTCCTGTGTTTGCATTAGAAACATTCTATCAGCACACAAAGCAGATTTCAGCACTGTCTACAATAGGTTTCTCAGCATTGTGTGGCATCCATATTGTCAGCTAGCCTGGTAGAAGTGTGTATGATCACACAGCTCCAGAGGCCTGGGTTTGAAACCCTCTTGGGTCACAGTCTGAGGTGTTTCATATGTTCACCCCCTCACCTCCCAAAAATGCACATAGTAGGTTAATTGGCCATGCTAAATTGCCCTTAGGTGTGTGTGTGTGTGTGTAGTAGTAGCCTGCAATGGATTGGTGCCCTGTCCTGCCTTCTGCCTGATTATTCCAGGTAGGCCCTGGATCCACTGTGACCCTATTCAGGACGAAACATATAATGACTGACTTATATATTGCCATCTAGTGGTTGAATGGTATTTTTGGAATCTGTAGGGTCCTGTGGTCAAGTCACATGACATATTTTCCAATTTACTGAAAGGGCTTTGGTTTAAAAACAGATCACGGGCCCCGAGTGGTGTAGCGGGCTAAGGCGCTACCACTATGATTCTTGGATTCAAATCCAGGTTCCTGCTGCTTACCATCGGCAGCCGGGGTCCAGAGCGAGAGAAATTGGCTTGCTCTCCCTCGGGGGGTGGGTAGATGGCGCTCTTCCCACATCTCATAAGTGTGCTACTGGTCAACACAGGCGTCTGCCAACCATTGTGTCAAGTACGGGGATCTGGCGTTCTCCTCCAAGCGCGATGGCTGCCCGGCAACGATACAAAATGGTGGCAGTTCGAAAAGAGGCGGTAGGCAATCGCAACCTCTCCCCCCTGGCGTCGAGAGCAGGGCATGTAATGTGGGAGACTACTTAGGGGGATGGGTAATTGGAACATCGAAATTACTAGGGGCAAAAACTGGAAAAATTATTTAAAAAAAAAACAAAAAAAAAAAAAACAGATCCTGAAAAGATCAGATGAGTGTCGTGAAAAGTTGGTTCTGTCCGGTAGTTTTTACACACTGCGGTGTGATGTCATGTCCCTGGTGTGAGTGTGCATCTTTCAGACCGCGGCTGCAGGTTAAGAGGCTTTTAATGATAGGCCGAGTGGACCAGTGCTCATTAAATATGAATGGCCAGGAGTGGAAAACGTTTCATTACTGGGACACTGGCAGTAAAATGGGACAGATGGACTATACTTAGTGCTCCCACACATTCTGACTGACTCGCTTCATCTTCAGTACAAGGCAAAAGTTTGGACACACCTGATTGAATGTGTGTTTAACATTTGCTGGCCTACCTGATATTTACCGTATTTTCCGGACTATAAGCCACACCCCCAAAAGTAAAAAATAAATAAATAAATGGAAAACAACATGTATAAGAAGAAAAAGTTGCACCTCATTATAAGCCACATGGTTTAAAGCATGGAAAAAAAAGTAGCAGCTTATAGTCTGGAAAGTACGGTAAACTGATATTTGCACAGTTCATGGGAAGCAACTGCGCTGACTGCTTCTGAAACCTGCAGCTGCCTTGCAGTCGCGAGATTATTATGGCATATGTGATCGTGACGTGATAGCCGGGTGGAGAACGGTCTGCACAGTGCTGGGTTAAGTCGAAAAAAACGTCTGTGTTTAATACCTGAATGCTGAGCATTATTCTCTGTTCACCTGTCTGTGTTTTGACCTGGATTTTGGATATGCCTTCACTAATGTTGTCTCCCTGTTTCTGATGATGCCTCTGCACATGCAGCTTGCCTCAGGCCCGTCATTACAGTTGCATACATTATCCTTGTAGCTCCAGACACCAAACCTGTCTTTACAGACAAAAGTTGAGGAACGAAAACTGTGCGAATTGTGATTTTTTTAAAGAATCAACTCTTCAAGCCTGATTATCATGGAGAGCACATCATTGTGCTCGACTCATTTCCTCCTCTGAGCTCCTCTCTAATCATGG
Source organism: Acestrorhynchus altus (assembly GCA_034509495.1). Classification (NCBI taxonomy): domain Eukaryota; kingdom Metazoa; phylum Chordata; class Actinopteri; order Characiformes; family Acestrorhynchidae; genus Acestrorhynchus; species Acestrorhynchus altus. Next base: position 21,879,122 of record CM067502.1, read on the forward strand.
AGGTCCCAGTGGGCTGTGATGAATGATCAGTTTCTCGGTTTGTGGTCTAAACTCAGCCACCAGGCTCTGGACTGATTGATGTGAACCACTGGGGGTGTAAAAATGCATCAGTAGTTCAGGATGCAGACTTGATGACTACATCCCTTATAGAAGTTTAGAATTAAGCAGTAATATGTGAGAGGGAGTGCTGCAGCCTGGGATATTGGCACTGGTGTACTGTGATCATAGGCACAAGGCCACAGGTGGAGTGTTGATAGCACGTCCAAAAGCATCCTGTATATTTTCAGTCCTTGATAGTTCTGGCAATGTCACTGGCCAAGCCATAGTATTTGTATCTTCAAGGCAACCTCTGAAGACAACAGCAGTATGTGGGCAAACGTTGTCTAGTTGGAATAGTGCACCATATTGTGTGTTCAGAAAAGGTAGGATCTCATTAATGTAACATTGTGCTGTCAGAGTGCCTGTAATGAAGACCAAAGGTAATTAGGTGTCATGCAAAATGGTATCCCATACCAGGACACCAGGCCTTCTAGACATGTGATGCGTGACAACCAACCATTGATCTTTGCACTGACCATTGTGCCTCCAGACACAGATTTGTTGGTTGTTTCCACCAAGATTGAAGTGGGATTCATCACTGAAGATGACCTGCTGCCATTCTAACAGTCTGACGTGACACCAATCCACTCATTCTTGCTTGATAATAAAACATGACCCTAATGTAATATCACATCTGTTATGCAGGTGACCATCTGTGAGTGCGTTGTTTGTGTGGAGGTAGTTTTGTACTAGTGTCATTCAAATGATGTTGTAGAAACATCATAATTAAAGGTTACTGTTTAAATATACATGAGGTTTTCACTTCATATCATATATCACCATTTCTCTAAAACATATCAAGACGTTTCAAGTTGTATCGGCCAGCCCTCGTGCAGCTCTAGATTGTTTTTTATCAAGGATTCTGAATTGACTGGAACTGTGCTGTACCTTTTAGATTTGAATCGCTGAATCATTCTTAACAAATAAGAATTGATGTTGCAGAGACTTAAAAGCCTGGAAATCAGAGCTCCTTGGTGAACTCAAGGCTGTATTTGAGGTCTGTAATCAGCTTATCTAGTGGCTGTGTTCAACAGCTGGACAGAGTGGGTGCACTTCTTGACCCTGAAAGCCCTGTTAGCTGGAGCCTGAGCGTTATGTAAGTCTTGCATAAACGTGCTGAGGAGTCCCACAGCAGAGCATCTTTATTCACACACAGATGCTGTCTGCACTGGATGATAAATGGTGGGGAAGCTCTACTGGTACTGATCTGGATGAAGAATAACTGACTCAAAGTCAAATGACTAACTGCTCTCTTCGCTCTGAATTTATTAAGGTGCTACAAAAGCTGCTGTAAGCGATGCCGACTATTGTACCAATTGGTTGATTCATCTGAATGACTAATTTTCCTTAAAAATATCAATGTATTTAATTTTTACTCCATATTCCTTTAAATTTTCAACTGTATGTCATCATATGATGCAGAACAGTGAAGGTTTATGTACTGAAGAGCAGAAATGTAAGTTTAAACTCATTTTTACAGTCAGTACTTCAACTGCAGAAGAAATTCAAGTTTTTATTTAACAGTAAACTGTTTAAAACCTGATTTATTTTATTTATGGTGTTTCCTACACAAAGAAATGAGCTTAAAATCACAGCAGAAATAAAATATGTTGCTATGGTAACGTCCCATCATACTTAAAGGACAGAGACCTCTAAGGAAGGGCAGACGGATGGTGACACAAAGCACTAAACAAACCGAATACACTGAACAATGCTAAATACAAAACTGACAGAAACTAAAACATGACAAAGACTAACAGAAGCAAACATAAACAAAAGCAGTAACATTGACTAGATAACTATAACAGTGACTAGACATAACAACAGTACAACAAAGGACTACAACAGCACAGCAGACCAATATAACGGTGGACTGACAAAGACAGGATGGGAAGACAGGTCTTAAATACTAAATGATATAGGGAACAGCTGGGACAAACTAACGAGGGGGTAGGTAAAGAGATTAGATACAGGTAGTGATGGGAGGAACGAGGGAGGAGACTATGACAAAACAAACACAAACCGTGTGCTAAGGAGCACTGACTGACAGGGGAGACAGGACTGACAAGAGACAGACATGACAAAACCACCTGACAAACACTCTAACACAAACACTTAGGGTTCTAGGACGCCCCCAGAACTCCAGCCCAAAACATTCTCTGTTTTTCCCTGTTTTACAGACTCTCAAATGGCATTTTCCCAGATAGCAGACATCTGCATATCAGGCTGAAACTGATTGTTTAAGTTGATTCCAAAGCCAATTGGAGTGAGCCAGTGAGTTAGGTTCTCCAGAGGCGCGGTGGATAGAGAAATGTGTACACAAATGCTGTTTACCTGCCGTCAAATCAAGGTTAACTGAAGGTCAACACAAACAGCAGCAATGTCTGAGCAAAGAGAATTAATCATCTCTTCCTCTCTGCTCTGTCGCTCTCACGCTCTCTACTGGCTGCCTTTGCTTTTCAATGTTCAAAAAAGCACATCATGCTAATATATTAGATGGCTGTTAATCCAGTCCAGTCTACTGGTGTGTAAACAGGTATTCTCTTATTCAGGCTTTAAGGCCACAGCGCTGAGGTCCCAGTACCACACTTTCAGCTTCCAGCTCAAGAATTCTTATTAAAAACTGGAGTTTCAGTCTTTCTGTATAGAAAGAGAGAGAGAAAGAGAGAGGGAGAGAGTTAGATTACCTCAGTGATGCGTGAAATGGCCTTTTCTGCCATTAAAAGCTGAGTGCCTCACACTGAAGCTCAGATGGAAACTCTCAACATCTCTGATTGGCTCCTTCAGAAAGGTCACAACAACTCAGTACTCATGTGGTAAGTGCTCTGGCAGGAGTAATTAATATATCCATGCCCTACCCCCCAACACACACACACACACACACACACACACACACAAATATATCCTTTTATATCAACTGTTCCAAGCATTTTGGAACACTGGTAAAAATCCCACTCAAACACCAACATCTTAGTGGGACGTTACCTTCAAATATATTTATATTGAATTACGGTGAAAGGTTAGGTTAGTACGGCCAAGACCCTCCTACTTTGATAGGAAGGGGCCACTGTGATGTTATTATGTCCAGTGCATGTAGTTGTTCACCCCTGTCACCTAGAATTTAACTGGAAAAGCTTCTTTTCCACTGCAGAGATGAATGGTTACTAAGGCCATGCTATTCCATCTCGGAGCAGTGTGGACGGATTAGACTGGTTACAGTTTCTTTTTCCTGAAAATGTAAAAGATGAAAACAAAAATAGTTTTTTACTTAAAATGCAAAGAGAACTTTATACCTTTTGGAGATCGTTTCATCTTCAACTTGCTTAACTGTTCACAGTAACAGCCATTTTGACCAGTGGTGCCCAAACTTTTGCATGCCACTCTTACAAAGTATGCCAGTATAATGCTGGAATCGACTTAAACCAGTCTGTCTGAAACTAACTTTGAGGCAAGTATGTGATGACTTCAGCCTGCAGTTAGCACTACTCTAGCCACGATAGCTACAATCAAAACATTAAAGTGATTTTTTTAAATGCCCTTGTTAAATTAAGCAGAATATTTGTCAGTTTATTGTAAAGCTTGTTGAAAGAACACACTTGTAGACGGAACAGGTCACGTCCCACTACAGAAAGAGATTCAGACACAGGGAGCAGATATTTTCTTTTTCCCTTTAATCAGATTTATTTCACACACGGGCCGCTGTTTCCAGAGCTGTGTTTACTAATGCACTCTTCAGTTCCCCAAATGGTGTTCTAAATGTCCGAGGATAAATTCTCCTCTGCTGGTTTTTCCCATGGAAAACACTGTTTACTCCAAAGTGTCTTGAAATATTTATTCCATGCCAGTCAAATGAAACATGAGGCTGTTTACCAAAATGTCAGACTTGTCCTTTAAATGGAAAGCCTAAATGATCTAACACAGAAACCCAGAAGCACACTCCATTAAGCCTATAACACACACAAATACACACACACACACTGATCAACTGCTCTATAGAGCATCATTAGGACCTTCTTCCATACAGATATGACAGTCCATCAGTCAGGATTACATCCATATATCCAGATACAGGCTTTATTTTATCCCAATTTGGAAGTGCTAATTACCCCCACGCTCCTCCCATCACATACAATGCTCCCGCAGGAAAACCAGCTGAAGTGCAAATGACCAGATAACTGTGCACTGGGAGTGATGTGGGGAGAGAGCGTTGTCTACCCCCCAAAAGAGAGCATGGCCATGTCTGACTCATGACCCAGTGCATTAGACCACTGACTCACTCAGATAATCAGATACAGGCTTCTGTGAGGTCTGTTTAGTCATAAATGTATAACAATGTGTTTATGTTTATGTAATTCTGTGTCTGCTCTCTTTATTTTTGATGTATTTAAAAATGTTTACATACGAAGGTTCCTGAAGATTGTTGCTCCACATTTTGTTACATATTGTATCAGATTATCTTATATAAAGTTATTATTATCATTTGATTTATATTTTTATTACTGTTGAAATGTGATATATTTTAATAGTTGTATTTAACTTCATTTATAGAAACACGTTCATACATATAGTGTTTTACAATACACTGCAACCTCTCAGCCAAGTTTCCAACAAGCTACTGATTTAAATTTAGTTAAATAACTGAAACGAGGATGTGTAGAAGTGTGTTTATAGAAACATGTCTAAAAACTATGGAGCAAATTTAATATTGGGCTTTATGTTAATGTTTAGTATCATTTTAGGGCTGAATTTTACACCAATAGAGAGCAAAAGCACACTGACAAATTCAATATAACAACTCATATCAGCTGCAGTCATATTATGTCTCAACCACAAATAATTAGTAACACTGTTGGCCCAATTTGTGCTTTTTGTAACTGTATCGGCATTAGAATCAGTATTACGAGATCAGCCATAACATTATGACCATATGATTTTTGTTTCTACAATGTTCATTTTTTATCAGCTCTCTTTACCATACTCTTTACCTTGTTCTTTAACAGGACCCCACATGATGTCCACAGAGCATGAATTATGTAGGTGGTGGGTCATTCACAGTATGCAGTGATGTTGACATGGTGGTGGTGTGTTAGTGTGTGTTGTGCTAGTACAGTGCTTTTTACCTATTTTTAGGTAATAATTTGCAAACAGTATTTGAATGTTTTTTTTTATCTGAATTGTATGTGATGCATCTGCACAAAATATTTGGAAATAAAAAAGTGAAAGTTGGCATATGCATATGTATTCACACCCTTTGCTACGAAGCTGTCAGAATATACACACCTTCTCTGAAAGGCCCCAGAGGCTGCAACACCATTAAGAAAGAGGCACCACTAATCAAACAACACCACAAATATCAAGGAGATCTCCAAACAAGTCAGGGACAAAGATCAAGTCAGGGTTGGGTTATAAAAAATAGTCCATCCAAGCAGCATCAAATTCATTATCATCAAATGGAAAGAACATGGTACCACAACAAAGCTGAGAGTAGAGAGCCAGGAGGGCATTAATCTGAAAGGTAATCCTGAAAGAGCTGCAGAGTTCCCAAGCAGAGACTGGAGAATCTGTCCATATTACAACAATACACTCCATAGAGCTGGGCTTAAAAAGCCTTCACTTACAAAAATAAGAAGGCTAGTTTTGAGTTTGTCAGAAGGCATGTGGGAGACTCCCTAAACATAGGGAGGAAGGTGCTCTGGTCTTCCAACAGAACAATGACCGAAAATATACTGCTAAAGCAACACCTGAGTGTTTTAAGGGGTGTTGAAGGTATTATAATGGCCAAAGCCCAGACCTTAATCCAATTGAGAATCTGTGGTCAGATTGAAGATTGCTGTTCACCAATGGAGTTGGAGCAATTTTGGGAAAAAATCCCAGTGGCAAGATCTCAGTATAACAGTTATTCTGTAGCATTCATTTACATTTACATTTACATTTGTGGCATTTAGCAGACGCCCTTATCCAGAGCGACTTACAAAAGTGCTTTGCTGCATTCAGCTGGGTCTGTGCCAATTTACAGCTCTGTTTTGTTTTGAAGCTCCTCTTGACCCCTCTGTTAAATTTCTCACCATGCTCTAACCACACACACACAATTTATAATTGCAGACTGTAGTTTGTTAGCCTTTCGCCTTGACCTTCAATGGTCAGGACCCCTCAGGACCACCACAGAGCAAGTATTATGTGGGCGGTTGGTCATTCTCAGCACTGCAGCGACACTGCCATGGTGGTGGTGTGTTTGTGTGTGTTGTGCTGGTACAAGTGGATAGGCACAGCTGTGCTGCTGGAGTTTTTAAACACTGTGTCAATTTACTGTCCACTATGTTGGGTTAAGAATGAGCACCTGAGTTACTCTGTCTGCATGTGACAGCGAGAGGGAGAGAGACGAGAGAGAGAAGGACATGGAGGGGTGGGGGCAGTTGAAGGTTTCTGAGAGGCCTGTGCACTTGTGAAATTACTGTATTTAACCTAATAGTGCATATCATGTGTTCTGTGTGCAGCTGCGTGCACCTAACCATGCATGCATCTTGAGGCCCGTGCCGTGATGGTTCAGTATGAATACACATATCATTATACGCCTTACATATGTATGAAATAATGTGAAATTAATTTGGGTTCATATCACCCACCATGTTATGAGGCCGTGTAATTATGTTGAGACCGGCTGAGCCTGCTTACTGTGTTAGGTCTGAGATTGTAAACACTGGACAGGTTAAAGACAGTCCAGTCTGAAGTCGATACTGTTTTCGTCTTGTTCACAAAGCCTTGAGCTGCTGAACTCTGCCCCTTATCCCGTCTAATGGACACCCCACCAGTGATATGGCTGATCCGCTTTGTCTCTGCTACACAGCTGAAGCTGTAGGCATGTCCTAACAGTACCCTGTTTCACCCTTAGTACTGTAGGACTTAACTCAGGTCAACAGCATTTGCATTATCATAATTAAAGACAATCAGACAAGACATTTCTTTCTTTACTTTTGCACAGGAGTTGTGATGCTAATGGAACTACAGTGCACCCAGAAGCCATTCACAGTGCTTCACTTTTTGCACATTTTGTTGTTACAGCCTTATTCTAAATTTCCATCAAAATTCCACACAATACCTCATGATGACAAAGTGAGAAAGGTTCACTTGAAGTGTATTAAAAACACAAAAATATAACATGTACATAAGTATTCACAGCCTTTGCCATGCCTTGTTTCCACTGATCAGATGGATGAGCTTGATTGGACTCCTGTAGTAAACTCAGTTGATTGGACAAGGTTTGGAAAAGCACATACCTGTTCATACAAGGTCAGAGCACAAACCAAGCCATGAAGTCTATGGAACTGTCTGTAGACCTCAGAGACAGGATTGTATTGAGACACAGATCTGGGGAAGTGTACAGAATAATATCTGCTGCTTTGAAGGTCCCAATGAGCACTATTAGCCAGGTGACCACTAATTTAGTACGAATAAGCAGGAAAAAAGTAAGTAAATGTTTGATCAAATGATGGTCAAATTCATACAAACATTTAAAATCTGAAATGAAGACAAATTTGATCTTCTGATAAGTGTGACTGTCTCCTATAAATGCTTTTCAAATTTTTTGGTGAATAAAAGGACATCAAACTACGAAAATATCCCACAAAATTGGCCTAGAGTTCTTAGGTCAATGAATGCATTCAGATACTTTAGTCCCAATGAAACAGGACTCTGGTCTAGATAAACATGAACCTGTTGTCAGGCATGGCATAGAGGGGTATAAAACCCAGCATCAGGCTGTGGAGCAGTGGAGCAGTGGAGCTGTGTTCTTGGGAATGATGTGCTCACTAACTGTCTTGGCTGATGAACAACATTTACAGTAAAGGGAAAGCAGAATAGATTTTTTTGTGGGAAGACTATCACTTTAATTGCTGCTCTCATGGATGGCCTGCAGTGGTTCTTTCGTTCTTCAGTCTGCCAGTTACCCAGATGTGCTGTTTCAGCACGTGCCCTGACACAGTCACAGCATTGTGAAATCCTCCAATTATATTCTCTGCACCGTTAGGCGGGAATAGTCTGGGAATGGTGGAGCATAATAATGTAATTAACAGACTTGGGACAGTATTTCTATCGCAGCATTTCTCCATATGCCTGCTCCCAGGTTGTAATTGATCAGTGTGTGCTGACAGTTTCGTGAGTGTTGTTGAAACTGTGATAGAGATTTGGGTGGATGTTTTTGTACATTTATCATCAAAACAAATGTCATGGCAATATTGATTTTGCACAGTTTGCACAAACATCTTGGGAGAGCACTGTCACTGTCTACAGTCCAGCAAGTTTAACAGAGCCATGGACAAAAAGCCCCTGCTACTAAAGACCCCATTTACACCAGGTCAGGGCAGGAATGCCCCTGGACAACTGCCGGTCCTTCACAGGGTACCATACCAAGGGCATTGACAACTGCCCTACACTGGGAATTTTTGGAAGACTATTCTCCGGATAGTCAGAATGAAATCTGATTGCTATGTGGGCCGGAATATGCAAATCCACTGATTATGCAGCAGACATTTGTTTATCTGATCAGCTTTGTCTTGATCTGTGCCTTGAATATCGCAATTTCACATGCTGCTGTGCATTTCTTCAAACTGAGCAGAAGATTGAGAACACTATTGTATGTCACAAGGGAAAGTTTGGTTTCTATTGGGAGGAATTTTGAAGGGCACTGCCATAAAATGTAACTCAAATGATTGTCAGACCTCCTGAAGTGGTTTCAGTGATCTTATTTGTGTCTGTTTTAAATGTGTCTTGGCTACGTTTGCTTTTGCATTTTTATGCGGCTTTGCTTTATCCAGACATACTGTATGTACATCAGGACGGATGAAATGACCGTGTTTAAATGGGTTTGAAGGTGTTGGAACCCAAAGGACTAAAGGTATGTTTGGAGGAGTAAAGCTGAGGCATTTAACCCCAAGAACACTGTACTAACTGATAAGCATGGTGGTGGTAGCATCACGCTCTGGTTTTGTTTTGCCAGTTGAACTGATACATTGCACAAATTGGATGGAATACTGAAGGAGGACTATGATAGAGGCCTTCAACATTACCTTTAAACATCAGCTAGAAGAAGTCAGGTCTGTGCAAGAACAACAACAAATTGAACTCTGAACTATGGTCAAATATCCAACCAGATTTCTGCCAGAACCTTTTTGGAGGCTACCAAAAGCATCTGGCCAAGGTGCAACTTGTCTAGGAACATCTGACCAAATTCTGAGTGTGCTATATGGATATTTTTGTGCCTGTGCTTATTTCAGAAATGGATTTTGTCCCAGATAAAGAATAGATCAAAGAAGTAATGGAAAGGCCAGTGATATTGTGAGGTTCATGTCCATAATAAATGAATGTGAAATTCCAAACACAACTATACTTCCTTATAGGATTGAACAGTATTGCACTTTCTGGTTTCTGTTTGTCTGCTTTTCATCATGTTTGCACTCAGTGTTGCTCCATTTCACAGCACAACAAGAGAATCCTGTGATTAAATGTTTCAACTGGTTTAAACTGGCTCTATCATTCTGAAGTTCGAAGTGGACTTAAATTAGCACAGAGATTGTGCTCTGCACGAGAAATGAATGCCTGAGTACACGATTAAAATTATATTCAGGCTTTTTGCAACTGCTTATCCCACGCCGTATTCTCAGTGAAGGGAAATGTAACACATTTGCTCATTAGAATGTCTGCTTTGCACTTTCACTACAGTACAGTGTTCAGTAAATGCTTTTAATTACCACTGAATATTCAAGTGTTCGACAAGGACAGTAGAATACAAGGACAGAAGATGTGATTTTAATGGTTAAGTTACAAATGGAATGAGCAGTAAATTACAAATGTAATAAAATCTCATAAATATATAAACCATATTAGTATGAGATAAAGTGTCCTGTATTCATAAAGGTTTTCAGGTTTGGAGAGCTTGTGAGGGACCTGTTCCTGTCAGTGTGGTCATCATGATTTGGAGAGGAACTTGATGCTAGGTCAGCACTCCCACTCTGAGAAGCTTTATGAAAATGGGCCGGTGTCTATTAGAGATGGATGGATGGATGGATGGATGGATGGATGGATGGATGGATGGATGGATGGATGGATGGATGGATGGCTTATTGATCCTGAGGGAAATTAAAATTGATCAGAAGCTCTTATCTTTATCTGTTGGGTTTTGTATGCAGCATTTTACTGTTTGTGTGGGTTTATGTTTTTAAATTAGTCTGCCCTATATTATGCCTCTAATCCAGGGCTGGAACATGCAGACAACTGGAGGCTGAATGGGTGTATGTACACCAACCAGCCACTTCTATAAAATCACCTCCTTATTTCTACACCTCGTAGTCCTCGCAGCACCACCACAGAGCAGATATTACGTGGATGGTGGGTCATTCTCCACACTGCAGTCTGACATGGTGGTGGTGTGTTAATGTGTGTTGTGCTGGTATTAGTGGATCAGACACAGCAGTGCTGCTGGAGGGTTTAAACACTGTCCACTCTTATTAGACACTCCTATCTAGTTGCTCCACCTTGTAGATGTAAAGTCACAGACAGAAGGTCATCTGTTTCTGTTTGTGTTGGTCATTCGTGTTGGTCATCATCACTACGCAGCACACAAGATGCTGTTGGCTGGATATTTCTGGTTGGTGGACTATTCTCACTCCAGCCGCACTGGTGTGTCTGATACATCTGTTCCAGTGTACCAATTATGCAGAAAAACAGATGGACTACAGTAATTATAGAACTACAAAAGTGCTCCTGTATGGTAAGAGAAGCTGATATAATGGACAATGAATGTAGAAACAATGAGGTGGTTTTAATGAAGTGGCTGTATGTAAATAGGTTAGTTTTGTAATTCGTGACATCGCAAAACAGTTCATTTGAAAAGGCCTAGTTTTGCAGCTTGACATCATACATAGACTGTAAAAGCATGGTCATGTTTATCACATCTTTATGGTCATCATGATACTGACCCTTCAAAAACAGGGAACTGAAACTATAACTAAAACCTCTTGAGATAATTCTACTGTATTTGAATATTGAAACTGTTCCTCGATTCTCACTCAATATTTGAAAGGCTATAATATACTTGTTATTATAAGCAGGTCTAATTTTGATACCTTAAGGTTAGGCTGACCTAAAAAATGCTGACCACATTTCAGGCCAGGCATACCTTGAGCCTGGTTTCTAAACTCTTTGAAAGAGCATTTGGTCTTGGATCTTCCTAGGAAATCCTGTGCCACCCTCGTAATTACATTAGGCAGAGCCTTTGTTCTATAAGCCTGTTCGTGTGTGTGTGTGTGTGTGTGTGTGTGTGTGTGTGTGTGTGTGTGTGTGTGTGTGTGTGTGTGTGTGTGTCATAAATGTAATTGCACATGTCACGTGTGACCCTCCTCAGATCTACCTGCCTCTGTATTATCCTGTTCGATTATTAAGAACAGCATCACTGTTTTTCCAGCCCTCTGGTTGGGATTCATTCTAGCACCACTGAGCACGACTGCCATTTGAACCAGGGTTTGTCAGTGCGGCTTTATCATTTAGGCTCTGTGAGGGTTCTATGTGGTTGTGTGGATGTCCATACATTCTGCTACTGGTAATTGTTGCTTGATTTGAGAGTTATTTATGCTGTTAGAGTGAAGATTGAGGTGCTACAGTCATGACTGATTCAGTGTATCTGGCCACTGTCTGATGAAAGCGTTCTGGTTAATGGCATAGCAATCTTTGTGCTTACTGGAGGTGAGAACAAGATGTTGAAACCAAAGTATACCCAATGACTATGTATTAAAGATGCTCTCAGAACAACACAAAACCAATATCTCCTAAATGATACATTTGAATGGACGTTTCTCTAAAATAAGATACATTATTATTATTAATAATAACAAAAATAAATAAGAATTTAATCATTTTGGAGCATCTCGATTGGTCCGTTCATCATGAAAGTCTGATACTATATAAAGGACAACTGTCTGATTCACATTGCTGATTGCAATGCAATATGATGTTAACTCCACCCATTCCCATGCACTTCAATGGCAAAACTGCCCACATTTAATCGCCTCTGTACTGCATTTCTGTGTATTACTGTGTTAGTCATGCCTGTGTTAATATTGGCTCAATTCTTTTTCCTCCAGTTGTTTTTCTAAAAGCTATTCAGCTTTGTTCATAAGTTGGCAGGGCTTTCATAAGACGGCGAGGTTAAGCTGAGGAATTAAATGATTGACAGCCTTGGTGACCAGAGACAATATGATTTGAGAGGGCAGTCCTAGGCTTCCATGCACTGTGGGTGGGTCTGCCGCCACCTCTGGTCTCTACTGCGCAGACAATGGTTGCAAAAATTGACAACATGGTGGACAAGGTTCATTTTTATGGAACGGAAAGCTGTGAAACCATAAAGCCCATCTGTAATATAAAGTCTTGTTTACCCATCAGCCATAACATTAGAAGGTAGAAGTTTACATCACAAGGTAAATGTAGCACAATTCTGACCAAATTATGACTCTCAGTTAATCAGGGAAGTTATAATCATGACACCAAAGCTTAATTTTTACCACTTTATGTGGTAAACCAACCAACTATACTAACCAACCAGTAGTTAGTCACGGTGATACTCTGATTTGAAAGTCTGCTCCCAATCCTGAGGGTACCCTTACTACCCTTTGTTAGAAATTCAGCATACAGCAGTCAGGAGACTGGAGGTTCAGATCGTGGGTTTATTCAGGTGCAGACAGAGAAGCATATATGGACACAGCTTAGTTGGTCAGTAGTCTGGTCGGTCTCTCAGTTCGGCTTGCTAGTTTGTAGTCTGATTTGCATCCAGTCTGAAGTCAGCTCAGTCTGATCCACTCTGCAAGTCCTTCCAGTCTGAATCCAGTCTGAGGGATTTTAGGAGGACCTTATATACATGGTGGAAGAGGGGTAAATAGGGGATGAAGGTGAGGTCACTTAGGGTAATACACAAAAGTGTATTGATCTAAGACAGTCTTTGGCGAAAGGGGCATATTTCTCTCACCTTATATAAATAGTTACTATGCAGCATTGTCAACCGGGGGAGAAACCAACAGAAAACAGTAATCTCCACACTAGAGAGCAGCAATGACAAAGAATTGCTGTTCAAGAAAACCGCCATAAAGAGGGAATCACATTCTTTTGCCAAAAAGCAATGAAGATTATGGATCCAGCACTGAGAACCAATTTCTTGTAGGTAATCAGCACGGTCCAGGCTACCAAGGCTTCCAAGGTAATCTATGCCAGTCATTTCCTAATTGTACACTGTTAAAACAAGCTCCTTGAGGAACTTTTATAGCTTCTTCAGTTAGAAACTGCGGAGGAACCTCTTAAGGTGCTTTCAAGAAACCTTTGTTCAAAAGCCTCTTGAATGAAGTAACACCACATAACAGAGTTTAATTTAAAAACAAAATGTCGCAGGTTTCAGTGTAAATGTCTTTCTGTGTATGTATGTACACTACTGGTATCCCAATTATACTGGTTGAGTCCTGCATTGTGATAATGGTGATGGAGCCTCTGCTGCACCTGTCTGAGGTGAGGTGTGTTTGTGCTGTGTCCTGACCCTAATCCTGTCACAGTGTAGCACAAGCTGGGCCTCCAGTGTCTTTGACATTGAGGATTAGCCCAACACTGGTTCAGGACAGAGACGCAGACAGTCTAGCTCTGTTTCCGTTACAAAAACCCACTCAAAAGCCTTTCGTTCTGATGTGATGTAATGTTCTCTGCTAGCAAGAACCCTTAGGCTTCAATGTTACACAATAGTTATCACAACATTTCAGACATTGGTGTGACACTCAGTCAGCCGCATGTTGCTATGCAGTTTAAGCATATGACACATGAGCAGGGAAAGTCATTTTGAAGCATTTTTATTATGGTTGAAATTAGCTTTTCCCAGAAAATATGGTTTTATGGTATCACAGTATTCTCAGTTCATCTTATTATTATCACTTGTAAAGACCCTGAAAGAAATGATAATAATTACTTGGTTCAACAAGCATTTTAATGAATAGATAAATCAATAAATAACAAATCCAAAGATGATTATTTTATCTATTATTCGACTGATATTTTGGTACTTAAAACTCTAATAATAGTAAGAAATTGGTGGGATTCTTTGCTTTTTATTAATTGGAATATTAAGCAAAAGTACCGCTGGGTGATATATTGATATTTGTTACTATATTGGGATATAAACAGAGCGTGATATTGTTTATAATGAGTTTCAAAGTTGATAATTCTGTTCAGATTTGAGGAAAAAAAAATTCTTGCTCTCTTGCTCTGCTCCACCACCTGCTCTCAGCTCCTCCTCTACTCTGCTACTCTCTGCCTTGTCACACATACACACACACACACACACACACACACACACACACACACACCATAAAGGGGGTATAAGATGATTTAGTGTGTATAAAGAAGAAATTAAGATAAAATGTCAGTGTTTAAATATAGTAAAAAAGGCGGAAGTTGGATTTCATGGTATGTTCTAGTTTTTGGTATGATAATCTGTACAGCACAGCAACCCTAACTTCCTTTGCTTCGTTTATCATGAAATTGTGATACAATATAGAGAACAACTGCCTGAATACTTCAAAATAGCACATTATGCTCCACTTACTTCTCTCAACGTATTTCTGTATCAATCCACTTTACTCACTTATAGCACAGTAACAGCCAAGAGCTGTTCAGAGATCATCACATCTGTGCTAATTAATATCTCTGGAATAGTCTGAACTGACCTAATCTATATGTCAGTGCTTTTGTGATTAGCTGTTGAATCAGGGTTCTCTTTTATGAATCAGAGAAACTTTTTGATCAAATCCAACAAAACTCAAATTAATGCTGCTCAGTCTTTAACCATGTCAGGTTTAGTTCACACAATGTCTTTTAATGAATTAACACTTATCATGACATGTTATAATTATACCTGTTATTATTAATTACTTGAGTATGAGATCAGTAATGGGCCAACAAAGAATGTAATAATTACATTATTGATGTATTGTACAATGAGTGGACATGACCTCAATCGTTTTTGCTGACCTTATGTTTTTCTTAGTGAGAAGAGCCCATTAATGCGAATGAGCCGGAACGTCATCTTTGATTAAAAACAGGTTTTATATTATATATGTTTTATGTATTTTGGGATATTTTTGAAACTTTATTTAAGTTCCAAATTCTGAATATAATTTAACGTTAAATGGTGCATTATTATATTATCATTACATCAGTAGCCATTTTGGTTCAAAAATGACAATAATATCATTTAGCAATAATTTCTGGGACAAAATATTGTATAAACAAAAGCAGTTCTCATGACAGGCCTGCAATCCTGTAACAGATCTAACCTGAAATAGCTCATAATGAAGCTGGGCATGGTAGCTTACTTGTAGATGGTCATTTTGCGTCCTTCAAGTAAAAATAGTTTAAAAAACACGCCAATTTCAGCATCATTAAAAAAGTGCAAACATGCTTTCTGCCATCTCTAACAACAATCAAGATAAATGAGTTACATAGTGCCTGATTATAAAAAAGACCTTGTGAGTGTAATTTAGACGTGTTCAATAGTCCAGAATCATTAATAGATAAATACAGTATGAACACAGCATTGCTGAGGATTGTATTCAGTGATGAGCATTAGTGGGGTCAGGATGTTGGATGATCACCACCCCACCTAATTCCCAGCTCCCCAACTCATCCCACATCTGAGAAGTACTGGATGGAGCACAAGCATTCCGGAGAACACAGTCCCACTGTTCCACAGGTCAGTGCTGGGGGCTTTATACACCTCTAACCCATACCTGGCATTAGGCGTGGTGCCCAAAGGTTTGTGTTAATCTGCTCCAGAGAGTCCTATTCTATTGGCCATATATCTGCACAGACAGTAGACAATCTGCATGAGTATTTGCACATCTGTGTCAGCAATGTCTGAATGCATTTATTTGAAGGGGTAAAGTCAAAGCAATGGTCAGTGCTGTATTGGATGGTCAGTGCTGTATTATATGTAGAGGCTGATATATATAATGTGTTAATATCCAAGAAAACAGATTCGGTAGTCCTTGACACGACTAAGTAGCATTTGGCCTGGTGCCGCCTTTCTCCTTTGCCGGTGTCCTTGGCACGTTATCTTCCTGTGCCCGCCCTGGCCAGGTCAGGGTGGAGCCCCAAAGCCTAATCCCATCTTCCGATTGGTCATCCCTGGCTTCCAATAACCACACTGTCTGAACAGACCGGTGGCTTCAGATTAGCAGCCTGTTTCCCAATCCTATTGAGTTTACCCTCTCTGTCCTGATCTGGTCACAAATAGAAAAGAAGTACGCAAAGCCTGTCAGTCCACCTGTGGGAGGTCTGTCATCTGAGGTGTGTATCTCCTTCTTTTGAATGTTATATTGTGTGGTTTTGGTTTAAGTGTCTTCTCTAAATGGACTATGGGAACTGACCTTGGCTTGACTTTTTAGATTGTTCTCAGAATCCAGAAGTTCCAGTGGCTGTACTCCTCTTGATTTGCTTGACCCGAGTTGGGTAGCCACGGTATTCTGTTTTGAAAAGCTGATTTGAAGCAGAAAATCCTCTCTCGTGATCAGAAGTTGTTTTTTTTTATCTGCATTATAAAGAGATTGCTGAACCGAACTGAACCAGGCATGTAATGAAGCCATCTGCCTGGCAGTAATGCCTTCAGTTCTCAGGCTCTATTCAGGGTTGTGAAGCTCCTAAAGCTTTTCTGAGCAGTACATCCAGTAGATGGTAGAGGTAGAACTGTGTGATGAGGACGACTAAGTACTAGTATTTCAATTATGTTGCTGTGACATCAGAAAATGGTAAAGGCTGATTAATGGTTTTGTGTTGAGCCAACACAGAGTCTATGCAAGTGACCTGCATCATTGTAAATGCTTACACTTGTGCGTTTGGGCGCCTGCGTTCCGTAATTACATTTACGCAAAAACACTCTGTCTGACCCTGCTATGTTTTCCGTGTTTACTTTCTTGGCGTACTACAAGCATCTGAAATTGAGTGGATTATATGTTGGAGTTTGAGCGAATAGTGGTTCCTTTCCTAACCAACCCCCGATTTGGAAGTGCCAATTAGAGTGCGCCAACTACCCACCCAGAAAGAGCATCTCTCTCGGACTCAGGCTGCCGATGGCAAGCAGTGTGACCCGGGATTCAAACCTGTGATCCTTGGATCGTAGTGTTAGTGCGTTAGACCAGTGAACCATTCCTAAAAATTCTGTGACATAAAAGAGAGAAGGGATTGGAGGAGATTGTTCATACAGACACAGAAGGAATTTTCTCTGCTTGTCAGGTCGGTGTGATGATTTCGGTTGTTGTCTGTGACCATTTATCTCATTAGTGTGCAAACAATCCATAGTCTAAGCTCGTCCAACTGAATTCAACTGTGGTGGCCTTCTGCAATATCAGAATTGCCAATATCACAGGAACATTGCACAGTAAATGGCTTCTTGTGCAACCCCGGTCAGAATGTCTTCTCTGTGCTACCCTTACTTGACCAGTAGTGTCTAGTGCACAAATGTGAATCTTGGGTTGGGTTGCTTGAGGTCACAAAATCTCTGCTTGTTGAAGCCCTACTGTTTGTATTCGCTCTATGTTCATGAAGGAGGGGGTTTGCAGGCCTCTGGGTCTTTTGTGCTAACCCTAATGCATGCAGACAGGCTGTGGCCGATCCGCAGGCAGTGCTGTTGGTTTATTTCTAATGAATAAAGTCAGGAGGAGCTATATTAGGATTAGGCATCTGTTGCCAAGGTAGAAGGGAGCAAATATAAGAACATGGCACCAATGAGAGCTTCCGAGGAACCTTCCAGCATAATCGTTGTGTTTCGACGTTTCTAATTTTGCTTCTGATGGACCTTCCAGAACAGTCGCTCTGTATGTTGGTGATTGTGTAGAAGAACAGGATGTTAAGAGGCTTTATTAAGCTCATAATCATGATGCTTGATGTTTTGGGTCCATTTGTTCAGAACATTCACTAATTGATATTGTATTTCTGCTGGAAATATGAAACTGTAGATGGGTATATGATGGGTATTGATCCATATGTTTGCATCATCATCGATCCATGAAGTTATGAAGCAACAGCAGTTTATTATACTGTATTAAATTATTAGCAGAGCCGTGTCAGTATTTGCCTCAAAACACTTTAGACCAGGAGATCTAATCTAGGATCAAGTATCCTCACGTTTTTTCCCGGCTTTAATCACTGTTTGGTAATCTCTGACCTGAACAGCTCACAGTCATCAGGGAACGTTCAATGCATCGTGAAATCCAAATCCACAAATCAGTTTAATCCAAGATATTGTTGCCCTCACGCAGAACAATTAACATTCAACGGAAGGTGGTTTAATACAATTTTAGCGCAAGTCAATTTGGAGCGTTTCTATTGGTTGGTTCATCATGAACTTCATGAATTTTTAGAAAGAACAATAAAACTTTTTAAAAACACTATTAAAAAACTGTAGATACACTCACAGAAATAGTTGCATTTCCTGTGCACGACTGCGAGTGTTGTGCCAGACTGTGGGTCATCTTCAGTGACAAGTCCCACTTTTGTCTTGGTGAAGACGACCAACGAATCCCTGTGGAGGCACCATGGTCATCGCAAAGATCGCTGTTTGTTGTCATACATCACACATCCAGAAGGTCTGGTGTCATGGTGTGGGGTACAATATCATACAGTGCAAGATGACCTTTGGTCTGCATTTCAGGGACTCTGACAGCCCAACATTATGTTAATGAGGTCCTGCAACCAGTGGTCCTACAGTGGGGAGAACAATATTTGATACACTGCTGATTTTTCAGGTTTTCCCACTTGCAAAGCATGTAGAAGACTGTAATTTTTATCATAGGTACTCTTCAACTGTGAGTGATGGAATCTAAAACAGAAATCCAGAAAAATACATTGTATGATTTTTAAATAATGAATTTCCATTTTATTGTGAGAAATAAGTATTTGATACACCAGAAAAAGAAACTTAATATTTGGTACAGAAATCTTTGTTTGCAATTACAGAGATGAGACCTTTCCTGTAGTTCTTGACAAGGTTTGCACACACTGCAGCAGGGATTTTGGCCCACTCCTCCATACAGATCTCCTCCAGAGCCTTCAGGTTTCGTGGCTGTCACTGGGCCACACGGACTTTAAGCTCCCTCCAAAGATTTTCTATTGGATTCAGGTCTGGAGACTGGCTAGGCCACTCCAGGACCTTAAGATGTTTCCTACGGAGCCACTCTTTAGTTGCCCTGGCTGTGTGTTTTGGGTCGTTCTCATGCTGGAAGACCCAGCCACGACCCATCTTCAGTGCTCTTACTGAGGGAAGGAGGTTGTTGGCCAAAATTTCACGATACATGGCCCCATCCATCCTTCCCACAATACGGTGCAGTCGTCCTGTCCCCTTTGCAGAAAAGCATCCCCAAAGAATGATGCTTCCACTGCCATGCTTCACGGTTGGGATGGTGTTCTTGGGGTTGTACTCATCATTCTTCTTCCTCCAAATATGACGAGTGGAGTTTAAACCAAAAAGTTCTATTTTTGTCTCATCAGACCACATGACCTTCTCCCATTCCTCCTCTGGAGCATTCAGATGGTCATTTGCAAAGTTCAGACGGGCTTTGACATGCGTTGGCTTGAGGAAGGGCACCTTGCGTGCACTGCAGGATTTCAATCCTTGAGGGCGTAGAGTGTTACTGATTGTTTTCTTTGAGACTGTGGTCCCAGCTCTATTCAGGTCATTGACCAGGTCCTACCGTGTAGTTCTGGGCTCATTCCTCACCTTCCTCAAGATCATTGATGCTCCACGAGGTGAGATCTTGCATGGCGCCCCAGACCGAGGGAGATTTTCCGTTATTTTGCATTTCTTCCATTTTCTAATAATTGCACCAACAGTTGTTGCCTTCTCACCAAGCTGCTTGCCTATTGTCCTGTAGCCCATCCCAGCCTTGTGCAGGTCTACAATTTTATCCCTGATGTCCTTACACAGCTCTCTGGTCTTGGGCATTGTGGAGATGCTGGAGTCTGATTGATTGAGTGTGTGGACAGGTGTCTTTTATACAGGTAACGAGTTCAAACAGGTGCAGTTAATACAGGTAATGAGTGGAGAACAGGAGGGCTTCTTAAAGAAGAAGTAACATGTCTGTGAGAGCCAAAATTCTTACTGGTTGATAGATGATCAAATACTTATTTCTCACAATAAAATGGAAATTAATTATTTAAAAATCATACAATGTATTTTTCTGGATTTTTGTTTTAGATTCCATCACTCACAGTTGAAGAGTACCTATGATAAAAATTACAGTCTTCTACATGCTTTGCAAGTGGGAAAACCTGAAAAATCAGCAGTGTATCAAATACTTGTTCTCCCCACTGTACCTTTTCTGACCACATCATTTGGATCGGAACCTTTCACTTACTTGGATCTGAATGATATGAATCATTTGTTTTGATCAGAAAGATCGTGTATTTGGATCATATGGATCATTGTTAATCAGTGATTTGGAACAGTATGAATCTTGTGTTTGAATGTTTTGTGATCAGTATGAATCAGAACTTGAAAGCATATAAATAACTTGTTTGTTAGGAGTGAGTCAGTTATTTTATCACTTATCTAGATCACTTATGTGGGCCGGTATGATTCGGTTATTTTGATCACCATGAATCAATTATTACTATGAATCACTTGATTTAATCAGTATGAACGACTTGGTCGTGTCTTCTGTGTCCTGTTTAACATAGTGAGAATTGATGGTCACAGTCAGCCCCAAAGCTCACTGAATGACTCCAATGGATAATATCTCTTTAAAGCTTTGCTCTCAGTGCTGCTCCAGTGCTCATCCTGCTGTTAATGGATGCAGGTGGTGACTGCGTGACTGCGGTTGCATTAGCTTTTGCCTCATGTGTGTGGGCAGCGGTGCTGTGTGTTTGAAAGAGCCGGAGCGAAATCTGAGCAAAGAGCAAGGAACATGAATTATTCTCCTCAAAAGTACAGAATTTCAGTGCTTGACAGCTGCATTGTTATTGGATGACTCCGTTGTTGCATGACGGGGACACTCCATTGTCTCGTCTCCGCAGACGGCTACACCTGTCAGGGGCCCTCTTTGGCTGACAGCCAGCGCTTTGTTCAGCCGTCATGTTGATTGCTTTCAACATAGTCATAGATGTTATTGTCAGTGACAGTTCTGAGTTGTTTATGTTGGGTTTTTGTTGTTTTAGACGTGAACCAGCCTCATTCGCTCTCCAAGTCTTATTGTGAACGCCCAGAGCAGGCCTGAACGCTAATGCTCATGTTAATGCAAACCGCATATATTTGAGTCATAGCCTAGTTTTTGATTTTCATCATGCAGTGCGTCATGGCTTGAATCTAGAGCATCAGAAGTCTCCAAAGAATATTCCAGAAATAGCTGTGAGTGTCCTGCATTAGATAGAAGGATAGACTTTGCAGTGGACCATAAACCTTTTTACAAAAAGTAGGCTAGCCACAGCTTATATGTGTCTATGGCACATGTGCCTATATTTGTGTGTGTGTGTGTGTGTGTGTGTGTGTGTGTGTGTGTGTGTGTGTGTGTGTGTGTGTGCGTGTGCGTGTGTGTAAAATATTTGGATCTCAACACAGGGGGCGTTTGCTGACTGCAATGCTGAGAGCTGACCTAAAACCAGCCATCAACTATTCAGGCCGTCTTTTTATTTTTCCTCATTTCTCCTTCAGCATTCCATTACCACACCAGTACTTTTAGATTCTCGTTTCTCAGACAGGGACATCTTTCTACTGTCAAGACTAATGAACAACTTATTACTGATTTCCAACAGTTTTAAGCAGCAATGTTTAGGGCATCTGGTTTGATGACTCCTGGACACTTCCCTTATGAGGCCCTAGGGATGTGCACACTGGAAGATGGCCTGGGAACATCTTTGCTTAGGCTGCTGCCTCCATGACCCGGAGCCTAGATAAGCAGTGTTTGGAGACTGGCTGCCGTTAACAGTCTCGTTTTTAATTAACAGTCATTGACAAAGAACTAATTCAACCATCTGATTCAGTATCTCAGACCAGCATGCAGTTGTGTCTCAGGCAGGTGTGGTTTGATAAGGCACTGGGTTTGGCACACGAGGGTGTAAAATGCATCTCTTACTTTTGAATTGATGGAAAATGTATGACATTTAAAATTTTGGATTCAATTATCAACAAAAAAAAACTTCTTCTGAATATTTTGTGAGCTGTGCTGGTTTATCATCATTCACACTGAAAGTTTCATTCACTTCTAATTGTTGCTTAACAGTGAATTGTCAAATGTTCCCAATGAGTACTTAGTAGGGGTTTTAGAAAATATCAATACACTTGAGTATTGTGATATTAAATTTTGTGATCAATTCTTAAATGTTTAATTCAGATTTCTGTCTGTCATCAACTTTACCGAATAATCCAGCTCGGTTAAAATCCACTGAAAAATGGCTAAAGACAAACTCGCAAACTCGAAAATTACAATACCTAGCATCTTTGATGCTCCTCTATAAATACTGTATAATGATGTGAAAGTACATGAAGTTATTTAGCAAAATTGGCCCAGGGGGTATAAAAGTTGCAGTATATTGAGTAGGTAACATCACTGTATCTTGCAATAAATCGAATCGTGACAGTGTATCGTGATATAATCATTATCATATAACCAAATTATTGCCAGTACACAGCCCTAATTGTTGGTGGCCTTCAACTGGCCCACACTGCAAAAAATCTGAAACTGTGGAGGAACTTCTTAAGGTGCATCAAGGAACCTTTAGGAACCCCTTGTACTTTTATTATCAAAGTGTAAAATGTCAAGGAACATGTACATTTTACAGTGCAGGCATGATTTTAATGGCTTAGTAATCTTAGACTATGACTAATATTTATATTTCATAATTTACATAACTTTAATACGAATGTATCTTATTATGATTCATTTGGGACAATATTGAATTCACAAGTAAACAGATAATGGAATGTTGACATTAATATAATGCATGTTTTCATGTTTGTAATTATTTTTTATTGTATCAAAAAAACATGAAATTGAAAGACTGTATTATATGAAATACTGATTTTTGTGAATCGTTAAGGGATAGGGCTGAATGAATGAGAATGGGGAAAAATACTTTGTCGCTTGTTAGGTTATATTGGTTAGATTATATTGGTACATATTGCCAACACATGGGTGAGTCAATAATTTGACATAATACTGAAATAGTTAATATTATGAAATCTTTATGTTAGTGTTCAGAGTGGGCTGGTTGTTTTGTGCAGCTGGGGATTTCATAAACACTACGATTCACAGGGAAGAGACCTGTCAACTAGTGAGTAGTGAGGGATATTTGTATGTTTTATTCATGCCAGCGAAGATGTGTTGCTCTGCCTGTAGGATCTGTCCCTTAATGAAATTTAGCTGTACACTCCGGATCATAAAGCAGACTCATAGGCTCTTAACTCGAACAACATCTCAGTGCTGTGCGTTTTGCATATTCCAGAAATGTAGACTAAAGATCAAAAACCTCTTTAGGAGGCAAGTTTCTTAATGACTGCTGTCTTGAAATTTACAGGAGCCTTTAAAGAACCTTAAGGTCTTGAAGATTGA
Source organism: Acestrorhynchus altus (assembly GCA_034509495.1). NCBI lineage: Eukaryota > Metazoa > Chordata > Actinopteri > Characiformes > Acestrorhynchidae > Acestrorhynchus > Acestrorhynchus altus. Next base: position 21,902,836 of record CM067502.1, read on the forward strand.
TGAGGCCAACTTCAAACCAAAGGACCAAAGTCCGGGTTAGTGAATGTGGGACCATCATTCCCGATGAACACAGCTCAATCCTGGGCTTTCTACCATTTTAGCTCAAGCCATTTGAACATCAGCAGTGTGTCAGCTTTTCCCAATTTGTTGATGTTTTCATAGTTTGATGTACATTTATTCACCAAAAAGTATTTCTAGAAGACAGTCACAATTGCCAGATATTGCTATTTTCAGGAGACCCTGGACTACTCAAATATTTCTTCATTTGAAATGTAAATATTGACCATGAATTTGACCGTGTTATGATAAAATATGCCTACAATAATTATAATTTATTTACTTATAAGGCCTAAACACGTTACATCTCAGAAACCCTGTTGGAAATTTATCATCCAGAGAGTTTTTGAGCTGACAATGCAATATTTTTAATGAATTATTAGTCATTTTTAAATGATTTGTTATGATATTTATAATAATAATGCTTCAAAATACTTGACAGTGGTCCAAATCAAATAAAATTAAATAAAAAAACAGATTGCCAGAATGCCATTTATTATTTTTGATAATTAGGTATGTTTCTGTATTTTCCCCTCTTAGTACTTTAGTTCTGAAATTTGAACACACTCATTTGAAATGTTTTCCCCTCTCACTGATCAGCTGGAGTCCTTTTTCAGGTTGAGTAGAGCAGTAGCATGCTCTGAATGGCTGCTTTGGAATTTAATTCAAATGGAAAGGAGTGAATTGTAGCTGTTTTCAGAGCCGGATTTGTCTCTAATAAGTGTATGTGTGTATGTGTGTCCACATGAGAACCAGACCTAATATTAAACACTCCCTTGCTTTCAATTATATGTCTGGAGGTTTTTAGTTTAAAGAGAGACTGTTGGTCTATTGTTGAACGCCCAGCCCTGTGGACTGCTCACACTAAAGTGAGCTGTTTGAGAGGGAGATCAAATGCTTTTTGTGTTCTTCACATTTTCCCCCAAAGCCATCTGTTCCTCCTGGCTGAGTCTGATCTCAGATCTCCCTCTACTCATTACACATGTTTTCTTACTGTCTGTGAGGAGTGGAATATAATGGACATGGGACTGTTTGTACTTTTTTCATTAAGAAAGGCAATATAAGGAAGTATATGTAATAAGGAAGTATAAGGAAGTATATCAGATTGTAAGTTTGGGAATGACCACACCTGTATAAGGTGAGGTGAGTGAGGCTGAACACTGGCCAGCAATGGTAATTTGGGACATTCCATTTCCAAAGTGTGGAAATGTTACATTCCTTGGTCTCATGTCATAGAAACAATTCTAGACAAATTGTTGCTGCTGAAATTTCAAATCATTACATACATGAAGACGATGAAGGGCTACAGATGGTCAGTGAGCAATGAAATGTGGACAAGTGAACCTAACACATGCCATGAGAATACACCCCACACCAGTATGGAACCACTGACTGCACAGTGCCTTGTTGACAACTGGGGTCCATAGCTTCATGGGGTCCTATTGATACCATGACTCATTGAATTTAAATATCTGTATGAGTTCATGTATGAAAATGTATTTGTGCCTACATTTTGGTTTGCTTGTAAGAACTAGAAACACTGTAAATCTCAAATGCTGCTGGAAAACGATGTAGACTGAAAATGCTAGAATTTTGATAAGCTTTTTGTAATGATTAGATTGACAAAGATATTTATAATAAGTTGTTCACCATACTTGACTGTGGTCCAAATAAATTTAAAAACAACCTGAACCAGAACCTTTATTTTTTTGTTATTTGTGTATCATTATTATACTTTCTCAGAACTTCAATTTTGAAATTAAAGCACATTTTGAGCAAACAGGGCCTCCCTTCTCACTTTTATTAACCTTTACACATTAGCCTTGCCCTCTCTCTGGACAGTCAGAGTCTGCATGCAGGTTGAGCGTGTACATGTGGACAGAGTATTAAACATGCCCTGGAAGGCTTCTTTGGGATTTATGGATTTGATAAACCTGGAAATGAGATAAGATTTAAGTCTTGCTGTTTGTTATGATATATGTATCCTGTCTGTAGGTTACTCTAATCACAGGTTCTAAGAGTTCATCAGTTCACTTAACCAAAGTTGTGATTGGTCAGGATGCTCACAGCACACAGTAAAAGGAACTGTGATTGGTTAGAGGGCTTATTTGCATATTTTAACCTTTTGATAAAAGTGTAAAGGCCAGCATCACCATAAAGACCAAGAAACACTGCGTTGAGCAGCATTATTTAATGGCGTGTTGTTTTAATGCAGACATTTAACCAAGCTGGTATACTGGCTAGAAAACCTCTTTCTGAAGAACTCTTTCAATGTCTCTGGGGAGGGTTGTGTGTGTGTGTGTGTGTGTGTGTGTGTGTGTGTGTGTGTGTGTGTGTGTGTGTGTGCCTGTTGTGGAGGAAGCCAGAGCCCCTCACGCTCGAGCACGTGTTTTAAAAAAAAGACAGACAAGAAAAAAATAAGCTAAAATCACATCAGCTTGAGCTGTCTGGCTGTCAAGCTGTCAGGCTAGATTTCAAATATGCTGACCACATACACACACGCACACACACACACACACACACACACATACAGTAGGCTCTACTGAGTAATCATTACTTTGCATAGAGGTTTGTTTTGCTGCAGTGCTTTCTGGGTACAGACGGCATTCTGATTTCTGTCAGTGGCTTTGGCAAGCAAATAAGCCCCCCACCCAGTCAATGTTTTTATTCTATAAGCAGAGCACGCTGACCATAGTTCAGAATGTGTTTACGGGTAGTCAGGCGAAGCCAGTTTTTAATGGAATTCAGCACACATTTTTTGTTTGGTCAAAACAAAGGCCAGACATCATCTATATCACATTATTGAATCACAAATGAGTTGCACTACATCGAATTATGTCCATGTTGTTTTGATGGTGCATTTGTGCAGTTTTGCTGACAATAAACTGTGTTTTTGTGTTTAACACTATAGCTGTATTAAGACTTTCCATACAGTCTACAGCCAATCCAGGTACACTATATGGACGAAATTGTTAAGTCACCTGCGAGGATGGACTGGCCTTCAGGAAAATAGGAAAAATTGATGGACCACCCCCGACGGCTAATAAAAAGAAACTGATCTATATGTTTATCAATCAAAACGGAACCTGACCATTGAAGATCAGTGTGAAAAGAGGATAAACAAAGTATGGACTACAGTCTATAACTATAGATCTACAAAATGCTCCTGTATGGTCAGTGAAGCTAATAAAAAGGTCACTTTACAGAAGGTTCATAGCCTTCTATGTTAACAGATGCACAATTGGCTCACGGCAAAGACAAAACCAGGCTGAAATAGACGCTAACATGGTGCATGCAGGATCCAACACAGTGTCCTTGGTGTGTCTTTCAGTCACTCCCCCCTGTGTGAGGAGCTGTGTGAGCCGTGCTGAGTGCTCCTGATGCTGAATTACTGTATTTGTCACTTCCTCTGTGTCAGCGCTGTCCTTTTGCACCTGAACGGGAATTTACATCAAGCTTTTAATGTTATAAACTGAGTGTATTTCTGGCTGAAGTGTGAGTTTGGGCTTTGGAAATAACCTGTTTGTTTGTTTGTTTGCTTGTTTGTTTCAGACACTGCTGCTAAGAAGGCCTACATTACAGAGGTGAGAGTTAATAATTCAAATAGTTTTACTGGAATTACCTGTGCTTAAATGTGCTGCACTATATTGTAATATCTAATAATGGAAGCTAATGAGCAGAAACTGAAGTGTTTCTTTTTAAAACTGCTTCCAACTCGGTTAAATAAGCACTCAATACTAGTTTGGGTCAGGTGGTATTATTCTTTTTAAACCTTATTGTGGTGGGTGATACTACCATTAGATGTTGCATTAGATGTTAATTATCTTCTTCTTTTTAGTCGTTAGTTTGATGTTTACCATCATACTGCCCAACACTAAAAAATACTATGTATGTTGCTATGTACTATGTAAAAACGAGGTATTCCAATTGTCTCTCTGCATACTTTTTAACTTCTCCCTGTGGCCAAGACCACCACAGAGCAGGTATCATGTGGGTGGTTGATCATTCTCAGCACTATAGTGACACAGTCGTGGTGGTGTAGTGTTGGTATGAGTGGATCATACACAGCAGGGCTGCTGGAGTGTTTATATACGGTGTCCACTCTACTAGGCGCTCATACATTGTTCCTCCACCTTGCAGATGTAAACTCAGCAACAGAAGCTCATCTGTTTGTGCACAGTTTGTGCTGATAATCCTCTAGTGCTTCATCATTGCTCACAGGATGCGGCCAAAAGGCAAATCTCAGGGTTTAAACACTCCAGCAGTACTGCTGTGTCTGATCCACTTGTACCACCATGTCAGTGTCACTGCAGTGCTGAGAATGACAAACCACCCACACAATACCTGCTCTGTGGTGGTCCTGTGGGGTCCTGAGCATTGAAGATCAAAGTGAAAGGCTGACAAAGTATGCAGAGAATCAGATGGATCTACAAAGTGCTCCTGTATAGTAAGAGGACCTGATAACAGCTCTTAAAAAGGCAAATAAATGGTTAAACGGTTGTTATTTACACAGAGTAAAATACGGCCATCCACAAATTCTCTCTCTATGTCACTCTCTTAGATGCCCTCCTCATCCAGCCACTCAGGTTCTGGCCCTGAGAAGAAGATCGGCCACCGGAGGGTGGATGCATCAGGGGAGACTACCTACAAAAAGGTACACACACTCATACACACAGATTCATTCCCATTAGATCCCTTATATTTATATTTGGCACTCCTTTCCCTCTCCATTCTCCCTTTCTTTTACCTCCTACAGAAAGCCTACTTATGACGATCGAGTATTGTTCATGTTTATTATTTATGTAACTCTATGACTTTTCCAGTAAAGCTCAACTCAAATCCTGTATCAGTATATCATCTTGAATTTGACCCTATTAAAGCAACATTATGCAGAATGTTACCTTAAAATAACAGCTTCAAAATAATGTTGCTGGTCCCCTGACTTGAAATATGGAGGTTAGCACCAATCTCATTGCTACTCCAGGCTCAGCATGCTGTTAACTGCACTATACAACTTTGGTTGCAGCAGACAGGACAACCTTGCAAAACTGTTGTAACACTTCAGAGTCATATATGTGTAAAAGTGCACAATTCTTTCACTTTCAGTGACGACACGTTAATATACGATACATATACATACTGCTGTTCTTGTATTTTTATTTTTATTAAGGTTGTAATTCATATCAGTGAATCTGAACTAATTACACTTCCTGACTGTAGGGGGAGCCCAGGAGTAAGAAATACCAATTCTTGCATAATGCTGCTTTAGTACGTTACTCTAAATTACTGCATATCACCATGGTTAATTATTGGTTAGTTTAAGGCCTGAGTAACATTGGAAATGCTGCAGTACCAATTCTGGCAATGCTTAAAGGCATCAGAAGCTTGACCCCCTTGTCTGTGTTTGACCCCCAGACAACCTCCTCTGCCCTGAAAGGTGCCATCCAGCTGGGCATTGGCTATACTGTGGGCAACCTGAGCTCCAAGCCTGAGCGGGATGTGCTCATGCAGGATTTCTATGTGGTGGAGAGCATCTTCTTTCCGAGGTACAGTATATGAGTGTGAGTGTGTGGGTGAGTGTGGGTGTGTGTTAGTTACACACTCATAGACAGAAGTACTGTTGTTTCGAGTGCTTTCAGTGAAAATGATATCAGATCTGAGGGGATCAGCTAACTGCCTAATCTCTAATCCACCCTCTCTCACTCTTGTTTTTGCTTTCTATCTCTGTCGATGTTTCTTGCACTCGTTCACTCTTGTTCACTCTCTCTCACTGTCTCCATCTTTCTCAGTGAGGGCAGCAACTTGACTCCAGCACACCACTACCCAGACTTCAGGTTTAAAACCTATGCCCCTGTGGCGTTCCGCTACTTCAGAGAACTCTTTGGGATTCGACCCGATGACTACCTGGTGAGACACAGCCTCTACCCTCTTCTGACCAGTCAGCATATCTGTAAACCTACAATTTGGCTGTCATTTAAGGAGGATTATTCCATTTTGGTCATGGAATAGCAGCTTAAAAATAAAGATAAATAAAATTAAATTAATAAAATTCATGAAAGTGGTCTGTAATACATTTTAGAACAAAATCCTTAAACTGTTACCATTTAAAATATGCATCCATCAAAACTGTACATGCATAAAGTAATTGAGTAAATATATATACAGTGGGATAAAAAAGTATTTGATACACTGCCGATTTTGCAAGTTTTCTCACCTACAGAAAATGGAGAGGTCGGGTCAAAGAGAAAGAATAAAAAAATCGAGAAAATCACATTGGTACAGAAACAGAGGTCAGACACACTGCAGCAGAGATTTTGGCCACTCCTCCATGCAGATCTTCTCTAGATCTTTCAGGTTTTGGGGTTGTCACTGGGCAACATTTAGTTTCAGCTTCCTCCAAAGATTTTCTATTGGGTTCAGGTCTGGAGACTGGCTAGACCACACTAGGACCAGTCTTTCAGACTGTGGTCCCAGCTGTCTTCGGGTCATTGACAAGGTCCTTCCATGTAGTTCTGGGATGATTCCTGACCTTTTACTTTACTACAGGTATCAAGTTCAAAAAGGTTTGTGTAATACAGGTAATGAGTTTAGAATAGGAGGCCTTCTTAAAGAAAAGCTAACATGTCTGTGAGATCCAGAATTCCTGCTGGTTGGTGGGTGTTCAAATACTTATATCATGCAATTAATTTTTAGATTCTGTGTCTCACAGTTGAAGTGTACCTAAAAATTACAGACCTCTCCATACTTGCAAAATAGGCAGTGTATCAAATACTTATTTTCCTCGCTGTACTTGTTACCCAACTCTTAGTTTAAGAGAGGATAAGACCTCACAAAACTTAAACTAGCTAATTTTAGAAACAGTCATTGTGCCACATTTGGTACACATTTGCATAGCAGATTGGTGTGTGTGTGTGTGTGTGTGTGTGTGTGTGTGTGTGTGTGTGTGTGTGTGTGTGTGTGAGGGCTGATGGAAGATCGCCACACCACACTGCCATCTGGGCAGAGAGAGGGGGCTTGAGTCATTCCTCTGGCAAAGGTGTATCGTCTGCAGAGAAACACACTGAATGAGTCAGTGTTAGTAATGCATCATTTTAGATATTTTGGATTTGGGCCAATATTATTCATATGGGCATGGTTTTTATAGCTATTATTTTTTAGGGTAAATATGGGCCACATAGTGGCTCAGATTTGCCAGCTTAAAACTTAATTTTTTGTGATCCTTTAACTACATGAAAACAACCATCTTACGAATCTACCAGCTAAATCCTGATATTAAACTAAATATATGCATTATGCAACTGGACTAGTACTGATATCATATGGCTCTTGTGCATGAGAGTTGCAGTAGGACATTTTGTCCCTTTCTCCTTAATGAGGAAAGTTGAGTTGGACTGATGTAGAAGTGGCATTGAATTCCAGTCTGAGTCGCATTGCTGTGAATCAGATATACATTGGATTTCAAATCAGAACAGAAAATATTTGATTCATTGTGTATTTTTGCTGTTTACACTTTCACATAATGACATGTCAAAATGTCCCAGTGGAACTATAAGGTTCTGTCTGACTTTTTTTTTTTTTTATCAAAATGTAGTTATTTACATATTACACCATCTGGATGTGTTACAGTGCCTTGATGTGTTTAATTACAACAGCAGCACAACTGATTTAACATCACTAAGCACCAATATACCTAACCAGGTGTTGCATGAGAAGTGGATGGATGGATGGATGGATGGATGGATGGATGGATGGATGTATGGATGGATGGATGGATGGATGGATGGATGGATTGATGGATGGATGGATGGATGGATGGATGGATGGATGGATAGATAGATAGATAGATAGATAGATAGATAGATAGATAGATAGATAGATAGATAGATAGATAGATAGATAGATAGATAGATAGATAGATAGAATTGGACACCCATAGGGAGGGCTGTGGAGATGGTTGCATGAACACAGTGATGGAAAACCAAATATCAGTGTTTTCCTGAGGTAATAAACACTCATTTGCACAGGGTGCCTAAACCGTTTACACAGTACTGTATGTCAGTGTCACTATAAACACTTTAATGCTCAAAATCTGAAAACTGCTCAGGATGCAGATAGAACCTTATAGCTCCAAGGGGACGGTATGATGTTTTTTTGGCACTATAGCTGCAAGGCTGAAACTGTTTGAAGCTAACATCACATAAAGTAATTATAATGATTGAAGTAATCCTAGAAATTACTTATAACTACTTATAAATATACACATTTTTCATAAGGACAAATTGTATTTCATTTTTCAAGCTGATTTTCTTGTTTTGTTTAAGGGTGGGACTTAATCTGTGAGCAGCAAGCTGATTGGCTCTTTTTTGTTGAAAGGTGTTGAAGCTCTATTTTATTGCAGAGAATTATTATTTTTAATTTTCCGTGGAGCTGCAAGAGGGCCGTACAGGAGCCACATGTTTCTGACCCCTGAAGATAGCAGTGAAAATTGTATTTTATGTGTTTAAAAAATTAAACCTGGCTTTGGAAGCATTAGCTAAAGTGCAGAGCTGAACTGCTGACTACATATGCTTAATGACATTAAACAATCAACAGAATAATACACGAGGAAAAAGAGCATCTGAACAAAAACAGTTCTGGATTACTGGATCACTAGAACTGTTTTCACTCTAGATCAGTTTAAATGGCATTTTAAGGATGAAACAACCAAAAGATCAGGGCTGAGATTCCAGAAAGCACAAAGATGATTCTTAAAGGAGTAATTTGGTGTAAAATCATATAAATAATTCTAATAATATTCAACATATAAATAAAGTACATTTTTCTTTTCAAATCTTTTCAAATGCAAAGATTAAAAAGAACCGACTCAAACTGAAATGGTGCAATGAATGGTTTCCTAAATATCCATAGAACCAATTAGGTGGTTTGATTTACTGGACGATGTTATGGCCCTTCATGACTGCATGTGTCCATTATAATACAGTTTTATAAACGCTGCTGCATTGTCAATTTTGCCTTCGGGAAAAGGAGAACAAAGACCAATATTGGCAGGAAAATGCTTGATCCTAGAATCATTTTACAGGACGTTTATAGCACAGTGCCAAGATGAAAGGAACAAATGTGTCCTTTATGGGTGGATCTATAATAATGATTTGAGAGGCCGTAGAATCTAAATGTGGATAAAGCTGCGTAATGCAGGATGGATCTATTCTGGGAATATTAGGGTGTGCAGTGTGTGTGTGTGTGTGTGTGTGTGTGTGTGTGTGTGTGTGTGTGTGTGTGTGTGTGTGTGTGTGTGTGTGTGTGTGTGTGTGTGCGTGCGTGCGTGCATGCCTGTACGAAACTATAATCCCACACACACCGTACCTGGGCCAGAAGGGGATTACCATACTAATGCTGTCCCTGTTAAACCCTGCACTGACAATGACAGGTACCCTGTTCCTGATTAAAACACACTGTGTGTGTGTGTGTGTGTGTGTGTGTGTGTGTGTGTGTGTGTGTGTGTGTGTGTGTGTGTGTGTTTGTGTGTTTGTCTCTCTTTCTCCAGTACTCTCTGTGCAATGAGCCGCTGATTGAACTTTCCAACCCTGGAGCCAGCGGTTCCATTTTCTATGTCACCCGTGATGACGAGTTCATCATCAAAACCGTCCAGCACAAGGAGGCAGAGTTTCTGCAGAAACTGCTTCCAGGATATTACATGGTGAGTCCAATACAACAATAATAATAAGTTGTTAATCTATGTTCTGTATGGAATGTGCAGATTCGATATGTTGTCCCCTTGTGGAAAAGCATGTCATGCCTACTATAGATGTACGCATGGTGCCAGTGGGTGGCAGATTTAAAGCCCTTGTCTACTCATTCATTGTATCTTTGCTCTGCTTCTTCAAGAAACAGATATGGTTAAAACTGACAGACTGGTTGCATATTTTCTATTGGAATGCACAGTGAAATCCAGTGTACTCGGGAATATTTCTGTAACATTGATTTCAGGTCATACAATGCACACACATCACCGGGTAAAAAAGGTTACTGTATTGTCTGGTATTGGATTACAAGCTACAAATGTTAGCGAATCTGCTTTATGAGAATCAGAACTATGCACTACATATGTAATTTGGCCAGTAAATGTTGGATTCCCTTCAAAATCTGTCATTTAACATGTCTGTTGTGTCATAAACCCTTGAAGAGTCTGCAGTCAGCTGTTTGTCTTCTAGCCTCGACTTCTCTGACAGTGGCCAGACTGTGTCTAATTAGGTGGGTGTAGAATGTTTTGATATTTTGAAGTGAGTAGCATGGTGTGGGCGGAGGTGCAAACGAGTCAGTGTCAGAGTCTGCCTCACAATTCAACAGACTCTTCCAGAGTTTTTCCTCCACTTCATTAAGAGGAGTCAGAGTGGCCTTGCTGGTGTGGTTTGTTAACAGGGCTGAGTGTATGCTGGGTGTAGACCAGACTTACCATCCACTCTCTTCGATCAGCACCCTTCTAATGAATGCATTCATCTACTTTAAGTTGTACCCATTGCTGACATAGATGTGCAAATGTACACACACACAGCTGATCTAGTGCCTGTAATGAAATAGTGCTAGTATTAATAGAATATGACTTTCTAGAGCAGATGAACACGAATTTATTAGCATCATGCCTAATGCCATACATCAGCAGGGGTGTCACCTGGCATGGGCTTCCCGGGTTATCCTCCAAACCTTGAAGGGGAAACCACAACCACCCAGTCAAATGAATAGAAAGAAAGGGGGAAAGCTCCCCATCCCCCCCATCTACCTAAACATAGGGAGTCTAATGAATTGGGGAAAGCATGTGCAGCAGGGCTAGCCGATAATTAGAAATATCATAGCAGAATATAGCATTATCATAGAATTATTTGTTTAGTTTTTGTCATTTTGATACTTGGCCGAATAGTCATGGTTCATGGTTCATCTTTCATCATTTATGGTCATGGAAAGCACCACAATGTTGAACAAACAACCTTGAGGCCTGTGAATCTACACAGTCAGGCAAAGCCCCTTTGCTAGAGGGGTATAAAGCCCCCAGCATTGGGCAGTGGAGCTATGTTCTCAGGTATTATGGGATGAACTAGGGAGTTGGTGAGGTGATCACTCAACATCCTGACCTCACTCACTCACTCACTCACTCACTGACTCACCCCCATATAAGTGCTTGTACTGAGTACAATCAGATCTTCACCCCAGTGCTCCAAAATCTAGTTGAAAGTCTTTCCTGGACAGTAGAGACAGACCAGACACAAGCAGGATAAAGTCTTTTTAATACCCTTGATTTCTGAAGAAAAATGGAATGTGCAGTTGTCCCTTTTGTCCATGGAGTGTAAATAAAGCTTATGCCTTCCACTCTCCTCTCATCTTCAGAATCTGAATCAGAATCCTCGGACATTGCTGCCCAAGTTCTTTGGCTTGTACTGTGTCCAGTCCGGAGGGAAGAATATCCGCATTTTGGTGATGAATAATGTCCTGCCTCGGGTTTTCCGCATGCATCTGAAGTTTGACCTGAAGGGCTCCACTTACAAGCGCCGGGCATCTAAGAAAGAGCGGGAGAAGTCCAGGCCAACCTTCAAAGACTTGGACTTTCTGCAGGAAGTGCCTGATGGACTGCTGCTGGACACAGACACTTTCAATGCTTTGGTCAAGACACTGCAGAGAGACTGTTTGGTTAGTGTGTGTTATAACTGTAGATGTTGTATAGAGTACATAATGGAGAGTGTGAGATTATACAGTTTAAGAAATACAAGCTATTAAAGATGGATAATGGTGTGTGTGTGTGTGTGTGTGTGTGTGTGTGTGTGTGTGTGTGTGTGTGTGTGTGTGTGTGTGTGTGTGTGTTTGTATACAGGTATTGGAAAGCTTTAAGATCATGGACTACAGTTTGTTGCTGGGTGTACATAACCTGGACCAGGCGGAGCGTGAGCGGCAGATAGAAGGCTGTCAGAGCACTGATGAGAAGAAGCCTGCGGCTCAGAGAGCGCTCTACTCCACAGCCATGGAGTCCATCCAAGGTGGAGCAGCCTGTGGAGACTCCATCGACACAGAAGACACGTGAGCACACACATATCCATGCACATGCAGCATTTGTGTCTGTGTGTATATATGTATATAGCACTGTGCAAACATTTTAGGCACCTAATCCCATTATTTAAACTCTTGTCTCTGGTGAATAAAAGAGAGAGTTTAGTGTAGAAACTCTAGACCTCATTAGAACAGATGCAGGTAAACAGAAATACAGGAAGAGGAAGAAGAATTTCTGATTGTGAAGAAGGTAGTTGAGATCTTGTGAACGAGTTTGAAGTACAAAGCTTGGTTCAAGTTTTCTCCAGGACGCCCCCAGCCAGTGCTTCAATTCTATCACCAGTGCATCACTTTGTACCAATTTACCAAAGCAGGTGTTATATGAGAACCATGAATAATACTTAACTCCAATGAGGAAAAAAATGTGGAGATGTTTAACTTTAAGATGTTCAATTTTTCCTCAAAATTCTACACACACTACCCCACAATGACAAGGTGTAGTGTGATAAAATCTTTGCACATTTATTAAAAATGAAGCACAAAAATATAACATGTGCATAAGTATTCACAGCCCTTGCTCAATACTTTGTTGAAGCACCTTTGGTAGCAATTCCAATATTTTTGAGCATGGTGCTATAAGCTGGGCACACCATAGATGTTCAATCAGGTTGAAGTCTGGGCTCTGGCTGGGCCACTCAGGGACATTCACAGAGTTGTCCTTAAGCCACTTCTTTGTTATCTTGGCTGTGTGCTTAGGGTCGTTGTCCTGTTAGAAGATAAACCTTCACCCCAATCTGAGGTCCAGAGTGCTCTAGAGGAGATTATCTTCAAGGATGTCTCATGTCCAATCAACTGAATTTACCACAGGTGTTCTCCAATCAAGCTGTAGAAACATCTGAGGGATGATGAGTGGAAACAAGATGCACATGAGCTCTATTTTGAGTGTCATGGCAAAGGCTGTGAATACTTATGTATATTTTTGTGCTTTTATTTTTAATACATTTGTAAAGATATCAAACAAACTTTTATCACTTTGTCATTATGTGGTGTTTTGTGTCAATTTCTGAGGAAAAACATAATTGAATCAATTTTGAAATAAGGCTGTAACATAACAAAATTGTGCAAAAAGTGAAGTGCTGTGAATACTTTCTGGATGCACTGTGTAGAAAGTACTATGCAAAGGTTTTAAATAAGTGAGTAAATGAGAATGACAAGAGGGCTTCAAATCTAGTAAAAAGCTTTCCTGGCAGTAGAGACAGTTACTCCATCTAAAGCAGGATACAGTCTTTTTTTCATGTCCTTGATTTCAAAAGAAATCAATGTAGTGTATAAAAACACTGAGGTGGGTATGTATAATATAATATACAAGTCAAACATAAATGCATTTAAAATGCATTAAGGGGTTTGTTGTGTAAATGATGGGATTTATAGAAAATTGATCTAATACAAGGGTAAAAAATAGGCTAACAGAATGGTTTGATGGCTATGAATGCACTTTACAAAATGAAGAACCCTTCTCCCCATTTTTCTTCCTTCCGCTTAACAGAATGGGGGGAATCCCTGCAGTCAGTGGGAGAGGAGAGAGGCTTTTGCTCTTTGTCGGCATCATAGACATCCTGCAGTCCTACAGGTACAGCATATACAGTGTCACAACAAAGCCAGGACATCCCACACAGTCTGTTGCAGGATATTTACTTTAGTGTACGCTTTACAATATTATACTTCTGTCCTGTACTCAGTAGTGCTGACTGGACTGTATTGAAACAGCATGTGGATTGAATAAATGTAATTCATACAGTCAGTAGTGTGTGTTGCACTGGTATGAGTGGATCAGACACAGCATTTAATCACTGTCCACTCACTGTCCACTTTATTAGACACTCCTACCTAGTTGCTCCACCATGTAGATGTAAAGTCAGAGACAGAAGCTCATCTGTTCCTATACAGTTTCTGTTGGTCATCCTCCAGTCCTTCATCGGTGCTCACTGGACACTGTCCTGTGGGCTGGATATTTCTGGTTGGTGGACTATTCTCAGTCCAGCAGTAACACTGATGATTTGAAACACTCCAGTAGCACTGCTGTGTCTGATCTGCTCATACCAGCACAGTACACACTAACAAACCACCACCATATAAGTGTCACTGCAGTGCTGAGAATGACCTACCACCCACACAATACCTGCTCCGTGGTGACCCTGACCATTGAAAATAGGGTGAAAGGAGGATAACAAGGTATGCAGAGAAACAGATGGACTAGAGTCTGTAATTATAGAACTACAAAGTACCCCTGTTTGGTATAAGGAACTGATAACAATGACAGTGAATGAAGAAACAAGGAGGTGGTTGTAATGTTATGGTTGACTGGTGTAACTCTTATCTCTGTGTACACAGAAATAATGAGCACATACTGTACATAAGTCTATATTTCTATGCTGATAGCCCTGAAATCCACCATAATAGCATGTATACCACGCTAGCCAAGCTGCAAGTTTCCCCCTGCACTTATATGACCTAATCTAGTACGAGTGGGCTCGGCGCCCATTAGCTGCCCCGTGGTGTTTGGTGTTATGTCATCTGTAAGAGGCACTCTTACATAATCTCTGTAAAAGAAAGCTGTAAGTGGGAAGACACACCACCCCATCCTGACTCTGCAGTTCTATAGGCGTGTGGCTTTGTGAGCAGCAGCTCAGTAAGATCGTGTTTGTTTCTCTTGCAGACTCATTAAGAAGCTGGAGCACACATGGAAGGCGCTAGTCCATGATGGAGTAAGTGTAAAAGAACAGGCCTGTTTAGAGCCTGAAACGTCCTCCCTGTAGATGTCTGTGTATTATCTAATGGCCTTATGCTCAGATACAAGTGTCTAACTGTGCATTTGCCTAGAGATGTCTTTATGCATCAAAATACTTCAACGATTAAGGGAAAAATAAGGAAAATGGCAAAATACTTAACAACAGTGTTCTGAAGTAGATCAGACTGTTTGGACAATGGATTGGAGAACACAAACAGATCCAGAAAATGTTTCAGTATTTGAGCAACATGCCAACCTTGCATATATTTCAAAGCTGTGACAAAATATATGAAATTCCAATTTTGTCTATTAATTACACAGACAAAGATTAATCCATATCAATTACATATTCATGTTATGGTAGGCTGTGTAATAGTGTAAGAAATATTATCAATAGTAGTAATACAATAGTAGCAGAACTGGTTATATTAGCAGTATATATAATAGCATAGTAGTTATAGTAGCAGTAGATGTAGTAGTAGTAGTAGTTATAGTACTAATATGTTCTGAACAATATTGTTTTTAACTGGTGTACCACAGCAGGAATGGTGCCTGGTACAGTATTACATAGCATAGCTAGGTCTAACCTAGGGTAGCACACCAACAAAGACTTTTTGTAACGTTTCATGAGTCTTATTGGATAGTTTTGCTGTCCTCACTGTCCAAGTGGGCTGGGTGTTCATTTTTGGGGTGTGCCATGGGACACTGGTGTGCCACAACAGCAGGAAAAGTGTGACATGAAGATTTTGATGTGTAATAACATTTTTGAAATTCCAACAGAAAATATGTATTTATTTTATATTAAAATAGGTGGTGTTATGAAATATATTTTTTAGCTAGCTAGCTGCCTTGTTAATAGGTTTCTTCATGCCAGGATACCAAATATGTGTTCATCTAAACAAGCCCAGGTTTTGGTTTAGTTATTTTGGCTCTGGAAAAAACGTACAGATTTTTCTTTGATAGTAAAAACTTGAGGCCTGTTTTGATTGGCTGATTTACGACTGCACTACATCGCAGTACAGTGCAGTAGTTACTGTACACTAGATGTCATCAGGTTGGCATCGCTGATCGCTTCCTGTCAGTCTTCTGTCAGTGGGTGAATTATTAAAAGCAGGGCACCATCTGTATGGCACCGCGCCTTGCCGAGTAATCCCATTCTCCGAGCTCATGTATGTATGTATGAATGAGTGCGAGAAGCCGGAGTGTATAGGGTAATGTGGAGCTGTAGTGGCTGATGAGGAGTATGAGGGGACTTTAGATACGGATCTACTAGCTCTGGTTTCCCTATAAAGTCTGAAGGCCTGGAGATACTATCACTGTGGCCTTGTTAGGGGCTGAGTGTTTTTTTCCATTGACAATCTCTTCTCTTCCCCTTTCTTCACTTCTTTTCTCTTCCCTTCTCTTATCTTCCCTTCCCTTCTTTTCCCTTCCCTTTCTTTGCCTTCTCTCCTCTCCTCTCCTCTCCTCTCCCCTCTGTAGGACACCGTCTCGGTGCACAGGCCAAACTTCTATGCTGACAGATTCTTCAAGTTCATGAGTTCCACGGTGTTCAAGAAGAGCTCTTGTAAGAACATACAGTGCGACCACACATTAAGTTCTCCATTCAGTCCTGAAACACGTGTCCTGTTATGTACTCTAGACCCATGCTTGTAGTAGGTACAGTGAGTCCAGTGATTGACTGTATCTTTAGTTTATCTGAACTTGTTCCTCTCCCTCTTGCTCTTTAGCGCTGAAATCTTCTCCCTCTAAGAAAGGTCGTGTGGCTCTGACTGTGGCTAAACACACCGGGCCTGGAGCAGCATGGTCAGCTAGCCAGCTGCCCTCAGAGAGAGACCAAAACATATATGACCTGAGGGGAGCCCGGAGCTTCCCTGTGCTGGAGAATGATGGTGAGTTCAAAAAGAATATGTTATAAAAGGACTTGTACAGTATACCCACAGTAGCCACACTTTTATTACTTCGTACTTTATTACTTATTAAGTTCCAGGAAGATTTCTCCACTCGCACCATCGTCTCTCTATATGTCTATCTATCTCTCAGGCCTGCATCCCTGTACACCTCCATCGTTTGAGGAGGCCACTACAGCCTCCATTGCCACTACACTGTCGTCCAACACATCTATATCCATCCCTGAGCGGTCCCCCTCCGACACCTCAGAGCATCCACGATACAGGTACACACACACACACACACAATCCTTACCTATCCCACCAGTACTGTACCTTAAAGAAAAACTATGAGTGGATCAGACACAGAAATGCTGCTGGAGTGTTTTAACCCCTTAGTATCGCTGCTGGACTGAGAATAGTTCACCAACCAGAAATATCCAGCCAATAGCATCCTGTAGGCAGTGTCCTGTGAGCACTAATGAAGGACCAGAGGATGGCCAACACAAACTGTGCAGAAACAGATGAGCTTCTGTCTTATCTGACCAACTAGATAGGAGTGTCTAATAGAGTGGACAGTGAATTGAAACAGTGCTTAAACACTCCAGAAGCACTGCACTAACACACTGATACCATCAGTCAGTGTCACTGCCCGATCTACCACCCACATATTACCTGCTCTGTTGTGGTCCTGTGGGGTCCTGACCATTGAAGAACAGGGTGAAAGGTAATGTCCTGAAAATAAGTAAGCCACAGAAGATTCACAGGAACAGAGGGAGACAAGCTATCCAATGGTTACTTTGGATTTGTAATTTAAAGACCTGTTATTTGATAACTACTGTTATCTACTGTTCAGTGTTTTGTGGAACTATTTTTTGTATTTTTAGTCTTTATTTTCACTGTCTGTCCCAAGAAACAAAGCATTAGATTAGGATAAACACTCCAGCTTCATGAAGGTTAGTGAGTGAAGGGGCCTGAAGGTTGGTGAAATGTCCCAAGAGACAAGGCGAAACATGAGGATAAACACTCGCCATTCATCGTCCCTTATTCAAGTCCAGAACAGACAGGACACAACTGAAGTGCCCCTGAAAAAGGCACCTAACCCCCAAATGCTCCCTGGGCGCTTCAGCTAAGGCTGATATCGCTTCGGGCACATGTGCTCATTGTTCCCTAGTGTGTATGTGCTCACTAGTGTGTGTGTGTGTGTGTATTTGTGTGTGTGTTTGTTCACCTCACGGATGAGCTGAATGCAAGGACAAATTTCTGTCTGCACGAAAAGCGCTTTTCCCTCACTCTGTTGTTGTCTTTTTCACCCTCTTCTTTGTCTACCATCCAAACCTTCAGAAGACAAACCTCAAGTCTCAAAGACAGTGATGGGAGGTCAGTTGCTTTTCTCCAAGGCTTGGAACTGAACTTAAATTGACCTTTTGTTCCTACAGTAACTGACCTGAAGTGTTTGTATTTGCGTTTGTCTGTTCATTCAGGGTGGTTGATGTCCACGAGGAGGATCTGCAGACAATCACTGTGCAGGTGGACGTGAGGAGAGAAAGGGAAGAGGAGGAGGTTGAGAGAGTAAGAGTTGTGGAGGACAAGAAAGCGATAGTGGTGCAGAAAGAACCTGCAGTCTTGCATATCCGGCCGTCTCTACAGAGCAGGTAAACACAGTACATTCTACAACTCCCATAATGCAGTGCTCATTTCCAATCACTCTTTGTACTGGTCAGATTCAGCCATAGAACATAGCATGCAAAATCATTTCTTGTTGTTACACTAGATTTGCCACCTTGAAAAGATGAGAGCATCACATCCGGGTAATGTGTAATGCCTGGCCCGTTTTTGGGTGAGAGAACTCAGTTTAATTTGACTGGTGGTAAATACAAATTTCACCATTTAGTTGTGTAAAATAATGGTGATATACAGATATTAGGAGTCTAAAATTTGTGATCAGGTTGTCTGTCTGATTAGCACTTTTCCATAGACACATTTAAAGAAATAGGGTCTGAGTGTCCTTTCAGCATGCCTCCATCAAAGTTGATTAATGACCGAAAGTGTCATATCATGTCAGATCCACTTTGAATCTTAATTATGAGGATAATCATGACGTTACTTTAGGGAGCAGGTAGCTAAAGCTGTTGTGCTGCCGATGTTGCAGCAGCTGGATCTGTTGAAAAAGTGCTGCTGTTAGGTAGCTAAATTAGCTAAAGCTTTTAATCCAGGCAAAAATTAAAGCAGGATTCTTGGCTTAACACTATGTTCCATGTTCTGCTGTCTCAGTGTCTCTACTGAACATTATAACTGCTAACTTTAGTATTATTAACTAACCTGTGATAAAGTGTGATGTTCACGTATTGACTGGCCGGGTCCTATTTTCCTCCTCTCTGTGGACGGCCTGAAGCCTCAGATCTCTCCTTTTACTCTCCTTCATTCTTTGGGGAAGCAAAGAATATTGTAGGGATTGTTTTATTACTGGACAAGCAAAATGCCACACAGTAGGTTTAAAGCATGGTGATGCTACTATTTCTAATTTGGCGACAACAGGGTTTTCATCCAAAAGGGGGTGTGGTCATGCAGACTATAGGAAAGTGACATATGGCTCCTCTCATCAATGAGATGATAACATCTAATGTGGTCTTGAAGGTCTTTTCAAACAGCTTCAGGTTCTTAATCTAACTTGCTCGTGTCACTTCTAAGACTGAATGACTTGCGCTTAAGCTTGGCTGTTAAGCTAAATCTGCTTCAGAAGCAAAGTTAAAACATCAGTTATTGTTATATTAGGTAATCGACCTTCCCACAGCTTCAATAGGTGGGACTGAAACACAAGCATATGGTCCTTGGGGTTTTACTGCAGGCTGTGGTGCCGAAAGCCTAATCTGCCATCTGCCTGTGTTGACTGCTCAATGCCATCTCACCTGCTGTTAACACACTGGTCTGGGGGAAATGTACACTTTCATTTTCTTAACTCGGCTAGTAGATACTTTGTGTTGCTGTGATTTGGTCACTTTACACTGTTTTAATGTTGTCAACTGTAGTCTTACATTACAATTAGAACTATAGAACGTCTCTTAGCTTTAATAAATACGTACTGTATACAACATTCTTTTAGAAATACCAGGATGTAGCAATTGACAAATAGTATCATTTGATTTCATATACTTAATCGGATAAAATAAAGCGTATTGTGCCATTTGTTTGTATTTCCATTTTCAGATTACTAGGGCATTCAATATAGGGCTGAGCAATAAAACCTAAATATCAATATAATCAAGATATAATATAATATTGCATCTGTTACACAGGTTACCATTACCAAAAAAACAACAACCATTAATGGGTCATTTATGTGGAAATGGTTTGATTTCTGGAGTGATGACACTCTACAGAATAGTCTTATTCAAATGATGTCATAGAAACATCACAATTAAAGGTGACTATTTAAATATACAACATGCTGTGTTCTTGGTGTTACATTTAAATACTGATACTTTAATGTGATATTGTGTATCTGCATTTCTCTTAAGCATATTGAGATATGAGTTGTAGATATATAGTGTATTCTGAATCAGCTTTTAGAATGTTTGTACTTGTAGAAGAGGGGATGTTTTGTGATATATTGTCACTTAACTCAATATCCACACTGCACAGGCAGTTACAAGTTGTTTTGTAGACTTTATATCTCCAGATCAGAGTAACCTACAGATGTGATAATAAATAAATAAATAAATAAATAAATAAGACAGTATTCTTTTTTATCAAATGATTGAGAAATTCATTCAAATGTCCATGTTCTGATCATTTTTATTTCTCAAATGTATTAGAGAAATAAAAAAAATTAAAAAAACAACAAAAATTGAGTCTGCCATATGGGAATGTCTCCTATAAATATTTTTTTAATGTTTTGGTGAATAAAAGTATGTCAACATATGAAAATATCCCAAAAAATTGGTTCTGAAGGTTAATGAAAAGTTACTTGCAGTTTTTTGCAGAAAAAAAGAAATGTCTCATATTTTTGGCACGTTTTTGTCCTGTTGATATGTAAACGGGAATATAAGCCGCACCTGCAAAGTTTTTTTAAAAAAACCTGCAAAATAAAATATATAAGAAGAAAAAGCTGCACCTCATTATAAGCCGCATGGTTTAAAGCGTGGGAAAAAGTTGCGGCTTATAGTCCAGAAAATACGGTAAATGTGATTCACTGTGCAACTAATTGTATAATTAATAGTATATCAACACAACAACAATGACTCCAACAAATACACTCCTGATCTGTATCTGTGTGTGTGTGTGTGTGTGTGTGTGTGTGTGTGTGTGTGTGTGTGTGTGTGTGTGTGTGTGTGTGTGTGTGTGTGTGTGTATCTCAGTGAGCTGGAGGAACCTATGTTCGAAATCCGCGAGACTGAGATCCTTGATGACATCGTCCCAGAGGAGTCCTGTCCTCCACAGACAGCAGCTGTCCCTCGGTCTGTATTGCCACTGGCAGCTGTCCCTCTGGAGGCAGTTGCTGTGGAAACAGGTTCCCAGGCAGCAGTGGCGATTCCCAAGCCAGATGTTGCGGAAGCTCCCTCCAGTGCAACACCCAGCTCCAGGGCCAGTGGGGCACAGACGGAGCCAAAGAGGTCGCCTTCGCAGTCCTTCAGCCAGGGATCCCTGGAGGAGGAGGTTGTGCCAATCACAGATATCTACTTTGTAAGTTGGGCTGAAAGTGGGCAACACTGGAGGTGCAACAACATCTTTTGTGAAACATGATTAGAAGAATAATACTGTTCATATAAATATCCACAATATCCCCCTTATCCCAAAAGCTTAGCACTGTCTTGATACTGACATGGTGGTGGTATTTTAGTGTGTGTTGTGCTGGTACGAGTAAATTATACACAGCAGTGCTGCTGGAGTGTTTAAACACCTCAGACTCACTGCTTGAACTGAGAGTAGTCCAGCAAACAGAAATATACAGTTTACATCTACATGGTGGAGCAATTAGGTAGGAATGTCTAATAGAGTGGACAGTGAGTGGACACAGTGTTTAAACACTCCAGCAGCACTGCTGTGTCTGGTCCACTTGTACCAGCACAACTCACATTAACACAACACCACCATGTCACTGCAGTGCTGAGAATGACCCACCACCCACATAATATCTGTTCTGTGGTGGTCTTTTGGGGTCCTGACCATTGAAGAACAGGGTTAAAGGAGAATAAGAAAGTAAGCAGAGGAACAGATGGACTAGACGTGCACAGTCAGAGTAGAAAACACTATCCACATTAGGGTTAAAGTTTGTAAATGTATTGCTGTCACTTTAAGAGTGATGCGTAATGTAGAGTGAATAATACTGAGTTGAATGTTCCGCAGAGAAGCAGTCTAGATGACATAGTGGAACTGTAAAGGTAAAGCCGTGTGTGTGCGTGTGTGTGTGTGTGTGGGGGGGGTGGTGTTTGTGTTTGTCAGCATGCATTCTTACTTTACACAAAATGTGTGTGTGTGTGTGTGTGTGTGTGTGTGTGTGTGTGTGTGTGTGTGTGTGTGTGTGTGTGTGTGTATAGAGAGAGTGGTACAGCATCTCTCTCTGGCTTCACAACTTCATATGAGTGACTCACTGCAGACTGATCCACTTGTGTCCTTCTGTCTGTCTGTCTCTCTTGCCATCTCACTTTCTTGCCGTCTGTTGCTCTTTCTCTCACTCTCTACTTCCCTTTCTCTCTCCTTCTCTCTGTTCTCTCTGTGTGGAAATTTGCTGTGCTTTGCCGTTTGCAGGTCGTTCTGCTGCTGGAACTGTTTTGGCACACACTTCATATTTGTTTATTACACTCCCGAACGCTGCAGAAATATGAGTAAATGATTCCAGTCAAAGCATTAAGTGTGGATTTGGCTCCTTCGGGAGAGTCATTATCTCTGTACCAATAGCCCTTCTCTTACACTATTACTCAGCCTGCTGCTTCACATTATTACTTTTCTATATAATCTTCTTTCTCTTTAGCTTCAAATGTTTGTTTGGTTTTTTGTTTTTTGTTTTTTTCATTTTTTGCAGCACACACACACTCAGGGTTTTCACCCAGACTACAGATTAGTGTGAACAACAATTCAGTTTGACATGAATGTTTATAACCTCTCCGTATTCCTTACAGAAAAATCCAGTTTAAAAAATGAGTTTAAGATGGTAGTAATTTCAGGCTCCTGCAGATGGCGTTTCACAAGGATAATTGGACTATAAATACCTGCAGGGTGTGTGACAATTCATAGATTGAAGAGAGGTGGTACAGTGCTGTGAATGTCTCAGTTAATGTGTGGGAAATGGGTCACAAGCATCTGATTAATGACTGGCTAAAAGTAACTGGATTTGGGCCCAAAATCCAGACCATAGTTCGAAGGAAGGAGCTAAATTTGCGGGTGTAACAAAACATACACTCATATGTGTCTTCCAGCTGAAATCCCAGTCTACAGGAAAGAATATCAGAATTTTACAGTAGGTAAAATAGGCACAATTTTTACTGATGCAGGAATGTGCAGTCTGGGAAAATGACTGACACGGTGCATTTTGATGATTTTCAAGTCGCGGAGAATTTTGCGTGGTTTTCTTGCCCCACCTTCCCTAATTATCCTCTATTAATTTACCATCTCAGTATGTCAGAATGACAAGGAAAATGAAGCTGTCATTTGTGTGTGTGTTCTGGTATACATACTCTCACTTTCATCTTCAGCAATATTAATGATTTTGATCATTTCATTCATTTATTATTTAATCCTCTTTCAACCTCCCTCATTTAAGAAACAGCTATTCCTTCTTTCATTTTCATCCGCATTGTCATCATCTTTTCATTTTGTGTACATCTTTCATCTTCCCCATCTATTAATGTCTTTGTAATTCTCTCTCTCTCTCTCTCTCTCTCTCTCTCTCTCTCTCTCTCTCTCTCTCTCTTTCTCTCTCCCAAACACACACACACACATTATCGCACTGTGTGTGTGCTGCCAGTATGCGGACGGGAGATATTGGGTGTACTCCCCCGTTTCTCAACGACACAAACCTATCCTGAGCTACAACAGCTTTGTAAGTGACCAGAGTGAAAGTCCCAGGGAATCCAGTGTGAATTATTCTAAATATAGCATATTAAACACACTAACATTTTAATAAAACAAGACCTGAATTATTAATGATAAAATACTGCTAAAATGTGTGGACATGGCCTAACATTCCAATAAGTATGCTTGATAGACAGCCCTCGGCCCAAGACTTACTCTCTGCTTCAGAGCAAACTCATAACTAAACAGAAGAGCATGGTTGAGTTCTCAGTATTCTATACACGCTTACTTACAGTCTCTAGTTAACTTTTATTCACTAGTTTGCTTTTCATCTCTCTTTTTTCTATCTAAGTTGACCTTGATCTATAGTTTGCTTTTGATTATATATAGTTTCCCTTTGATCTCATCTCCTTTTAATTTACAGTTTGTCTTTAATCACTATGTGTTTCATCTGTAGTTTGCTTTTGATCTTTATGTTCCTTTTGAACTCTAGTTAACATTTTGTACTAGTTTGTTTTTACCTCTAGTTCTAGTTTTTAATCTCTAGTTCTAGTTTTCTAGTTAGCCTTTGTTCACTTGTTTGCTTTTGGACTCAAAGAGTTAGACAAGTGGGAAAATAGATTTGGCAAAAGGTGTAATTGGTGAGGACAAAGATTACATGCATATTACCTAGAATTTCCTCACAAGACCAACATTTACCTAATTAGAAAACAGTCACAGATTCAGGTTTCCTGGGGCTTTTAATAATAAGTTACATGTAGATGTAGACACTGTAGAGCATCAGTGTAACTGTTGTTGTCTCTGTTGAAGTTGGAGTAGTAGAAAGAGGTAGAAGTTGAGCTAGATTTTTTGTGTTTAGTGTAGTGACTACTGGCCTTTCTGGTGTCTTTATTGCGATGGTGAGAAAGGCTGTGTCAGAAACTGTAGCCTAGTAGAATAAAAATATATATATGATATAATATTATTAACGTAATTACCATTATTTTATAATAGTGCCTGAGAGCTTAACCCGTGCTAAACCAAAACATACCAAACCAGATGTGTTTTTTCCTTAGAATCCAAAATTCCTAATATCCACATGACGTTGACTAAAGAATGTCAAGTTCAGAGGTATCTGTCCTATATTTCAGTACAGCCATCATGAATCAGTTGAGTAGCGCTCCTGATTTCCCAGGGTAAGGAACAGTGCATGATGGAATGGTTTATTACTGTTCATGTTCATCTTAACCTAAGACAGGATGAGTTACTGACAAAACAGTGATTCAAACCACCTCATGCTCTTGCTCCCTCTGTCCTTCTCTCCCTATCTCTTTATTTTCCCCCCTCTCTCATGCCATCCGTCACCTTCTCTGTCTGTCTGCGTGCACTTGTCTGGCGCCTCCTGCTGTTGTATTGGTGGTGTAACAGCAACCTCCTGAGGAGCAGAGCAGGTTGTTCTCCCCCCTGCACTACGGCTCTGAGTCTCAGCCAGTCTCTGATGAGGAGAGTGAGACAGTAAGTGTGGGATTCAAAGACACGTTTGTCCACCCTCCCCAGAACCTTGTCAGATGCCACCGCTGTGGATCATCACTGAGGAAGCTTCTCTCTGGCTCTGGGTCTTTTCTGTGTGCATTCTTTTATTCATATATTTCTTTCACTCACTCATTTATGTGAATCAGTCAGGCTGTCGCCCCTCAGTCTGTCACTTTGCTGTGAAACAGTTTCATAGCTGACTTGTCGGGGCTTCACCCACAAATGCAGAATTCTTTTTTGTAGTTTTAGGTTTTCAAGAGCGGTCATTTTGATTAGGAATGCTGTCCTTATATTGCATTTGATGACAGATAGCAGGTGATTTGGGGGAATATTGTTCCATATGCTTTTAGATTTTAAAGCTTTTTGCCAATGTTCTGTGATTTGGTCACATTGCATTCCTGTAGAATCCATACTTTTTAACACATTTTCTATTTATTTAATTAAGCTTTAAGTAAGTATAAAATTACAAACTGCATAATTGCATCACATTAGGTAATAAGTGAGACCTGTAAGGGTTAATTGATGTGGTTATCTGGATTTACTGTCTCACATTCATACATTTAACAGGCTTTTACAAACCTTGTGACAGTTAATTAGAGACTGTAGCCACAAAGGCTAAAGATAAGCTAGCAGCTCTGATTGCTCTCTGTGGGGGCTGGCACTCCACCCTCTCCCTGGCCAACTCTATTCATTAGCAGAAGCAGCGGAAAGGAATTGGTGGCCAGCAGGGTGACTAGTGGTTGAGGTCACCCTGGGCAGTGCAGAGGATGAGTGTCACAGGCTGGTCACAAGTCATGGCATGCTCATGTTCTTGCTTTTGAGCCAGAGGCACAGTGTTATGTCAAATTTCAACACTGTGTGAAAAATTTCATAGGAGAATAAAATAATTTATGAAAAAAATCCTGATTCATTAGCTACCTAAAGTTAATTTTCATTTTAGTAGCTTGTGTATTTTTGTACCTTCATTCACATGCAGACCATGTGAACACTCTTCTTTAACATAAATGAATGGTCATGGCATACGGCAGATATCATGCTGGTACTACAGATGCTTGTCTGTCACATTTTTTAAGTGTTTATTAACCTCTCTCTCTCTCTCCCTCTCCCTCTCTCTCTCTCTCTTTCTCTCCCTCTCCCTTTCCCTCTCTCTCCTCAGTAAACTCTATGCAGTGTGAGAAGTGTTGAGGTGTGTCGTCAGGCCTGAGCCGCTCTTGTCTTTCCGACTGAAGCAGCCATGCTGGTCCATGAGCTCCCGCAGCAGGGACCCTGCTCCTCTGAGAATCATGGGAAAAGAGACTATGGACTTTTCCAGACCAGAAAAAAAATAAATAAATACGGGAGAAACAAAACATTTGCAAGCTCATTTCCCACCCTTCCCAAACCTTCCCTCTTGTTTGTCAGTAGTTCTGTAAGCATCCAAACCGGTGCAAATAGGTGAGAACTGTCACAAGCAAAGGACTTCCATGACATGCATGTGTGACTTCAAGGACTGCATGCTGTGAACGATCCAAAAACGCTCTTCAATCATTCCATGGCGTAAAAATGACCATCTCCTCATAGCAGTGAGGATGTTCCTGATCAAGCGATCGTCTTTACGGGATCTTTTTATGTGCTGTGTTTTTGGTACGTTTTTAATTTTTGCCCTGTGTTAATAAATGTTTCTGTACTTGTGTGTAAATATCACATCACTATCAGATCAAAATCTTGGAATTTGAAAACATCTGCTGCCATTTACACTGTGTATTCAAGGTTAAGGCTTATTTGGCATATGATGGTGCGTTCACGCCCTCTTTGGAAGCTCCTGCTTTGTTTGTAAGTTCGTAAGTGCACCATGATTTGATGTGAAACCAGGAACATCCTGCGAAAGAAGAGAGCAAGCTGATTTGGTATTAGATGAGCAATGTTGCTTTAAAAAGTGTCACTAACATTTCATTTATACGATTAAAGAAAGGGTTCAGCCTGTATTGTTCATGTGTTGCGGCGGAAACTAAAATATAACCAGTTTACAGAACAGCAGCCAGTTTTCCATTTGATTTCTATTGAAATGCCCCCAATTTAGTAGGTCAATGCTCATCTGACATTGTGGTGCTGTTCATGTTTGCCCATGTCATTAAGACTTGAAGGCAGAAAACAAAACGTTCATTGGAGATTTTGTTCTGACAGCAATGATAGTTTGTTTTTGCATTGACATCATTGAGCTGTAGGAGTCTACAGTGATTCAACACTACTATTTGACATGTTATACGACATATCAGTGAGTGTTACCAACTCACAGCCATCGCCAGAAGGCAATTGCTATAATGACCTTTCAGGGTTCGATATTTCATTTTTAACATATCAAATAATAAAGGGCACTGGTGCAAGTACTGTGTCGCAAAACAATCAATACTCTAACAAACCTTAATGACTGTAACATAAAAATATCAGCTGTTTTTAGGTTTAGTTATGTTTCTTTTTAAATGATCTAGGTCAAGGTGATCTATAAGTGTAATTTTCTGCATCCTATCCAATATTTAAAGGTTTATTATATATAAGAATTAAGACGATTAGATAAATCATACTGTATATTGACAGTGTCATTCTTTGGGAACTGGTTTAAGTTAAGGTTTGCTAAATCCTAACGTGACGTCCATATTCTTAAATTCAAAGTTCAAATTAATATCCATGGTTTTATTGCCATACAACTACCCATGGTGTGTGTGTGTGTGTGAGAGAGAGAGAGTGTGTGTGTGTGAGAGAGAGAGAGAGAGAGAGAGAGAGAGAGAGAGAGAGAGTTGATACTGAATGAGGTCAATAGTTATAAATATGTATTCCAGTTTAGTTTTTGTTTTATTTTGTTAAAAAAATAACAAAAACATTTCCACTTCTATTTTTAAAGTTTTATTTAATTCAATTGAAAATATGTACAATTTCTTATTTATTATGTATCTTTGATGAGCATTATTTGATGGGAATCTGTCAGCTTTATAGTTTTTTAAAGAGTGTTTTATATTTTTTTTTCATGTGTGTTCACATCGGATGAACCGAATGTCTTGTTCTACTGTGCCGTTCGACCTTGTAATGGCAATGACCAGTTACTCAATGCAATTATACAAATCAGTTCCTTTCGGATGTTGAATTTGGTGTAGCAGTAAAATCCATAGCATCATAATACAGTATGTGATTGCCTTATTTGTATAAATCAAATGAAATGATAGATGTCCCTGTGTGGTCATGTTGCATCATTTTCCCCAGATATTATAAGGAGTGGTTTATGTTGTAGCTATAATGTACATATTTGAAGAGTATAGTGTAGTATGTTTAAAATGATAAGGTTTTTATTTTTGACTGCATGTGAAAACCTAGTAGGACAGAATGGGGGGGGGTCGGGGGGGCTTAGAGTCATTCCTGTCCTCTATTCCAAAGTTTGTTGGGTGCTTTAGCTGTTTATATGTTTGGTGCAAAGCTGTACTCTGTTTGTGTGAACAATGGAGAAAAATTCAATCAGTAATCAGAGAGAGAGAGAGAGTGTGTTTGTGTGTGTGTGTGTGTGTGTGTGTGTGTGTGTGTGTGTGTGTCTGCACACGCAAATGAGTGTGTGTGGGAATTTGTATTTTATGTGTTGAGGAATATGTGCTTTAATTCAAGAATTTATTTCCAGTTGTCTTTTTTCCTGGAAGACGTTGCATGTATTCAGTACCAACAAACATTGCTGAAATATTTATCTGTAACCATCTGTGTCCATCTCTTTAAACAGATAAGCTGATGGCCTGTGTGTTTGTACAGATAAGTAGATGGTAATGGTGTAAAATAAATATAAAATAAAAATACAATCAGGAAAAGTGCATTTTTCCTTTTTTTATTTAAAATTTGTGGCTAAAAATCGTATAAATTACTAGCTCATTAGGATTTCATCTGCATGTTCAATTCCCTGAACTCCCTTGAGCAAGTCACTTAACTACGGATAGACTTGCCCACCATTCCAGGTACTTTGTGCAGTGAAACACATACACACTAGTGCGGGGGTGCAGCTACGATTCAGTCCCTAATTCTAATGGTCAGTTTCAGGTTGTGACTAATAGAATGCAGAAACCATTTCAAATAAAAAGTCGAGTTTTATTTTCTTGTGGGCTGTTATGCTTTCTAGTTATAAACAGGTGGGTCTTGTGGTGGAAAAGGTTGTGGTCCTCTGATCTACACAAGTCTTGTCCAATGTATCACTTAAAATAGTGAATTTTGCATATCAGAGTTAACGTTAGCTTCGCTAACTAGTATTTTCTTATTGACAGTGTAGAATTTCTCACTCTTATATCAATAATAATTGCAAACAATACTGCACAGTACCACTGACAGTCAACCATAGGTTGTTATGCTAACTCTAGCTAATTACAGGTGTTACTAGTTAACTAAATTAGCTATCTATCACAGGGCTGTTAGCTATCTTACCATCTCACTTTAAATCAACTTAACAAGACTACTTAGACAGCTAGCTAAGTTAACTAATTTGTCAATTCACTTTGCTGATTAATGCAGTGTTTCTCAAACTTGACCCTGCACATTTAGTGCTTTCTCTGCTTCCAACACAGTGTTTCGAGAAACACTGGACTAACTGTTGAACTGGTTAACTCTGTAATTTTTTTTACCCAATTACTCCAATTCCCCATCCACATTATCACCCCCTATCACATGTGATGCTCCCAAAACCAGGGTGGAGAAGACGAACACATGCTTCCTCCAATACACAGCTGGGGAAAGCACCAGGTCCCCAGCACCAATGCAATGGCCTACAGACGCCTGTGCCGACCAGCATTACATTGAGTATGTGATGTGGGGAGAAAGCACCATCTACCAACCCAGAGAGGGGCAGGGTTACAAATGAGACACAGTTGTAAGGGCGTAGAGCAAGGGAGGAGACAAGGACAAAACAAACACAACCCATGCTTAGAAGCACATGAGGAGAAACAACAACTAGGACAAGACAGGAAGACACAGGTGAACCAGGCTGAAAAATGAGAGACATGACGCCACTGAACATGGTCGAAAAGATCATTGGGGTTATGGATGAACAGATGATATTTAGCTCTGCTAAAGATGAAGATAAAGCTATTCTGTTTAATCTGTTGTATAACAGTGCTGTCATCTTTTACAGGAAGGTTATCAGCCTGTTTGTTGGAGTGTTGAATCGTGTGGTGACTAGAAATTTTATGAATTTTAGAGATTGTTACTGAATTGATATGTCTGAATGGAGAACATGTTGATATTTAAAATGATTATGGTTATGGTATTTTGTGTAAGGTAAATATGGATTGTGCAACTGGATTTTATTCATTTATTTATTTAGTGTTTCAAATTATTAACAGTGTTTCTGTGAAGTAAGGAAAAATGCCACATACACCATCAAATGACAACCAGTTTATTAATAAATTAATCAATAAATAATTAATAAGCAGGTATGCCCCCCCCCCCACACACACACACACACACTAGGCATGATGACAGTAGGATCTCTACATCTATGTCAGCAATGCGTACAACTTAAACTAACTACCCCACAGGACCACCTCAGAGCAGATATTATATGACATGGTGGTGGTATGTTAGCATGAGTTGTGCTGGTCTGAGTGGTTCAGACACAGCAGTGCTGCTGGAGTGTTTAAACACTGTTTAAAACCTACTGATGCATTTGGCCTCATTGGGCTAATAAGTGCTTGGGTGCTGAAAATTGCTGCTAGCAGCTAAATTGGTGTTTTTGTAATTAGCTGATGAGTTAGAGCTGGAAAAATGCAAATGTGAACTGCAGGGAAACCCCACGAGGATGCTCAAGAAAAAATGCAGCCATTTTAAGCATACCTCAGCATTCAGCTCCTGTTGTGTATATTGTGTATCCCTATAGATCAGAAGAGATGTTATAATTACAGATACTGTATCCTTAATAATGTGAGTTTCTGTATTTCATGTGCTATAAACCGTACTGATCAAAAGTAAAACAAAGAAGGATTGTTTTATTTTATGAGTAATGGATGTCAAATTAAAAAGCTCCTTTTTAACCCTTTCATGCATGAATTATGACCTCATGGATCATCGTTTTAGGGATTTTATTCTCCATTGGGGCTGATAAAACTATTGATGTGTGTGTGTGTGTGTGTGTGTATGTGTGTGTGTGTGTGTGTGTGTGTGTGTGTGTGTGTGTGTGTGTGTGTGTGTTTGTTAGCTAAGTAGATATTGGTTATCATTAGGTGATTAACCGTTTTAATTACTTTAATTAACAGCTGAAATACTATAACATTTTACACTTACACAGCAATTGAATCTAACATTTGTATCAACTTTGAATTGAAAAAAAAAATCAGCTTTTCTGCTGCTGAACACCTGTAATTATTTCCTAGGTTTCAGGTTACTTGTCAGTTCAAAATGGCCAATAGAGTTCTGCCTATAACGCTACCTTCTAAGACCCGTCCACCAATGAAAACTGTGCCAAAGCTCAAAAGGAGCAAAACACTTTATGAGCAAAATCTACAAAAACAAAAAAGAAAGCAAAATTCATGCAAAAATCAGTAACAAAGTAACCAATCTCTAACATAGATATTTGTTTTGCATTTGCAACATATCTATTTAAGTAAATACTCTAAGAATTCAAATAATTTGGGATTATGGATTTCTGATTTTCATGAGCTATAAACCATACTGATCAACATGATCAACAACTGAATGCATGATGCTTAAAATTAACACTGCAATGTGTCTGTCTCTCTCTCTCTCTGTATGCTGCCTTTGGTGTGTAAACACGAAAAGCAGAGAATAGAGTGACAGCGACAGGACATTCCAGCTGTTTGTGCCCTCTCTATGGACCCTACTGCTCAAACTAGGTTTCAGCCAAAGCCTGGTAGGCAGTGCTGATATACTGTGGAATGGTATGATGAGGTATTTTATTATGTAGGCCACTACAGTTGACCTAATTTAGAAGATTATTATAGGGTGTATTTATTTTGGTTGTATTCCACATCATTTGCCAGGGAATATTTTGCTGTTGGCCACAAAACTTGACCTTATTTAGTAGAATTTTATGAATTATTATTATAAAAAATATGCATGTATATTATATTGCTAAACATGTAAAAGATGACCTGATTTCCTAAAGGCACGAAGTTAAAGACAATATTTATAAAATATAAAAATACTCCAGTTTCAAAATAAAAAAGGGAAAGGGAAAAGGCTCAGAATGTTTGGACCCCCTGTATAGTCAGTACAATATAACACCAGAATGTCACTCAGAATGGCAGCGGGTCATTTTCAGTGAGGAGTCCCACTTTTATCTTGGTGGAGAAGACAAACAAGTCAGTGTGTGGAGGCACTATGGTCAGCACAAAGATCAATGGTTTGTTG
This sequence comes from Acestrorhynchus altus, assembly GCA_034509495.1. Lineage (NCBI taxonomy): Eukaryota > Metazoa > Chordata > Actinopteri > Characiformes > Acestrorhynchidae > Acestrorhynchus > Acestrorhynchus altus. The sequence continues at coordinate 21,935,485 of CM067502.1, forward strand.
CCACATGTTGTGTTGTCATGGTGTGGGGTGCACTTTCATACAATGCCACATCACTTTTGGTCTTCTTCACATGCTCTTTGATAGCCCAACGTTATGTTAATGAAGTCCTGCAACCAGTGGTCCTATCTTTTCTGAACACACGTCAGTGTGCTTTTCCAACAGGACAACACACGTCTGCATACTGCTGCCATCTCAAGATCTCACCTTTAAGACACAGTTACTCTGCCATGGCCAGTTGCATCTACTGACATATACCCCATTAAAAATGTGTGGGAGGCTATTGGATGCACAAACCCCTACCACGAAATCTGCAGGAACAGAGTGAGAAGATTCAAGCTGCATGAGATGGATTATTGCAGGATACCATTAGGAACCTCTATGACTCTATGCCGAGATGTCTGGCATGTTGTTTTATACCCAACTCCATACTGAGAGACACTACTTCTGTCTCTGTAGATCATTAAATATTGACTATATCAGTCTAAATGTTTAATCAGTTATTGTTCCTGCTAACCTTTATCTTCCTTCTCAATGGTACTGCATTGCTTTTTATTTTTTTTTATTTTATTTTGAGGGGAGTGTAATATGGAAATGATCATGTTACATCTTTGTGATCACTCTTCTCAAGGAATCCATGCTTATCAACAAAGAGCTGGAGAAATCTGTGAAGTATGAAAATGAGCTGCAGGAAACAAAGGGTCTCGGGAATGGAGTGTTTTGATCATCTGGGCATTTGTGAGCAGATGCAGTGTGCAAATGTTTGTGGACACCCTTACTAATGAATGCATTCACCTACTTTAAGGGGCACTCGTTGCTGCCACAGGTGTGTATTTGTCTAGTCCCGGTAGAGAAGTACTGACAATAGAATAGGACTCTCTGGAGCAGATAAACAAACATGAACCCTAGGCTTAAAGCCAGGACATGGACTTGTGGAGGATAAAGCTCCCCGGCATTATGCTGAGGAGCAGTTAAACTATGTTCTCTGGAAAGATGGTGCTCCATCCAGCCCTTTTGGGATCAGTAGGACAGCTTTAGATAGGTTGTGATGGTTTTCATCCATCATCCTGGACCGGATGAAAGCAGATGCAGTGTTTTATTTTGTGACCTCCATAAACACAGTAATATTGCCATGACTAAGTCTTAGGCTCTTCTATTCTTCTGTCTCTTCTCTTCTATTCTATCTATTCATTCAGAACCAAGAATAGATGTCCACCTTTCACACATACATGAGGAAAGTAGTGAAAACTCAAAAGGAGGAGAGAGACATGGCATTAGATGCCATTCAGAGACACCTAAGCATTGCAGATGTACAGTGCCTCCTGGAGGCTGACATTTGTGAATGCAGTCAGACCACAGTAGACACTGGAGAAGCTCCTCCAGGAGAAGTACCTCAGGCTGGAGGGCACTAGTTACACCACAGTGTCCAAATGTTTGTGGGCACATTTCTAATGCATGCATTCAGATACTTTAAGTTGCACCCGTTGCTGAAACAGATGTGCAAATGCACACACAGCTGGTCTAATCCTTGTAGGAAAGTGCTGCCAATAGAATTGGACTCTCTTTAGCAGATAAGCAAACATGAACCTACAATCACTCAATCCTTCTTCCCATCACTTGTGAACAAGACTCTGAGATACTTAAATTGGGGTAGGTTAAGACCCCCTTCATGTAGATTTTTTGACATTTAGCCAACCAATTAGGACTCTCCCCAACTCTAGGAGGGTGTGATCTGCCACAATTCCATCACTGGGCTACGTTGGGATACAAAGACTAATAGACGCTTGTGGGAATAATGGTTGTTCATCTAACTATCCAATATTAGTAAGTCCAGAGCCAACCCAGGAATCACTGGGCATAAAGTAGGAATACTTCCATGTTTGTTCATGGTATGTCAAAACACTACCCCAACAAACTTAACGGCCTCTATTTTGTAAAAGTACAGACTGCTGACACCACCTGCATTTAAATACAGTCAGAGCTGACTTCAAAAATAGTTTTGCATTTTTTGTTCAGCTGTGCCCTGCCCTGCCCAGTGATGGCTCCAGATATGACTGTGTTAAACCCCTGGAGCAGAACTGCCACTAGGTGACCCAGGATTGTTATTGGCTGCTCTTATCACACACCAGCAGACTTCCTGCTCCACTCAGCCTGGTGAGGGCTGTCATACAATGAGCCAGGCGGGGAGAGGATGAGAAATAAATGGCTCTTGACACAAAGGAAGCCCTAACATCATATTTAATGGCATTCTATACATATCTGTCAAGGTTTTTGTTTTGTTTTGTTTTGTTTTGTTTTGTTTTTTTGATATTTTTTTTGTTCCATATAGATTTACAATATCCTATAGGATTGTCAGACCCTAAGTCAACAAGGGACACAGCAGTGCAGCATCTAGCATTACACTTCCCGTTACAAAGCCTTTTCAAGTCAACTTCAACCTGAACCTCTTGAGATTCACTTTATGTCCAAATGTTTGTGGACACGTTTACTAATGAATGCGTTCCCCTACTGTAAGGGGCACTAATTGCTGCCACAGGTGTGCATTTGTCTAGTCCCTGTAGAGAAGTACTGACAATAGAATAGGACTCTCTGGAGCAGGTAAACAAACATGAACCCTAGGCCTAAATCCAGGACATGGATTTGTGGAGTATAAAGCTCCCCAGCATTATGGTTGAGGAGCAGTTAAACTAGGTTCTCTGGAAAGATGGTGCTCTATCCAGCCCTTTTGGGATCAGTAGGACAGATTTATATAGGTTGTGATGGTTTTCATCCATCATCCTGGCTTCTCGGCTTCTCATACAGGCCCAGTGTGTGGGCATGTTATCTGGGATTGATTCTTACAGAGGGTTTATCATATTTGTCATTCTCTTTGCAGCAACTGGTGCTTTGATTACAGTTGAGCAGTTTTGAGTCACTCCACATCTACTTCCCAGCCTTGAAAGAAACTTCTACTGGTACAGACTTCCATGGTATCACCACCTCCCCGTTATATTGCTGGGCTTCATCCCTGTTCTGCCCTGTTCTGTCTGAGAGCACAGCTGCTCTCAGGTAACCCTCATCTACCTCCCCACTGGGCCAGTCTGACAGAAGGCTAACCTTGAACTCCCCTGCCATCCCTTCAGAGCCTGAGCTTGGATTCCTCTTCCCCTTCCTTTCCTGAATGGTTGGCAGAGGAGACTGACATTCATCTCTGTCTGTCCACCATCATTACTTCAGTATAACTGAGCATTACAGCAGACATGTGGTGGTCCAGTGTCCCCTTATCAATAATATATGAGTAGTTTGACCAGAGGAGGATGGTTCCCCTCTTGTGAGCCTGGTTCACAAAACAAGTCATTGGTTTTGTAATTTTGGAAGTTCAGGTGGATCCCAAACCTCGGCAGAAAACATAATGATAGTTGATCTCTGAGTACATTCTTCCCACACGTTACAGTGGGAAATTTCAGATGATAATGAACAGTCATGGTGCAGTGTCTGTGCATTCCCCTCTAAATAATGTACAGAATGTCCCTGGTTTCATTTTCAGACATGAGTCTGCAGATGATTATTCAGCCTCTGAAATAAACACCTGTTATCTTTGCATAGAAGGTTTGGGAATGTACAGGCAGATAATGAAGACATTCTGTGCATGTCCATTTTGATGTTCACCCAGCTTCATAATGCCTCGTGTAAATTGGTATTGAAAATTGGGTCATGAATTATTGTTATTGTACCGACCTTTTTATGGAGGCAAATTAATTTGCCTGCATATTCGCCTGCAGTCCATTTCCAGGACAGTATAAAGGAGCTGCTTTGGAGTTCATTATGTCCAGGGAGTGCCTTCAAAACAGTCCCTTTTAGGCTGCATCCAGTCCAGTCTTCTTTTATTAAGTATCATATACACTGTAATCTGTAACTGATTACAGGTAAGGTTTTGATTAGACACTGGGTCTTGGCACAAATGATTCTGCCCTATGAAAAGGCTCTTGGAGGCTACTTTTGGGTAGTGTATGTCTTGGTGAGAAATCACTGACTGCTAGACATGCTTCTATGATGTTCTGCAAGACATTCTTCCCAGTTCATAGACTTAGGTAGGTAGGAAGGTACACATCAATGGATTGAGAGAAGTGTCATGTTGACAAATTGCCCACCGTTTTGACCAAGCCTTTGTTTGCAGTGCTGTCATGAAGGAGAAATCTTGAGTGCTATGGACTGAAATTGTATAGTTTTTAGTAATTAATCCAGATTCTGTTTGGGATCCAACAATGGTCAGGTTCAAGTAAGGAGGCCCTTTGGTGAGGCATACAACAGTCAGTCACCCAAGTACTGATACTAAGGACACAAACACCTCAGGACATCCTACAGCCATGTGTTGCCTCTCATGGCAGGGCTTCCAACTAGCAATTTTTAGCAGGACAATATTTGCCTGCTCTCTGGTGGAGACAGTTTCCAAGGAATGTCTCCTCCAGATTAATTTCATTGCCCTGGATATTCCCCAGATTTATCACTAATTGAGCATTTATGGGACCAGCTACGATGCCAGCTTTGGCAACCTAAGACTGTGCAGGATGAACAGGTCCAGTTGTAAAATCTCATGGTAATGTGTCACAGGATGCCATACGGAACCTATATGCCTCCAATCGAATCTCATCTTAAATCAAGAATAGAGGGGCCCCAACAGGGTATAAGAGCCTCCTTGCAATTCTACAGTTTTCCGCAATTAACTTATCCTTTCCCTCTAATACAAAAACAATTTGGTGTGATAATTCTGAGTGAGTGTATTTCAGGTGTGTATCTGTGGTGTGGCAAATATTTTTGGAGACAAATATAATGGTACATATATTTCTGAAAAGGCATAGCAGTAATAATGACTGTAGAGGCCACATGATGACATGCTTCCAGGGTGCCGAAGGACTTTCCCTCATTGCAGTCTACATCCTCATTCAGTGAATATAAGAAATCAGAGGATTTTGAAATTCCTCTTCCACTGACAGTTAGGTGTGAAACAGTGAACAGTGCCAATATCTTTATATTTGCTTCCATTTTGTGATCAAATCCTCTTTTGTTCAAAACAGGAGAACTTAACATTCCTACACTGCAATGTGGCTGCATTTCTGATAATCAAATCACATTTGAACTTTATCTTATCAAAGGAAAAGCCAGGTATTAAATGTTTAAAGGTTGCACTGTGGATGATTAGCTCACTCGACTCACATTCAAACATAACTGGAGACAGAATAGTTTGCATTAATGAGCTTGAAATGAATCAGTCTTTAAAGTTAATATGAGTAATTATTACTGTTACGGACACTGTAGAAAGGCCGGCAGTATTACTAAAGTCCTTTTGCACAAGTCTATTTACTCAACGGCCATCTTTACAGTACTGCTGGGCAGTTGTTTCCACTCACACTAGACAACATTACTATCTCGATGAATGGGTTTGGGAGAGATCAAAATACCAGACAGTTTAAGGAGGGCCTGGCCAATTCCAATGTCCCTCATTTTTATCAAAAAAGGCTGCAAAATGGGGGTGAATGGAACTAAACAGCACAAAACTCAATATACAAATAAGCACTAGTCCAGGATCTTCTTTTAATTTATAAAGATTAATGATGTATTTCATTTCAAAAAAAGCAAAGATGCCTGTTTTTTTTTCTACAGTAAACAGGTTGAGCAGTAGAGACGTTACCATTACTGCTACTGAGAGTTAACTGGTGATGCTATCATTAGAAAACAAAGTTTGGCAACATCATTGTTACAATCAGTATAATAGTGATCAAACCTTTATAAACTGATTGTGTTTAGCTTAAACCCATTTATTTTGGACTTTCTCTGGAACGCCCCCTAGTGTCTGACAGACCCGGAAGGCATTCACAATAAACACAATTCTCTACAATTTCTTTAAAAATACTCAAAACGCGATCTTTGGAGAAAAAAAAGAAGGTTTTTTGAAGCCCTGCTACCCCTTTGTAAAATCTGAAAAGCAGGTCACATTTAAGTGCTTTGTTGTCAGAGCATGTAAACAACTTTACGAAGTCAATAAATGTAAGGTTAAATTGCATTGTGCTGGCTGAGCAGTGATTCTGCTATTAACAGAATGATTATTTTATCATTAAATGCTCGTAGATTCCAGGCCGTTATATAAAAAAACAACATCATATGAATAAAGTGCTTAAAAACAACTCTTGCATACCTTTGATCCACATATAAAGACCTGAGGAACTAAAGCTCCACCTAATGGTCATTTTAATTGGTTATTCTCTAAACCAATTGGATTTGTTCTGCATCAGCTGCCTCCAGAACTGTTCTGAGTAATGATTTTGCGGACGAGCACACTGCCGACACGATTTTAGTTTAAAGTGTTAACAGAATTCACATTTTTTCTGGATTGGAAACATGTTAATACAAGGTGTAAACAGTAAAAAAACAACAGACTTCACCACTATTAGATACTGTAAAACTTTATTTCATGGCAGTAGTATGTATGTGTGTGTCTGTCTTGTTTGCATGTGTGTATGTTTGTATTCATATGTGTATGTGTATGTGTATGTGTGTGTGTGTGTGTGTGTGTGGTGTGTGTGTACGTGACTTGAGAAGCTATCAAAAAGAAAAAAAATATATATTACACAAATAAATTGAAGGAACATCAGCGGCACGACACGTAGAGAGAGAGATTCGGAGATGAGTGAAGTGGAGGAGGGGGGCTAAATGGTTGGTTGTCATGGTTACAGGTTTTGGCAGCACTGCAGTTTGTTGCCTTTTTGCCCGTCTGTGGTGGGCGGAACACTGATGTCCACCACGTTGTTGCCCGGTGACTCGTCATGGGCTGACCGGTCGGCGATCTGCTTCTGTGATACAATGCGATAGATCTCTGCAAGACGGAACACAAGAACATTAGCGTGCTTCCAGTTCATTCATATATAACAGAACCAGACCTGAGACCTGATGACCTTCCACTTTGATTGAACATCAACCAGCCATAATATTAGCACTGCTGATAAGTGAAGGATACATCATCTTCATCTACAGTGCCATGGTAGTGGTGTCAAGGGGTGGATCTATATGGCAGCAAGTGAACATTTAGTGGAGAAGTGTAAGAATCTGAGACCCTTCAGACTGTGATGGGTCACAACATTTCCACGTCTTGTGAGGTTGTTCTCGTATGCAGTGATCAGTACCTACCAAAAGTGGTCATAGAAAGGACAACTGGTCTTATGTTACCATGCAACCATTCATCTGCCCTCTCTGACCATCCTGACCTACCATCAATAAAAAATGTTCAGCTAGATCTGAGACCCTTCCTTTACTTCCCCTCCCCGACTTCCTGACATTAGTCCAACTTTGAAAAAGTCCCTCAAAATTGGCCCAGAGTTCTAAAGATGAACTAACATTGCTTTATCACTCCTTGAAGCTGTTGAAGTACACATATCTACAGAAGACTGCACTACATGCCACCTGTCAGTGCAGTTAGTCTCTGCAGCATGATGCTCTAAAGGCTGCAATATTGAAGGAAGCAAACTAAAACGTCGCATGAATTTGTGTTGTGTTCTTTGCCCAGATGCTAAAACAATCCCTTATCAAGATCTAGTGTCCTGTACCTTGTTTTTATAGCCTGAAATGTCACGTGTAGATGTTACCAGTGTTGACCTATTAATTTTATGGAATCACATGTCACTGTAAGCACAGTTGGTTGCAACATCACTGCATTATAATAACCCCTCATCACACAGAGCAGAAGTTAGGGGAATTCAGGAGGGTTTTCCCAATGTTGCAGTTGGCATCCTCACTCCAACAACACTGAAAGGAGTTGGAGAACAGGATCTCTGTGTCTGATCCCCCGGTGACTGTTCCTGCCTTGGAAACAATGTCAGAAAAATCTGCTTTTGTTTTGTTTTGAAAGTCTGTAAATGGTCTTTTGGGGCATTCTGCTCCGTTTGGAAATTGATATTTTTTCATCTTGAACGTGGTGACAGATTCAACCAGGGGGCAAAATCCTCTGTAAGCTCCAGCAAAGTGAAACAAATCCTCCATCGCTTGGTGATGGATAACACAGTTCCATGGCAATCCCTTCACAGTGCTGAGATCTGGTTCATTAAGCTGGGCAGCTTTTTCACCACCTGCGTGGTTATGAGCACCAAGAGAATAAATGGTGATTTTTGCATTTGTCATTTTCTGAGATGAAATTCTGAAACATACACAGCCACAGCCTGCAAAAATACTCTGTTAGGTAATGTACAGCATGCCAGAGTAGAAATCACAAAGATTATAGATCAGATCACCACCGGAAGCTCATAATAAACAACTTGAATGAAAAGCATATGGAAAAATGATCATTTTAAAGAGTACATCCTCCTCCAGTGTCAGTGTATCACTCCTGTTAGGGAGTGAAGAACTGTTCATGGAAATGCATGTTAGGGGTTGAGAATGAGTGTAGAGAGGAGCTTAATGAGGAGCATGCAGGGTAAAAAAAAACAGACAGTCAGAGGCTTCCCTGCTTCATATGTTGTTAGGTAGACAGTTCTACTGGAGTACCCTGCCAGACTCTGGTAATGCTTATATTCTTGGTTCTCCATAAATCTAAACACTAATTCTACACTCTATTTATATTTCTTTACCTTCTCTGAATTTATAATCAATCAATCAATCAAATTTTATTTATATAGCGCTTTTTACAACAGGAAGTTGTCACAAAGCAGCTTTACAAAGATCCAGGTCCGAGCCTCAAATGAGCAGCCAGTAGGCAAACAGTGGCGAGGAAAAACTCCCTCAGTTTTGGAGGAAGAAACCTTGTGAGGAACCAAGGCTCAAGAGAGGAACCCATCCTCCTCTGGTGGACACTGGAGAGCACATAACAACAGCGCAATACATTTATAACAATATAATATAATTATAATAATATAATATTATTTATAACAGCCCTGTGCTCCCCTGGGGGAGAAATGTGCCCCTTTCTGACATGACTTTATTAAGGTTTTAACAACCTATCAAATGGTTCTCTCACTCCATTGTCTCTATGCCGATTACTCTGTTTATATGGCAATACAACCAACCCCCTGTATAATATTTATGGTCACCCACCTTTGTATAGTATCAACATCTCCCCCTTTATGAGTATCCCAAGTGCCTTCACCTTCATCCCACTCTTACCCCTCCTTAAACTCCTCTTCTTCCTCATCCACCTGTGTATGATTCTCTGTCTGCACGTGAATATACCCACAATCTGAACATCCAGTTTCCTGACCCCTGTATGCTGAACACCTGCCACTGTCTCTGTCTGAGATGGAACCTCAGGCTCCACTGTCACGCCTTCACACTGGCTGCTGGACTTGGACTAGTTTCCTACCCTGCCTTTGAATAAGTGCCTCCCTGCCATCACTGACTAAATGCAGAAATGGACATGGACCCCAATTATCTGCTACCATCATGACCACGATCAAATTAGCATTACTCCAGTACCCCTGAGCATTACAGCAGACATGTGGTGGTCCATGTTACCTTAATAACAAATTAATAGTTTGACCAGAGGAGGATGCGTCCCGCTTGGTGAGACTGGTTCTTACCCGGTTCTTACCCAGTTCCTCCAGCTCTGAGGGAGTTTTTCCTGGTCACACTCATCTTATTTTAAACTGTAAAACTGTTTTGTGAAAGTGCTACACAATTAAATTTGATTTGATTTTTTGCTGTGGTGAACATCATTTTTTAAGCCACCAGTCCATAACAGACTGAAAAATACTCTATTTCATCAATTCAGGTACAGACACATCAGAACCAAATTTGTAACCACTAGGGGGTGCACTCATTAGGTGTGGTCAAAAAATGTGCTAAAATGTAATTTATCAGCATGTTTTTGTTCTTGGGACAAATCACCTGCTGCTGGATCCAAATACTACAAAGAGTACGAGTGTAAATATGATAAAATCATATATTTAGAGTTTACTTGCAAACCTTATCTGCCACCATGTTTACAAAATTTGACTGCATATAAAACCAAACAGATTGGTATTACAGTACAGTCCTTTAGCAATCCTGTGCTTTGTTACTATTCTTTACTACACTCTTCTCTAATATCTTGGAGCATTTTCAAAGCCTGCTCCAAACACGTTGACTTTGTGAAAGTTATGTGCACATTGACCTATACATACTTCAGTGATTAGGCTCTGATGCACACTGGGTCATACTTGTCTCACAAGACTACATTCTGACAGATGGTTCACACTACCTTTTACAACCTGACATAAACCTGAATCATTACTTCATGGGGTTGGACTGGAGCCACTACCCGGCTTGAGCAAGATTTACACCCCCGTTTGTGAGTGGGAGAGATACACGGGCACTTCAGACTGAAAACGGAGAGTCATCATATTTTGTTGTTCATGATAAACATGATGTACCTGTTAGAATGTTCTTGAATGCCTCCTCCACGTTGGTTGAATCCAGAGCTGAAGTCTCAATAAATGACAGATTGTTCTTCTCTGGAAAAAAGGAAGAGAGCTGTTATCTCTTGAACAGTGTCAGTAAAATCGACCCAGTCTTCATTCCTAAATGTGTGGCTGAATGCATTTGAACTAGTCAGCCTTCCACTGCGGTCTACAGATCCGTGTTTTAATTAAGTAGCTTTAGTTTACTGATCCAAGCCATTAGCCATTGCTAAGTACACTGTATGTCCAAATATCTGTGGACATTCCAAGAACTGCATTCAGCTATATTAAGTTGCATCCATTGTTGAGCCAGCTTGTCTAGTCCCTTGTTGTCCCCTGCTACCCCTACACACTGGCTGCCCACCTTCCCACTACTGGACTTGGACTAGTTGCTCACCTGCCATTACCAACTATGTAGAAATTTACACAGACCCCAATTACCTGCTACTGTTACTATTACGACCACCATCAAAACATCATCATAACTTACACCTGAACATTACGGCCGACATGTGATGTTCCAGTGTCTCCTTATCAATAATATATGAGTAGTTTGAGCAGAGGAGGATTTGTCCCCCCTCATGAGCCTGGTCCCTCCCAAGGTTCCTTCATCTAGCTCTGAGGGGGTTTTCCTGGACACTGCCACCCTTTGGCTTGCTCACTGGGGCTGACCTCACTAACACTCTTCACAGCAATGCTCCATAATCTAGTAGAAAGTGTTCCCTGAACAGCAGAGATAGTTACTCCAACAAATGCAGGATAAACTCCTTTTAATACTCTTAGTATCCGGATTCTTATCTTGGGCAAACGAGAAACGTCTCAGCATCAAGAAACTCTTAAAAGTATGAGTCAGTGGCAAATGATTCAGTGTTACTTTCAAAACCTTTTATCCTCGACTCCTCTGGCAATACTACTGCCTGGATCCAATGCACCACCAGGTTGGCATCAGTTCTGTCCTTTTAGAGTGGAGGAGACTGGGCAAAAAAACCATCAGCTACTGACTGCAAAGCATAAAAATGACTAGACAAATCTTCTGCAGTCACCACTCACCAGAATAAGCTGACGCTGCCCCAATGAGTTAGACATTTTAATTTCTAAGCTCTGAGGAATAGGTCATATCAGTTGAGCTTCAAATGGTTTGCAATGAAAACCTCTGGCCCTTCGCAGATAAAGCAGTATCCAGCTGCGGCCCCACAGTACAACATGGTCAGCCCTTTGCTACCAATTCCTTACAAGTACACCTCTAGTGGTTCAGTTCAGAATTGCAGCCACAATTTCCCGCCCTTCTCAGACAATTTTAAACATAAACATGCACAGATTCCCACTGGGCTTGTAGAGAACACAATTTATACTCCACATTTAACCCATCCATACAGTGAAACACACACATACACACTAGTGAATTCACACACTAGGGGGCAATGAGCACACATGTCCAGAGTAGTGGGTAGCCCTATCCACGGTGCCCAGGGAGCAGAGTAACAGACTCTCTGTTACAGAGTAACAGAGTTAAGTGCATTACTCAAGGGCACTTCAGTCATGTCCTGCCAGTTTAGTCAATCAAACTGGCAACCGTCAAAAGGCTGGTTCCCTAACCCTGCCTTCAACCATGGCTGCCCTGCCTTCAACAACATTACCAAAGTACAAAGTGGAACTTGTTAAGCTATGTGGTTTTACGACAGTTAAATATCTGGTATGGTAGCTTATTAGTTAGTTAGCTTCAGTTTATATGTATTTTGAACTCATACCTTCTTAAAAAAATAATGGATGAATATTTTTCCAGTTACATCTTCCTCTATTAACAATAGAAACACCTGCATATTCTTCTGAGCAGACATCTGACAACAGCTGTGATGAGGAAATTATACTCATTTTAATATACTATCACTATCAATCAATCAATCAATCAATCAATCAATCAATCAATCAATCAATCAATCAACCTTTATTTTCACTTGGGAATACATTGAGGGTGGCCCTCACTTACAAATGTACCCAAGCATTTACATTCCAATGGGATTGATAACAATTAGAAAGAGTTAATAATAATTTAAAAAATCAAAATGAAATTACTATGAAAGTAAACTAAAATTGATAATTAAGAAATCACAATTATAATAAACTAAGATCAAAGAATAAAATAAAGTTAAGAATAAAGTAAAATTAAATACAATTAAAGTAAAATATAATAATGAAACCCTGGTCATGGAGGTATCCCTGCCCTGCAGGTTTATCTATAACACACCCTCTGCAATTGTTGTTGGGAGCAGGGAAAGGTAAAGCTAAAATTTGCGGGGTAGGAGTGCCTTTAGGACCAGGGTTGAGAAAAACTGGTATGACATATGCAGAGAAGCTCTGATAAGCATGATAATCAGTTGTGAAAGTGAATCAACCTTAGTGCTCGCAATTCCATCACTATTACTCATAGTTGCTATGAACCAGCCTTAACAGAGGATCACACCTCCCAAAAAATACTCCCAATACTCTAATATTCAATGCGATGCACCAACACACATAATGCAACACAATGTATTTTAGTACAGACTGTTTTAATAGATTGATTCAGATGTCTTGGTCTACTTTTTATCCTCGAATTTGAGCACCTTAATGCTGAGGTAGAATACATATTGATAACTTTAAATATGTACCATGGGCGGAGCTACATTTAGTACACAAACTGCTCATTTTTAGGGATTAATAATCTGACTTCCAATCTAAGATACACTGAAACTGTATTAGACTTTGATAGTTCTGTGGTGGTCATATCAGATAGATTTGTAAAGGTAACCTATGGGAAATGTCTTTCCTGGAGAATCCATGGAAATACCAGACTGTTTTCCAGCTGCACATTCAGGAAAAAACTCAATATACACACACAATATTCCTCAGTTTACATCCCAAACCTTTTTCATACTTGCACCCAGGCTTACCTGCGAAGGCTCGAGCCTCATCAGTGGGCACTGCCCTCAGGTGGCGCAGGTCGCTCTTGTTGCCCACCAGCATGATGACAATGTTGTTGTCAGCATGGTCCCTCAGCTCCTTCAGCCAGCGCTCCACATTCTCATAGGTCAGATGCTTGGCAATGTCATACACTAACAAGGCACCAACTGCACCTCGGTAGTAGCTACAGGGAAAGGTACAAACACAGATCAGGAGGTTTCAGGAGGTAGAGGAACGACAGCAAGAATTTCATTGTTCAAAACCAGCCACCAGCTTACACTCTTATTATTAACAGTTTTATATTTTATATTCTTTTATAATGTATTACTAATAATCCAGAAGAATGCATGATCTTTAATATGCACTCTCTTTAGATCTATCCCAGTGAGATATAGCTTGGAGATCTGTGGTTGATGTTTATGTTTTTCATTAGACTGAGATGTTCTGCTGAAGGTCTTTTGCTGTACTGGGAAGAACAGACAATGAAAACAAAAATCCTCAGCTCAGTTTGGTCAGAAGAGTATAAACAATGAGACAACAAGCTATCTAAGTGCTATCGTGCTAATAACCTCTGCTCAAAATGGTTTCTGCATCCCACTTCTGTGTGGAATGAAGCTGCATACATGCCAGAAGATCTTTACCATTCACCCATTTCTTCTTTCATCTTCTCATCTTCTCAGGACACATAGGCTATGGATTCTTTGACATATGCAGTCTGATTGTTCCTGGGGAAAAGTATGGTGACATAAGCTAAGAACTTGTCAAACACACCTTAAAGCTGTTGGAGCAACCGTTCATGGTCATCTGAGCTGAACAACCTAGCACCTGGTCTAATATAAAGACCAGTCATAGTAGTGTGGATATTCAGTCTCCAACTGTCATTGCCTTTGCGGCAGAGCTAAAGAGAGAGTGCATATTTAAGTAACTTTAAATTATTTTACAAGTTAGAAAATGAATATGTGTATAAAGACCCTTAGGAAAACTGATCATTTTATTATGGTAGATTATAGTAAAATGTTATGCTGATAAATTACACTTTTGCTGTTCCAAACAAGTGGTTAAAACAGGGAAAACAAAGATTTTTCCTTCTATTACATGGTGGTGGATAGTGACCTTTCAAATGTTAATGGTCTCTTTGTTCGCCTCATCAATGTAGGAACCAGAGAAGCCTCTGACTGGCTGCTTTCTATCCTTCTCACTCTTCACTAAGCCCCATCTCCAGATGCTAGTTCTCACCTTACTAACATCTATTTTTGAATGTGCCCCATCGCCCCCTTCAATATAAAATGATAATGTATTCATTGTGATATGGATATTTGAACCTTGATGCTGAGTATCAGATGATACTTGTCTGAGGTTTGTATTTTCAGGTGTAGCCATACAATTTGGATAAAATTTTGGTAGTTATTAAGTTTGCTAATTAAGGCTACAATAAAATAATGAATGAATGAATGAATGAATGAATGAATGAATGAATGAATGAATAAATAAATAAAGTATTTTTACTCATGCTTTTAATATCATCAGTAATTCTTTTCTTCAATAATGTTAGAATGTCTTTAATGTGAAACGCACATAGCAAATAAATCATTTGAAATATGTCATGTGGGTGGAGCTACAATAAATCTCTTGCCCTTTCAGTATAAAATGATTATGATATGCTTATTGTGCACCTGAAAGAGCTGTAGATGATCCTTAAATGACTAAGAAAGCTGTAGAACATCAAGAACAAAGTTTGAAAAAGTCAAATTTGTATATATATCTCTCATGTTTTAGAAATGGTGATTAAATCTCTAACTCCAAGCAGATAATGAAAATTATCTAAATTACTGAACATTTAATAACTTCTGTCTTTGATCTGAATCTCAAGAGAATGTGGGCCATGCAGCAAGACAATGATCGTAAGCACGCAAGTCATTCTGCCAGAGAATGTTGAAGAATAAAGTTAAAAGTTTGATACGGTCCAGTCAAAGTTCTGACATTAATAGAAATGTTGTGGAAGGACATGTAGCAAGCAGTTCATGGAAGAAAACCCACCAACATAACAGAGTTGAAGTTGTTTTGTACGGAGGACTGGGCTAAAATTAGTGCAGGACTAAACAACAGTTACCAGAAATGTTTGTTTGCAGTTATTGCTGCACAAGGGGTTTACTAAAAGCAAATGTTCACATACTTTTTCCACTCACAGATAATAACATTTTCCTCAATAAATAAATGAGCAAGTGCAATAATTT
The DNA here is from genome assembly GCA_034509495.1 of Acestrorhynchus altus. NCBI lineage: Eukaryota > Metazoa > Chordata > Actinopteri > Characiformes > Acestrorhynchidae > Acestrorhynchus > Acestrorhynchus altus. The sequence continues at coordinate 21,951,053 of CM067502.1, forward strand.
GTCTCATTTGTTTGAGTTGGTTCTTCTTATCTACTTTTAGGACTTAGTAAGGACAGATGCAACTTCCCCTGGCATCTTAAAGTGGGGGAAAATAAGTATTTCCCACCTACAAAGAATGGAGAGGTCTGTAAATTTTTTCATAGGTACACTTCAACTGTGAGACAGAATACAGAAAATCCCATTGACATGAATGATTTTTAAATAAATAATTAGCATTTTATTGCATCACATAAGCATTTGATCACCTACTGCCCAGCAAGAATTCTGGCTCTCACAGACCTGTTCAATTCTTTAAGAAGGCCTCCTACTCTGCACTCATTACCTGTATTAATTGCACCTGTTTGAATTTGTTAAAAGACACCTGTCCACATAATCAATCATACTCTAACCTCTCCACCATGGCCAAGACCAAAGCGCTGTCTAAGAACACCAGGGACAAAATTGTAGACCTGCACAGACTGGGATGGGCTACAGGACTGTAGGAAAGCAGCTTAGTGAGAAGGAAACAACTGTTGGTGCAATTATTACAAAATGGACAAAACACATGATGACTGTCAATCTTCTTCAGTCTAGAGCTCCATGCTAGATCTCACCTCGTGGGGTAAGAATGATTCTGCTAAAAGTCAGGAATCAGCCCAGAACTACACGGGAGGACCTTGTTAGTTACCTGAAGAAAGCTGTGACCACAGTCTCAAAGATTACCATTAGTAACAGGCAGTCAAGGATTAAAATCCTGCAGGGAATGCAAGATAACCTTGCTGACACCAGCACCTGTCCAGGCCCGTCTGAAATTTGCCACTGATCTAGAGGAGGCATGGGAGGTCAGATGAGACCAAAATAGAACTTTTAGGTATCAACTCCACACACCATGTTTGAAGGAAGAAGGATGAGTACAACTCCAAGAACACCATCCCAACCGTGAAGCATGGGGATGTAAACATCAAACTTTGGGGGACAGGACAACTGCTTTGTACTGAAGGGAGAATGGATGGGGCCATGTATAGATGTGAGATTTTGGTCAACAACCTCCTTCGCTCAGGAGGAGCATTGAAGATGGGTCATAGCTGGGTCTTCAAGCAGGACAAATGACCTGAAACACACAGCCAGGGCAACTAAGGAGTAGCTCAGTCAGAACCATTTCAAGGTCCTGGCCTAGCCAGTCTCCAGACCTGAACCCCATAGAAAAATCTTTGGAGGGAGCTAAACAGACCCGAAACCCAGAGACAGACCCAAAACCTGAATTTGGAGAAGATCTGTATGGAGGAGTGGGCCAAAATCCCTGCTGCACTGTGTGCAATCTTGGTCAAGATCTATAGGAAATGTCGGACCTCTGCAGTTGCAAACAAAGCTTTCTGTACCAAATATGTTTTTATATTGTATCAAATACTGTACAAATATTGTAGCAAATTAATTATTTCAAAATCATACAATGTGGTGAAGATTCTCTTGCAGTGGAAGATTCTACCTATGAGGTGGGAAAACTTGCAAAATAGGCAGTGAATCAAATATTTATTTTCACCACTTGTTTCCAGTAAAATGGTTTAAAATAAAGTTCTGGGGTGTATGCTACTATATGCTACAAATGTGGCAGACAAGAGATTAGGCTGAAAACGCTGGAGTATTCCCTTAACCCCCTTCTAAGCCTCCTTCTGCTATACTAGATGTAAGACACTGTGGCCCATATTTTATGTCCAAGCCCCTTAACCCCTTTAAGCCTGCTTATGTCAAATGGATGTATGATCTACTGGTGCACTCACGCCGAGGTGATGGCCCTGTAGCGTTCCTGGCCAGCCGTGTCCCAAATCTGCGCCTTTATCGTCTTTCCGTCCACCTGGATACTGCGGGTCGCAAACTCCACCCCAATTGTGCTTTTGCTCTCCAGGTTGAATTCATTCCGTGTGAAGCGAGACAGGAGGTTACTCTTTCCGACACCGGAGTCTCCGATAAGAACAACTGCACAGATGAGACCAAACAATGTTCAGAATAAGAGGTCATCAGCAAATTCAATCATCATAATCAATAGTATAACCACCTTAGATGTTCCCTGTCCTTGGCTAATATTTTAAGATTTGTGAGAAGACTTAACATTTTATATGAGCATTAATTTTGCAGTTATTTGAGAAAAGACGTGTTTTAATACAAACGTATGAGCGATAAACAATAGCTAATATTAATGCTAATGGATAAAGTATGTAAATATACAGTGTATAAACAGTGCATGATACGGGCTGAGGTGATATATCAATATTTATATCTATATTGGTATATCAACATATCGTGATCTGGCCTGAGGTTATATATTGATATTTTTATCTATATAAGGATATAAACAACAGTGTGACATGGGCTGGGTTGATATTTATATCAAGTTTTAATGTTTCAACATAAAGTTTTAATCTTGCAGAAACATTTTTTTTCTAATGCTATACAAACAGAACAGCACCAACTAAGTAAGAACATGCATACTCTCTATACTCTAAAGACCAATGGGAACCATTATAATGTAGATTGCCTAGTAAAGAATGCTGGAGTTCATGCAATTGATGGAAAGAATCTTAAGTACATGAGCTCTGTTCTCCAGGTAAGAGTATAATGGGTAAGCTTTCCCAGAAGAAAGGCCAAAGCAGCAATGTTAAGGGTTCCAACCAAAAGAAGGTGAAGAACCACAACATGTTAACCATGCCTCTGTGTGGACCATAGTTATAGTTATTAAAGATTCAGTGATATTTGAAGATGGTCCAATTAGAAACTGCATTATAATTATATTAAAACAATGAAAATGTGAGCTAAAGGTTAATGATCTGCAATGTTCATGCCGTACTTCAAGGCAGAATGTGGATCTTGATCACTTTGTTTAAATGTGGTCATTTTGCAGATGATGTTTCAATTTTAAACCAACAAATCATACTCAAATGTTTAAAATGTCTGCAAATTTAATAATTTAAGTCATCAGCATTTGACTAAGGATAGAACTGTCATAATAACTACTTTTCTTTGGATAATATATTGTCCCAGAAATTATTGCGATAAGCGATATTACTTAGGGATGAGTTTCTCCAATGATCCCAAATCCATTCGATATTGATTCACAATCTCTCCATAACATTGGTTCATTTAGGCATATTTCTGTTACAATAACTAACGGTAGCACTGAAACATCAAAAGTTGCTCTGTGACTGGCGGACTGCAGTGATGGAAAAAACTGAGGCCAGGTTGCCATAAATGATTTTTTTTTAGAAGTTTGAACATCTATGGGACTAACTGCTACAATGAGTAAAACACTTCAACATTTCAAAGCACATCAAAAATTTGATTAACATTCTATGATACAAGAGTGGCTGAATATTGATGTTGTTCATCCAAAAATATTATGGTTTCTAACCAAAAAAAGGTGAAGAACCACTGGATGTTAACCATGCTGTCTGTGCAGAACACAGTTATAAAAGATTCAGCAATATTACAAGATTAATATTAATAAATTCATAAAACAATTAGAGTGTATTGCTGTATACTATATATTATATTACACTGTGTTATATTACATTATTATTGTATTATATTACAACCATGGAAAAAGCTACAGGTTTGTCCATCTGTAATGTTGATGTGGTACTTCAATGACAGAATGTAGTTCCTGATGTCATCATTTATTGTGGTAATTTTGCAGATGATAAATCCTGTTTCAAACCAATATCCACGAATCATACTGAACTCCACGAGAGCAGAATGTTCAAAATACCTTTTAAACCTAATACAATTTATTATTGCAATAAATTATATTACTTAGGGCTAGGTATTGCCTCTGATCCCAAATCGATTGGATTCCAAGTCACATGGTCCCAATTTGTTTTGATTCCCAATTCGATTCAATATTGGTTAAATTAGGCATATTTTACAAACAAGAACAGATTTTTACTTTCTCTCCATAAACTGCAGCCCTGAAATATGCTACTGAACTAGTTAACATAAGCTATTCCGAATAATTCATGTTTTTCACTACAAAACGAGTCAAATGGTTTTGTAGTGAACTCAAAGCTGTTCACTGGTTTTCTTCAGAAGGAGGTGCTGATGTGCACTGTTTGCTGTGAGGAGCAGCTTTTATTTGACTTTATTAGCTGCAGCAGAGAATCTATACCTTCCATCATGAAGGGGTAAAATGGGTGTCTTTAACATGTTTTCAGTAACAGCTGCCAGACCATTATGTTAACATATGAACAGCTACATTTGTTAATTGGTGGGTCATCAAAGCTTGCACCATGACTGACGGACTGAACCGTGTCTCTTTTAACTTGTGATTCTCTCACAACAATCTAAAATAGTTAATTTCACCCTTTATATATTTAAAACATATGTTTCTAGGACAAAAACATAATTTATTTGAGTTATTGGTGTTTTTTTGGGTTGAGGGAGCACCAGAGGCACATGTTCAAAAATGTTTTTGTAGAGGTGTTTCAATTGTCCTAGTTAGTCCCATAGAATTTCAAGAGGATTCAAATTTGAGGATTTCATAGGGCAGTCCAGATGTGTGAATACTCCATGTTCATCATGTCAATCTGACACATTTGCAGCCATGCATATTCTGAACATCAGCCATGTTCTGGACACCAGAACAGTCATCTGGATACAGGGATAGGAATGTTTTGTTCCTCGGAAAAATGATGATCATCCAGAAACCCGCAGCTGTTATTCATGATATATTTCTGCTTTTTGCTAAAGCTAGCAATATTACTGTGACATTTTAGCATGTGTACAGTGTGGAGTAATATCAGGTTCTGGCCTGTGTTGTGGTTGATATGACCAACCCCTGAAACACACAGAAGGTCCTCTAATCTGACCTCAACACTGGCACTTCAAACGCTTTGCATTTTGTCTAATTATTTTGCCATCCTTAATGTGACACAATTAGGCTAAGTTAACGGTGGGGGGAGTCATCAGTATGCAGACCTATTGTTTGAGAAATAAAGCACAACTTTGTCCTCCCAGGAAGCTCAGAATGGGTCAAATCAGCCCTGAACAGACATTTTTGGTCCAGTTAACCCTGTATTTAACTCTTAGAACCCAAGATTCGCATTTCATGGACAGTTACATGCTGTGTTCTAGGCTTTATAAATCAGGAGCCAAGTAACCTACCGATATGATACATATGAAAACAAACTACAAGACTTAGAACCCTTTCTAAACTTGGTTACTGATATTATCGGGGAAATGCAGCTTACAAAACAGCTAATATTCACTCATTTTCATTTGCATTAAATCCCAGTTTAAATGCCAAAGGAGCTTCCAGTACACTTTAATGCTCTGTAGACATGTACATGGTCAACCTGCATGCAGACTCAGACTGATCAAAGAGGGGGCAGTGGTAATGACATCACTGACCCAGATAATGGGTAATGAGGAAAATGAGAAGGGAGGGGATGTTTGCCTTCTGTATTTGCTCACACAGTGTTCAAATTTCAGAATAAAAGTCATGAGAATGGATAATATTGATAGAGCCATGAATAAATAACAAACAAAATAAAGGAATAAAGAATGTATAATTATTTTTATTATATAGATATATTATAAATATCTTTCAATCGAATCCTTACCAATAGCTAAATCATAAATAATTTTTTTTTTTTGCATTTTCAGCTCAAAAACTCAAGACAATTTCCAACAAGGTTTCTAAGATCAAGTGTCAAATTCATACAAATATTTAAATTATATTAATATTTAAATCTCAAATGAAGACAAATTTGAGTACGCTAGGATCTCCTAAATAATATCTGATGGTATCTGGAATAAAGTATATCCAACAATGAAAACATCCCACAAAATTGGCCTAGAGCTCTAAAGGTTAAAGCAGTGATGAGATCTGAGAATGCTAATCAAAGCTAGGGAGTGATGAGGGCTGTTCTCTCTAAGTGTAACAATTTGTCAGCAAGCCAAGCCTAAAGCTGCATGCAGACTCAGACTGATCAGCGAGAGGGGTGGGGCTAACAACGTCACGACCCAGATATTGTGTTAAAACGGAAAATGAGAAGGGAGGGGCTGTTTGCTCTCTTTTTTTTTTGCTCACAATGTTCAAATTTCAGAATAAAAGTCTTCAAGCAGGATAAACAGATACATACATAAATGATACAAAAATATTTAAGGATATTCAGGTTTTTATTTCCATTTAATTTGGACCATTGCAAAGTATTATGAAGAAGGGTAAAGCTCAAGGAGAGAATATGATGATCCAGGCTTCTCTGGCCTATTTATGCATGGTTTCATGGCTTGGTAACACATGTCCTTTGTGGTCTATATTTCCACAGAATGTGGTAAAAATGCGTCAGCGTTGTTACAGATGGGCTAAATTGTGTCAGAAGACGTGTTACACCACATTAGACCCTGCTGAAACTCAGAGCCTTCTCTGAAAGCCCAAATGCATGCACAAAGATCTTGATTTAGTGGGTCATCTGTTCATTGGGGATGCACAGGCTGGGCGTTTTGCTCTGCCCTTATTCACGCGCTGTGAAAGCATCCGAGTACAGAAGTACAGCTTGTTACAGATGCCTCTGCGGGCGTTACAATGTTGCAACGACTATTATGTATCGTCCTGGGTTTTCTCAGCCCCACCACGAAAACAACAAACAATACACGGCTCCTCTCCAGCCCTAAAACGCCGTTTCCCCCGGCTTACAGACAATGGGGGGATTATGGAGCCCTAACCCCACAGGAAAGGAGAATGCACACCCCAGGATTTACCTTTGAACAAGAAATCGTATTCATCGTCCCTGTTGCCCATGTTCCAGAAGACCACGGCGAGCCTGAGTCCGAGGAGATGCACGCGAGGCTGGGGAGGGTCCCCTCGACTGCTGTCCACCAAGGAAGAGGTGAGAGAGGGGGGGAAGAAAGGAGATAAATAGGAAAGACAATGCGCCAGTACTGGCTGTCACATAGAGCTGACCGCAGGAAGAGGGATCTCTCGACTCTGCAGAAGGGGAGGAGTCCCGGTGGGGGTGCCCATACCGTCCGCTAGGGGGCACTGAAAGGGATTAAATACAGGACATACAGTAGGAGCCTTAGTGGGGAAAATCGGGAAAATCCAGGTCCATAAAGTAAAATAATCCTGTCCCGGACTTTGGTCCGTCTGGCTGTCCGGCTCCCCTGCGGCTCGGCCCCACATACAGCCGCCCAGCCAGTCGGAGCAAAGTCCGGGACAGGATCAGTTTACTTTGTGGACCTGGATTTTCCACTTCTAAAGAGTCTACAGGCTCAGCAGATCCAAATGATACATTTATTTTTATTTTTAGAACATAAGACAAACGTAAATAAGATCATCATTTCCTCCATGATTTAGATTGTCATTTCAGATTATTTTAATGTAATGTAACATCACATTTAGCTACAGTAATTGTATATAGAATATGGATACTTACATTTTTACAATATTATATAACAAATACTTTACATTATAACATTTAATAACATAACACTCATCGACACAAATGTCCATATATCATCCGTTGTATAAATGTAATGATGATGTAAGTGATTATAATATTAGAGTAAACGGAAAGGTTTTGGATGGTACGATTGAAAGGAGGCTCTAGTACTCTGTTGGGCTCTTCTAGCCTGTTGAGCATGGCACATTTGCCCACAGATGTAGCAGCTGGGCCTGTAGATCCTGCACACTCATAGGCCAAGGAAATGTTGCAATCTGTTGGACAATTTCCTGTGTGTGGACGAGCATTATCCTTGTTTGTTGGAATCCCTGCAACGTGAGGATGCAGGATTTACTGCACATATTGCCTTGCTGTTCCTGGTATGACTACTACAGGTGACCCACTGTCATATTTATTTATAATCTCCCCAGATCATCTCACCAGAAGTTCAAAAGTAAGACTTCACAGCAGAAAGCAAAAATGCTCTTAACTTTGAATGGAAGTTAATGTAAAATAAGTGTCATTAAAGTCATTTTGAAGCATTTTTATTGGTCCATTCATTGTGAAATTCTGACACACTATTAACAACTGTTTTCATTATGGAGAAAACTAAAAATGGACAAAAATGGAGATACATGGTTTTCATTGGACAGTGAACATATAAAAATGATAGAATAGAAATGTGCATATAATATATTGCAGAAGAGGTGTAAAAGTTTCTTACACAAAGAAATAATTGCACGGTTCCTCAGAAAAAGCCAAAACATCATCTGTAAATACAATCAAGACTATATCAGATATGATGTAATAAGGCAAATACTATTTCATATATATATATAAATATTTGTTTAACAAATAAAAAGAACAATGTAACAGCATATTAAGCTATTTTTCTTTTATAACAATGTGTATATACTCACTGACAAAAAATAATTCACTCAGAAGGACTTGTGTAAATGTAATGATTGTTATTCATTTTTATAATTATTAATATTAATATTATAATGTTATTAATATTGTTAATATTTATTGTACACAGAAGAATCTAACTTGAATATAATGAGATATGGTTGGGCATGGAGGTATACAGGTTCCGTATGACATCCTGCGACACATTACCCTGAGATTTTACAGCTGGACCTGCACATATACTCACAGATGTTGCAGCTGGATCTATAGATCATTCATACTAATAGGTTGCCAACACTGGTGTCCCGGCTGATCCCAAAAATGCTCAACTGGTGATAAATCTGGTGACTGGGCAGTGTTGCAATCTGGTGGAGACATTCCTGTGTATGGACAAGCATTATCCTTGTTGGGTGGAAGCCTTGCAACCTGTGGCTGCAGGATGTCCTGCACATATCACTACTAGAGGTGATGGACTGTTTTATATGATGTTTCCCCAGATCATCACACCAGCAGTTGGCGCAGTGTATCGCTCCACCAGAAAGGCAGGGTTTAAATACCATACTCAATCCAAACCATCCACCATTGGATCCCAGAGAGAACCTGGATTGGTCACTAAAGATGATATGGTTCCAGTCTATAGCAGTCCAGATTGTTTGTACAGGAAACCACTGGTAACAAATGTAATAGTATCTTGGTCAGAGCTGATCAAAATGACCCTCTTGCTTCTCTCAATTCAATGATGCTCTCCTCTCCAAGTCTTTCAACTGGTCCACATGTCTTTGAGTAGGTCAGAGAGACATATCTAGCAGATATGTCTATCTATATCTACCCAAAAGAGAGCCTTTTAATAAGACAGCAGGGAAAACACTTTTTGTCCTCTTGTACCAACAGTTTCTAATCAGACCACAACTGAAATCATTAGTATATCTGCCCGAGACACAACTGCGTGCCTCAATTGTATCTAGTTGTGTTATTTTTGTGTCATTTATTTTAATTATATAATTTTACAAAATAAACATTCTACATTATAACAATATAAATACAAGAATAAATATGAAAAATCTGATTCTTCCAGAATGAAATCAGAGCTGTGCAAATGGCTGCACACAATCAAATTCTCACAGAACTGTTTTAATATATGTGCTGCAATATCTGAGGCTAATATTGCAGCAAAAACATTACTTTTAATATGAACTAAAACATTACAGTATGAAATGTTTGTACGTCAGGTTCACCAGGTTTACATTTAGCTGGCATTTAGCTGATGCTCTTATCCAGACCAACTTACAAGGTTACTCAAATTACAGATGGTGTGCAGGGTAGTGTTAGGAGTCTTGTGCAAGGACTCTTATTGTTGTAGCACAGCATAGTTGCCCAGACTGGGGATCAAACCCCAGTGTCCCTCATGGTTTGGTGGCTCACTGGTGGTATTATCTGTTTGCCACACCAACCACACACTGGTCATGCTTTTCACACATGTTCATATCAAATACATCAATATGGTCATTGTGAGACCAGTTTTCTGTGTGAATGATTCATAAATGAGGCCTCAAGTCAATGTTTTCTCCAGTCATGCTTTAGACTTGAGCTCAGAAGTTGCTTCTCGGTCAGTAGACCTACAGAGCGTGCCAAGCAACTCTGCTGTGACTTAATAGCCTACTGTGATTAAAACTGGAGAGCCTCCACATTCAAAGCAAGCTCTTTGCTGACTCACAGCAGATCCTCTTTCTTAAGCTGCAGGGACGAGCTCACTGAGACATGAGGGATCTTGTATGGTTAGTTCATCATTATGGGTGTTGGCTTCTACGTTAAAGATTAACTCAATCACAGCTGCTGGAGGGTGTGACAAGACAAAACTGAACTAAGGAATTAAGACTCAGACACAATGAGGTATGTGTTGTAAGAGAGCATTCACATGGCAGCTCAGATGCAACAAGGCCCAGGCATTAAGGTGTGTGCTGGAAGGTGCCATTTAAATGGCAAAGGACAACCAGGACTCCATTCAAGTAAACAGTTTAAGCAGACACTGAGTGCCCCAGGTTACCAGTGAACTGGGTGTGTGGTGGAAGTCTACACACTTGTGCAGGTTTTATGACTTTATGAATTTTGGTACATTTTATGCTTCTATATAGAACCATCGTTACAGTGTCATGAAAAAGCATTTGTCCCATTTGCTTCCTTTGATCTTTGCATTTTGGTTATACATAATTGTGTCAGATCCTCAAACAGGATGGCCACATTTTATATATCCCTTCATTCATTAAAAGAAAAACCCCTGTTCAGTTTGGCATTATTTAAATGTCACTTAAATACAATGTTGTTATGTCCAACAACATTAGAAGTAGGCTTAATGGTCTCAACAAGCAAAAGAAATCTACTTAAAGCTTCTTGAGGTAATGGCTCCCACTGTGGTTTGCTGGAGGGTCATTATCTCCAAATGGAGAAACTTTAAACCCAGTCATTCCCAGAGTGCAAAGTGCAGCAAGGATTTATTCAGAAAATCACAAAAGAATCTAGACAAACGTCTAAGGAGCTGCAGACTTCAATCACTTCAGACAAGCTATGCTTTGTGTCACTACAATTAAATTCTCCTGTCAACCATAACATTTTACAAGAGAATAACCATCATGGTCTTTAGCTCAAGCACGCAACAAGACAACAACCTGAAGCACAAGAGCAAATCAACCTCTCAATGGCTTACTTGACACGATGGTTTTGTGTTCTTTTGATAATATTTGGTAGTATATATATATATATATATTACATAAAGTAATGTCTGCTTGCCAGTGGATCTCAGAAAAAAGTCTGAGGTTAGTGGTAGGCAGTTATGGGCTGGGCATAGGGGAACTGTGCAAAATCCGGCTGTCCTAACACCAAGGTAACGAAGAGGCCTGTAGCCAGCATGCTAACACCATGGTATCACCATGATAACATTGTTACACCATGGGAAAAATGTTGACAGAATGCCAACACCATGGTAACAAAGATAGAAAAGGCCTACAGTCAGTGTTCTAACACCATGGTAGCAATGTTGGAAGAGGCCTGGAGCCAGTTGGAAGAGGCCTGTAGCCAATGTCCTAACACCATGGTAACAACATTGGAAGAGGCCTGGAGCCTGAGTGACAATACCATGATAGCAATGTGGGGAGAGGCCTATAGCCAGCATCCTAACACCATGGTATCATCATGGTAATATTGTTACACCATGGTAAAAATGTGGGAAGAGGCCTGGATCCAGAATACCGACACAATGGTAACAATGTTGGAAGAGTCCTGTAGCCAGTGTCTTAATGCTGTGGTAGAGTTGTTGACAGAGGCCTGTATCTAGCATCCTAACACTGTGATAGTGTTGTTGGCTGAGGCCCATCCTGATGCTGCGGTAGTGAATTTGGACAAGGCCTACATTGTGGTAGTGATGTTGGATAAGGCCCAATGCAGGTATGTTGGTAACCTATTATGTAGTCATAAATCCTCTAAAACATCTTGTGTCATCAGTGCAGTCTCAAATAAATCATTCTTTCAACATGGAAGGCTGTGGACTGAGTACATTGCTGAGCTCAGTAGTTTAGGATGGTCATCACTCATCAGTCTTTTATGTTTGCTATTGTAAGTGAAGAAATTTCCTTGAAGAACCAATGCCAATAAAGCCACACACACACACAACATCAAAGAACAGGAGTAATCTTATCAAGTACAGAAGGCCCAAACTAGTGGAACAAGATATTTTGCAAAGCTGATATAGTCTATGAACATAATCTAAGATATAGTCAATGAATGCTGTTCCCAGTTCCTGCTCTGCACTGTTGATTTGTTGCACATGAGTCATGTCATTAGCTAATGATTAAGTGTGTTTGAGCTGAGTCAGGTGTGTAAGAGCAGAAAAACATGATGTGCAGTGCAGGTGGCCTACAGCAGGGTTTCTCAATCTGTGGGCTAGGGACCACCGGTGGGCCCTTAAGCACTCTCTAATGGTCCACAGGCTCATTAAACATTTCTGCTAATTTTTTATTAGTCCCGTGTGTCGGCTTGGAGGAATTTTAGGGCATTTAGGACTTCTGATAAAGTTTCAGGTCAAATTGATGCAGAAGTATAGAAAATTCTAAAGGCACATTCAAGCACACCTATGCACAGCGGTGCTGCTGGAGTGTTTAATAGAGGGGAAAGTAAGTGGACACAGTATTTAGACACTACTACATAGTTGCTCCACCTAGATGTAAAGTCAGAGACAGAAGCTCATCTGTGTCTGCAGTTTTTCTGATCTGGTCCACTACCAACACAACACACACTAACACATCATCATCCTATTAGTGTCTCAGCATCACTGCAGTGCTGAGAATGACCCAGCACCCACAAAATACCTGTTCTTTTGTGGCCTTAACCAGGGTGAAAGGAGGCTCTCAAAGTATGCAGAGAAACAGATGGACTACAAAGTCTAATGCTTTAATTGAAAAAAGCTCTCACATGGCAAAGCTGGTACAATGGACAAAAGTGTAGAAACCAAGAGGTGGTCATAATGTTAAAGCTGATTAGTTTAGTTTATTGGTTAGTAGTTTATACAAAGTTATAGTTTAAATGATTGCATCACCACACATGATTAACTGGGTAAACTGGTTAACAAATAGCAGCCAACGAAACAAAAACAAAAATATTATATAATTATAATTGTATAAAGTATAACGAAAGACGAGAGGATGACCAACACAAACGATGCAGAAACAGACGAGCTTCTGTCTCTGACTTTACATTTACAAGGTGGAGCAGGTAGTTGAGTGGACACAGTGTTTAAAAACTCCAGCAGCACTGCTGTGTCTGATCCACTCATACCAGTGCTACTTATACTAACATACCACCACCATGTCAGTGTCACTGTAGTGCTGACAATGACCTCACAGGACCACCACACACCAGGCATTTTGTGTGTGGTTGTCCTGTGAGGTCCTGACCAGGACAGGGTGAAAGTAGGAGCTTTAGTCTCTGACTAAACATCTACAAGGTGGAGCAACTGGGTAGGAGTGTGTGGAATGCTGTGGAAAGGGACCAGACGCTGTATTTTAAACGGTAAATAAATAGGTGACGAATTCTATAAATGAAGTAGACATTATGTAGGACCATAGTTCATAATCATAACCGGTCACAGTCGCCGCCTCTCGATGACGTCAGATAATCAGCTGACCCGCAAGGTGACGCAAGTTGAGTGAAAGATGGCGGCGTCCTTGTGGCGATGCTCTGAGGTGAGGTTCCTCCTACTCTCCACTGTTTCTTCATTGTTTTGCAAGTAAATGTGGAAAATAAGCGAGTAATATGTAACCGTCAGTTATAGGAGACTGATGTGTCCGGAGAGGGAGGGTTAGAGCGTTTGTTGTGTTAATTAATCTTCATTCATTCATTCATTCATTCATTCATTCATGCGTGCATGTACCCATCCATCCATCCACCCATTCATGCATTCATTCATTCATTCGTTGTTTTTATGTTTCAGATTTTATGCTGTTATGCCTGGGGATATGACTAAAACAGTTCTATTATTAAAAATGGTAATTAATTCCAAAACATGAACTTTATTCTTCTTTAACATTATTTGGAAGAACAATTTGTGTCCTTAGGGTTGTTGTCTTGCTGCGTGACCCACATTTTCTTTACATTCAGCTCATGGATGACCTGACATTTTCCTTTAGAATTAGCTGGTATAATTCAGAATTCTTTGTTTCCTCAATGATAGCAAGCCATCCTGGTCCAGCTGCATTGAAACATGCCAAAAGCATGATATTACCACCACCAACACCATGTTTCACAGATAGGATATGTTTTTTTATGCTGGAATGCATTATTCAAAAATAAAGCCTCTCTAATCCTAAAGTGTCACATACTTTTGCCACTCACAGGTATGTCATATTGGATCAATATTGGCATTCATGTCATATCCTCTGTGTTATGTTTTTCTGTCAAAGTATTTTGGCCAGTGTCTGGTATTGTGCTTTAATGCTTTGGAAAGTAGTGCTATTATTAAATATGGAAATTAATTCAGTGATAAGAGTCTGTGTGTAATCAGAGGAGGTAGAGTAGTCTAAATCCAATTTCTTTGTACTGTTGCTTCTGTGAAATATTGACTAAAGTAAAGCTGCCTTTTCAAAAACAGAAATGCAGCACAGAATGTGGGCCTACTCCAGGTCACATTAAAGAGGCTTTGCTGTCATATTATCAGGCACTTCAAATCAGATTTTTGCCTAAATGTTACCCAGATCATTAGGCCTGGGTGATATGGACAGAAAATCATGTTCTGATATATTTGAGCTGAATATGATATATGATACAATATATATGAGAAATACAATATGATAAAATTAGGAACCTGGAAATAAAAGCTCAAATGTTGATTTTTTGTCTCATATTATTCTTGTAACGTCAAACCCAAATGTTTTCAATCTACATATAGATATAAATATTGATGTACAGTGTATCACAAAAGTGAGTACACCCCTCACATTTCTGCAGATATAAGTATATCTTTTCATGAGACAACACTGAAAAAAATGACACTTTGACACAATGAAAAGTAGTCTGTGTGCAGCTTATATAACAGTGTAAATTTATTCTTCCCTCAAAATAACTCAATATACAGCCATTAATGTCTAAACCAGCGGCAACAAAAGTGAGTCCACCCCTAAGAGACTACACCCGTAAATGTCCAAATTTAGCACTGCTTGTCATTTCACCTCCAAAATGGTCTCAGGTGTGCATAGGGAGCAAGTGTGTTCAATTTTGTAGTCCAGCTCTCTCACTCTCTCATAGTGGTCACTGAAAGTTCCAACATGGCACCTCATGGCAAAGAACTCTCTGAGGATCTTAAAAGACAAATTTTTGTGCTGCATGAAGATGGCCAAGACTACAAGAAGATTGCCAACACCCTGAAACTGAGCTGCAGCACAGTGGCCAAGATCATCCAGTGTTTTAAAAGAGCAGGGTCCACTCAGAACAGACCTTGCGCTGGTAGTCCAAAGAAGCTGAGTGCACATGCTCAGTGTCGCATCCAAATGCTGTCTCTGAAGGACAGGAGTGCTGCCAGCATTGCTGCAGAGACTGAAGAGGTGGGGGGGGGGGTCAGCCTGTCAGTGTTCAGACCATACGCCACACACTTCAAATTGGTCTGCATGGCTGTCACCCCAGAAGGAAGCCTCTTCTGAAGTCTGTACACAAGAAAGCCCGCAAACAGTTTGCTAAAAACATGTCAACAAAGGACATGGATTACTGGAACCATGTCCTATGGTCTGAAGAGACCAAGATTAATTTGTTTGGTTCAGATGGTATCAAGCATGTGTGGCAGCGATAAGGTGAGGAGTACAAAGATAAGTGTATCATGCCTACAGTCAAGCATGGTGATGGGAATGCCATGGTCTGGGGCTGCATGAGTGCAGCAGGTGTGGGGAAGTTACATTTCATTGAGGGACACATGAACTCCAGTATGTACAGCATTGGTCACAGGGCAGTGTTCCAGCATGATAATGACCCCAAACACACCTTTAAGACAACCACTGCTTTATTGAAGAGGCTGAGGGTAAAGGTGATGGACTGGCCAAGCATGTCTCCAGACCTAAACCCAATAGAACATCTTTGGGGCATCCTCAAGCGGAAGGTGGAGGAGCACAAAGTCTCCAACATCTGCCTAAGACAGTTCTGGAAAATAATGGTGGCCACACTTCAGGAACTTTCATTAAGGGGTGGACTCAATTTGGTTGCCACTGGTTTAGACATTAATGGCTGTATATTGAGTTATTTTAAGGGAAGAATAAATTTACAGTGTTATATAAGCTGCACACAGACTACCTTTCATTGTGTCAAAGTGACATTTTTCTCATTGTTGTCCCATGAAAAGATATACTTAAATATCTGCAGAAATGTGAGGGGTGTACTCACTTTTGTGATACACTGTATATTTCTTCAGCCCATACCATGCTGTTTATTTCCAGATATAAATATAAATATTGATATATATCACAGAGCCCTTATTTTGTTGGCCCGTATCTGTATCACATTTTACATGCTACACTGCTGCTACATGATTGGTTGATTAGATAATTTCATAAATGAAAAGGCTAAATATTTAATATACAACAACTTCATCCTAACGTGTTCATACACAAGTAAGTCGCTCTGGATAAGGGCGTCTGCTAAATGCCATATATGTAAATGTAAATACACATGATTACTCAAGCTTTGAATTATTGAGCCTGGATTTCCCTAAAGCTGTGTGACAGCTGTTGTTAAAAGCCCTATGCAAGTAAATCTGAACTGAAGTGAATGGTTTGAAATAGTAGTTTTTTTATATATATTTTCTGATGAATGTGAAATATTTTGTATTCTGCTTTTAAGCTCTTGCTCAGGAGAAGCACACTTCTATCTGCAGCATGTCGGAATCCCACATTAAATACCGGCAGGATCCTGGGGTGCCAGGCAGTGGCTGTACAGGTAAGTCACCTTGTCTTTCTGATGTCTGTCTTTGAGTTGCCTTGAACTGATGTTAGTAGGATTTTACTTATAGAAAGCATTTTCTGTCTGATTATAGTCTTATAGTCTGATTTTGGATTTGTTACAAATAGCAAGGGCCTTGCTCAAAACCCCAACAGTGGCAGCTTGGGTCAGCCTGGGTATCAAACCAATATCCCTGTGATCAATAACCCACCATTTTAACCACTAAGCCACTGACTGTGGTGTTTCACATGACAAATATGAGGCAATTATTCAGCATCTTGCTGAGTAATGAAGACCACCCAGTTGCACATGATTCCTGAGGCCGAGTTCAGAGTTCAACAATATTAGGTTGTTTAAGGAAATTAATCTAATGGTTGTTTCTGTTCCTCCACAGCGCTGCTATGCCTCAGAAGGGCGCAGAAGTTTCCTGGGTGAGTTTGTTGACTCGCTGAAGCAGGAGCTGAACAAAAACAAGGAGATGAAGGAGAACATCCGGAAGTTCAGGGAGGAGGCTAAGCGGCTGGAGGAGTCAGAGGCGCTGCAGCAGGCCAGGAGGAAATATGTGAGTGGACTTACATGACCTTTCTGCTTCCTGCTTCCTGTTCATTGCAGGAAGTCGAGTCTAACTGCTGAGCAAGCCTTTGCCATGCTGTGTGGAAATTGGGACTTTTCTCAGAATCCCCACAAGTGTGAATAAGCAGTAGATATATTTATGTATGTTCTCATATGTATTATACACATACACCAATCAGCCATAACATTACATCATTGTTTCTACTCTTTCTGTCTGTTTTATCAACATTTATTATACTTTTATTGTGTTTAATTATGTTTCTAATATTATGTTTCCCCTCAGTGTAGTTCAGATCAGTAGATGTTGTGGCAGAGAGGATTTGAGCTCAGCACTTCATCAGCACATTAACTCTGATATAGGGGAAGGTTTCGCAGCTCTAAAAAAAGTGTTCATGTTAGTGGCAGTGAGATCTGAATTGATGTTATGCAAACCATAGAGAGATCTTGTCTCAGTGGGCTCTGTAAAATAATGTGTGTGTTGTTTGAGTTTCAGCTTCTTTTTATCTTCTTGTTTTTCAGAAAAGCATTGAATCAGAAACTGCACGGACCTCTGAGGTGCTGAAAAAGACACTGGGGTCCTTATCAGAGACGGTTAAAGAGGTGAGTGCAGTAAACATCTCCTGTGAACATGCAAATATGGTATTTTTGGGTGCTGTCACATGACTGTATGCAAAACAGTTTGCTTACTGTTGGTTATTAAATGCTGCTGAATGTAACACTGACCTGGAGGTTCCCTGTTCCTGACCTAATGTTGGGTCCCTATTTCTATAATGTCCATCCGTACATCAAAGCTTATCTGATCAAATTATGTCATGTTCATTTTCTGTGTGAAAACTGTGAAAATGTTTTCCACATTTGTCTTTTTATCCAAAAAAAGAGATTACTGTGAAAAAGGTTTCTGACCATTTTTAATTTTGGAATTGAATGATTCCTATTTTATATTCATTACCTTTAAAATGATATATATATATCAAGCCTATTTTTTGGAAAGTTGACACTGAAATGTTCTAATAATTTGAGATTCTGGATGTCTGGTTTTCATGAGCTATAAGCCAATTTGATAAACAATTAAACAAAAAAAGGTTTGAAATATCACTTTATATGTTAAACTATATAATATTGATTAGGTTTTAAATAGTTGTGATCATGAATGCGCATTGATTATATTCAATTTTTTTGGCTTGTACTGAAAGTCATGAGCCAAACAATAGCCTCTTAATATTGCTTGTAAAGATGCCCAATAAATCAGTGAATGGAATCTGCAGATTTATAGCTTAAAGCCCTGTGACTGACTGATCAGTCTGATCAATTCTTTGCTTGTAAATTTTACTCTCAGTAAACACACACGTGCACACACACACACGCACACACAGATTTAATAAGACATATATATCACAGTCACTCTGCTGAATATACCCAATTTGGTGAAGCTAGTAAAGAGGCTAAAGCTAGTAAGAGCACAGAGCCAACCAGAAGCCAGCAGCCTCTGCTGAAGGTTGTTTTCATGTGTGGGATGTCCAAAAAATTGCATTAATTTTCAGTATATTTTGAAAAAGTGAGGACCTTCTATGAGTAGGTGAATCTAAACTTTTGACAGTTACCGTATGATGCTGCATGTGTTACAACCTTCTGATCCATTGTAGGGCTTTGAGGAGGTGGGCCGTACTGACCTGGGTAAGAAGATAAAGGAGGGAGTGGAAGAGGCAGCCAAATCAGCCCGATCCTCAGCCGAATCCGTGACCAAGACCAGTGAGGTGCTGGGGAAAACTAGTGCTTTCAGGGTCCTCTCACAGGTCAGCACCAATGGAGTTGTATCCATATAGACCAGCAGTCTGTATGTCTGTACAAGAAGACATATTCTCAGGCCTGTAGTTGCACTGTTCAAAAGCATGTAAATGCCTGTTCATTAAAATAAGCACAACTCAACAAAACTAAGCTCAACAAAAGTATTGGATGGAGCTCCATCTTTCCAGAGAAAACAAGTGCTGGGGGTCTTTAATACCCCTCTAGCACTGGGGCATGTTGAACTTAGGATCAGAAGTGGCAGTTCTTGAGCATGCCATTCTTCTGACAGTAGTTTGTTATTGAAGGCTTGCATTTGACTTTATGTGCTTGCTTGAGCAGGGCATGGAGACCATGAAGAAGGAGATGGACGAGGTGGTCCAGGGTGGGCCATATCGTGCTCCATCACAGCTGAGGAAGAGGAGTGAGTTCTCCTTTAAAGGAACTGAGAACCAGGACAGAGTGTTTGAAGCCAATGAGTGAGTTTGATTTTCAGTCCTGACCGCCTCCACATTCATACTTGCAAGGTTACAGTTGGACACTAGATACCAACTCGGTGCAGAACTTTGTGTTCTCACTTAGACCAGCTATAATATTCCTGTAAAGCAGAAATTCACAGGACGTAATGGGTGCAGGGTGGCACGGTGGCGCAGTGGGTAGCGATCCCCGGGTGGGGCGACCTGGGAAGTTTCTGTGTGAAGTTTGCATGTTCTCCCCGTGTTTGTGTGGGTTTCCTCCGGGTACTCCCCACAGTCCAAAGATTGTGTGTGTGTGAGAATGTGCGCCCTACGATGGATTAGCGCCCTGTCTAGGGTTGTTTCCCGCCCTTCCCTGGGAGTTGCCGGCTGGGCACCGGCTCACCCGTGACCCTATTCAGGAATAAGCGGTTCAGAAAATGGATGGATAGATGGATGGTAATGGGTGCAACTTAAAGTAGATGAATGCATTCATCAGATGGGATGTCCACAAACATTTTGACTTATACTGTATATTTGTACACATTCATAAAGTCTGGAATAACTCTAACATTAATATCTTACTATAGTGCTTAATTCAAAACGAGCATTTAGAACATGCTTTGGTATTTAAATTAATATTCTGGCATAAAATCAGCTACTGTTGTGCTGGGCAAATCAAAATCATGATTATATTTTTAAGGACACATGAACACATGCAGTGGGGAGAGAATTTACATAAAAATAAAGAACTAATCAAAAAGGGCAAGATTACATCAGTTTGAGATGATCTGCCAATTAATTGTAGCTCAGAATGACTGGCCTCAGATTCATCAGTTTCAGAGAATTCACCATTTTGTATACTAAATTTGGTTTTGTCCATTAAAGTTCTCTTACTACAATTGTAGGGTATTGGCAAGAATCTAGTGATGTGTATCATGATATAGAAGTCTTGATTGGTATACTGTTAGCAAGGCCTTATGTTTTTTTTACTTGATAGGCCATATTTTCTGTTTTTGAGCTGGAAATGCAATACATTTGATTATTTTATTATTATTAATAGGAAGAAAAAAATAGTAGCAGTAGTAGTTGTAGTAGCACTTATTATTATTATTATTATTATTATTATTAATAATAATAATAATAATAATAATAATAATAGTAATCTTAGTAGCAGTAATAGTAGAAGTAGCAGCAGTTGTATTAGTCGAGGTAGCGCTGTTATTATTATTATTATTAGTAGTATTGTTAGTAGCAGTAGTAGTAGTCGTAATAGAACTATTAGTCATAGTAGCACTATTATTATTATTATTATTATTATTAGTCTTAGTAGAAGCATTAGTAGTAGAAGTATTATTATTAGTAGTATTAGTAGTCCTAGAAGTATTAATTATTATTATTAATATTATTATTATTATTATTATTAGTAGTAGTAGTAGTAGTAGTAGTAGCAGCAGTAGTATGATTAGTAGCAGTAGCAGAAGTTGTAGAAGCACTATAGTAGTAGCAGTAATAGTTGTTGTTGACTCTTAGACTGAAATTACTCTGAGCAGCTGCGGTCATAAGGTTGTAACCCTGTCCCCTTCTCTCATCCCTTTGTGTGTTTTTGCTGTTTTTCAGAGCTGGATTATTTGCTGACAGTTGATAAAAGGGAGACAGGGAAGGTCGTGCTGTTTATTATGATAAGTGTATAATGTCTGTAGGTTACTCTGCAGACATTAATTAAAAATCGACGCTATTTTTTGATGATCTATACGGTTTTACATAACAATATTGAGATACTCAAGTGTATCAATATTTTCTTACACCCTATATAATACCCAGTGTACATTGCACAAATACAAATACCTCATTCACCATTGGAAACCCCCCAGATGTTTCACCAATGTTTACGTTAATAATATCTGGGTTTTTAGCAGAAACACTATCTCTTTTTTTTAAAGTTTGAAAAAATTCAGACAGCCTCAGAAATATGGTGGGTTCCACCCACCATCAAAATGCATCATCATGTATGAGATTTCCTATAAACCTGTAAATAACACATGCAGTATTGGTTACATTTCTCATTTTGTCTGGAGTGCCCCTTTAGATTAAATCTTGCTTGTGTCTGACAGCTGTGGGTGTTGTTTTTCACAGAGATGCCACCGGAGTTGTTCTGCACAGAGACTCAAAGTGGTTTCAGCAGTGGAAGGAATTCAAAGACAACAACATGGTCTTCAACAGTACGAGCCATTATTTCTTTTCTCTTTCATTTCAGAAAAGACTTGCTACACCACTACGGAACAACAGATGGTGCTAAGTTCTCATTTTTAGAAACACAGCACTTATGTAGTCTTTGACTGTTTGTAATGAGCCCTTTTTCTCTCCCTTTAAGGATTCTTTGAGATGAAGATGAAATATGATGAGAGTGACAATGCCCTCGTCCGAGCCTCGCGTGCCCTTACAGATAAAGTCTCAGGCATTATTGGTAAAGTAGCTCCAATTTTCTACCAATCTAAACTAAAATGTAATGGAATATTTTGTTGACATGTACACTCATTATAATAAAAAAAAAATAGTTGCACCCAGAAGGAAGTATGGGATTGGAATTGGGAAGGAGGATAAAGGCAGGAAAAACAAGTGATTAAAAATTGAGCCGGGCAATTGATATGGGCAATATTTATTGATCTACACGTACAGAAGTAGTTTCTCTCAGTATGGTGTCAGATGTAACACAACATGCCATATGTCTCAGAATGTAGAGAGTTGTAGAGGTTCCTAATAGTGTCCTGCAATAATCCATCCCATACAGCTTGAATATTCTCATTCAGTTTCTGCAGATTTCGCACTGTTGATAGTGTGTCCTATAGCATCCCACACATTTTTAGTCATGGATAGGTCTGGTGATATGACTGGACACAGCATAATATCTGTGTCTTCAAGGCAAGCTCTTGAGACAATAGCAGTAGACAAGTGTTGTTTTGTTGGAATAGTGGACTGGAGTGTGTGTTCAAAAAGGTAGGACCACTGGTTGCAGGACCACAGTAACGTAATGTTGGACAGATAAAGTCATGAATGAAGTAATGAAGATCAAAGGTAGTCTGGTATCATACAAATTGCACCTCACACCATGACACCAGGCCTTCTGGATGTGTGACGCCATTGCAATTGTTTAGTGTTTTGTCATAAGTAGTAGCTCTTAACATGTAAAGCTTTAATTTTTTTTATCATGTTCTTCCTCCCTAGTATGTCTGTTATTGTAAATGTCTGTGTTCCAATATCAGGTGGTCTTTTCTCTAAGACGGAGATGTCTGAAGTGCTGACAGAAATCCTCAGAGCTGACCCTAATTTTGATAAAGACTCCTTCCTCCGCCAGTGTGAAAATGATATAATTCCTAATATCTTAGAGGTGAGACACATGACAACAAACTATAATCTGCATATTTGCTAGTTTACTTTTTACTTTTAATTCTGTTCCATAACTGAGTGTGTGAGAGATCAGTGTACAGGTGGGTTTTGCTTGGTACAGCAGGTTAAAATGCTGCAAAGACAAAGAACACCTTATGTTTGGTTCCTCCAGCAGATGGTGTTAAACGCTGATTCGGTGGAAATAGTTCAAACTGTATCAAAGGACGAAGCTGGGCTAGTCCTCCCACTGTGATTTTATCTGCTACCTTAATAGGACTGTGAAGCCCAAGAGGAATATTTATAGCTCCCCACTAGTTCAGTTACAGTTTCCAAACAACTATATTATTAATTATTTGCTTATACCTTATGTCTCCAAAATGGTATTTGTACTGGAGGACGAGTAGACATCAATGTAGAGATTTTATTCCAAGTCATTTTGGAGCATTTCTCTTTGGTACATTCATCATAAATTTTTTACACAATGTTAAAAATAGGTCATTATATTACTGCCTTTAATGTGCAAATTATTGAAAAAATCAATTAAACAAATAAATAATAAATAAAAGGAAAAAGTTTAGCATGTACAAATTGCTATGAATAACAAAACCACACACACACAAAATGTTGTAACAAGTTTGTTGAAAGTATTCCCGGTGCGGGAAAATTCCCCAGTGGCCATGGATTTGAGTAGTTACAATATACGTGTGTTTAAATGTATTTTATAGGAAGAGTCTTACATGTTTGATTTTTTGATGTTTGAATCTCTTTCTCTGGCCTCAGGCAATCATAAGAGGCGAGCTGGAGGTTCTTAAGGACTGGTGTTATGAAGCCGTAAGTAATCGTTTGTGGTGGGATTTAGCTTACTTTTTCAAAGTTTTCCTGCTCTGGATCAACAATAATGTACTTATTAATTCAACTCAACTCATCAGTTTGATTTGGTTTAAATCAGTTCCGTTTGATTGAGTTTAGTTTACATCATGTGAATGAGGCATACATGTTCAATTCGGTTTTTTTTGCTTCCTTTTCCTTTGTCAGACATATAGTCAGATTGCACAGCCTATTAAGCAAGCTGTAGCCATGGGCCTGCAGTTCCAGTCCAAGATCCTGGATATTGACAACATTGATGTGAGTAAACACATAAGCTACAAAGCAGCTCATTTCTGCTCAAATGCAACACTTTGCCATCAATAATAAAATCTCTTATCTGATTAGACTGTGGTTAAATATAGCTTTCCAAGTCGTCTGACGTTATTGCTTTCAGCTCTTGGGTGAAGCAGTGCAAGGTGCAATGGGTTTCTGTGCATGACTGTTTAATGTGATCTATTGATCTGTATTATTGATGGAAATTCCTGGAGTGAAGCCAAATACGATATTCCTGACCTAATGCTTTCGCTCTCCGTTATTCCTTATCTCTGTGTGGGCGTTTCAGCTGGCGATGGGTAAGATCATGGAGCAAGGACCTGTACTGATCATCACCTTCCAGGCCCAGGTCGTCATGGTGATCCGAAGCCCCAAGGGTGAAGTAGTGGAAGGAGATCCTGTGAGTGGATTTATGGTTCAGTTAATAAACTCGTAATCTTTTACACTTGTTTTCAGGGTTACAATATAAGGAACATCATTGTAAATGATGAAAAAAGAAAAAAGAAAACACAATTTGCGATAAAATAAAATGGACTTCAGGCGCTGAGTGGCGTAGCGGGCTAAGGCGCTCCCACTATGATCGTGGGGTTGCTGGTTCGAATCCAGGTTCATGCTGCTCATCATCGCCAGCCGGGCAGAAGGCTATCGTCACATGACTCGGAGGACGATGTCTCTCCCCTAGTGTTGAGAGCAGGGCATGTAATGTGGGAGGCTACTTAGGGGGATGGGTAATATATAAATTAGTAGGGGTGAAAACTGGAAAAAATGGCAAAAAAAGAAATTATAAAATGGAAAAAAATGGATTTCATAGGTTTTATTGGTTTCATCAAAAGTCACAAATACAGATGGTACAACATATTAATAAAAAAAATCATGATATAATAAATGTAGGCTGGCCATATGAACACACATTGGCAGACATAAACAGCTTCTGGTAGATATGGTATGAAAATTGGAATAGTTTGAATCACATTGCAATAATGATGCTGAAATAATAGATTTTTCAGTCCTACTTGTTTTACCTGGAATTTGACTGACAAATACAGAATAACTTGTATAGTTGTTAAACTACTAACAAACACAGATGAATTATAAATTGAAGTCCATGATGTTTTTGTTGAGCTACACATCATCACTGGAACCTGTCAAGCCATTGTTTTTTAAACATTTTCTTAAGGACCTCGAGATGGTCCAAATTTTGCTGCCACTGTCACACATGGACCAGAAATGTGGACCATCTGGGGGTCCCTTAGAAACAGTTGCTGAAAGGGATAAACCAAGTGTGACTGGTTGTTACATCGTTAACATTGTTAATGCTGCTGGAATGTTTAAACACCTTGTCCACTCACTATCCACTCTATTATATATTCCTACCAATTGGCTGCACCTTGTAGATGTAAATTCGGAGTCAGAAGCCTATCTGTTTCTGCAGTTTATGTTGGCCATCCTCTAGTCCTCTAGTCCTTCATCAGTGCTTCATTAGGAAGCTGTTGGCTGGATATTTCTGGTTTTTGGACTATTCTTAGTCCACCAGTGACACTGAGGGGTTTAGACACTCCATCAGCACTACTGTATCTGATTCACTCATATCAGTGCAACACCACCATGTCAGTGTCAATGTGCAGTGCTTAGAATGACCCACCACCCACATAATACCTGCTCTGTGGTGGTCCTGTGGGGTCCTGACCATTGAAGATCAGGGTGAAAGGAGTATGCAAAGAAACAGATGGACTGCAATCTGTAATTATAGAACTAAAAAGTTCCTGTTTTTTAAGATGGGCTGATAAAATTGGCAGTTAATGGAGACTTAGGTCATTGGATGTGATTGTGTGAGTTGTACGTGTTATACAGCCTTTTGACTGTACATGTAGTTTCTATATAGCAGCAGATTTGTGCTGAATTTTTCTAGGTTGTGCACCCTTTTTATATTGATGAGGGAACAAATATGCTAGAATCACCCAGTCAACTACATGAAGTACCATAGTAACCACTTGGCAACCCACCTGAAATTCCTTAAAACACAATAGCACCCATCTCACAAGCTTTTAGCCGCAGCGTATCAACCATTTTGCGATGCCATAGCAACTGCTTAGCAACTCTATAGGAACCACCTGGGACACCACGGCAAACAGCTAGCAGCAATAAGCATCACCGTAGCAAACTCGTAGCAACAGTCTAGCAACCACCTGGAAGTGGGAACCAGTTATGCTGTGCAACCATTCTGTGTTTCCTTAAGGGACTACACTTTTCTAGTTTTGTTTTTTTTTGTTTATTTATTTTTATTCATACCAATCTTGTAAACATTAACTGTATTCAGGTGATATACCTTAGCACCAGTGAAGCAAAAATTAAGTGATGTTTTGTCCATGCTTTGTAAGGGGCTCTTTAGTGAAGCAGTTTTCCTCTGTCTTGTGTGTGTAGGAGAAGGTGTTGAGGATGATGTACGTGTGGGCGTTATGCAGGGACCAGGAGGAGCTCAACCCACACGCTGCTTGGAGGCTACTGGACATGTCTGCATCCACCACTGAGCAAGTGCTCTGAGAGAAAACTGCTCTTAAAACACAAGAATACACAAATACACCCACAGACACTCAATCAGCAAAGTGCATCATTCATGGGTCTCTAAGACATCCAGTGTCTCAGAGGTTCTCAAGAGGGTCTCAAGACTTAGCATCTACATAATCACAGCTGCTCACTGCAGACATCTAAGGTTGATTGTTGCAGTTCCTTTTAGCTGGCTGATCTAATGTCTTTGTTGGGTAAATGACCTCTCCATGCTTTGTCTACATGCTCCGCCCATGTGTTCATGCAAGCAGTCACCTACAGAATGCTGGCATGTAAAAATGGAATTAAGTAGTATACAGTTACGTTCTTGCAATAATTAAATTATAATGTAATTTATGAAATACTAGTGTATTTTAGCTGGTCATATTTGATTATAAATACAGAGTAATTATTTTTTACATGTATTGTTTAATTTATTCATTGACCCACCTATTTGTACAACCCCAATTCCAATGAAGTTGGAGGGTTGTGTAAAAACAGAATACAGAGATTTGCAAATCCTTATCAACCTTTCAATTTAATGCATTACGTTGGGATAGGGGCAACAAGACTGTGAAAGTAGAGGAATGTTCAGAAAACTCCTGTTTGGAACATTCCACAGGTGAACAGGTTAATTGGAAACAGGTGAATGTCATTATTGGGTATAAAGGGAGCATGTCCAAAAGGCTCAGTGGTTCACAAGCAAGGATGGGGTGAGATTCACCACTTTGTGAACAACTGCGTGAGACCAACAGTTTAAGAACAATGTTTCTCAATGTACAATTGCAAGGAATTTAGGGATTTCATCATCTACAGTCCACAATATCATCAAAAGTTTCAGAGAATCTGGAGAAATCTCTGCACGTTAGCTGCAAATCCGAAAACCAACATTGAATGCCGGTGACCATTTGATCCCTCAGATTGCATTGAATTTAAAACTGACCTCATTCTGTAAGGGATATAACCACATGGGCTCAGGAACGCTTCAGAAAACGATTGTCAGTGAGCACAGTTCATTGGTCCATCAACGAGTGCAAGTTAAAACTCTACCATACAAAGCAACAACACCCAGAAATGCCACCAGCTTCTCTGGGCCCGAGCTCATTTGAGATGGATTGACGCAAAGTGGAAAATTGTGTTTGAACATTGAGTCCAACAGTCAAGTCCACATTCCAAATTGTTATAGGAAATCATGGACGCCTGGTAAAAGGACTGTCTGGACCGTTATCAGTGCAAAGTTCAAAAGCCAGCATCTCTGATGGTACGGGGGTGTGTTAATGCCCATGGCATGGATAACTTGCACATCTGCGAAGACACCATTAATGCTGAATGGTACATGTGATGGAGCAACGTATGCTGCCATCTAAGCAATATCTTTTTCAGGGACGTCCCTGGATATTACAGCAAGAAATGCCAATGTCAAGCCCCATTCTGCATGTTACAACAGCATGGCTTCGTAGTAAAAGAGTGCAGGCATTAAACTGGCCTGCCTGCAGTCTAGACCTTTCTCCCATGGAAAATATGTGGCAGATTATGAAGCGCATTTGAACAACTGATGTTATACATTAAGCAAGAATGGGAAAGAATTCCACCTACAAAGCTTCAACAATTTATGTCCTCAGTTCCCAAATACTTATTGAGTGTTGTTAAAAGGAAATGTGATGTAACACAGTGGTCAACAAGCCCCTGTCCCAAGTTTTTGGAACAAGTTGCAGACATCAAATTCAAAATGAGAAATTATTTGCAAAAAAACAATACAATTTATCCATTTGAACATTTAATATCTTGTGTATTCATTTGAATATAGGTCAAAAAGGATTTGCAAATCATTGTATTCTTTGTTTTACACAACATCCCAACTTCATTGGAATTGGTGTTAGCAATGAGAAATATTAGTACATAATTTAACAAGTTAACATCTTGTTAACTTAGTTATGCATTATTAATTTCATTTTTATTTTAATTTCAAATAAATTTCACACTGTTGGGGTAGGTTAATATTGTAATATTTACTAATGTTAAAATTGCATTCCATGATCGGGGGTGGGGGAGGAGGACACCACCTGAGGCACAATAGTCAGTGATCTAGGATATCATAGCAACCACCAAACAATACCATAGAAAGCATTTAGTAACTAACTCTGTAGGAACCACATGGGATGTTTTAGAAAATATAGCAGTCACCTAGAAACCACTTAGCAACACCATAGCAACCATCTGAGATACCACAACAACCCGCTACACCGTTTGTTTTGATTATTTTAAAAGTGTTAACTGACAATGTTGTCAGTTACTCTTTTGTCAATAAAAGCTAGTTCTAACCTCTTGCAGTAGCTACTGATGTAACATTTCCAAGGAAGAAAATTTGTTGTGCTGTTTTTGCTGTGAGATATGTTACTGTGTATGAGACACTCATACACGTGGGTTTACTGCTATAGAAGTGGGACCATATGAATATGATTATACCTCATGTGTTTATTACAGTGGATATCACATTGTATAATATTACTGCACATTCTTCTGATGGTGCTGCTAAATGCAGACTTTAACTGAAAAGGAACATTCTGTGAATTTAATTTGTGAAAAGATGCTTTTATATTGCAATACACCAAAATGAACTTCAGAATATAGAAAGAGTATAGAAAAGGTGTTAATTTCAGGGTCCAAGCACTAGAAATGAGGGGCCTTCAAAATTCATTTTCATTTCCTTGAGCACTGTAGCACCAGTTGTGCTTGGATCTTTTAGGAGAGGGAAGAACAAGCAAGCAAAACTTGTATGGCTATTTTTCTGATGTGCTGAACAGTTGCAAATTACAATAAGATACTACTGTTATGTATGTATATATTTTTTAATTGCTATATATTGCTGAGCAAGTGTACCTGAAGAATGTAAAATATCAGTGAAAATATATATGGTTAGGTTTTTACTATTCTCTCTCCTTTTTCTTTTCCCAGTATATCTCACACATTTTTTGTACTATAATGACTGAACAGTGTCTTCTAGTGGTGAAATATGGAAGTACTTTGTTATTGATTCTCCGTAGCAGTGTTTCTTAACCATGGTCTTGGAGGCCGCTCTGCCAATCACAATTTAGTGGATTCTCTCTTTAACACATCCTCTGCACCTGACAGAACTTATAAATTAGCTCTGTGGTTGAAACAGGTGTGTTGGAGCAGGGAAAGCATTAAAATGTGCAGGACAGGGGATCTTCAGTACCAGGGCAAAGAAGTTTTCCTGTTAAAAACTTGGTTTCATGCACAGATAAGGAGCAAAGATCCAAGCTTTTTTTGGACACCATCATACCCTGTGTTATACACTTTGCTGTACATAGTTTTTCCTCTGTACATCACTGGAGCTGAATTATGTGTTCGTTAAGAAGAAGTGAATCTTGCCGTGCATTGATATGATGGCATAAGACTGGTATCCTCATTAAAATACCTCATCCAATCAGCAAGGTAGTCAATTATGGACATTGTGGCTTTGGCTGTTTTTTGCTGCAGGTTCAATTAAAGTATTGTTGCCACTGTAAAGTCAAGTGATGGCTCATTTGTGGCATGTATGTAGAATTATTCATAGTTTGAATGTTAATTTTTTTAATTGTATATAAAACATATTGTACATTTGAATATTAATATTGTAATCCAGTGACAAATGAAAAAAAAAATCCATTGGCTGCAAAAGCAGCGATTATTGAAGACACTTTTCCCATAGGCAAGAGCAGCCTTGGATCCTGGAGTCCCTTTTTTAGGCATGAAAACAACTTAGCAAACCATAATGGTTTTGTTGTTTTTTTATATGTTAGTCCTTTTATATTTTCACTATTGACCAAGCATTGTTTTAACTCTGTAATGAAATAGTTTCTTTTTCATTTATGTGTGGGTTTGCAAAGAGTAAATGAAATTCCAAAGTGTTCGAATGAATTGTGAAAACCAATGAAAGTACTAGGGGGAAAAAAAGCAAAAAAACTGACTAATTGCTGATTGTTTTCCTTTGATAGTGTTTGACTTTATAGAACAATAAAGTCTGTTTGCCAAAGAATCATAGAAATAAGACTGGAAGAATGGCAGCACAGGCAGAAGCGTGGCTTATAAACAGTGCTAATGCCACAGTAGCATGTTAGCAAACTGAGTCGAGGCCAATGCTGTGCTATTGATTCTGCATGAAGCCTTGTAGCCTGCATACTAATTCTGTGGTATCGTGCGACAAACATTTACATTTACATTTACATTTGTGGCATTTAGCAGACGCCCTTATCCAGAGCGACTTACAAAAGTGCTTTGCTGTTTACTTAGAACATCCTTAGCTAGCAGATAAGGCTGGAATCTAGAGATTCCACACATTTAGACCGTGTTGAAACAAAAAATCTTTATGGAGTTAAGTACTCCTGAAACAGATGAGTCTTCAGTCTGCGTTTGAAGACATTGAGGGACTCGGCTGTTCGGACTCCCAGGGGAAGTTCGTTCCACCATTTTGGTGCCAGAACAGAAAAGAGTCTGGATGCATGTTTACCTTGCATCCTGAGGGATGGTGGGTCAAGCCAAGCTGTACTTGAAGCTCGAAGGGCTCTTGGTGCAGCTCGAGTTTTGACCATTTCCATCATGTATGGAGGGGCTGGTCCACAAACTATGTAGCCTGTGTGCTAATGCTGCACTAGTGATTCTGGATGAGGCCTGAAGCTGCCAGAGTAATACCATGGTAGCGAAGTGGGACAAGGCCCATAGCCAGCATGTCAATGCCACACTAGCAAAAGGAGAACAAGCCCATAGCAAATGTGCGTGCCAGTGCCACAGTAGCAAATTGGGACAAGGCCCTTAGCCAGCAGGCCAGTCCCATGGTAGCAAAGCAGGACAAGTTCTATAGCCAGTGTGTTAACACCATGGTAGTAATGTGGGACAGGACATTGCCAGCATGATAACTCTGGGTCAGTTATTCTGGACAAGGCCAATGGAACACTAAGCAAAGCATGCATCTATGCTAGGAAATTTAGCTAATGTAATGCTTGTTTCCATAAGATCTCCCACACGTGATCACTTCACAACGATCAGCTGCTGTTCTTACAGAATACCAAAAGACCACATAGAAAGGAGATGGGACTAAAGAGAAATTATATATGGGTGTGGATCCCTTAACCCAACAATCATTCTACATGTTTAGTCTTCCAGCACATCTATAGTAGAATTAACTTGTGTTAGTTATTTACCAATTGACTAATATTGTGTAAGTCCCTCTTGTGCTGCCTAAACAGCTGTGTCCCATCAAGGCATAGACTCCACAAGACATGCTCACTATTAACTTCAGGAATTTGTGCTTCAGTAGCTGTTTTGTGGGATCTGACCAGGAAGGCTTGGTTTCACTTCCCTATGCACGTCATTGAGCCTCGGGCATCCTTGACCTTGTCAATGCTTCAGTGGTTGTACAGCCTAGGAGCACTTTTGGTCAGTACTGATCACTCCTTACCAGGAACACACCACAACGATCTGCTTGTTGTTTTAGAGATGTTCTGATCTAGTTGTCCATGCTTCACAGTTTAGCCCTGGTCAGAGTGGCTCAGATTCTTATGCTTACCCAACTTCCCTGCTTCCAGCACGTCAATTTAGAGTACTGACTGTTCATTTACTGCCTTATAATCAACCCTTCATAGTTGCCACTGTTCATCTGCCCTTTCAAGTGTCGTCTGGCACTTGCCAGACCTTTGCAAATAAGAATCAGTTCTTAATGGCCTGTATATGTATAGCTCATCAGTGAATACAGGACTTCTGGCCATTCAAGTGAACAGAAAGGCTTTTTACATGCCCTGGATACATAATTCCATAAATCTAGTTATGCTGCATTACAAAGAGTTCAGTAATGTTCCATAATGGCTTAATACCAACATTAGCACGCACTGAGAATGGGCAAGCAAACTCCAGGAGTATTAGTTTCCAAATGTAATACAGTAATGGATAGTAGCAACGAGCAGGTCCTAATGTAGTTCATCACTGGGGGTCAGGAACGAACTTTCTGGCACATGTAGTGCTTTTTTGGAGTCCACTGGGAGGAAAAGATGTAATCATGCTGCAAGCTGCTGGTTTTTGCAGACAGAGAAAAGCTGCAAATCTCACAAACTCACAGACTGCACTATGAGCAACTTTGTTTTCTGAGAACAGTGCTGGTTTTACCAGAGAAAGCAGAATTAGTTGGACCCAAAAACTATCGTTTTAATTCAAAATCTAAACTATGTAGTAGTTTTGAAGCTGCCTATTAAACATCGCTACATCACATCCCTTGTGCTACAAATAAAACACTAACACACAACAAAAACACTAATAATTTTAAGCATTTAAGTAAAGAATTTTCTAAAACTTTATACATAGATCTGAATGTAGCTTTGTTGTATTTGCCTCTTATAAGCTAAATAGAGATGGAAGAAAGTGCCACACTATCCAGGACAGCTAGCTACCAACCAAAAATTATTTACCCCTAATTCTGTTCTCTCTTAATGGTGTACAAGCAAATAGTGCAGATACCAACCAGTGGAAAAGTGAACAAGGCCAATTGTTTTTTCTGCAACTCCCAGCCATGGATAGCTGTGACACTAGTGTTTCCCAAGAGCCAACACTAGACAGCTGTGTCACCCAGGAACCATGCATTCAATCCTAAATTATTAAAGCAATTACAAGTGTTGGTTTCAGAGGTTTGTCCATTAAATACAAATTTAGCCTGTTTACAGACAAATCTGTTTTTATATTAAAAAAAATATTGGTTTGTGGTTGGTTTGAACCACACCTTGATTCAGTTTACTTATAGAAAACCACAGAAGATATTTAATTGAGATGGCTGAAACTGGAAAGGCATCAGAAGCATTACTAAAAACCTGGGTGTGCATCGATCCATGGTTAGACCATTTGCCTCCAAATGTAGAAAATTCAGTGCTGTTTCTTCTTTTCCTGTGAATGGGAATCCTGTTAAGGTCACTCCAAGAACAAACAATCCTTAAAGAGGTAAGGAAGAACCCAGAGGTAACAGCAAAATGTGTTTCCTATTTGAAGAGCACTGGACTAAGTTTTCTAGTACAAATGCATAACGTTCATCCTCTCAGTCGTTCAAACACATAGTGGCACACCAAGAATTTTCCCAGTTCTCCTGATGCTCAGTCCATCCCTGTCATGAGGATCATTTGCCCTCCTCTGGCAGCCTTAACTAAGCTGATACACAGATATCCACATATTCCTCTGTTCTTGTGAGTTATTTCTTGGAAGGTAAGTTATCAAGAATGTTCTTCCCAAGAAAACAAGTCCATTCTTTGGAGTACTAGTTTTGAGAAACACCCACAGTTTGACAATTTAGTCCCTTGTTAACAATTATCTGCCAGTACGGATATGATTGTTATACCATCATTAATTAGACCCTGGGAGTGTTATCTGCAAGAATTAAGGAATAACTGTGTATTTACTTTAGACATGAGTTGTCAGAAGAGAATGTGGAGAAAGCTGCTGATACAGCACTGCTCTGTTGTGCTCTGCATTATTTCTTCTCTGACTGAAACACCACAAAATGCTGAGTGGCCCTCTGCAGCTCAGAGCTAAGAGTCTAAACACCCAGGAGTAACAATTCTCTGGACAGTAGACTGAATTTTTGCTAACTCTTGCATCAGTGTGAAAACATCTCATGATGACAAAGGTATTGAGAAAAGTGTAGGCTGTGCGAATGACAGCCTGAAATATATTGGTCACATTTTAATAAGCTATTGTGAACATATGTGATCGTATTGTCACAGTCATAATAAAACTTTGTATCCATAAAATGGCAAACTATGGAGAAGGATGTATGTTAATGTAACTACACAGGTGATGAATCCTTTTGGTCCAGTTTTCATTAAGTATTCACAGTGTGAAAAGCCTAGAGGTGGTAAGATATGCCCACCTGATATACCTTAGCTTTTCCATGTGCCAACAAAAAACTATGTGAAAGGTTGGATGTAACAATGCTCAAATATGTTTTTACAAGGCTGTTCATAAGAAAAGAAAGGAAAACGCAGATGTTTTTGGGCTGGTACCAGGATGGCTCAAAGACCTGATATATTACAGCCTAATTTGAGCATTGTAACTAAAATACTGTAATTATTCCCGAGTTTCATTATTCCCCAGTTCATTCATATGGCACAACAAAACACTTTTGCTTTCAGATCACAGTCAGATTGATTGATAGGTAGGAGGGCCACCAGCTGGGTTAGCTTTTAGCCTTGCCCCTACTCACTTCCCTAAGTTTGGCCCTCTTGAGTCTTACCAGTAAAAAATATAAGCAGATTCTTTCTCTTCTGGTGTGTGTTTTGCTCCAGTTTGGTTCTACTCAGGTTGCCCAACTTGTTTTCAATTTAACAGAGAAAGAAGAGAAGAGATTGTGAGGCTTGATTCATGTAGCATCCGATATTGCAACTGTTCATATTTGCATCCCCTGTCCAAGTTATTCATACATTTATGTTCATTGTTTTATTTCTGCAAGTTACCGATCTTTCTTCTTAGAGCACCACTGGAGGTGTTGACATGATGCACTTCAGCCCAGTATGCCTGATCAAGAAAAACCATGGTCACAAATATTTAGCTTTTAAGGTCCCTTAAAAATAACTTTAGCTAACTTTAGCTAAACAGTAACTCACATTAATAATAGATAAGTTGTTAGCTTCCATTTGCAGTCTGTCCATGTATGCTACTGTACTAGTAGCTGGTGTCACTAACAGATTTGTGGCTCATGCTCAAGTTGTGACAGCCAAAAACAGTATATACTACTGAAGCTTTTACAGCTTTTACACCAGCTT
Organism: Acestrorhynchus altus; assembly: GCA_034509495.1. Taxonomy (NCBI): domain Eukaryota; kingdom Metazoa; phylum Chordata; class Actinopteri; order Characiformes; family Acestrorhynchidae; genus Acestrorhynchus; species Acestrorhynchus altus. The sequence goes on from CM067502.1 coordinate 21,986,513, forward strand.
TAACTAGTGGACTGCGTGTTTGTTCAGAAGGTATTCAACCATAATTTTTGTTTGTAACCAAATGAAGCTAGGGTTGCTTGGTTTGGTGCACATACGTAGGCAATACTGATGTGCATACTGGACGCATCCTACCCGCAGAAGCTGTCAGTTGCCAACAGACCGCCAATGTGTGAGGAAGTGTATGTGAGCACCATCAGACTTTCATATTTGACAAAATGACAGAAAAACTAATTTTGTGTAAAGCTTGCCGATTACCCATCGGCAGCTCCATCACAATAACACACCCGTCCATTCCTCACATATGATAAAGAGTTTCCTGGCCAAACACAAAACACTCTTGCTTCGTCAGGCTCCCTACTCTCCCGACATGGCTTCATGTGACTTCTGGCTTTTTCCTAAGCTGAAAATGTCCACGGACCAGATTTCAGTCCAGAGAAGACATCACGCACAATGGGATGGGCATGTTGCAGGCCATCTCAAAAGTGGCAGAACCGTTTGGAGCCCAGGGTGACTTTCAGAGAGATTAGTGTAAGATTGTTGTATCTCAGTAAAAGTATTTTTATGGATGAAGGTCAGATATTTTTTGAACTCACCTCGCATGTAAATGTTGGAATATCAAAGTCTGATGGAAGGTAGGTCTCTGGGAGCAGGGTTGGAGACCACTGGTCTAATAAATATCCTTGATCCTTGATAATCCATCACTGCTTCAGGATAATAAAAGTTATCCATTTTATCTGTGTGTGTTTTGGCTCATCTATAAATATGATGTCTACATATATGTAAATGTTTATTTTGAAAATTGAAAATGCATCCCAGTGCATATCATATTGTCAAATACACACATTGTTATAGCCTAGGACTGTGTGTACTGTATACAATGTACTGGAGAATTAGCAAGCTCTTTAGAGTGTTCTTTGAAGATGCTTCATTGTTAGAGTGAAAGTTGTGTCGAACCTAAAGGCTGAATATTATCTGTTATCTGTACCTGTCCTACTTTGAAACACAGAGAGGCTTTAACATCGGGGCCATTCAAAGTTCAAGCTTTGGCCGGCTGTTGTTTCACAATCAAATCTCAGAGCCACATCAGTGCTGACCCATCTGCTCCAACAGATGACTGCTATTAGCATATACCTCATCATCCAGCTCTATAGGAAACACTATGCTGTGTTTTCTCAGGATATCTGGATCTTTGATAAATTGATTATTGTTCTTTCATGATTGAGTCTGATTGGGCAACAGATGGAGAGCAGGGATTAGATTATAGCAGACAGGCACTTACTATAAAAAAGTGGGGATGAAAAAATGGGGAAAAACAGAACAAAACTAAACAAAACAAAACAAAAACGACATATTTGTACACCAGTTTGTAAGCCAATCATTGTCTCTAGGAATGGGTTCAAGAGTGCAGCTTTTATCATGGCCCCGGTGTATTGAGGAAAAATAAATGATTTGATACAGTACAATATATTCATCTAATCCACATTTTGTGTCTAGTTTAACAATATCTAATAATAAATAATAAAACAAGATTAGTTTAGTGTGATATGACCGTTATAAAGAAACCCATCTACTGTACATTCACTTTGACAGAACTAAGCAGGTTATATATAGCTATATACTGTAGATACAGCACAGGTGACCTTTCCAGTTCTACCTGAGTGTGTACATTTACACAGATTATATAATATATGCAACTTTATATTTACAATCATATTCACGTGTATTTACGATTCTATGCACATTCATCAGACAACTGATGACATTAAGACTGATAGATTTAAGTGTTAATAATAATAATAATAATAACAATAATAATAATAATCACTAATTATAGTGAATATAAAGAGAACACCGACAATGGTGTTGAAGTTAAGTCGTGGTAATGATGATGATACTGATGTACAGTGTAGATGAGTCATATGTCAGGAAGAGTTGATGATGATTATTATTATGATGATGTTGATGGGTCATAGTTAGGAGGATGTTGATAATGATGATGATGATGATGATGATGATGATTGGTCATGGCCAAGAGGATAATAGTAATAATGTATCACAGTCAGGAGGATAATGGTGATTACGATGATTCATGGTCAGGAGGATAATGGTTATAATGATGATGATGATGATGATGATGATGATGATGTTCAAGGGGTATAGTCAGAAGGATAATAGCGATGATGGTGATGAGTCATAGTCAGAAGAGAAAAGGTGATGATGATGGGTCACAGGAGGATAATGGTGATGATGATTATAAAGATTGTGATGGGTCATAGTCAGGAGAATAAGGATGGTGTGATGGGTCATAGTTAGGAGGTTAATGAGGATGGTGCTTATGGCCGGGAGGATTATGATTATGGTGATAATGGTGATGAGTCATAATCAAGGGGAGGAGGATAATGATGATGACTTTGATGGCTTACAGTCATGTAGATGATGATAGGTTAAAATGATGGATGATAATGATAATTATGATAGGATAAAATTGGCACAATAACTATATGGGTTACAATGATAGTGATGATGCTTAAAGGTGATAATGAGGGACAATGATAATTGTTATAAAGATGAAAATGATGAAGTTTACCCAATGCTCTGTACAGTCATTTGCTTTCTCTGCTATAAAATACACTGATTCATCTAATAGCTAAGTAACAAGATCTGCATTCCAAACTGCACACTACCATCCTAAACAATGTGTCAGAAGAGTAAGAATTTTACACATTCCACAACCAGGTTTCTAAATCTGTGGGTTATCATGATGAAGATGAGAATGAAAAGAGTTTAAAGTAGTGATGATGATGATGATATTGATGAAGGTGATGATGATTAAAATGATGAAGGTGTGGGTGATTATGATGATTAAGATGATGATGAAGATGAAGATGATGATGATGATGAAGGTGATCAAGATGAAGGTAATGATGATGATGAAGATGATGATGATGATGATGATGATGATGATTAAGGTGATGATGAAGATGAAGGTGATGTTTAAGATGATGATGATGGTTATGATGATGAAGGTGATGATTAAGATGATGATGAAGGTGATGATGATGATGATGATGATGATGATGATGAAGATGATACCAGTTTCAAGTTTAACTGTTGCTCTGGGACACACTCCCCCTCCGCGTGCGCACTGCAGACCAATAGGATGCTGTGCGCGCGACACGACAGGGTAGCTCGCGCTGAAGAGCTGAGGAGCGCGAGCGGCAGCGCTGAGAAGCGCTGGAATGGAGAGAAAGGCGCGCGCGAGGAGCGGTGAGCATCATAAAGCAGTTTAAATAGATCAGGACGAGAGCTTAATCACTTACTGAAACCTCACACACTGATCCCGGTTTGGCGGACTGGAATAGAGTAGGACGGACCTTAACATCTGGAATAAAGGAATAAGGACAGCAGTGGTGTTTCTGTCGCTGCTGGACAGTGAGTGTTGATATTGATCTGTGATTGGTTTGATCATATTGATGAGTAATGTTTTGTTGATGTTGGTTTGTTGTTGTTATCTTAATGGTAATTAAGCTGTTTTCCCTGATAAGTGTTGTGGGGTCTGATCTTTGGGTTGGAACATGTACAGAAGGTCAGTCTGCATTTATTTATCACTAGTCCTGGTCTGGGGACTTGTTTAATAAACGTTTTAAATTAAATATATTTCTACTATTATGTATGATTAACTACAGTCTGGATGCCAAGTCACTTTTCTCCAAACTGGCACTAGAGGCCAGTTTGATTTCAGAAAGATGCTGAACATTGGACAGACCTTGAATTTATAAATGAAAACCAGTTGATGCCAAAAGCCAGTGTTGTACAGACAGTACATTTTGACTGGAATCTTGATATCATCTTGGTAATGTTTAATCTTGGTAAGGATGATAGATGTTGGACTCTAACGTTGGATAGACATTGAAGTTTTGTTGAAAATGAAAATCAGTTGATGCTGAAACCCAACCATGTAGAGTCAACTTTGACTGGAAAATGAATATTAAGCTCCAACATTAGACAAACAGTGGGCACCGTACATCGAGAAGATGTCTTTCCCAGACTTTAGCTGATTATCTAAATGTGGTTGAATTTGGAAGTTTCTGAGAAGTCTTTTCCTGACCTTTCTGTGACATCTTGACAGCAGTTGTTTATTTTATAAAGTAAATTAAGGTCATTGTATTTTCAATTAATGATAATATACAATGTGGCTAATTTTTTTTGACATGTTATGTATGCTTCCATGAAACTTATAGAAGCTAATGACAATCATTTAAAGATGGTTAACATTTAGCCAACATAGACATTTTGAAAATAAACAAAGTTAAATACAAAATACCTTTAATGTTGAAATGTGGTTGAAATAATGTGAACATTTCTAAAACACTGAAACAATGTTTGATGCATTATAAAATCAATAATACCACTGAAACAACATTGCCTTTTCAATGTTAATTTACCGTATTTTCCAGACTATAAGCCGCACCAGAATATAAGCCGCACCTGCAAAGTTTAAAAAACCCCCCTGGGAAATAACATATATAAGAAGAATAACTGCACCTCATTATAAGACGCATGGTTTAAAGCATGGAAAAAAAGTAGCGGCTTATAGTCCAGAAAATACGGTAGTTTTCAATTTGAAACATTGATTCAGTGTTGATTCAAACTTGACATAACAACCAGAATTTTACGAAAATGATGCCACGTCTATGTGGTATATCCGCTGAGTAAAATCAAAAATATATCAAGGCCTAATAATTTTAGAATGTGGACCATTATTTATTTAAGAAGAGTTTGGTTTTTGGACACCATACCTTACAAATAAATATCGATTTCTACATCACTTTGACTTGGTATGTAATGTTTGGGGAATACTTTGATTACTTAACATCAAAACTCAGAGCCAACAAAATATCAACATCTGATGTTGTCATGATTCTGTGTAGTTAAACTTACACATTGTCCTGATATTTAATTTTGGTCACCTGTTGTCACAAACTTTTCAACCAGATAACAAGATAATTCCACCTACCCTGTGGAGTAGATCCATTTTTCAAGATGTGATCTGAATCCTGCTTTCTGAGGGTTCTTACACTCTGCAGACAGTTCCTAACTGCTGTAAAGTCTAGGCTTTAGGATCTTTTCTATCTTTGGCTGTGTTAGTGAAAGCCCTTTGGCTTATCCTGAACCTCTGCCTATTAACTTGTGAATGCAGTTGTGCAGCCAGTTGGAGTCAAATCTGCTGAGTGTATATGGAGGCACTCTGCGTAACTCTGCTATTCACTTTCTATGAGATGCACCTGTAAGAAAAAAATGTAAAACTGTAAACAAATACTGTAAACAATCTGGCATAGTGAGAATACAATTAAATATTGGTATACTGTTACCATTCAAAAGTATGCAATCACTTTATTATAACATAAATATTATATCTTATAAACAGGTGTATGTAATACATTATTTATTATTATATATAAATAATAAATTCCTTCAGATTTTTTACACTGTAACTTCAATAACTTTCCTTACGAACAGATTCTAATGGTTGACTACTGTATTACTGTATTATATTTTTAAGTTTGCCTATAATCTTTAAACAAAAAAAGTCATAATGACAGAATGATAAACAACAAAAATGATTCTTTAATGTTTCTTTATTTATATGGTAACAGTCCAGCCTGACTTGGTAGCTTCATTATTTACCAGTATTGCCCGTCTCTTTTATGTCCTGGATATTGATTGAGGGCTCTTCAAGATCAAAATCAATGAGTGCCTTTGCTTTGCTTCACGTTGCCGCCAAAAATAGAAGCTTCTTTATTGTCTGCTTGAGTTCACTTTGCTCCATCAGCCCCCTTGTTGAGGAGAGTCTTGCAGAAGAAGACACGTGAACATGTACATGTGTGTGGCTAACCATTCCATCAATGTTTAAATAAAACAGTGTAAACCAGTATGTCAGGACTCGTTGGAAACATGATTATGGGTGAGGTCACCTACTGGTTCATTTTGAATGTGTCCAGTAAAGCAGTGGACCTGATGTACACCTGACATTGATACTCTGTTGGTTTTACTGTTAAAAACACATGTTAAGCATCCACAGTTGGCAGTTGTAGAAGGCAAATGTAAATATGTAAAAAATACCATTCATTTGATTTTTTTCAGAAATAAAAAAGCTACTTTTTATAATAAAAATAAAAAGTATTCAAATAAATTATCTCTACTACTACTACTACTACTACTAATTATTATTATTATTATTATTATTATTATTATTATTAGTAGTAGTAGTAGTAGTAGTAGTAGTAGTAATTAGTAATAATATTTTTATCTCCTCAATTTTCAGATTTATTTCTGGAACTGCATCCAATGTGGTCTTGCTGACTTACCTTAAAATACAGTAAACTGGATGACTGATGGACTGATGTCCGTTGCTTCTGCACCAGCTGACCATCCAGTCATAGACCTTGTGGCCTCTTTCCTGGGCAAGATGAGCAGAGCCCCCCTTTTGGACTATGAGCTCCAGTCTGTGGGTCCAGCAGCAGGCTCCGGAGCCACGGCAGGGCTTCCTCTGTCACCCGACACGGAGCAGAGCACAGCCTTATGCTTTGTGGGCCTTCTGCTGCTGATCCTGATCTTCCTGCTGGTGCGCTGCTTCCGGATCCTACTGGACCCTTACAGCAGCATGCCGGCCTCTACGTGGAGAGACCACAAAGACAGAATGGAAAGAGGGCAGTTTGAAAGTGCTGTAGTGTAAAAACTGCAGCTGCTGAACTAAAAAGCCTTCACTATTACAGTCGTCCGAAGCTGAATTCTTGCACGTTGACTTGGGACAGATGCTTGAATGAGATATGATTGAATGAGTTTGATCAAAAATGTTTCTAAATGTGAATGTAAGCTAATAGGCACTAATTTGCATCATAGAAATTACTCATGGCTACCAGTTTATATGCACAGTAAGCTAGAGTTCTTAGCATTTTGGAAAAGGCGTCAAGATCACTGGTAACTAGTGTGGATCAGTCATTGACAGACCATTTTTGGTGTGAAGGCTGTTCTGTAATCAGATTGAATTACCTTATTTTTGTTGACCTTTTTTCTATGTAAAATAATGTGATCATGTTGTGTGTTTTCCTGGCCAAATCTATCCCACTGCAACACCACTCTCCACCAATTTGATTGTCAAACAGGTTTGCCCTGCTCAGCAGCCATAGCTAGTAAGAGATATTCCCATAGTAATTAATGTAGTAAACAGACACCAAGGCAGCAGAAACGGATTAACCTGATGTTAACACTGTAAAATTGTCATGCAGTTCATTTTCTGTACAACTTCAGGATACATGAGAGCAACCTTCACTTCACTTCACTTTACTTCACTTTCCTGTTGTCTGAATGAGCACATCCAGTCATACCATTGTTGCCAAATTGCAAATAGTAGTAATAGTAATAGTTGCAATAAAAAAACCCTAGTTTACAATTTTGTTTTGCTTCCTCAAAGAGTGAAGCACAGTAAATAGAGAGATCTGTGGCTTCAGGCCGTCCACAGAGAGGAGGAAAATGGTAAACTGGGACCCAGCCAGTCAATATGTGAACATCTGGATCAAACACTTCATCACAGCTCAGTTAATAATACTAAAGTCAGCAGATATAATGTTAAAATCAGAGATCTGAATGCTGATGCAGCACTGAAACAGCAGAAGATGGAACATAGTGTAAGGCCAAGGACTCTGCTTTAATGTTCGGCTGGATTAAAAGCTTTAGCTAAGTTAACTATATAACAGCTGACTCACCAGCACTGCTGCTGCAGCTGGATTTTGTTGGAAAATCTGCACCACAACAACTTTACTTGCCTGTTCCCTGAAGTGATTCTATTTATGATTATCATTATAATAATCCAAATTCAAAGTGGATCTGATATGATATGACACTTTCAGCCACTGGGTAGGGTTGTAAATCCACTCTGACAGAGGCATGATGAAAGGACACTCAGTTTCTTTATTTTTATTTTTTTATAAAACAGTGCTGATCATTGATATAACTGCTGGTCTAGATTCCTAATAGCTATAAATCAGCAGGGCATATTTTAACATTTTTTTTACTTTAATTTTAAAATGCTTAGGAATTTTTATTTCCCACCAGTCAATTTAGAGTGACAGTTTTTACCCAAAAAGGCAATGTTGGTGGTTCAGTTTAGGACTATATTTCAGAACCATAACTATTGCATTCCAGCCTAAATTTGTAATAAATTGGGAGAAGGAAAATTTCAGCCTTTTTCTTTGGAAAAGTAAACAAATACTGCACCCAAGAAATGTCTGTAGGCTTTAAAGCCTAGCTTCAAAACTGATCACGAGTATATATACTAATATTGTAAACAGGATAGTTGGTAATATCCGAGTACGAGGTTGGAAGAAGCAAAGACAGCGTTCCAGCTTTTTTTTGTTTGGATCAGAGCTGTTAACAGATGATCATTAATCCAAAGATCAATCTCTGGCATCCTTGCTGAGATTGTCATTATCATATCTCCCCGGTTTACTTCACATTCTCCAGTTTTATTGCTTTAAATGCTTTATTTTCAATGTACAGTTCTGCTACAATACCTTCAGTGACATTACACACAGTAACCACACATAACTGACAATGACAATTACTCATGGTAACAATGATGTCACGGACATGACATCTTAACAAATATGTTGTATTCACAGTTAACTACAGTGGCTAACATTAAGGAAATAATGAAAAGAAATAACAGCTGGTGTCTATTAGAAATTATGAAATTAAATTAATTATTTAAGGGTTCTTTAACAAAGAAAATGGTTAGATATATTACATAGGTTCTGTGCATCTTAAAAGAGTTTTTTAGGTTGTACAGAGGAAAAGGATTCTATATGCCACTAAATGGGTTCTATGAGCTAGCCAATAGAAAACCCAATAGAAAACTAGTGACTACTTATTTGTTATTGAATATGCAAATATTATTTAAATTGTATACAAATCCATAAGAGCGTATTAAGACAAGCTGTGCAATGGAAAATTGGTGGACAATGATTGTGTTTATATCTCAGATATTAGTTAATGTTAGTTCATGTTAATGTTTCCAGGGTTTTACTATTTTCTATGTTTCTACTGATGATTAAATATATCCTTTATTGCTTAATAACTTTATACTTTGATAAATTTGCATGTATGCACTATGAACTATTCTTGTAATGAAAGCAGAATTGACACGTTCCTGTAGCTTTTCCTAATGTTTTTTGTTCTTGGTTTTACTACTATAAACTCTATGGGTGTGTCTCAAATGTTTACTAATTACTAATACTAATGAGTTTTTGAGTATGTTGTATGTAACATAGATGAAAGGGTTAGTATAGTATAGTAGTTGGTATACTCAAATATCCACAATACATACTTAGAACTGACTGTTCTCCCAGAATGTAGTATGAAATGGAATGGGAGGAGCTACTCACATCTGGAAAAAATTGTGAAAAGTGGATAATGATGCAAGTGAAGCAGCGACAGTGACAGGACAACATGCAGCGTTGGCATAGCAATGCTTCACGACATCCTAATAGTACAAAACGAGTTACTACAGCAATATTTTTGTGTAGTAATCTGCCAAACCCACTCAATAACGTAAATGTAAATGTGCACCATATTTAACCCATCTACACAGGGAAATACACATACATACAAGTGAATTCATACACTATGGGGAGTGAACACACGTGCCATAGCACCACACAGCACTAAGGGAGCAGCTGAGGAGTTAAGTGCCTTGTTCAAGGGCACTTCAGTCATGTCCTTCCAGTTCAGCCAATGGAACCAGCAACCAACTAGGCTAATTCCCTAATCACCAGGCCACAGTTGCCCCCTAAAGACTTTACTTTATAGTATTAGTGGGTAGTACGCATTTGGGACACAGTGCTTTATACTGAGTGTTGTTCAGCGTACTCCATTACCTGATGTTGATTAGTGGGTCATTGATAAACAGATAAACAAAGGCCGTGCCTTTAAGTGTTTCAAAGAGTTTTATTTATTTTTCAACTTCTTCTATTGACCTTAACAGGTCTTTTAGCTCCGCTGATATATTGGATAACAAATGCACTGGTCTCAGTATCTGGACATTATCTGAACAATACAAAGCCAGTTTTGTAAACATTTTTTGGTGGTTTGTTGATTTGTTGGTGGACTTTTTCCTGTGTTCTGCACCTACAATATTTGGTGGAGAAATATTTGTTTGATCAGTAAACTTCTTCCTTAATCAACTAATTTCTTGGCCATGGATGTCTTTACAAACCCCATACACTATTAAAAACCTCTATTTTCCCAGATAGCAGATGATTCTGGGACAAAAACCACCCAGTTACAGGTAGGTTATGGTAAAGGCAAGTGTATGTGAGCCAAAATCAACCCAGCTATAAGTTGCATTTAAGGTGTGTTCTGGTATTTGAACTCTAGGCCAGCTGTGGATGTGTTCTGGTACCAGACTCAGTTAAAGTCACTGACATTTCATGGAGGCATTTGGACCAGGAAGTTCAGAAGTGTGGACCAGAACTGACAACCTGTATTGTTGGCACATGTGGTAGGTATATAGTTAGAAACTCATCTTGTATCCTTTAGTTAAAGGTCAGCTTCTTTGTACCACTGTGAAGTAACCCTAACACAATACCAGCACACTACCATCTCAATTAAGATCACGTCCAATGGTGGTCCCTTTCCTTTGAAGCATGAGGCAGGGGGGGCTGATAAACTGTTTCTCCAGGAAAAGTAAACTTCCAAAGGCAGTCAACTCAGTATATTTAATAGTTATGAAACAAAGTAACATCTACAAAGGTTTTTCATCTTCTTCTTTTCTTATGATGCACATTCAAGCCAGAGCACAAGCTTTCTGAATTCCTAAACAGTTCCCGTCTGTGTAATTTAATCAATGTTTACTACCTGGACAGCGAAGCACTGCAGATGTGATAAAAAAACAAGCCTCTGCTTTCACAATGTCCATCTATCTCACTGCTTCAGTCTGCTGGCATTGTGAGGGCAGACATTACATGTTGATGCTTTAAACTTTGTGCAACAAAACAGAAGCAAGGTCACATTGATTCATCCTTCTCTTGTGGGTCTGTAAGCAGAAGGCCTCATTACAATCCCATATGTTGTGTGGATTCAATTTCATTTCTTTTCATATGTACAGTATATAAACATTCAAACTAGCACACCATATGTCTGCTTTCAATGATCCAAAGCTGCCAAGCAAATAGCTTGAGATGAAATCAGTGCAATCACCTGTATTTATTTTGATCTGTGCAAATTCAATGTACATATAATCAAGTTTGGACATACCTGATTGAATATGTCATCAACTTACAGATATATTAATCAGTAGATTTATGCTATATATACAGTGCATCCGGAAAGGATTCACACTGGTTCGCTTCTCTTCTCTCCACAGAGCAATGTTGGAGCTCTTTTAGAGTGACCAATGGATTCTTGGTAATGTCCCTAAGGCACTCCTACCATGATCACTCTCTTTGTCTGGGCAGCCAGCTCTATGAACAGTCCTGGTGGTTCAAAACGTCTTCCAATTTTTTTTGTACCCTTTCCCAGATCTGTGTCTCAATACAATAATGTCTCGGAGGTCTACAGGCAATTCCTTAGACTTGGTTTGTGCTCTGATATGCACTGTTTACTATGGGACCTTATATTTCCTTAATTTCCCTGAGGGAACCCTCCCAAGGGATCAATAACGTTCTATCCTATCCTTATATAAACAGGTGTGTGCCTTTCCAAATCATGTCCAATCAACTGAAATGACCACAGGTGTACTACAATCAAGCTGTACTACAATCAAGCTTTGAGTGTCATGACAAAGGCTGTGAATACTTGTTTTTATTAAAAATAAATAAATAAAATTACAAATGTAAAGTTTCAAAGAAACATTTCTCACTTTGTCATCGTGGGGTACTGTGTAGAATTTTGGACCTCATTAACATACCTTGGGTTGTCAAAGTGCCTATAATGAAGACTAAAAAAGTGATCTGGTATCATACAAAACACACCCCATACCAGGATACCAGGCCTTCTGGACATGTGCCATATGAAAACAGACTGTTGATCTAGGTGCTGACTAAAGTGCTTACATGCACAGATTCAGTGGCTGAGCATCTCCTGGCCTGGGCTTAGTTGGGTGTTCAAACTTTACACAGGCCACAATTGCTATTTCATTTTCTTTTTTCTTTTTAAGTTTCAAAATGTCTTTCTGCCACAGACAACTGTCATATTGGATTATCACTTTTTACAACAACCAAAACTCAAACCAACAGTAGACATTTAGGGAAGTGAGTCTGATTTGTATTTTGTCTTAATGCTATTATTGTCAAATGTAGGAAATATTAAAAATAAAGAAAGGGGCTAGTGAAGGTGCATCCAAATCTTTGACAGGTAATGTGAATGTATGAAAACACACTGACACAAATGAGAATCTCCTTACTTCGCTGTGAAATACCTATTCCTAATGAAGCAAGCATGTTCAGTGATAATGAGCTGACTCAAGTGTGTTAGTGAGGGGCTGTATCTAAATCCAGCACACTCCCAGGCTCTACAGCAAGGGTTTATCCATCCTAAACACATAAAAAATATTAAACAAAAATAATAAAGGACATTCAGGTTGTTTTTTATTTTATTTTATTTGAACTACTGTCAAGTATATAACTGTCAATCTAATCATGACAAATAATTCATCAGAATCATTGCATTTTCAGCTCAAAACCACCCTGGATCATCCAACATGACTTCTGACATAAAGTGTTGTTTAGGCAAAGCATAGTCAAATTCATATTTAAATTCTATTAACATTTTCATATCAAATGAAGAAAAAATTGGCATGTCTCTATATAATCCCTTTTTAATGTTTTGGAGAATAAAAGTACACAGAAATATGAAAATATCCTGCAAAACTAGCCTAAGCATTTAGCCTAAGAGTTTAAAGGGTTTACTTTCAAATGCAACACATTCAGCAAGTAGGTGTTCAATTGTGTTATACTATTTTGCAGTTTTGTATTCAGACAATAGTTTTCTAAAGGCCTAAAGGATGAGTAAACATGGGAACTTTCAACTGAGACAGAATCATTGATTAGATATCTGTTTATAGCTGGTAGTAAATCTGAGTGGAAGAATATCGATGAGCATCACAGAGCAGAGAATGTGACACTCCACCCGCAGAGATGGATGGGTTACATAAACAGCCACCAGACCCATCACAGCAGGGACATGCAGTGCTCATTAGCAACTTGTTAAAATCACTCAGGTGGGTGCCATATTACCGGTGGTGGTGGTGAGTCATCATCTCTGTATTAACACTTCAAGCAGGCTTTAGATAACCATGGTCTGACTCCAAAGCCTTATATATTCATAAACGAATAATACACATCAAAGAGACACTCATGTATGCCACAGGTGGGTTCATATTTCATTATAGCCATTTCAGTGTTTGACAATATTTGAGATGTGAGATATACTTACATACTGTTACAGGCCAGAATATGCACTTTCCAAGTTCACTTTATTCACTACAAATGAGATATGAGCAATCCAGCTGTTCCGTTTATAAGGTTTTCTACATTGTTAGGATTATAACTCCACAAGGCCAGTATTTTAAGTTAATCAAAAAAATACCTTACAATTTATGATTATTATTCAGATATTGATCTTAACACTTAATATTTAACAAGCACCATGAATTATTTAGTAACAACTGTGAAACAAATAAATTATGTAGTTATTAATGTGGACCCACACACAGGCCCTTAGGTAGCAGTTTGACATTAATCCCATAAACCATACTCTGTTTATTGTAGTTCATTTTAAACTCTGATTGTGTTTGAATATGAAAAAAACACTTTCTGTAAAAAATTATATAAATTCGGTAAATTAGAATCAACCATGTAATGTATTGTTGCTGTCCGTGTATCTCCAAAATTTCAACTTTACAGGAGAAGGCAAAAATGTTCTTAACTATCAATGGAGGTTGGTAAAATAAAACTAATTAACAATAATTTAGGGTATGTCTACTGGTCTATTCACCAATAATTATTAATTAGTCCTTTATAATAGAAAACTAAAAAGGGACAAACATGGTTTTCATTGGACAGCACAATTAATAAAACAATTATTTAAGTGCATCATAATCACTGATCAACCAATCATAATAACTGGTGCCTTTAAGTTCTTTAATACGTACATCAACAATAGTCTGAATATGAACACCAATCATTTGTTTCTCTTTATCTTTCTCACCCTTTCATCTGTGTAAATTGATTTGACAAAAAAAAAACTTGATTTGATTTGAAAACAAGGGTTAAGTAGGGTCTACTTCAGTTCAGATTTAGTATTTTGTCACTTTTCATTACTGTTTGTAAGCACATAATAAAGACAATGGACATAATTATTGTAAGGGCATCAAATATCATAGGTTCTCTACTCTCTAAATTGGAATTCATACACACAATATACCATTTTATGAGCAACCAAGATCATTGTGGACCCTCACCATCCAGTTCATCCAGCTCATTAGGTTGCAGGATAGAACACCTTAATCATAGTTTTCCCCCAAAGCCACACACCTGATAAATACACATAATCGGGAATAAAGCTTGTCTTATGTTAGCAATGATTTTCTATGTGGCTGTATCGTACCGACAGTACTGAGAATAATATACTGATATTAATAATACAATGGTAGTGCAATAATAATAATAATAATAATAATAATAATAATAATAATAATAATAATAATAATAATAATAATAAAGAAACTTGAAATAAACTTGAAACTAGAGAATACACATTTCTGGGTGAACTGCACTGTTCAAATCAAAATCGTGACTGTTAGCGCCCTCTCCTGGTGGGAAAAAATGTACTCACTGAAATATATAGAGACAATGTGGAATTAAACAAAAAGCTCAGCCAGATTTAAACAGAGTGGAAGCTATGTTTCAATTTTTGATCAAAACTTTCCTATAAAGAAATATACTCGTTCTCATACTGGTTTACAGGAACTTTCAGAAGCACCACAAGCCAAGTTGCAAGACATAGTGATGGAGGCAATAATACAGACATGTCATTTTCAATCAAATTCTATTTGTATGTTAGTCAGAGACGGATCTGTTAATGAAGTTAATACTTCTGAACTTCTCTAAATTAATTTCCTACATGCTTACAGATGTAATTATGGAACAGAGCAGTGAGCAGGTTCTGTTGTCAAAAGAAACAAAGCAGGGATGAATCATCTCATTGTAATTTCCCATGTGAGCTTCAATGAAACCAAATGAGCAGAATGGACGAGGCCTCTTCTGCACTTATTAGCCAGACTCCACTGAGTTCTGCCCCAGCTAACACAAACAATTACAGGCCTTGGCTGCACTGCAGACATCTCTGACCATAACAACTTGTCTGAAACCTGCAAGACTTTACTCAGATGATGTGGAAGGATATCGACTAGGTCAGATACCTACAAATCAGGTTCATTACCACGTTCTGATTAAAACAATACCTTGACCATAAATCAAATATAGATGAATTTAGTAGAAATACAGGGTGAAAATGGACAAACTACAAAGATGACTGCTATTACTGTTAACACTATCATACAGTGTTAAAAACCACCACCAATACTATGGAAAATGTTTTTGATAATTTGATAATTCGTTGTACATTGCACATTTAAAGTGATATATTTCAATCTTTCTGTTTTAAAGTTGATGCTGTGGTTACTAATCTATTCAAATTAGAATTCAAATTTGAGCATTCTGGATTTCTGGTTGTCATGAGCTATAAGCCAAAAAGATAATCAGTAACACAGTAAGGCTTTTGAACACTATTCTATTTTGTTTTTATTAGTAGATGAACTAGTACAAGCATTTTGTAGTTCTGTGATTACAGAGTGTGGTCTATCTATTTCTCTACATACTTTGTTAGCCTCCTTTCAGTCTGTTCATCAATGGTCAGGAAGAGCAGAGTGAAAGGACCCTAACAATGTATCCAGAGAAACAGATGAACTACAATCTGTAATTGTAGAACTACAATGGTATGGTAAGAGAAGCGGATAAAATGGACAGTGAGGGTGGTGTAATGTTATGGCTAATGGTTGTATATACATGAACAAAACTTCAGTAGTAGTTGAAGTATGTACAGAAGCCCACTCCTTTTCTTGCACATGCACAACATGGAGGCACATGAATGCTACAGAATTTTCACAATTTCTGTCTTTTCTTTAATTATCAGTTTCCCTTCATGGCAAACACCAAAACCATCGCTTTCTTATTAGCACATGTTCGATACACACCTATACATTTTAGGTTTTAGTTTTGTCCTGGTTTCACATTACTAACTGTTTCTTCTTTCCTGCTCACTGGGACACTGCAAGACCCTTTGGATAATTAGAACAGCCTGTTAACCTCTCAACTGTGATTGGCTGAGATCCATTTGGCTGATGTGTATGGGAAATCTTTGAATATAATAGTGGGCAGCAACATTTTGGAAGTTGGAAATGAGGTCATCTCAGGTCAAGGTTCCTTTCATGCTGTGTGTTTGTTCTAGCAGTAACATCAAATCAAGCCATCACTTAATAGAAATGTTCTTTTTGGAGAGCAGCAAGATTGAAGACCATTGTTCTTCGGTGTTCTCTTGATGGTGGACTCGTAAACATTAACATTAGCCAATTTGAGAAAGACAAACATGCAAAAGCCCCTGTAGTGTTACAGCTGTCATCTATACTGAACACACCCAGGCCTCCCGAAGCTAGCAAATGTAGACTGACCTAGCGTCAGGAATGTACGGAAGAATTAGGGCTATGTGATGGGTCGAGAGAAAGTGAGATTGCATCTGGAGTCTGTCTGTTTCTTATCTTTGCATTATGAACTTTCAACTTTATCACTCGCTCATCTAATAGCAAAGGACATACTGCACGATTGAGCCTTCACACCAACACTCGCCCAAATGTGAGAAGACGACACAAAGTGTGACAGGCATGGCTCCACTCTGGGGACAGTCAATTAAAAAACAACTAGAAGAAAAAAAAGAGGTTCAGTGAATAATGGATAAGGTGAAGATGTCAGACAACAGTGACTTGAGGGCACAGCTAGGTAATGTTCTTGGGAACTTGGCTAATTTACATTGAGTATTGGCCATCACACTTTCAGCACCACAGCAACACAAACGTTGCCTGATTTTTTTCATGGGGAAAGCTCCTGGGAAATGGTTGAGCTGATCTTAGTGTTTTAAGCATGAAAACAAACAACACTCACTCACATGTCATCCTGCTTTCTTAAAGAGATTCTTAGAAACTTGTTCTGGATTAAAATAGTTCAACATAGTAGGTAAAGCCCCCAATTTATATGGTGTGTGTATGGAAATGAATCAGATCAGATTCATTTGCATGGTCATGTGGGGCTCACATGGACTAAATGGTTCCAGGTGGCAAATCAAATCAATTTAAAATGTATTTGTATAGCACTCGTCACAACTGATGTTGTCACAGAGCATCTTTATTGAAATCAAAAAATAAAAAAGGTTAACACAGGAACAACGGATAACAAATAGTCCTCTATGGTGACATCAACAGCCCAGTGACACCACAGTAACCACTAAGCAACCAATTAGCAACTTAGCAACAGAAACACCATAACAATCATCAAGCAAGCAGATAAATAAAAACTTACCAACCACTTGGAATCCCATTGCAACAGCCAAGTGTCACCATAGCAACCACTAAGCAACCACTTACCAATACTTTAGAAACCACCCAGGATGTCATAGCAACTGCCTAACAACACCTTAATAACATACGATACCAAAGCAAAGGCCCAGCAACACAAGATCAACCATCAAGCTTCCAAATAAACATGGGTGGAATGGGCACCAGTTGGGTTCCAGATGAGCCAGTGGCACCATAGTAACCACAAAGCAACCAATTAGCAACATCTTACCAACCATTTGTTATACCACAGCAACAGCTCAGTAACACCATATCAAACACCAAGCAACCAAAAAACAAAACCTTAGTAACCACACGGAATACCATATCAATAGCACAGTGACACCATAGCAACCACCAAACAACCAATTAGCAAACCATTCCAAACACTTGGGATACCATAGCAAAAACTTACCAATACCTAAGCAACCACCCAGGATGTCATAGCAACTGCCTAGCAACACCTAGCAACATAGGGCACCCAGCAAAATTATAACAACCACTAAACAACCACCAAACACCGTGCAACTGGGATAGAAAGCACTTGGATACAGACCAATCACACTTAAAGTTAAAGTTAATTCATTCTTTTCTCTGTCTATTCTCTTTTCTGTTCTTTATACTGAATCTGAACGAACTGAAGAATGGACCAATAGAAATGCCCCAAAATCACTACAAACAATCCCTCACTGCATAGCAGATTTTTATCAGTGACAAACTGTGACACGTCAGACCCCCCCCCCCCCACACACACACATACACACACTCTCTCTCTCTCTCTCACACACACACACACACACACACACACACACACAACCACCCCCCCCTCCGCACACAGAATCCCCCCTCTCTCTCTCACACACACACACACACACACAAAATACACACACAAGCAAACACACACACACACACACACACACACACACTTACGAACACACCCTCACGCGCGCGCACACACACAATAACAACACACACACGTGCTCGCCCCCCTATCTCCTGCATACATCTGTTCACCACTAATAATGTCATTCCTGTGTGTGGCTCCTTCATCTGATACTCATGACTGCTGAACTTGTGAAAGCCGTCCTGCACGCAGCCCGACCCACCCACTGAGGATAAGACCGGGAGCAGAGTCAGACAGCCTCCGCGGAGCTGAGGACAGCAGGAGGATTCAGCGGGAGCGGAAGTTTGGATCTATTTTATTCTTATTATTATTATTACTACCATTATTATGATTCTTGTTTACCTCGCTGGTTACCCGGATGTTGACCGTTCGCCCGTGACTGTTTAAATCGAGGTGTCGCTCACTGGACGCTTAATGTGGAGGCTCGACCTTGGTTTTCCTGCTGTGTGGAAATCTGTCGGGAGAGGGGCAGGTGCGAGAAGGGGAGAGGGGCATCTTCAGCCTTGAGAAGCTGCCGAGCACAAGCGGACAGTCCGTCAATAAGCCTGCCCGTCTAACGTCAGCTCGAGAGGGAGAGAGAGAGAGAGAAAAAGAGAGAGAGAGAGAGAGAGCAGCTTGGAGGACGTTTCAAGCGACGGCCGTTAAACGACGACCTCAGGTAAACTGTGGATGCTCGCTAAGGTCCCCAAAACAGAGTTAAACCCCATCGAGAGGGTCAGAGTAGGTCACTATGTCTCTGTGTCGCAGCTTGGTCTTTTAAACATCACATCACATCAGTAACATCGCGACAGACGCTGCATAATGGCCCCCAGGCGAGCCACTGAATATGCTGATCATCTAGGATAACCTTCACATTAGATGAGCCTCAACCCTGTTGTCCTGACAGTCCTGTGTATGAATGTCACGTCAATTCAATCAACCATTTTCATCCTAGCAAAAAAAAAAAATCAAAAACAGAAAACAGACATATGATGTGTCCCAAACCACACACTTCCACCCTTAACCTACATCCTGCTTTAATGAAGGCACTTAACATTATTGACGTGTTGGGACACATCCTAAATCTGCCCTTCCCTTTCCAGGTAAGCTAGATCAATAATATTTACCCTAAATCCTGAATCTGCCATCACTTCCCTAAATGCAGTAAAAAAAAAGCAAAGCTTCTAAAAGTCCACTTTAAGATGTGTGGCTACACCTGCAACATTTCAATGTTAAAGTGTGTTACACCAGCAAGATGATTGGAACCGTGCCACAGTTCTCCATGTTCTGCCCTGGGATGTGCTTTGGTGGACAGATTTGCTCACTGCTTCTTTCTCTTTAAACAGTATGGAGCTCTTTGACCAGTGGCTGTGGAGACAGGAGTACTGGCTTCCTCCAGGCATCACCTGGAGGGACATGGCCCAGATGGAAGACTCTCCGCTCCCCAGAGACTTGCTTATCTCCCTGCCTCTGGCTTTGGGATTTATTGCCCTGCGCTGCGCCTTTGAGAGGTAACAGCACATTTACTGTGGCCTGAAGCCCCGAAGGGATTTAGGTTGTGTGCAGTTAAAGCTTTACGTGAGGAATTAGTTCAGCAAAAATAAATCAATAAATAAGATGACACAATTTACACAGCCCCAGAAACAACATATCAACCATTTGTTGTTGCCCATAGTTTGCTGGTCTGGTTATGCACTGGAGATCAAGGACAATGTAGGAAGCAAATCAGATATTGTACACTGCCAGTCAGTGCTAGGCAACCTGTAATGCGTCTTTAATGGCACAACGTGGACAGAAGTTTGTTGTATCTGTCTGTATAGTGTATTTGTCTGTTTTTGTCTATATAATAGGATTAGTGATATTACATCCGTGTGTTTAACCACATAACTGTCAATTCACTTCAGTATGATGTCAAACTAAGGTCTTTAATCGTGACAAGAAATTAAAACCATTACAAAGATAAGGTCTCAGTGAGTTGCAAAAGTAATCACATATTCTGTAATCACAATATGTGAAAGTACCGTAATTACATTCTTAGTGTTAATGATTTTATAATGTGTGAATTGATTGTTTGTTATCAGGTATAAAAGCTTGCTATGTTCTGGTGTAGACATTGTCTACCCTTCCTCATATGATATCATATATGTTGAACATTTGTAATGACAAAATGTTTGTTTTAAGTACATTTATGCAATTAATAGACAACATAAAGTATAAGTATATGCATCTCTCATTGTTTGGCTCACTCATACTGTGAATGAGAGAAGAAAGCCCCGTCTGTTACCTTACGCAGTCTACGTAAAAGCACTTGTGCCAATGGACAGAAACTGTGAACTTGCTGCCTCTATGGTCACAACATTCGACAGTCACAGACACATCTTTTCAACATGGCCATGCCCTCCACATCAAAAGAAGTCAAAAAATTATGTGCACACAAAAAACAAGAACACAAAATGATGGAAGTATTGCAGAAAAACAAGGGTGTAAAACTTGAAACGCAAAGGAAAACTAGTGTCAAAAAAGATTTGCTTTTAAAAGAGTAGCACAATTTTTCTTCTTTGTTTGCAATGTACAAATACTTTTGCAACTCATTGAGACCTTATTTTTGGGATGATTTTATTTACTTGTCACCGTTAATGACACCAATTTGACTTCATGCCACAGTTTCAGACAAGTGGGTGGTGATTTAGTCATGCAGTTTGCAGGATGCTAATTAGTGGTGTGGTCATAATTTTCCATTATTCGTTCCATTTATATTAGCTTGGTAGCTCTGGTAGTAAAGATGTGACCCATCTGGATGGTGGCCTAAAGGGCCATTTTGAGTACATCTTAAAACACTGATGGAGAGGAGAGGAGAAATCAGTTTTAAGCTGCTCATAGAGTGTCTGAAGGATTAAATACTCCCAAGGTGTAATAAATACCACAAGGGTGCACAAGCTATGCGTTAGCCATTTAATTAGTGTTTTTAACCAGGTCTGTATATTAATAAACATACAGGCAACAGTTCAAAGTGCTGTTTAACTTAAACATTAGTTTTGTAGTGGTTATTGATTGTATATTAGTGTATCACTGAACGGTGTCTTCAGATTAATAAGTAAGTAATAAGCCTGTGTTTGAGTGTGTTCATTTTGATAATACCGTGTTGCTTTGAAATGCACATAGTCGGTGGATGAAGTATAAACACATTTCAGTGTAGTATTTCTAATATTGTACATAGGTATTTTGTTACCATAATAAATCAGTCTCTTTGTTTGGCTTTGGCCGTTAGCCGTATGGTGCAGTGTAACAGCAGCCGTTCTCTTTGTGGATAGCAGCTGCGGGTCTGAGGGTCGTGTGATTCTGAAAGAGCTCATGGGAGGCAGAGTGTCAGGAAAGAGGGAGGGGTCACTGAATCAACAAACAGCAGCAGGCAGGCATATACAGTGCATCTGGAAAGTATGCTCAGCTCTTCACTTTTTGCACATTTTGTTATGATGCAGACTTATTTCAAAATTCTACATGCAATGCCCCACAATGACAAAGTGAGAAATGTTTGTTTGAAATCTTTGCACATTTATATAAAAAATAAAACACAAAAATATAACGTACACAGTTGTTGCTCAATACTTTGTTGACGCACGTTTGGCAGCAATTACAGCCTCAAGTCTTTTTGAGTATGATGTTACAAGCTTGGCACACCTTTATCCCTTTATATTATTATTTGTCTTTGCAGAACCTCTCAAACTCCATCAATTGGATGGGGAGTGTTGGTGCACAGCCATTTTTAGATATCTCCAGACATGTTCAATAGGGTTGAAGTCTCAGGCTCAATCAGGCTCTGGCTGGGCCACTCAAGGAGTTGTCCGAAGCCACTCTTTGTTATCTTGGCTGTGTGCTCAGGGTCGTTGTCCTTTTGGAAGATAAACCTTCATCCCAATCTGAGGTCCAGAGCACTCTGGTGCATGTTATTGTCACGGATGTCCCTGTATATCGCTGCAGTCATCTTTCCCTTGTCTCCCTGTTCCCAATGTAGAAAAACACCCCCACAGCATGATGCTGCCACCACCATGCTTCACAGTAGGAATGGTATTAGCTAGGTGATGAGCAGTGCTTGGTGTCCTCCAGACATGATGCTTGACATGCAGTCCAAAAAGTTTAATCTTTTTGTTTCTCATGGTCTGAGAGTCCTGTTGGTGCCAGACAAGCTGTCATGTCCCTTTTACTGAGGATTGGCTTCTGTCTGGCCACTCTGGAAGTTTCTCCTCTCTCCACTTTGCAATGTTGGAGTTCTGTCAAAGTGACCAATGGATTCTTGGTCACCCTCCCTGACAAAAGCACCTCCTATCATGATCACTCAGTTTGGCCGTGCGGCCAGCTCCAAGAAGAGTCCTGGTGGTTCAAAACTTATGTACCACCACTTACCACTGTGCTCATAGGGATCTTGAATGCAGCAGACATTTTTCTGTACCCTTCCCCAGATCTGTGTCCCGATAAAATCCTGTCTCTTAGACTTCATGGCTTGGTTTGTGCTCTGAAATGCACTGTCTTCTATGGGACCTTATATAAGCAGGTGTGTGTCTTTCCTAATGTGAAACATGATCAGTGGAAACAAGATACACCTGAGCTCCATTCTGAGTTTTATGGCAAAGGCTGGGAATACTGCTGTACATGTTATAAATACTCCTGTACATGTTATATTCATGTGTTTTTATTTTTAATACATTTCTGAAAATTTTAAACAAACTTTTCTCACTTCGTCATGGTGGGGTATTGTTTGTAGAATTATGAAAAAAAAAAGGAACTATTCCATGTCCTGTGAATAATTTCCGGATGCACTGCAGTGTGTGTGTGTGTGTGTGTGTGTGTGTGTGTGTGTGTGTGCAGGACGCGACTCTCTGTTGCTGTGACAGCTGATTACTATAGTAACCTGAGAGAACAGAAGTATCAGCTGATGGATTTTTCCCTCTCACCCATGTTTGATCTCATCTCATCTTTCCAGGATCTAATTAAAAAAAATCACACACGCACGCATACACACACACACACACACACACACACAAAACTTCCTTTACAACAAAGTAATTTATCTACAGTCATTTTAGAAATCCAGTATAAATAAGAAATAACCAGTAAACAGTGTTGCATTTGCTGATAACTTGGTTGAAATGACTTATTATTGGGACAGAGTTACAATTGATAACCTGGCCCCTATTTTTTTGACATACACATCCTGTAGGAAGTATGTAGGAAGGTTCAGTTTTCTGTCCAGACAAGAACCACTTTTATACTGATAAGGCCTCGCGTGAAACATTCACCTACTCTCGGGTGCCTCTCTGGTTAAAAGTGTGTTCCAACTATGCAAATCTGTCTTTACATGTGATTTGTTTTGTGTTATTTATGTGCTTTAAAGCTATGTATAGTATTCTTAAATCATCTGGAATAGTAGTATTCCACACTGCATTTATTATAATTATACAGTGACCCCTGCAACCAAACATTTCCATTAACTGGTGATTAGTCCTGCATATAGGCTTGGAGGATCATGATACAAAGATGCTCTGCAGTTTCACAGATGAGATAAGGCTTTAATGCTGGAATGTTTTCCTTCCTCTAAACATAACACTTCTAATCTTTTTCAATATCATGATATTGATGTGAAATGCGATAAAGACTAAAAATCTTGTTTTTTTTATTGCTAATGAGACCAGAATGATTCCAGCTATTTTGCAGGTTTATTCAACAATAGATAACATGTTAACATCTTAAATTATAACAGTGCAAACATATGCTAGACTATATGCCCTGAAGAAGCAGTAAGAGTACACAAAAATAAATAAGCAAATTAAAATATATTTAAAAATTCTCTTTTCTAGTGTAAGTGAAAACATACCGGAACTAGATCTCAAAATCAGAATCAACATAGCCAACATATAAAAATCCAGAAAACACATCTATAACATCCAGTATTTTGTAAAGATTAGGATTACACTGTAAAATGTTTTTGTGTGTACAACCTGAAATTCTTTATGTGGTAACAATGAACAGACTAGACACAAAATTGTTTGTAAAAAAAAACAAAAAAAAAAACAACTTCCAAAACATGTAAACAAACTAAGAATAACAAAGAACAAATCACAATTTAACTTGCCTAAAGATAAGTTTTGGACAACAAAACAGGCATTTTTTTTGTTTGAAGCATGAACGCTGACAAGGGTATTCCTCATTGTCAATTGTTGGCATGGGAAGATAATTGTTAAGTTCTGATTCAACAACTGCCTGGTCAGGTGGTACAGACGAGGGTGCAGATAGGGTGGTAAGCTTCTTAAGACCTCTTTTTCCTCTTCTGTCTTTGTGTTATCTTCTTTTCAGACATCAGATTTGCCTCAATTTCTGTGAGGTTTTCATCTCGATGTAGTTTGCTTGAACTTGGGATCCAGGAATTAGGAAATGTCCAATGGAGATTTTGTCGCAGAATCCTGACATTTCCTCTCCATGTAGTCCAGGATTTTGGCGTTGATTGAGCGTCAGCTCACTGTCCTACGTATCTTCAGCAAGAGTCTTTGTCTTCAAGAGATGAAGAACTGGTTGCACATAAGATATGCTCACGTAGTCTTCTCCAGACAGCACGTCAGTCACTCCCTCACTTTGCCAGTAGCTGTGTTAGCTATTTCATGTGTACTGCAGCTTTAAGGCTCCCTCTGCTGTTTTTTGAGGAGTTATTGCTGCTCTTTTTGGAGAGCAGTTAATTTCTTTTTGCAGCTCTGACATGCACACCGTTGTTCTCTTTTCCTGATGGTGGAACAATAACATTAACATTAATTAGTGGCAAATTAGTGCCATTAGTGTCTTGATGGAGTTTCCATGTTCTCCCTGTGTCTTGTTCCAGTTTCCTCCCATGTTCCAAAAACATGGACCAGGTGAATTGGCTACTCTAACATGGCCTGGTATATGTGAATGAATGTGTATTTGTCTGTATGTCCAGATGTGGATTGGCACACTGTCCTGGGTAAACCCCCATAGTGCTCAATGCGGTCCTCCAGGAGGATGGTTGTTAACAGTGGAGAGTATGCTGTGCGCAATTGGCTGCTGCTTCTCACCGGTGCGGGCTGGCTGAGCGTGATTGTGTAGAGTGCAAACTGTGAAGCGTCATCAGATATCTAGAAAGGTGCTATAGAAGTGTAACTAACTAGTTGCTTGCGTACTATTACATGCCTTGCTTATGGCATGATCTTTGTTGTTCGACTGCCCCTGAGGAGTATAATAATGGGTTTGAATTTCCTCAAATTGTGTAGACTCTGACAGTCTGTCTGACTGTGGATTGGTGGAGTCTTTAGAGATGGTTTTGGAATGTTTTCCATCCTGATGAGCATTCAAATCTCTGTTGTTCATGGCAAGATACACTTCCACAAACGTGTGGCACCCACATGTCCTGATTGTCACCTGATTGAAAACACTCTACTCTTCAAGATATCTTCTGTTCCTAATGGTTTTTCCACATACAGATATATAATATTAGACCATTTTCCTTAATAAATATAAACAATGGTATTGTTTGTTTGATGTGGTTCTCCTGATTTATTTCAAAGTCAAATTTATGTAGGAATCTAGAACATTTTAAAGGGTTCACAAATTTCCACGCACACCTAATCCAACGTGCTTGTCTTTTAACTGCCTGTGATAAGATTTTAAGAAATGTTGCCAGACACATCTCAGAAGCGGAGCTTTGTCTGCAGAGAACAGGAGCGGCTTTGCACATGCTATACAGCATGTTCAGCAAAATAGATATAAATAGATATGAAATAAATAGATATGAAATAAAATGGGGAAAATGCAGAAAAAAAAATTACAAATAAAAAAGGATGGTAATAAATAATGTAGTTCTATGTTCATATTTTCTGGCACAATACATGTAAATCCACAGTCCTAATGATGTCTCACACTTGTGCACTTATTACCACCAAGGGGGTTGCTGACCTGTCTATTATAGATCCACTAGTAGCCCATAAAGAACAAGGAGTGATGAGCTCATATACTGTGTGTGATGTTTCTCTTCTCTGTCGTTTAGGAGTGTGGCTGTTCCTTTAAGCAGGCTATTAGGAGTGAAAGACAGAAAGCGCTTATCAGCCTCACCTGCTCCAAGCCTCGAGGCCTTTTACACCAAACACAGCAGACATCCAGCACAGGTGAGCTTAGGGAAAACACAACATACACACCAGTACAAGGATATATTGTGTGAAATCCCTGGTGACTCACATAATTTTGCATACCTTCTTCCTGGAAAATGTTCATGTCCCCTTAGAAACAACTGCGGAGCCATGTTGTGGTTACCCTGCCACTTCTATTGTGTTATGTTGAATTAGCTACAGTTTGAAGCTGAAACAGGAGCTGAGCAACATAAGATCATGTAGTTCTAGTACAGATTCAGGCTCTATTGCCAGGATATGTGTTCCACACCACTGCTGTCCCATGGCTGTGTAAATAGAAAATTGTCTGCACCAGTTGGGGTGGTTAGAATCCTGTAGCCTTGTTCTGATCTTGATGAAACTGAGTGAGGTGGTGTTTTGTTATACGTGTTACACAGTCAGGTGAAAAAGTTAGAACACATCAAAACGTCTGGAACTGTGTGCTTTCGACAGATGAATCCAAAGTTGAATTATTTGAGCACAGTAACGAAAGACATGTTTGGGGCAAATCAATCACAACATTTGAGCACAAGCACCTCATACCAGCTGTGAGGCATGGAGGTGGAAGTGTCATGGTTTGGGGCTGTGTTGCTCTTGTAATAGAAACCAATATGAAATCTATATTACATAAAGTAAGATAATCCTTTATTAGCCCCACAGTGGGGGAATTCACAATGTTACAGCAAGAATATTGTATCAGATGTGACTTTGAGGAAAATGCAGGACTGTCTGTATGAAGACTGACACTGAAATATCACATAGCTGAAAGAATTCTGCATGGAGGAGTAGGAAAATCTGTCTCTCAGGTGAGAGATTTGACCCCTAGGACATTTTAGTGTGCATATAGTTTTGAATGCTGTCTCAGACCTGAATTATTCTGTTAGGGTTATGGCTTGTTCAGAGTTTTTGTTAGGAAAGGCCAGGTGATGCAAATTTCAAAGCTTAATAAATACCCAAACTGCTCTAACCAAAAAAACAGCATCCATGGGTTCTTCTAGCTGCCTAGCACTCTGAAAATGAAAATGGTTAATTCCCACAAAGCAGGAGAATGCTTTAAGAAGACCGCAAAGTGTTTTCCTCAGTTTGGAATTTAATTAAGATTAATAAGATTGTAATTAATGTGTACTGTGAACATCCTGGTCAGTCACATTTACTGAGTGTTTGCATGGGAGTTTTGATGAATCATGTAATTCTCATGAAATTCTCATTCTCATAAAAATAAATAACTCATTCTCTGTTTAATACATTTCCAGATTAACAAATGTGACTGTGTAGCAATAGAATCACAGTACTTGCATTTTATCCATATTGTTCAGTCCTGGTTGGTGCTTTTCTGCTCAGTAGTTTCATTAAAACCACATACCCCATAAATGTATCTTTCTTTCACTTGAGCTTTTTAAATTGACTGCATTTGTCAGTCTTACACCAGTAGCTCATATGAGCTGAGCCTTTTCAGTGGCCTGAGTAAACGTTATTGGTATAAAATGTATTTTTTTGGTATATGATGTACTAATCACAGGATCTTCACAAGGACTTAATACTTCCTCTCGCCTGACTGTCCATGTGTGGGTTTGTGGGGGGCTGACCTTTCATTGAAATTTCCCCTTTCGCTGTATGTTTGTTTGTTTCTGATATCTGAACAAGGAAGCAACAAGTCTGGAATCCAAACTGTACTTTTGATAGTAACATACCAACAAGCCTCAAAACATGTTTTTTTTTTTACCAGTGAATGAAGTAACAGAATGTAACCATCTTGTAAAACATGTGCTGTAAAGATTTTCCCCACAGGAAGTGACCTTTCCATTACTGCTTTAATTGTCTCATTCAGAATGAGATCAGCAGCCTGGTGAAACAATATGGCCTAACGCAAAAACAAGTGGAGGTCTGGTTCCGTCATCGTAGAAACCAGGACAGGCCCAGTAACACTAAGAAGTTCTGTGAAGCAAGGTCAGTTTACAGTAACACAGGTCAGTAAAACAAACGTATTAAATAACAGAGCCATTGAAGCATTAGTTTGCCGAACACATCTCATTAACGTAGATTTAATCTTACCAAAGAACTGTACTACAGTAAGGCCTACATTTTATGAGACAGTTATCATACCATACAAAATCTTACAGTGTGAGAAACCTCTGAATTATGTCTGTGCTGAACTATTGCTTCAGCATAACTGCATTTACTGTTTAGCCTGATTAGCATGACTGCATAATATATCAGTTCACATGCTTCACATAATATTCATGGCACATCTTTTGTGTTCTTTAGAAATGATTTTAGATTGCATATGATACCTGGTTTCTAGGGCTGGGCAATATAACTACACTCTTTATATGCTCAAGAAAAATGGTGATGTATATGATACAGCATGATGAAAACCTTAATAAAGTATAATGTTAAACTATCAGCATTTGTTTGGAACATCAGAAACATAGCATTCTGTATATATAAATAGCAAACATTTACAATATATTGCCCAGTCCTCCTGGTCATTGCCATGATGTGTAAATCTAACATGGCATCATTTTTGTTTTGAAGCTGGAGGTTTGTCTTCTACCTAATAGCATTCACTGTCGGACTTGCGTCACTTATCAGTGTAAGTGTTTCATTCATTGTAGTATTTTTACATTCTGTCCAAAGCAATCTGATTGTGTGCTAGTTCAAGCAGAACAGTCTACCCAGTTCATCACACACTTGGCTCAAACTGCATTAAGATGTGAGGCCTAATTTTGAGATGAGACTTATTTTTGTGGTTTCTGACACTGTCTGAGATATTATCTATAAAAATGAACAATGTGGTTTGTGGTGTGTGTTATAATTTAACCCTGGAGCTTGTACCATTCTTACTAGTGACAGTCGTGTGAAACATTTGGACTGATTAGAAAGCTCTACTTTCTGAAGGCCTCAGGGAGAGCTTTGGTTCCTGCCATGGTGAACAATCAAGTGCATACCTAATGTAACTAATGTCTGAAGTTTAATTCTGTCTCCTCCAAAGACCTCTCTAATGATGGTCTAATCATTTGCAGCTGATATGCTGCATCAGATTCTAATTTAGGCATTTTAAGTAGATGTATACATGTATGTGGGGGTGTCCTAACTTTTCCACCCAAAAAAATAACTTTTACATTTTACAAATGATTTTTAAAAGACATTCTGTCTTATGTGTTAAAATCAAGATCAAAAATCCGTATGTTTAAACATGTTAAAGTCAAAGATATTCAAGGGGGTGTCCTAACATCTCACATGACTGTAGCCTCATAGCTCCTAGGATGAAAAGTCTTCAGTTGCACTTATAAGATTGATTGGACATTTAAGCATTTTCCTGTGAAGTCGCCCCTTTGTTTTCAGACACCTACACAAAGTGATTTTTGTTCCTCCTGTCATTGTGATGTCTCCCTCTCCTTTTCATTTCCTTATACATGTCATGAACGAAGCCTGTTTCCTGATCTGATTCATCCTCTTGTTCCCTCATAGACACCTTGGTTTTGGGACCAGAAGGAGTGCTGGAGAGGATACCCCCTACAGGTTTGCTCACCTGTTACCTAAATACAACCAAACAAAGCTACATGGTTCATTCCATACATTCTGCACATTTGCATTTACTGTTGACTAGAGATCGACTAATGTGGGTTTTTCTACAACCAATGCTGTTGTAGAAAACAGGTCAGGGTCAGCTGATGGCCAATATAAAGTTCTATCTAATCTAATCTAATATGTGCTGCCAATTTGTAGGGACAATATCTAGAAGTTTGCTTTATTTGCATCTTAAAATGTCACATTAATAATAACAAGATCTGAACTAAACATCATTTATTGTACACTGACTTGAACAATCTTTATAAATAAGAAAAAAACAATACTGCAGTGTTTGTGAGAGCTACAGTGCTTAACTGTAAGTTTATCATTATGCATTAACATTAGCTCCTGGTGATTCTATGCTATTCATTATTTCTTTCACAAAGTGAAGCAACACTTCATAATTTACTAGTGTCATATAGTAAATATGTGGCCATAGGACTTTGAAATATCAGAATTTAAGCCTTACATTTATCTTCTTAAAGCTTTGGCTTGGGGTCCTTCCACCGCACCACTAACATGGGGCTGTGCATGTCTGATTTTAAATCGGAGCTACTAAACACAGATATCAGCCAATGTCAATTAATTAAAAACTGGCAAATATCAGTCTGATATTTCAGCTGACCGATATATCAGTCAACCTGTACTAGTGACTCAGAAAAGTTGAAAGTATCAGAAGAACTATGTAGAGTTTGTGATTTGTGTAAATGTGGCTGATGAGGTGTTGATTACGTTGTACAAATAGATAAGATCTCACGCACTCATATGAGGGACATGTGCACACATGAACACACCCAAAAGCATGAGAAAAATGTCTTATCACTTGATTTTGATCATCACATTGTTTGATGAAAATGGAAAACTTGTGTGGGCGTGGCTCTGAGTGGCTCAGCTGTAGATGGCAGAGCAGGGTAGTTGCCACATCACAAGCAATGCAATGCACAGGTGTCTGCCCATCAATGATGCAATGGCAGCAGGTCAGAAGGCGGTGACTTAAAAAAATTACAATCAAATTGATTTAATATAGTTCTGATTTTATAGCTCTTTTGAGCAACAAGCTTGTGATTTAGTTGTTATTACAAGTACATGAGGGATGTCTTACTTAATCTTTGTTTTTTCCCCTGCAGGCAATTACAAAAGTCCACTACTGGTATTACATGATTGAGCTGGGCTTCTACTGGTCCCTGTTGCTTTGTGTCTCCGTAGATGTCAAGAGAAAAGTAAGACTTCTGAATTTTGTAGCCTAGCAGCAGTACAGTGCTTTACCAAAATACAGTATGATACAATATTTTGATTGTATATTTGTTGCATAAAGTAACATTGACTGTCATTTTTACACATTTCAAGTTGCACTATGTTGATTGAAAATCAGTTAATATATTTTATAACTTACTGTATACTGTGAAAGAATGGGACATTTATAAATAACAGAACAACAATTCAGTCTGCATTTCACTCATCTCTCAGTATTAATGCATGTGTTCTATTCTAGGATTTCAAAGAGCAGATCGTTCACCACATTGCAACTATATTCCTACTGGGGTTCTCATACTGTGCTAACTACATCCGCATTGGCACACTGGTGATGCTCGTTCATGATTCCTCAGACTTTCTGCTGGAGGTAGGATTTTTCACTGGCTTTTGAGTTTTACATTTACTATTTTAATGTGCCCTGTTCAATGTTTAATTAGTACTTATTTTCCCCTGCTCTTAACAGTCTGCAAAGATGTTCAACTATGCAGGCTGGAAGAAGACATGTGACTCACTGTTTGTGGTTTTTGCAGCAGTGTTCCTAGTGACACGCCTGGTCGTGTTCCCGAGCAAGTAAGACATCATACCGGTTTTCACTGGAAACCAATTCATTCATTAATAATTTAAGACTGCAAGGACCTGTAGGTTGGGCAACACTTGAATTTCTGGTAGCTACATACATATTCCGTGAATACTTAATTGTAATTACTGAATAAGAAGCCTGAAAATAAATGATAATAAATGGAAAATAATAAGCTTCCATTTTAAGACATGTAATGTCTTAATTGTGTCTTAATTAATGTCTTAATGTAGTAATTAATTAGTCATGTTGCTCACCTGTATGGAGTTACGTTATTGAAGGTTCTGTTGTCATGATAACAAATTACATTTGCTTCCAGGATTCTAGTAGTTTGTTTGCCAGAGTATATGTTCTGATCTTTTACTGTTTCTACTTCTCAGGATAATCTATACCACATTGGTGTTGTCAATGGAGGTTTTTGAGCCCTTCATGGGATACTACTTTTTCAATGTCCTGCTGTTAGTGCTGCAAGCCCTGCACATCTTCTGGGCTTGGCTCATACTGCGCATGATCTACAAGTTCCTCTTTCTGGGCAAGGTGTGTTGTAGCTCCGCCAACAGAATTTGGCTGTGATTCAAGGGACCAGGCTGTTGGCTGGTGCAGGATAATCTTACCCATTTTAATATGAAATTGTAAAACTAACTTGGGTAGACTTATTGTATTAACTCCATCAGGTGTAGTAAATGCTTCTTACCTGGGCTGTTTTTATGAAATCAGTGAAAGTGTTATTAAAACCCAATATGTGAATCCAATGTTCAGAGTGTTTAGAATCACACATGTAATGTACAAATATTTTTGGACAAAAATGCCAGTATCAGAAATTAATTTAGGATTTGTGAGCTGATGAAATAATTGGTATTGACCTACTTTAACTTCAGAGCATAAGAACCTGCAGCCAGTGAAAGCAAATCACCAGTTTTGGGGGCACTTAAAGTAGTTTGTTGATAACAGAAATGATCAGTGCAGTAACTGCAGTATGTTAAGGAAATTTGTTATGCCAGTGCCCTTTTTCATCTTCTATCTAATATTTTTTTTTACAGCAGATTTAAAACGTAATAGCTTAAACAGCAGATCAGTTTATTGCAATGAAATCAATGTTTTCAGCTCTGTTGGTGTCGGAAGTGGGTTTCCATCTGCCAAGTTTTCATGAATTTTGAAAATGCACATTAATAAACAGAGTTGGAAAAGGCCCAAAATTTTAAAACAAAACAAAGCAACAGACCCCAAACACCCAATTATCACAAAATGATTTATGATGAGGTTTGAAAGTTCTTGCTAAAAAGTATTGCTAGAAAGTATTGCTAGAAAGTATTGCTAAAGCCAAAATTTGAACGAGGGATTGACAAAGGTTTTTGGGAACAGCTGACACTAAGGATGGTCTGATCAGGACACCAAGGATGCTTTTGACATTCCAAAATGCTGAAAATATGAAAACTAGCTCTGCACAACTCTACAGAACTGCGATTTGTGCTCCCAGATGGTGGATGGTTGATGTCATCAGCGTGGCACAGATAATTCTGCCCACATTAGGGCCACTGCACATCCTGCCCAGCATCTCTGAACTGCAAAGACACAACCATAAAAAATGCAAATGGCTGTAAAGATGATTCTGCTAAAATCAAAGACTGAGTAAAATTTCTCCTATTTGTTTCTTTTGTTGCTGCATGTAATCACAGTATTCTACTTCAGGGGTTCTCAACCTTTTCAACCTCAAGGCCCACCTGTATATAACTAGAAAGCATAATTTTACTTTTATTTAAAATCTTTTTTGCCTTTTATTTCTCAAGTGCTGAGACTCAAAATGTGTGAATTAGACCTTGAACAGGAGTTTAAAAATAGCATATCTCATGAAAATATCTGTCCCAAAAGATTTGTTGCTAAAATCAGACAACTAATCTAGTTACAAAGTGGGCACACTTTCAGAGCCTATTTCGACAATCTGTCTACTTATGCTATCAGATCCAGATATAGTCTGGGTTGTACATTTGCATGATTTCTTCTGTGGTTCTCTAATGGTCTGCATTGGATGCCCACAGCTAATGATTGAATTTCCCTTTAAATGGCCTTACATTATTTCTGCAATGTTAATATTTGTAAATTTTTATTAATGCTTATTTTTTATATATGGACCACTAGAGAGTGCTTCACGGCCCACTGGTGATTCCAGCCCACAAGTTGAGAAACCCTGGTCCACATAATCTAAAGTTTCTTCATTTAAGTGCAGTAGATAGAAACAGGACTTATTTCACTTTTTTCTGCCAAACGTTGTAATTGTGAATAATATTTTCGAAACGTTTGAATGGAAACTTGGTTTGACAAAAGACACACCACCCGAAAAGTGCAGGAGCTTTAGTGCAACTAGGCCACAAAAACTGAACCCTGTTAGCAGATTTAAATAGTTCAGAAAATGTTAGTGTAGAAATGTCAGAGTTTACAATTCACTCACTGGAAATGAGATTTATGTTCTGGCATATGTAAGATGTATGTGTAGTGCAGTTGACAGGGATTGAAACACCATTAGGCAAACAGCTAAAAATAATTCATAAATGCATTCGGTATGAATTTACCTATATTGTTGGTAAATGTGAATAGGTATAATTTCAGGCCAGTCCTAGATAGATAAATGTACATGATACAAGCTTTCTGACATTTTTGTTTGAAATTAGTTACACGTAAACTGGGAAAAATACAAAGCAAATTTTGATTGCTTATGCTACAATGAAATCCCTAACCTTTGACTTCTTCACCTGCAGCTGGACAAGGACGAACGCAGTGATGATGAAAGTGAAGCAGAAGAGGAGGCGGAGGATGAAGGAGAGGAGGAAGAGGACCAGATGTCCTGGAAGAAGAGAAAAGTTGTCCTAGATTCCAAATTGGCTATGATGACCTCTAGCTGTGTTTTAAACAACCTGGCCAGTCAGAGAGCTAGTGTGTGCAGCAGAATGCCCAAATCAAGATAGGTTACACTTAAACATAATGAAGTGCATTTTCAGATCACTCTTAAACATATAGTGAGGTTACTGTTACTGCTACAGCCATTAATACTTTTCTAAATATGACAGTGTTTTAGTTAGACATTTTTAGTTAAACATTTTGCAGCTATATGAAGAGTATATGGAGGACATGCTCACAGGACAATGTGAAATGCAAATAAATACACATACACTGGTTTCTGGACCATTTTATATATTTATTAACACCTAGACCAAGAAGATCAAAGTTTAAAGGCTTCATGAAAAATCTTTTTCTTTGTACATATGACCTTTCTGCTCCTCTCACTATCTGTGTGTTTTATTTTACATGTATAATAAAAAAAATGAAATGAACACAGAATGTGTCTCCTGATTTGGACCAAACACTCTTTCTACACTTCATACACAGCCACAGAGGCCAAAAACATACTCCTGACACCATCTAGTGGTCACGTCTATGCATCTGTATAAGAATCAAATAAAATATTTTCAAAGCTGAGTCTCCATGTCTCTGTGGCGCAATCGGTTAGCGCGTTCGGCTGTTAACCGAAAGGTTGGTGGTTCGAGCCCACCCAGGGACGATCAGTTTTTCATTTATTTATTCTGATCGTCTGTATCCGGTCTGTCTGTTATACCAGTGGTCCTCAACGGGCCATTGGTACCGGGCCGCACAATAAACCCCCCTCCCGGTCGCGTGAGTAAAACCTACACCTCTCCTGAGTAACACCTGCACCCACCCCCCCTACCCACCCCCGGTCCGCAGTAAGAGTCCAAGAGTTCACCGGTCCGGGGTGACAAAAAGATCGGGAACCACTATGTTATACAACTAATTCAGCACAAACACACCCTTGACAGTAAAATCTGCAAGAAAAACTTTTTCTGAGAATGTTTTCCTGCTATTCAGACACTGGATGTCCTTAGAAAACATGATCATTATTAAAACATTTCATATCATTGTGAAAGCCATAACTATAGCGGGTCTAATCCATTCATCAGTAATCATTTTCATTTGTTGTAATGAGTCACTGACAGTGATATTCACTAGACCGTTCAACTTTACTCCCCATATACTCCAAAAGGTGCTCATAGACCCACTTTGAATTTGTCCTTTGAATTTGATCCATCCACACATGTACACACTTGTGAATTTACACAGTGAGCACACATGCCCAGAGCAGTGAGCATATACTACTCTTATACTGCTCATATACAACTCCTAAACTGCTCCTGAACAACTTCTGTATTGCTCCTAAACTGCTGATATGTTGCGTTCACTGGACTTATTCATATTTAAGATCCAAACCCTCATTATAATGAATAAACAGTATACTGGAGACAGTCACATCTGTTTTTGTGTACAAAAACAACAGAATGCAGTTTTCATCCCCCTGTATTTCTAAATCCAAGTGTTCAGCCGTATGCTTAACATACTGACTCACTTTTAATCCATATAGCGTATTTATTGTTCAATGAACGATTGACCTTTGGGGTCATTATTTCAGTAATTAATGAAGGACCGTGTCTGCAGGTCATAAGTGAGTGCAGGTTTGGGGCAGGCGCGCTTCCACTCCAGTACAGCAGGGGGCGACAGCAGCTGCTGAGCCGCCGGACAGAAGATAGTGCAGCGGAAAGCGAGCGTCTGTCTTTTTCCGCCGAGGAGGAGAACGACGGCTGGGTGAGACTCTCAGTCCCGAGAACCGCGGGACTTGTTCTTGTTTCCGGCGGGTTTGGGTGGTGTTTGGGGGACAGGTGGACAGAGGAGGGTCTGAGGTGTTGCTGCAGCGCGTTGCTGCGCCGCTATGAGAGGATTTGATGGTATTTTGGAACCGAAGTCCATCGACCGCGCCGCGCTTAACGCCGCCATGCGGTCGCAGCCTGTTCACGGCCTGCAGGTCCCTCACACCTCGCATGTTAACTGCTCTCGGACACAGCGCTGAACCACACCGAGCTGCAGTTAGTACACGACCATACAGACACACGGGACTGGAGTTGGCGCATCCGAGTCCCGGGTTTCAGCTTTGACCAACAGCCAGTCCGATGATGGTTTGAATCGGACACAGAGGCGTACAGGCTGCAGTGTGAATTTGTTGTGGGAGAGGCTTCAGCAAGACTGGAATCGGGCAGATTCGTCTTTGCAAAGGAAGCATCAATCGAAAAAACTAAAAAGTTTAACGGGTAGACCACAGGCTTCCTATTGCTCTGACCATGTTCTCCCAACTCTGAGGACTATTTAACCCCACCAGGACAATGCTCCATGTTACACAGCTCGGTCAATCCAAGTGTAGATGAAGGACCACCAGATGAAGGCCCTGTCTGCAAATAAATGTTCTGAAAGGACTGTTTGAGTTTGGAGATGACAGTAGTTCAAAGAATGTTCAGTTTACTCAAACATATACATATAAATAGTGAAATGAGACTCCTCATTTTGCAGTGGTCTTTTTGTATAAGTGTGTGTGTGCGCGCGCGCTCAATAGTGTGAGTAATTCTGGATGAATAGGCCAATAGAAATGCTCTATAATTACTTTCAGTCTTATTTAGTAAGAAACCAGTCATTTTGCAGTGTTAGAATTATTTTTTCTGAAAGTCTGTGTCTCCAACACTCAAACCAGTTTAAACAGCTGATCCCAATGTAAACAGACTTGACAGCTCTGTTTGGAGGGAACCGTAACTTTTCCCAGCCTGTGTTCAGTGGTTTGTGTCTGATCTCGCTCTCTCTCTGTCTCTGCAGCAAAAATGCAGATCTTCGTCAAAACGTTGACTGGGAAAACCATCACCCTTGAGGTGGAGCCCAGTGACACCATCGAGAATGTGAAGGCAAAGATTCAGGACAAGGAAGGTAAAGAAGTTACAGAAAACAGATGTCTCTGCCATTAACTAATCATAAATGAAAAACTGTCTGACCAGTTGTTTAATATGACTTGTATGCGTTTGATACTCCTGAAATGTTGTCACTCCTGCTGTGGTCATCACTATCATCTAGCAATAGGACAAGCTGGATGGCAACAAAAGTGCTAGAAAAAAAGAAATGTGAAACTTAAAAACTACTGAATTTGAGTTAAACTGTTGAGCATACTAAGAGTTGAAAAGTTTTGATTGAGGAAAAGATCATCTCATTTCTGGCTTTACTGTCAGGGCGATACAGTGAACATCATTCATCTTTAAAAATTAAGACGGCAGTTCATTACAACAAGGTCAAGCAGCTGAGATGGAGACAACAAAGCTACAGACCAGCAGAGGGTGAAATCCACTCTCCATTGACTGAATTGACCGTCAACTTAATTGAATGTCAGTCAAGAATCACAGGATGACCTCAAGTGACCTACTATAAGAATGGCAAATGGCAGCTTGGGTGAAGTGCCAGTCAAGTTCAATACAGACTCAAGTCATGTAAAGTAAGAAAAAAGCCCTTTATCAATGAGAAGCTAAGAAGAGCCAGGCCGAAGTTAGTAAAGACCATAAAGACCACAGAGGACTGGAGTAAGCTCATCTGGGTCCCAATTTTCAGCTTTGCCCAACACCCAGTCAAATGATTAGATGCAGACACAGAGGTGTACAAGCTGCAGTGTTTTGCATCCACTGAAATTAGGTGAAGAATTGATCTGGAGAAGCTTC
This sequence comes from Acestrorhynchus altus, assembly GCA_034509495.1. Taxonomy (NCBI): domain Eukaryota; kingdom Metazoa; phylum Chordata; class Actinopteri; order Characiformes; family Acestrorhynchidae; genus Acestrorhynchus; species Acestrorhynchus altus. Next base: position 22,025,268 of record CM067502.1, read on the forward strand.
AGCAAAACCGGAATTGGGCAGATTTGTCTCTGCGAAGGAAGCATCAATGAAGCTACATACAAAGTTATCCTGGAAGACCACTGGCTTCTTACTGCTCTGACCATGTTTTCTCACAATTCTGAGGACTGTTACCCCACCAGGACAATGCTCCATTCCACACAGCTTGGTCAATCTAAGTGTAGATGAAGGACCACCAGATGAAGACCCTGTTGCAAATAAATGTTTTGAAAGGACTGTTTGGAGATGACAGTAGTTCAAAGAATGTGTTCAGTTTACTCAAACATATTCATATAAATAGTGAAATGAGAGAAACTCATTTTTGCTATGGTCTGTTAACTTTTTCTAGAAGTGTGTGTGTGTGTGTATGTTCAATACTGTAATTCTAGATAAATAGACCAATAGAAATGCCCTAAAATTACTTTCCATCACTCTTTACTTTGACTTCTATTCAACGTTGAGCAATTTTGCCTTTTCCTGTAAAGTAACCATTTTGGAGATACATTTTAATTGGAAAATTACAAAATACACACATTACTGTTTAACATAATTCGCAGTCACACTGATTACAAAGATGTCTCAAATTCAGTTATGGGTCAAATTACTGAACAGATTTTTTTTACACACTGTGTTCATGCAAGGCTTTGAGTTGATGTGTTCCTTGTCTTTTCCTCAGGCATTCCCCCTGACCAACAGCGTCTGATTTTTGCTGGCAAACAGTTGGAGGATGGCCGCACACTGTCAGACTACAATATTCAGAAAGGTGGGTTTATCTGACAGTGAACATTCATTTATTGTACATCTGAACTTTTCTGATGCTCCTAATTCTTAGTTTTATATTAATAGTACAGTAATAAAAGTACAGTAATAGCTTTGTCCCAAAGTTGTTTAGCATTTTGATGTCTCTTTTTGAACAATTTGGCAGGTTTTTACATTGTATCCAAATTGTGATCAGTGATCCAATAGAATTGAAATAGCATTGAAATGAATTAGGAATAAAATCTTGACATTGACTTTTGAAAGGTTTTTTTTTTTTTTGATCCTAATTTTGGGTTTACTTCTATTTGTATTGTTTACTTGTACTGTCTTTTGCTGTTATTAATGCTTTACTATCTGTCTGAAATCAGTAGGATAACCTTTTTTTGTCACTCTAGAGTCCACTCTTCACCTGGTTCTGCGTCTGAGAGGAGGTATCATTGAGCCTTCCCTCAGGCAGCTGGCTCAGAAATACAATTGTGAGAAGATGATCTGCCGCAAGTGAGTGTCCTTTGGAGTCTTTTCCACTGTAGAGTTTTCCAGTCAGTTCACTGTATAACAAGCTTCAAGTTACGTAGGTCAGGAATCACTTGAAATATCTGGCTTCTGTATTCAGTATTTTGTTTCTTGTGTGTCTTAACAAGCCCTTGACTGACTTTTTTTTTTTTTTTTTTTAATCTTCAGATGTTATGCACGGCTTCACCCTCGTGCTGTCAACTGCCGTAAGAAGAAGTGCGGACACACCAACAACCTGCGTCCCAAGAAGAAGCTGAAGTAGACGGTAGAACTAATGCTCAAGAACCTGTTTATTCAAGAATATTTGAAAATAAAAGGACAAAAGAATGACCAGTTTCTGAGATTTTTTTTTAATTGAACATTTTTACTTCATAGTAAGATGAAATTCAGTTGTAGAATTGGCATCAAGTTGTTAATTGATTTACTGGAAACTGTGCATATGTTCAGCATAGAAACTGAGATCTTTGATGTTAACAGGTAAAAGTCCAGAGCAGAGAGACTGGCAAAAATTAAATATCTTCATTAAACAATGTATAAGCATGTCTCACTTTACATTTAACTAGATGCTCAGTCTTGGTGCACAGTTTAAACATTTTCAGAGAAACAAAAATCCACTTGGCTATGAATCAAAGACCACATTATGAAAAACGAGTGATGTGGATATTTGCCTGTACCAAAAATAAGGCCTTTTATGTACAAATAGGGCATTGCTCAATTTAAAGACTGATAAAATCTGTATTTGCACTTGCAATATTAGGTTTTCTCTTAAGACTTGACCTTGTATGTGTTCGCTGCAGGCCCTCTAGCACTGGTACAGAATGTGCTACCCCATGTTTTAGTGTTTTCACCACCACATACCGCACACACTTATGAATACATGAAGCAGGCTCTGAATAGGTTTTCTGAAGCTACGACCGATACTCAACCATGCAACCTTGGTCATACAAGGCCTGTGGCATCACCATGACTTTAAATGTATAGAAGCCCTATTATCTAGCTGCAAAAGCAAGTCACTGGAATACAATACTAGACCCATCCAAGCCAAAAAGCTCTGCATTCATGTATAGCAAAAATAGTCCTTAGCTTATACTTAACTATTACTTTAGCAATATCTTAACCTACAAGAACCTATCAGGATAAGGATGTATTTTGTACCTATTGAATTTCTTAAAATGCAACTAGCAATTACTTTGTCCTGTAGAATCAGTAAAGTAATAATTTCCCAGCAATAACTGCACTGAAAAAAAATGTAATTAAAGCTTAATAAGAATGTAATGTAGTTTGTTTTGTAAATATATTTGGCAATTAAAGTGCCAGTCCATTTTTCTGAAAGCAGAGTGAGAAGGGAACAAATCTAATACATGGTGTAAATGTGCTACATGACCCTACCTGCAGTTTTGAATTCATTCATTCTAAAAACAGAGTGGTCTGGTAGGTTTTTGGCAATGTACAGTTTTTACATTCTTATGTCAGTTACGCTGCCTCTGAAAGAGGATCCATTTACCCACTGTCAGACCAAGGAAGTGCAGAATTACAACTGACGAGCAAGCCAATGCAGCCATCCTAAAACCAGGATAAAAATGGCTTGGCTTCTGAGGTAGTGAGAACTCCAATATGTCAAAGGATTTAAGAGCAGAGCTAAATTGTTTTTTTTTTTTTTTGTTTTTTTTTTTTGTTTTTGCTGAACAGGTAGGATATTCCAGGCTGTCACTGTTGTGGAATTTGCTCCCTGTAATGTACTGTACCTGCATTACAGTGTAGTAGAGTACAGTTGTATGACCTGTATAGCAAATTAGACAATTAGCTTCCCGTTTTTGCCTCTTGTTTGAAAAAGCATCGGTAGTCACTTATTTCAGACAATTTCAAGCGCTATCCTCACTGTCATTTAAACACAACCTATATGACCACGTTTATAGACCTAAGTGAGTGAAACTTTAGATGCTAGCCAGCTGTAATCTTACAGCCAGTCATTTATCTGTTGCTGAATGAACACAACTTTATTTTTATGTTAAAATGCTTTTACCTTCAAGTTAAATGTTACTATTGTGGATTCTATTATGATGATAAGAACAACAAATATAGCTCTGATACTTCACTGACTGACGGAATGTCAAACTGTGATCATCCAATTAATCCACTCTGAAAGGAGTCCTCACCATGACGTATGTTTAAAAGTAGTCTTCTACATGCTCAGTGCAGTTTCACTCTCTCAGCAGAAGGGAAAATGTAGACTATTGCCTTAACTGTATTTTGAAGTTCATGACATTATACTATATTACTTTTATTTATGGCATTTTATAATTACAATATAATATATATTTTTTGTAAATTACTGTAAAAATGTATAATACACCATGTACATTAATTGTTTAAATAATTTAGATCATTAGCTTTTAATATTTAATCATACGATATTGGTAAAGACACTTAGATTATTGAATTTTATTACATTTTGAACAATTTCAGTACAGAATGTTTTGTCACTAATGACAATATTGGGAAATTATTACATTAGAGGGCTCTACAGTCCCGTTTACTAACGATTATCACTGCTATTTTAAATACAACTCATTCCACCAAACAATCAAACGGAGCAGCGCTGCCCTTAATGGATCACTGACCGTTCCGCTGGTCTTTGGTATACGCGTGTCTCCAGCTCTAACACTTTGAACAAAAAAAATAACTGCTTTCTTATTGTACATTCATGGTACAGTACAGTCACTACTCACAATTCTTCTCATAGTTTGAGTTCATATTAACTCGAAGCTCTAAAAAGTATTTAAAGAGATTCTGTGCCTGTCTTGTGCTCAGATATACATGATTTATTCCGCCTGTTCAGTTAGCCTGTTACATTTCTTTAAAAAAGGCTTCTAAAACAGTACCAAACTGGTGATTTCTACCCTCCTTATTCTGTAAATAAATGTGCATCGTTTACATCTATAACTTAATATAACGCAACTTAATAGGTTATTTCTAATCTGGCTTTTTAAATTCCACTACAGCCATGCTGCTCCACACACTGTATCAAAAATAGTGCTTTCCCCCACAATCCTTATCAACTTAATACTGACAAACTGAGACTGAGTTATTGCTTATCTGTTAAAAGGAAACTGTCAGATTGAAAAACTGAGAGAAAACAGCAAAGAAAGCAAAAAACAAACAAACAAACAAACAAAAAATAAAAACAGAAAGCCAAATGTGTGTAGTAACTAGCACACCCTAGCCTCTTCCATTCTGTATTTGAAAAGCATAGCTACTCTAACGTGCTGAAATGGGTCGCCTCCTGAACACCGGCCGTTTTATTTTCCACAGCCAGGCCACTGGGCTGAGGCAGAGACGCTGGACCGTCTCTCTTTCTTCTCCACCTCAGTTCCTGTAGGGTCAGTCAGAAGATCACTCTTGCTTTATTTCTCCAGCAGTTTGACCAAGCTCTGTCGGAGGTCGTTGAGGTCAAAGATCTTGACATCGAGAATCTGGACGATCCTCTGGACCTCGTTGTCTGTGCGGTCTCGATCCTCCAGTGTCGAGGCCAGGCTCTGCTCAGCATTCTGCACCCTCCGCTCCAGATCCACATTACGCATCTCCAGCTCCTGGAAAAAATAAACAACGTTAAGCACTCAGGTCTGGAATGTGATTACACTGTTGTTGTTTGATGATTATACACTATACGGACAAAAATATTGGGACACCTTATTCACGATTTCTTCCAAAATCAAGGGGATTAAAAGAGTTTATCCTTTTGTTGGACAACAGAGTTAGATGAAGGTGTTGGACGATCACCACCCCACCTCATCCTCAACTCATCCCAAAATAGAGGATGGAGCACCATCATTCCACAAAAACACAGCTCTGCAGCTCAATGCTGGGGGCTTTATACCCCTCTAGCCCACTCCTGGCATTTGAAATACTGCCATAGGCTATCGGCAATACACTGCAGGGACTAAACAATCTGTGTGCATTTGCACATCTGTGTCAACAATGGGTAGGGAATGAAGAACGCTTTTCCTGTGTTTAAATGTATTTCCATTTACTTTACATAGATGGGTAAACGGTCATCCTTGCGTAACCCTGTATCTCATTTTGACATATTGTGAATATAAAATTGTTCTTCGCATTGTGTTAAACTGAATGGACCAATAGAAATGCTCCAAAATGACAATAAAATTGTTTTACAGTCACTTGCAATGAAAGTTATGCTTTCTTCCTGTCGTTTTGGGGATTAAAGTTGTTTTCTCGAGTTCAAGCACCACTACATCAGTGCTCTGGAGTTACCTGTAGTCTGTGAATGGCTTCTTCTCTCTCCTGCTCCATCTCATGAAAGTCTGACTTCTTGGCTTGAAGAATACGTATTTCCTGAAATACAACCAGAGTGGTAGAAGTGTCTCTAAACTAAATGTGGATTATGTACTAGGCCTGTCACAATAACATTTTACTGTTTGTCTGCATACTTTGGTAGCCTCCTTTCACCCTGTTCTTCAACGGTCAGGACCCTTAAGCACTACTAAAGAGCAGGTATTATGTGGAAGGTGGGTCCTTCTCAGCACTGCAGTGACACATGATGGCTGTAGTCTTAGTGTGTGTTGTGCTGGTAGAAGTAGATCATATGCAGCAGTGCTGCTGGATTGTTTAAACCCCTCAGTGTCAGTACTGGACTGAGAACAGTTCAGCAACCAGAAATATCCAGTCAACAGTGTCCTGTTGGCAGTGTGCTGTGAGCACTGATGAAGGACTAGAGGATGACCAACACAAACTGTGCAGAAACCGATGAGCTTCTGTCTCTGACTTTACATCTGCAAGGTGGAACTACTAGGTAGGAGCGCACAGTGCGTGGACACAGTGTTTAAACACTCCAGCAGCATTGTTGTGTCTGACCCACTAGTACCGGTGCAACACACACACACACCACCACGTCAGTGTCACCGCAACACTGATCGGGGTGAAAGGAGGCTAACAAAGTGTGCAGAGAAACAGATGGACAACAGTCTGTAATTATAGAACTACAAAGTGTGAGCTGATAAAATGGACAGTGAGAGTTGAACTAAGGAGGTGGTCATAATGTTATGGTTGATTGGTGTACATGGTTCATTCTGACGACCTGCTGTTCTACTGTACTGTAAAATAAGCAAATCCTTTTTGAGCAAGCAGAACTTTGACCGACGGCAGGGTTTTGATGAAGCAAAATGAGAGGAAACAGCAGGAGACATGATGGCTTGGACTTTTGATTAATAATGTAGTAGAGAACAAGTCAAAGTCACTCCTTCTCATTACAGATGTGTTGAGGGAAGACCTAAATTTAGGTAATCCATTCTACCCTGATAAATATCCCACAAAGCGACCAGACACCTTACCTCATCTTTTGCTTTGAGTAAGGCCTCCAGTTCCTCCAGGGATTGAGTGAGCTCGTCCTTCAGCATGTCACTGGGGCCCTGACCTCCATGGGCCTCCAAATCTGCAACCTACACACACACATACTCAACTTCACTGCATTGCAGATGGGCTTTTACTCACCCAGATATATGAATAGCTAAGTTCATCACTGATGTTTTTAATGTTACTATTGATTTTGCATTTTTATTTGATCAACTGCTATTTCTGAGTAGCAGCTTGAATCCCACTCAAGGAGCAGGATTCATTACAAACGGCATCTCCCTTTGCAGTATTGGGGCCCATCGCTGACACAGATGTGCAAATGCACACGCACAGCTTGTCTAGTCCCTGTAGAGTGCTTGCAATAAAATAGGACACTGAAGCAGATGAACACGAGCCTACTGGCACCATCCCTAATGCCAGACTTGGGCTAGAGAGGCATAAAGCTCCCCAGTATTGAGCTGTGGAGCAGTGGAACTGTTCTCTGGAATGATGGTGCTTCATCATACTTTTTGGATGAGTTGGGGATTTGGGGATGAGATGGAGAGGTCATCAACATTCTGACCTCACAAATACTCCTGTTGCTGAATGCAATCAAATCCTCACGGTGATGCTCCAAAATCTAGTATAAAATTATCCACTAGACAGTAGAGACCGTTACTCCACAAAAGCAGAATAAACTCTTCTTAATATCGTTGAACTGAAAAGAAACAACCAATGAGCAGGTGTCCCAATACTGGGTGTTGATTAATCAAGATTACAGGAATAGTTCTGTCACACATTCTAATGTTACTGACAATGAATAGATGTTAGTTTCCACTAATTAATATGAGACAGCCGGACTGTTTAAACACTTTGGACACTCACTGTCCACTCTATTAGACACTCCTATCTAGTTGGTCCACCTTGTTGATATAAAGTCAGAGACAGAAGCTCATCTGTTTCTGCACTGTTGGTGCTGGTCATCCTCTAGTCCTTCATCAGTGCTCTCAGGATGCTTCTCACAGGACACTACTGGCTTAATGTTTTCTCAGTCCAGCAGTGACACTAAGGAGTTTAGACACTCCAGCAGCAACGCTGTATCTGATCCACTCTTCCCAGCACAACACACAGTAACACACCACCATCGTGTCACTGAAGTGCTGAGAATGACCCAACATATACACATTACCTGCTCTCTGGTGGTCGTGACCATTAAAGAACAGGGTGAAAGTAGGATAAAGTATGTAGAGAATCAGATGGACTACAGTCTGTAATTATAGAACTACAAAGTGCTCCTGTATGGACAGTGTACATAGAAATGTTATGGTTTGTCAGTTTATTTGAATGACTGAGTGATGAGGGCTCAGATCTTAAACATGTGATCTCTTGTTCGGTCCATGGAAGTTAATTTGAAGCCTTTGTAGCTTTCAGAGGGTCCCACAATGTACTCTACTACACTGTACACTCTTGAAACACATGCTTATTGATACTATAGTTGGTATGACAATGCTCTGCTTTGAAACATCATTTTGCAGAAATAAGCAGCAAAATGAACGACTCAAAGCCCACATCCTCCGTCCTCTTAAAGGTTGAGGGAACAACAGTCCAATTCTACTTTTTCTCAATTGTCCAATGTCCAGAAAAAAGTGTTGTACAACAATATACCGTCACCACATATAGTACAATCAGTGTTCTTTATTATTACTTTATTTATTTATTATTATTATTACCTGTCCCAAGATACGGGGCAACCCTCACCTATGGCCACAAACTTTGGGTAGTGACTGAAAAAATGAGCAGCTGAAATGAGTTTTCTCTGCAGGGTTGCTGGACTTTCCCTTAGATATAAGGTGAGAAGATCAGGTATCCAGGAAGAGGCTCAGAGTAGAGATGCTGCTTTTCTCTTCGAGAGGAGCCAGCTGAGGTAGTTTGGGCATCTGGTTTGGATGCCTCTGTACGCCTCCCTTGTGAGGTTTTCCCTGCATGTCTGACTGGTAGGAGGCCCCAGGAACGAGACAGAACAAACTGGAGAGATTACATCCCTTGTGTGGCCTGGGAATGTCATGGAATCCTCCTGGAAGAGCTGGAAGAGGTGGCTATGGAGAGGGAGATCTGAGCCTCTTTGCTTAGACTGCTACCCCCGTGACCTGGTCCTCAGATAAGCAGCAGATGATGGATGGATGGATATATATGACCTGTTTTTTCATGAGTGCACATTCATCAGCTCATGTTTACTAATGCAAAATATGTCTGAAGGACAGAGGAGGGAAAACATCATGTCCAGAATCCCCGTCCAAATCTCTACCCATTTCTACATATTAAACAATTATGACATAATTGCTTTTTACTCTTAAACCCTTCCTGGCTCATTTCCCTTCTCTCTCTCTTGGGTTTTCTGCTCTTTTTAGAGGGTAAAGCTGAGAGGGTCCATCTCTGTAGCTGACCAAAAGCCAGTACACAGCATTAAAGGTCTTTGCCTGCCATGCACACCACATGAAAAGAAAGCCAGTACAACTAGGGCTAAAATAATTTCCTGGAGCAAAAAAGAAAAAACACAAGGGACGAACAACCAAATAAACAAAAACGTGACACAGTGTGGCTGCTATAAATGTGAAATTAGCCTAGCATAGTAGCACGACGTCAATGCTTCAGCATCTCAGCAGATCCAGTCCACAGAGCAGACCCCACAGAATGGATGCACAATGTAACTTTTAGGTTACTGTTTAGCACAAATCCCTGCTTTTTTCCAGTTGAGATGAAGGCTTGTATGAGGTATGACAGAAGTAGTTATGTATGCAGAGGTACATCTTCCATAAATGTGCCCTCATAAGGTACAGTACTGGACTTTTGGTACAAAACAAACACTGAAAGGCACTTATGAGGTATTCATAGTATGTACATTAGTTTTTCCATCATGTAATGACTAGTTAATGACTGGGAGTTAACCAACGTGATGTCAAATTACAAAATTGTACTCTCATTTGTACTTATCCATTCAAAATTTATGTCTGTTTAAGAAAAAAGTATGCGTCTTGCACACACACATCTATGCGTCCTTTACGCCGGCTTGGATATTAAGCAATACATCTACTAAAGGGCAGTTTAGAATCAAATGTTTCTGACATCACCATACTTTGCATGACGCTACAAGCTTGGCACAAATGTTTTTGGGAAGTTTCTCCCATTCTTCATTGCAGAACCTCTCAAGCTCCATCAGATTGAATGGGGACCATCAGTGCCAAGTCATTTGTAGATCTCTCCAGAGATGGTTCATATCTGGGCTCTGCTGGGCCACACAAGGACATTCACAGAGTTGTCCCGAAGCCACTCCTTTGTTATCTTGGCTGTGTGTTTAGGGTCGTTGTCCTGTTGGAAGACAAACCTTCATCCCAGTCTGAGGTCCAGAGTGCTTTATCATCAGAGCAGGTTATCATCAAGGATGTCTCTGTACATCTCTGCAGTCAATTTTCCGTCAACCTTTATGATTCTCACAGTTCTTGCTGCAGAAAAACATCCCAACATCATGATGCTCCCACCACCATGCTTCACTGTAGGAATGGTACTGACTTGGTGATGAGCAGTGCCTGCTGACATGATGCCTGGCAGCCCAAAAGGTTCAATCTTTTCATTTCTCATGGTCTGAGAGTCCTTTTGAGTCCTTCAGATTGCCTGGCATGGGCCTTTTACTGAGGAATGTCTTCTGTCTGGCCACTCTACCATACAGGTCTGATTGGTGGAGTGCTGCAGAAATGGTTGTTCTTCTGGAAGGTTCTCATTTCTCCACAGACCAACCTTGGAGCTCTGTCAGAGTTTTCATTTTTTTGAAGCCTTTTCATTTATTTCTATTATAATTTTTTAATTCTTATTTTCCGTTTTCAATTCCTTAAAACGCTCATCTGCACTGGAAATGCAGCTGTCACCCTCAATGTATCTCTGAGTGAAAATAAAGGTCGATTGATTAATTGATTAACAAGTCACTTGAGCTAGATGACCATCCGCTGAAGACACAAATCCAGGCATATTTTAATGGATCAGGTATCTTATAACATGAATAGAAGAGTTCAGACTCTGCAGTCCAGAAACATGAAAATGTAACATAATACAAAAAAAGCTATCGTGGAAACAGCTCTTTTATTGGTGGGGGAACCAGACTGTTTTTAAGCCAACTCTGAAGAGAGAGTTCAGAGCTGACTGGAGGCTAATGCCAATGTATGCATGCTATAGGATTCCAAATGTCCCTTCCTCCCACATTGCAAAAACATGGATATCAGGTGAGTTGGCTACTCTAAACTGCTCTGGTGTGTGTGTCAATGTGTGTCTGTAAAGAAAAGTGTATTGAATTATTAATACACACAATAAGATCAGATCAGATCACATCAGTTGATAATTAGAATTAATAGTGGGATACAATAACTTGATCAGGACAGCCAAAGACTATTACCTTTTAATGTGAAATAGAATAAAACCATGAGAGGGAGGCAATAGACCTGCAATCTTGGTGATCAGTGAGAGTAGCCGGTTGCAGTCGTGAAGAGACTACAACAGTCGGCCCCTGCATTGTAGTATGGCAGACCTTGCAGAGTTCGCGTTCGAACAGAACACGTGGATTCAACAGAAGTCCCTCTGTTATGGCATAAAACTTAATATGAAAAAAAATAAAAAAATGAAACCATGTTTATTTAATAACCTGTAGGTTAAATAAAATATTGTAGATTATCGTTGCGGGTTAAGACCAGGGCTTTCCAAATCCACATGAATGTAGATGACCACAAAGTTTCAAACTGGTTTCTCACAACCAGCTTTTACACATATTAACAGGCTGTAATATTTTAAAACTGGACCCTGACGGAAATGGGTTCCAACAATCACCTGATATTTAAACTGATATTGAAAATTTGAGTCTGCGTTTTTTCCTTTAATAATAATCATCATCCTCATCATATTTATTTATTTATTTATTTAGTATTTTAAACAATGTTTATAAAGTTTACAGAGCAAAAAGAAAGTACTGCTAATAAAAATAAAATAGTGTAGAAAATCTGAAAGTAGTTCAGAAGCTTTAAATTGCTAAAATGAGAAAACAAAGACCAAAGTCTGGAGATTTACATTTTATAATGAAAACAAATATTATATGTTCCCACGGAATTTCAAGCCAATGAGGATTAAGCTATATTCATGCCATCTCTCAGCTCACACAACCTGAGGGAAACAACTGCACTGACTGCATCTGAAGCCTAGAACCAAAAGATAATGTTGTACATCGTGATTGTACATCATTTGTCCGACACAAGTCAGACAAAAAAAAAACCTGCATGCACCAAATCGAGCAAGGTGCAGATTGCTCTGCAGAGCACCAGGTTAAGCTAAACAAGCCATATCACTCCATGCAGCCGCTATATCAAATAAACTATGTCATAATAAAAGTCACAGAAAAAAGGATGTTAAAATAAAAAACACTAACGCAAAGTATAAAACAGACCATAATATAATAATCACTAATACAAATGAGCAAACAGACAAAACAGTCACTAACCAAACAAGTCAAAATAATGTCACTAATACAAATAAATCCTGTAACATTTTTCAAATTTTAAATTGAAAACTAAAATTAGTGACTCAGATTTGTCTCCCTTTTCTCATTTCTGCTGATCTGAAAAATTCTGTGATACCTGAAACTGATTTCATTTGTTATTATATTTTGAGGGGAAATAGATTTTGTAGTTATATTTATTATTTATATTAGCAGGAAAAGATACAAGCACAGTCTTCATTGTTATTTAGTAAAAAACAACCTGAGCAATACATAATCCAAATAATTGATTGCTTTGTTAATCAATAGATTTTCTTTTTTGTTTTTGTCAGTCGCAACCCTACACCCTCCTACCCTCTCTCTCACTCTTGTCCTTTACAGCCATCACACCGCTGCTCTTTGGAACTCAACACCTTTCTGCAGTGTGTCAGCACAACACACACTCACAGAAAAAAAATAAAGGACACCTCGCAAAAGGTCCCTGCCACTTGGAGAGTCTTGAGAGAAACTGGCTTATTTTTAACTATGTAAAGTGCAAAAAGAAAAAAAAATCCCCCAAACGAGGGGCTGCCAGTTCCCCCTGGTGATTTTTCATTTCTCCAAACTAGGCCATTGAAAGTAGGATATAGCTGTCCTACAAACCCTCCTCATCTCTCTCTCTCTCTCTCTCTCTCTCTCTCTCTCTCTCTCTCTCTCTCTCTCTCTCTCTCTCTCTCTCCTCTCTCTCTCTCTCTCTCTCTCTCTCTCTCTCTCTCTCTCTAGTCTCCAAGAGACATGAACCATTTCAACCACCTGGTCATACAGTTCATGAGAGAGAGAGAGAGAGAGAGAGAGAGAGAGACAGCTGCTCGCTAGACCACAGACCCTTGTCCTGTCCTTGTTGGTTAAAAAAAATGAAAAGAAAAAGAAAGCAGAAGCAAAGTTGTGTCAGAAGAGTATGATGATGAAAATCACATTCAGGATCAACTGACAAGCTGCTTCAAGTCAAAGGAAGGGTCATGTTCTGATGTCACATTTGTGTTCTTCTCATTAGCACGGGCAGGCAGATGAAAAACTCCTCCATCGAAGGTCTACAGCAGGCCAAAGCCCAATTAAGCACGTCAGCTCTCTAAGCTGGTGCCCTTGTATTGAACGAGTCTTGAATCCATCAACGTCTGCATTTCCTCTGCTGACTCAAGAGTCTACAGTGTTAAGAACATTAGACTCAATGACTATAGGGCTGGTATGGAGTCTACAACATTAGCAGAAGATTCACCCGGCAGTAAGAGTGGTAGAAATTTCATTGAAACTCATTGGATGCCATTAGCCTCCTGCCCGGAACTAGACTAGAACAGATTGGATTAGAGAGAACCATGGCAAACCATTCACAAACAGCCAGCCATGGTGCTCAAATGCTTCTTGTCCAATCAGACACAACACTTTTCACACTGGTTCCAGGCAAATTAGCCTCCACTGTGCAGGCTGTGACCTTATTTGCAAGCTGATCCCCTTTGATAACCTGTAAAATGTGTATAAAAACTGATGAGTGATGTGATTCCCTCTGAGGAGCAGAACAAAAAATTCCATGAACTATGAAGTTTCCTGCTCAGCTCTGTATGTGGAGATAATAATTAAACTATGTGGCATTAGCTTAATATTGGGAGATGGTCCACACCCCAATTTCCTCCCACTCAGTCTATATAATACCTCACTTCCACCACACTTCAGTGTGCTTCGGACCTAAGGACCAGACCTAAAGAGGTGGTCTCATCCAAGATAAATAAACAAACAAACAAATAAATAAATACATCTTGGATGGTTTGGATTTCCTGACCGGTTATAGGAATTTGAGGTGTGCTATCATCATGCATCAGTATTGCAGGAACAAAGCACTCTTGATTGCAACAGATCACTCTTGGTTCCTGTATCTATGATACCTGTATATAAACTCTTACTTATTAAGAGAAACTAAAGGACTCTGCTGTGCACCACTCGAAGACAGTCAGATTTTTACAAGGTGTCAGAATTCGGCACAACACCTGGAAAGGCAAAACTTAGTGCACTGACAACAGCTGGCATCGGATGTGCACCCCTCTAGAAACCAACTGAAGTCTCGTATAGAGAGACGTAGTCCACGTAGATGATGAGGAAAGGACGTAGTAAAGTTATTTAGAGTGCTCGTTAAACTGCAGAGTGAACCAGAACTAATCAGATCAAATGTATTATAAACAAACACCACGGTTCAGACCTTGTTCTGGACAGTGTTCAAAACTGTTTTCTTTTTCTTTTCTTTTTTTTTACAATTTTACCTCACTTGTATTCCCAACTTGGAAGTGCCAAATACCCAACCCTATTAGGAGTCTCCCTCTATCACATGCGATGTTCCCAACATTAGGAGGGTGAAGACCAGCACGTCTCATCCAAAACAGGTGAAGTCAGTCCCCGCCTCTTTTCGAACTGCTGAGCAGCTAATGTGCTTGGAACTCCAATACAACAAATAGCAGATGCATGTTCAGACCAGCATCGCACTGTGTGTGAGATGTGGGGAGAGAGAGGTATCTACCTTCGGATCATAGTGCTAATGTATTAAACCGCTGAGCCACTCGGAGTGTGTGCCCAAATGTTTGTGGACATAATGCCTATAATGAATGTTTATATTTATTTTTTTAATATGACTTTATTTTTATCAGTCATATTATATACTTTTGAAAGAAAAAGAAATGAGAAAAATGTCCAAGAGGGGAATAAATAAATAAATAAATAAATAAATACTCAGTATAGCAATTTTAACAAATATAATCAAAGGATATATAAGAAAAGAAAATTAATATCCAGTGTAAATGTATGTATGTAATCATGGGTATAATTGTGTGTGTGTTCTTTATTTTTAAGAGTGTCGTTGGTTACTGGTGTGAATTTAATTGATATTACACAGCTTTATCAAGGAAGAGAGGCTAAAGATCAATCAGCTGAATTCAGTCTTTGGAGTAAAAGCATCAGTGTATGAATATTGCTATGGAGATGAAGGACCTGATATACAGGTTAGTCATTAAGGTCAAAGGCATTAAAAAGAACTGCAGTACAGAGCTTATGTGCTGACTTCACTGGCATTATACCATCAACGTCACTGGGTAATGGGAATGAGTCACGGAGACAGTGACCAAATTAAATAAATAAAAAAATGCATTACACACCACTGATATTTTTAACAGTAATCCTATCCATTTACAAAATGAAGGGCACGTATGTCCAGACTTTATTAAGCGGATTTCCGAGACTTAATGATAAAACATTAATTGTTTCTCTAGTGGAGGGATTTTTTTTGGTGAGTTAATGCGAGTGTATGAGTCGAAGGCAGATTCAGATTTGGTTAAGTAGTTTTGTAAGCCTCTGCTAAAAATCGCTGATGTGCGGTTACGAGATGGGAAAGAGAGTAAGAGCCGGAAGCATTTGTAGAAATGCACTGACCTGACAGTGACCATGTTAAACAGTTTGGATATTGGACATTACTCTGTGCAAGTCCAGATCCAGACTCTGTTCCATACAGACCTGGACCTAAACCCATCAAGACGAAAATGAATAATTACTTAAAATTGACAAAGTGTTTATATTACCCAGAGTAGCCTGTGCAGTACTAACAGGAAACTTATTCAGACCAATCATATTCATTTGTACATACCACACATGACAATCAGATCAGTGTATTACCATGATGCGCACTACGACTTGAGTGAATGACACAAACAGGACAGGGCTCTAGACAATGCTGTCAAATCATACCAGGGCTGATAAAAATAGATATCTGGGATGCTTTTGTGTGATAAAACCAGAGACATTACATACAAAGGGTTTTTTGCATGATATCATAGAAGAACCACCACTTTCAATCCATAATTAGTCTTTCAATAAATGCTTATTAACAAAGTACTGCATAATAGTCAGCACTTCCTGTTCCATGTTGGCTCAGAAGCGCAGAGACAGTACAGAATGTCAGTGTTCAGCGAAATTAAACTCACTGTCAAAGTTCTAAATTAATTTGCCAGGAAGTCATGTACAAAATTTGCCTACGTTATATGCATGTGTTTGTTGCCATGTGTTTGCGGCACAGCAAATCTCATTGAAATGAATGAAATGTCACACGCAGAACCTGGTGGACCAAATCAGAGTGTGACCGCACCTTTAGGATGAACAGCAGTAAATGGTATGTTTTGAAACACTGCATGAAAAAGTTTACAAACTGTCATCAAAAAGAAAAACAAGGAAAGAAAGGAAAATTCTGTTTTTAATGATATGTACACACTTGCACATTTCTTTTTCAAAGGCCATCATTGCTTTATTTAGCCCAAAAATAGACATTGAAATGTGGGCTGTATTTAGTCTTTCTGCACAAGATGGACATCTGTTCTGGACCACAGGCCCTAATAAAGACATGAAAATAATATTTATAAACATATTGCGCAATAACACTGATTTTTATGTGGGAAGGTGGGGAAATTTCATTTTCACCAGTATTTCTCAGTGCTTTTCTTCAACCAAAATATTCACCAGTTTTGTTTTGAGTTATTTGTCTTACTGAAAATGTTTCATTGGTCCATTGAAAGAGTAATTATGAATATGAGGTTAATTAAATTATTCTATCACTATGAATGCATGGTTGGAAGTCACTGAAACAACCCAACTGTTTTTTAACTTCTACTTTGCTGTCTTTGCCACTCTGAGTTACTCTGAGGTATCAGAATTGGTACCTGGAAGAGGAAATACCCTGGTGTATCCCTATCCTTCCAGGACTGTGTGTGCTGGAATGTTTGGATGATTCACCTGTTCTCGGAGCCTCTCCGTCTCCTCCTGATAGGCCGCCAGCTGCTTCTTCCACTGCTCTACGTTGGTGTTGGCCTCATGCAATGCAGCCACCAGTTTAGCATTGCTGTCCTGCAGGGTGAACAGTTCAGCCTCCAGGTTCATCTCACAGATTGAGCTACAGAATGGATACAAGAAACGGTCAAATTTTCAGGCAGTTTATTATGATTTAAACCACATAAAGGAATTACCGGACCCTTCTTTACCCCTCACAATCTAGACATCCAGTCAAAAAACTCAAACACATTTATAGTAAAAGCTTAAGGGTAGCAACTTCAGTCTGAGGTTAAAATTTAAAAAAATGTTTATAAGCTAGAATACAGGTACTTAAAATCAGCTGGAGTGAAATGGAGCACTCACACTGAGGACCATTTATCCAGCCATTAATGAAGTTCAGTGAGTGAAAAGGATTCACAATGGAATTTCCATTAGCAGTGAAATGTTTTACCATCATACTTTTGACAACAATAAAATTACCATTATTTCAACACTAACATGCTAGAAACTACCATTCCAGGGTCACTTAAATCAGCGATTCTTACACTGGTCACCCCAACCAGTCAAACACGTACTATTTATACATCAAATGCCAACTTTACAAATGCAATCAGTGGCACTTTTAAAGAATGATTTAGCATTTTTGGCATACGCTGTACAGTAGCTGAGCTCCTCTGTTAAAATATTCCAGAATATCCAGTATATCTATAAGCAAGTTACCTATAGAGTAGAGGTGGGTGATACAGACAAAAAAATCAAGACCTCTTCATGCCAGAGGTGTCATATGCCCCCTCCATGGTGTGTGTGTGTGTGTGTGCATGTGTGTGTGTGTGAGAGAGAATGCTAGTGGGGGTGGAGGGGAGCAGAGTAATGGAGGAGTTGACAGAAGTGGGTGGAGTAAAGCTGTATAAACTGTAAAACTTGATATAAAGGAAATTGCCTCAACCCATCTCCCGCTCTGCTTATATCCCGGTATAGATATTATATATCACCTCAGCTCATATCCTACTTGGTTAATGTAGTATCCAGAAAGTATTCACAGCACTTCACTTTTTGCACATTTTTTATGTAATAGCCTTTATCCAAAATTGATTCAATAATTTTGGTGCCAGAACAGAAGAGAGTCTGGAATCCTTGCGTCTTGAGGAATGCTGGTTCAAGCCGAGTTGCACTTGAAGTTTGAAGGGTTCTTGATACAGCTCAAGTTTTGACCACTGCCATTATGTACAGAGGTGCTGGTTCCTTTTTGGCTTTGTAGGCCAGCATCAAGGTTCTGAATCTGATGCGGGCAGCTACAGGAAGCCAATGAAGGGAAAGCAGCAGAGGAGTTATATGACTGAATCTGGGGACTTTGAAGACAAGTTGCGCCGCTGCATTGCCTTGATATGGAAAGGCACACACCAGTTTATATACGGTCCCATAGTGGACAGGAAGGGTTCAGAAATATTTCTGCTGCTCTGAAGGTCCCAATGAGCACTGTGGCCTTCATCATCCATAAATGGAAGAAGTTTGGAACCACCAAGATTCTTCATAGAGCTGGCTGCCTGGCCAAACTGAGTGATTAAGGTAGAAGGGCCTTATTCAGGAAGGTTACCAAGAACCCAGTGGTCATTCTGATGGAGTTTACCTAAAGGCACCTAAAGGATTTTCTGACCATGAGAAACCAGGCACTGCTCATCACCTAGCCAATACCATTCCTACAGTGAAGCATTGTGGTGGAAGTATCATGCTGTGGAGATATTTTTCTGCAGCAGGAATTGGGAGACTAGTCAGGGTCAAGGGAAAGATGACTGCAGCAAGGTACAGAGACATCCTTGAAGATAACCTTCTCCACAGTGCTCTGGACCTCAGACTGGGATGAAGGTTTATCTTCCAACAGGACACTAACCCTTGAGTGACCCAGCCAGAGCCCAACTTGAACATGGTTGAACATTTCTTGAGATATCTAAAAATGGATATGCTGCGACATTCCCCATTCAATCTGATGGAGCTCAAGGGGTTCTGCAAAGATGAATGGGAGAAACTTGCCGAAAATAGATGTGCCAAGCTTGAAGCATCTTACTCAAATGGACTTGAGGCTGTAATTGCTGCCAAAGGTGCTTCAACAAAGTATTGAGCAAACGTAATGTACATGTTATATTTTTGTTTTATTTTTAATACATTTGCAAAGATTTCAAACAAAGCTTTCTCACTTTGCCATCATAGGGAATTGTGTGTAGATTTTAGAGGGAAAAAATAATTTAATCGATTTTGGAAAAAAGGCTGTAACATACTAACTGTAAATATTTTATAGATGCACTGTAAATACTGATAAACTGCCATAAACCATATCTCTATTTATATCTCTTCTTCTTCTTCTTTTTCTTCTTCTTCTTCTTATTAGTATGATTGTGTTCCTCCAGAATGTGCTGTCTTCTGTTTTGGTCTTTAGGCATCTGAATGGTGGGTTTAGTATTCCTTGAATTTTATCCATTCATCTTGTAGCTGGTCATCCTCTTCCTCTTTCCCTTCAACTCCTTGGAGCATGATGATCTTTTCCAGCGAATTGGTTCTACTCATAATGTATCCAAATTAAGAGAGCTTCAGCCTGATCATCTGGGCTTCCAGGAAGAGGTTAGGCTTAATTTGGTCCAGGAGCCATTCATTTGTCTTCTTTGCTGTCCAGGAAACTCTCAGAAGTCTTTGCCAAGAGCAAATTTCAAAGGCATCTATAATGCTCATGTTTTGCTTGTTTGTTGTCCAGATGGAACTTCAGCTCAATCATATATATATATATATATATATATAGCCTCAGTCCATATCCCACTCTGTTTTTTATCCAGATGTACATATAAATATCAATATATTGCCTGGCCCTACTATACAGTACTGTATGTCACAATGTATAACTGTCAATGTGGCACCAGTGAATGATATACTCATTTGCTGTAAAACAGAGATCTGTGTTTATACAAATAGTAACCAAGAAAAAGAAGGTTTACCAGAGATGAGTGAGGGTACATACTCCTGTCAGGTAAAGAGAACTTTTTCCCTATGCAAGTCCCTCTTTCTCTATGTTTTTCATAGCAGAAAGGGCAGCAGAGTGTTCGGAGACTCACCATAGCAACCCTCGTTAGAAAAGAGCACCACTGGGCAATAAAGGCTGCACAAAAGCAAGGTGACAGGAGCGGGCCAGTGAAAGAAAGCTGGATGTGTGTGTGTGTGCTCATAAATGTACTGGAGCACTTATGTATGACTCAACACGGTAATGGCTGCGCAGCGTTCCCTCCACCTGGGTTAGCATTATGAATGGCCCCAAATGGGTGAGAGCAACTATACTATGGAAGAAAGACATGGACATAAAAACACTGTGGATTACATTAATAAAAAAACAAAACAGAACAAAAAATAAACAAGCATGATCACAAGACAATGTATGACAACTAACCCTGAGCCTATCTATACAGGCAAAATAACAGTGAGTTTCCATTCACAGCTCCAGGCACAAACGATCTTTACTAGCATTTAAGACCATATAGGAAATGTTTAAATCAATTTTCCAATCAGTCAACATTCAACAATAGTGTACATTTCAGACCATCTCTACACACAGACAAAAGAAAAGGCCTTCCTTGAAGGTGGTACTTCCAGCAAGTTTCCATGAAAAAAAATGTCATCAAATGAGGAAACCAATAAATTAAAGTAGTACATTTTGTGAAGTTGGACAAGCTTTACAGAATGCTGGCAAAAACTATGTTGCATCACATTGAATTATGATTTGCCTAGTGGTGCAACTGTCTAAATGTTGACATGAAGACACACAAATGTGGAGCCAATCAGTGGATTCCTTCATCTTTAACTTCTCCCAAACAGTTCAGAAGGCCCTAAGTACAGTTAGCCAACCATGCTAAGAAAACCAGGCTCAACCCAGATTGTAAGCATTCCATGCCAAACTGTGTCAGAGTAGAAAAGCAATACAGAACGGTTACCAAGAAAGCATAACTGGCATTGTTCGATTTGGGTCGGTAGAATGGCCCTCCATTGGCCCCCATGATGTTGCACTACATGGAATAATGGGCTCACGAGTGGCACAACTGAGTTGGCCTTATTATTGAAAAATTGTGAGTTCGATTTCCAACAATGCCATTGTTGCATATCCATGGCCAGCAGTCTGACAGACCATAACTGGCCTTGCTTTCTTCCGGTTGGTATGATGGCCCTCAATCTTTTCCACAGCATGATGTTCATTAGCTGGCAACAGAACTGGCAAATACTCTTCTCCAAACCTGTTAAGCTGTTCAGTGACTTTGATGTTGGTGAGCCTTTATGTTTGGGGAGTCCTTGCTGACTGGATATTGGTGATAAAATTAACAGTGCACAAAATTACCAATGATTTCAGAAGGACTGTGTGAATGGTAGACAAACAGCAGATGAACATTTCCAATGAGATACTTGAATATGAACTCAACTTCTAATGAATGCATTCAGCTACATTAAGTTACACCCATTACTGACATAGAACAGGAATAGAATTACCATTTTCCAACAGAATAGGACTCTCTGAAGAGATAAACATGAACCTGTTGGCACCAGGTCTAATGCCAGGCATGGGATAGAGGGGTATATAGCCTGCCAGCTGTGGGGCAGATGATGGTGATCTATCCAATACTTTTGGGATGAGTTGGGGGTGGTGGGGATGAGGTGGGGGTGGTGGGGATGAGGTAGGCTGGTCATTATTTAACATCCTGACCTCATTAATGCTCTTGTTGCTGAATGCACTAAAATCCTCATAGCAATGCTGCATAATCTAGTAGAAAATCTTCCCTGGAAACAAAACAGAATTCCAACAAAGGATAAACTCTTTTTAATAACCTTGATTTTAGAAGAAACAGTGAATGAGCAGGTATCTCAATACTTTAATCCATATGGTGTCTGACTGCACCATTTGTCCCTTTCTGAGTGACAGTGGACTCCATGGAAGACCAGGAGGTCTTCACAGCTGAGAGAGAAATAATGCCAGACTGGATTTAGCTAAAATGCATATTAACAAGCCACATTGCTTTCAGGAGAATGTCCTTTAGAAAGATGAGAAATAATGATCTTTTTGGCAAGTCACACAGCTCTGTATTCATTGACAAAAACTAAAGCCTTCAAAGCAAAGAACACCTGCTGTGAAACACGAAGGAGGCTTGGTTATGTTTTGAGGCTGCTTTGTTGTGTCTGGCAAAGGGAGCCTCAAATCTGTGTAGGGCACATTGAGACCTCAAGACTATCAAAGGAATTCGGGAGTGAAAATACAGTACTGCCAGAGGGTTCTCTCTCAATCACAGGTCATTAATCCTTCAACATGACCTATTCCAAAGTGATTTTCTATAGAAATGATCTGAATTCAAAATCTATGGAAAGAATTCAAGCATGCAGTGGAACCTGAGACAGCTAGATCAGTCTACTCAGAAAGACAGGGCCAAACTACCTGACATGTGCAGTCAGCAATAGAAATCACTTTTGCAGTGATTGATTCTAAAGGTAATGTGCAGCAAAATTTGAGGTTAATCATTTGATGTCTGAATCATCAAATCATTGCCAAAATATTCTAACTCTTAAAAACTGAAGTTTATCTGAGCTAAACAAGCAAATTAAACACTTTATATAGGACTTTTATATTTTATAATTTTGATACATCTGGAATTTATAACTCAATTTCTTTTAAAAGCAAACTACACGGGCTATAGTTGTCACCCAACATCACTACTGCAGCATTAGCATGCTGGCTACAGGCCTTGTCCAGTCTTGCTACTGCAGTGTTAGGACACAGGCTACATGCCTCTTTCAATATTACTACTTCATTGTTAGGATGCTGGCTACAGGTCTTGTCCAACACTGCTACTGCTGCATTAGGACATTGGGCTAACTCCAATGTTGCTCCTGCAGCATTAGCATGTTGACTCGGAGGAAACGTGGACGATTTCTCCCCCCTGGCCTCAAGAGCAGGGCATGTAATGTGGGAGGCTACTTACGGGGATGGGTAATTGGTAGGGGTGAAAAATTGGAAAAGTGGCAAAAAATATATAAAAAAAAAAAAAAATCAGTAACTTCACAGCTGTTGCTCTTTAATAATATGTCCATTGTCAGCAGTAGCAGGGCAAATGAGTGCAGGATGTAAATGTTAGTAAATGGGTTGATGTGAGAGATTGGAAACTGCTGACAGATGTAGGCACTTCCACAATGCATTGCTTTATCTACACTGAAGTGAGATATAAAACTGTTCTCGTCAATTTTTTGATCTCACTTATAAAATAAGTATGATTGAAACTAATAAGACACACTGAGCAATTTGACATTTCTCTTTAAGGTGACTGGGATTTTTGCCAACATGGTGCTAACGGTCTTACCCTTCTGACAGCATCTTTTTGATGCGTTCTTTTTCTGAGGAGAGTGTGATATCTGCACTCTGGCTGCGGAACAGCTTGTCTTCCGGCCCATTCACACACATCACTGGGGGGGACTGCAACTCGTCTGACAGGTCCTGCAACATACACACACACCTCAGCATGGGGGGAAACACTATTGTGACTGTCATTGTCACTAAATTGACTGCTGCTTAAATACTTGCTATAATTAAGGGTGTGTTGATACGAAAGCTGTGGGCTGATGCTGACAATATATTTTCTTTTTATTACAGATGTCCCAATCCTATCCAGTGTATCGGGATCAGGGTGATCCATGGATTAATGGATTGGGTATCTGCTATTTTTGTCCCCATCCAATTCCAAGTACTTGTTTTAACCATGTTTTTCAATGAGCCAACTGGTGTACAAAAGCAGCCATTGCTGCAGTCAGGTACATCTCAGAGGGTATACAAATAAGATAGTTTAGAGGCTGTGTGGCGCTTTTTACAGCAAAACATGACAAACAGGGGCCTAGCGCCAAATCAAATAATACTTTTACAGACAAAGGAGAAACACACACTAACTCACCACCACCATGTGAATGTCAATGTCAATGATTGTAGAACAAAGAGGTGGTCACAATGTTATGGCTGACCAGCATTTGCATTGTAGAGAATTTGACCCTGGATTCATATCACCACTGTAGTAAAGAAATCGGACTCTATTCACTTCTTTAAAATCAACCATTTCACACCAAACCCTCAGTGAATTTGTTGGAATCTCAACCCCTGAATTGTACTTTTGTATAATTGGTGGAATTCCCCTTTGAAAAGCTCTCTTAATCTTTGATAAGAAAAGCATAGAGTCTTGCTCTCATTATAAAGAGCTGGTTCATAGCTTGCTCATCCCTGCAGCAGTGGAAAAGTCTTTTGGCTTCCCTCTGGGTGGTGAGTGTAACTGTGTAACCCCCCCAGACAGTATGTCTGCTCCAGTGTGATAAAGAAACACTTCCATTTGCTCTGTCTGCCACTCCTCTGCCTCCAGCCCAGATAACTGATTGGCCATTCTGCACCACAATGAGACAATGGCACAGAGGACAGCAGGACAGAGGACAAACCGAAGGTCCTGCAAAATGACCTCCTGTATATGAGTGATATGTAAAAATGGACTGAAGGCCCTGATTAGCAGTAGTGTCATGTGAGGTGTTGAGATGGTCAGTGATGCAGTCAGTAGGTTTACAGAAGAGGTTTTCAACCATGGTACTGGAGATGCCCTGTTCTTGGTGTTCCCTGCTCTGATTCACTCCACCTCAGGATGGGCTTGTGTATGTGCAGAGCAAGAGGCCTCCAGGATCACTCTCCCTGTTTTGCAGTGCAATACTCAGTTCTTTCACTCAGACTGATTGTGTTGTACTGTAAAAAAGAAGCCCCGTTGCATCTTATTCTACCAATACATTCCTTACTCACCTGAGAGAACTGTATAAGTCCATTTGGAAAGCATTTTGGGAGAAAGAAAATGACATTAAATGACACTCCAAGTAGAAGAGAACATTCCTGACTGAGAAGTATACATGCTAGGGCTGAACGATATGGGAAAAAAAACTGACACTGCAAATTTTTTGTTTAAAATGAGAAAACAACAAAATAAAGTGGAATTTGAAGAGGAAAAAAACCCAAAGGGGCTGCAAAACAATAAGTAAGACGCTTGGTGAGAAGGAGACAACTGTTGGTGCAAAAAAAATGAAAAATATACAAAATGACTCAACATCGATCTGGGGCTCCATGCAAAATCTCACCTTGTGGGGTATCTTTGATCATGAGAAAGGTAAGAGATCAGCCTAAAACTACATGGGGGAACTTATTATCATTATATTAATGATCTCAAGGGAGCTCAGCCCAGCAGTGCCTGCAAGGTCCCCCTGCTCAAGAAGACATGTGAAGGCCCGTCTGAAGTATGTCAGTGAACACCTGGATGATTCTAAGAGTAATTGGGAGAAGGTGCTGTGCTCAGATGAGACATAAATTGAGCTCTTTGGCATTAACTCAACTCGCCATGTTTGGAGGAAGAGAAATGCTCCCTGTGACCCAAAGAACACCATCCCCACTGTTAAGCATGGAGGTGGAAACATTAACATTATTTGGGTGTTTCTCTGCTAAGGGCACAGGACTACTTCACTGCATCAATGGTAGAATGGATGGAGCAACGTACTGTACAATCCTGATGGACAACCTCCTTCCCTCCAGCAGGACATTACAAATGGGTCGTGGCTGGGTCTTCCAGCATGACAATGACCCAAAACATACAGCCAAGGCAACAAAGGACTGGCTCAAAAAGAAGCAAAAGGTTATGGAGTGGTCTAGCACCTTAATCTCATAGAAAAGCTATGGAGGGAGCTGAAGCTCCAAGTTGCCTCAAAACCTTAGACTGCTGTGCTTGCCAACAAGGGTATTGCCACCAAGTATTAAGTCTTGTTTGCCAGAGGGATCAAATACTTTTTTCTCTCTGCATAATTTATACAATGTGATTTTCTGGATTTTATTTTTGATACTCTATCTCTCACTATTAAAATTAACTCACCCTTAAAATTATAGACTGTTCACGTCTGTGTCAGTGGGCAAACTTACAAAATTAGCAAAGGGATTAAATAATTATTTCCTTCACTGTAATTTGAGAAGAAAAGAGAAGAAAATGGAGAGAAAATAAATAAATGAGAATTTGGGAAAAAATAAAATGGATTTCACATGTCTCTCTAGGAATCATCATTAGAAATCATGAAGTGTCCAATATATGTCAACATATGATATTTATACCAATATGTGAGAAACAGAGTGCATTATTAATGATATTGGTCAGAAAGACACTGCCACTGGTAGATATGCGAGGAAAATTAGAACAGTGCGAATATATAGTATATCAGCAAAATGCTTTAACATTTACCATTTTACATTGCATATGCAATCCTGCGATGTAACTACTGCGTATGTACACACTGAGATATGATGTATTGTGCCACCCTAATGTAGGCAACAATATATCTTGATTTTATAATAAACTAACATTTTGAACAGAGCTTTCATTAGGTTTTAAGGGTGTTCATAAATTAAGCCCAATTTTGATGGAATTAGATTATTAAAAATCATTTTTACCAGAGATTCTCTGTAAAATTAGTCCTAAAATTCCTGACTGATTTACTTCCCACCCCATTTAAAACAGATACAATTCCAATCACTCAGATCACTTCAGGAGGTGGTCTGGGATGCTTTTGAGCCACATTATAGCAGTGTAAATGCATCCATCTCTCCAAGATACATTTGGCAACCAGAACTCCCAGTATAACAGACAAACCAGTAATAATTGCCTTTAAACAAACAATCGTTCATACTCCTTCCAACACAGCAATCAGATATCAGTCCATCTAACTGGTGATGCATTTAAATATGCACATGATTCAAATCTTATCAGGATATAATCCAGATCATGACATGAGCAGGTGTAAACAGTGTCCTAGATGACCCTCCTGAGGTTTTAAAAACAGTGCTATGGATGTATTTAAAAAGCAAAGAAGCCTTATTATATCTAGAGAAAACCTAATACTGTAAGAACCTTTTACCAACTGTAAAGCATGGTGGTGGCAGTGTCATGGATTTCTTTGCATTGTAGCATTGGGCACAGATGCTTAGCTTCCATTGAGGTCTGACAGGGCAAATATATGCCTTACAGGTTCTACAGAGAACCGATGGTACTTCTTTAAACCAAGAGAATGGGTGCAATGTGTCTGAGTGATTAATTAACATCACAAAGACCCCATAAAAAAGGAAAAAAAAGCTGCAGATTTGTGAGAAACAATCAGGATGTGAGGGGGAGCATGTAGGGGGCCCTCAGGCACTCAGTCTAAGAGTATGAGTGTTACTCCTGTAGCGTCGGAACCTGCTGATTGTTTAATTGCTCCCGATCACTCCGCTGACCTGAAAAGCCTAACAGCTTTATTCAGGGGGAGACAGACAGCGCAAGCCAAGGTGCAGGACTGCACGGGATAATTTTATCACTGGCCTATTTCTCCTCTCTCTTCCCAGTGAGACGAATGACCCAGCTCATCTTTCTCACCACATCCTCTCCTCTCTGCTTTCCTGCTTTCCATTCCATCCCATTTTCACTCTCCTGCACTCCTGAGGTGGGTTTGGGTTTCAGTAACTCTTTCTCCACCGCAGCACTGCAAGAAGCCGAGGAGGTGAAACTGATCTGGAGGATCTCTGGGCTTCAGTTTAGGCTAAGATCAAATACTACTAATCCATCTACTAAACTACTACTTATCTATCTTTAGATAGATAATATGCTATTGTGGTCAAATTAACTCAGTTTTTCTATATTTACTATTTAACTCTTTTTCCATCATCTGAAAATCTCCTGTCTTTTTTATTGTATAAACATTATTTTATATTGAAGTTAAGAATGTTACCTTAAGGTTACTGTTTCAGAGGTATGAGGTTTTGTGACCGTGATGATGAGCTATATCTTGTATAAACATGTTTTGTGTCTGAACTGTGCCTGGATGTATCCAACTTCAAAATGTGTCTGCAGTATGACCAGATCAGAACCGTTTTACTTTCTTTGTAAAACTTTAGTTTTGAAAACCTGCTGTAGACATGGTTCAATCACCAATTACAACCAGTGTAGCTGCTTCAGAAGAAACCATTTAAAATGGTCGTTGGTCTTAGAGCAGTAAGGACACAAAGTGAAGGCTGGTAGAAAAATGGAAACTGTGCCTTTGTTCACTGATGAAACCAGGTCTAGTGTTTGCAATTATGGAAGAGCCAGAATTTAGATCTAGAATTAACAATTATGGATGCTCTAGAATGTACAATTATGAAAGATTTAAAGTTTAGAGCTATAATTAATTAAGGAAGATCTGGAATTTACAGTCACGGAAGATCTATAATTTGTGGAATAAGTTGCATGTTAGTGTATGTTGGAGGTTTTACAAGAGTAGAGTTCACCAATCATTTAACAACATTCAGCTAACAGTGGCTGTAATAGTAGTGTAGTACAGTTTACTGTGCT
Organism: Acestrorhynchus altus; assembly: GCA_034509495.1. Lineage (NCBI taxonomy): Eukaryota > Metazoa > Chordata > Actinopteri > Characiformes > Acestrorhynchidae > Acestrorhynchus > Acestrorhynchus altus. The sequence goes on from CM067502.1 coordinate 22,053,675, forward strand.
TCACTTTATTCTAACATAATTCCCAACCATACAATGGGAAAGTGACCCAATTCCCAAGGGTTTTTGCACTTTATTTGGATTTGGTGATTCTCCTTCAGCATGTCTGTACAAGTGTAAGAGCATACCTGTGGGGCTGCGATGTTCAGGGCAACACTAGCCATTTCCATCTTGTCCTGTGATTTCTCTCTGGCCAGACGGGCAGCTTCCTTCACCTCTTTGAAGCGCTCAGAAAACTGTAAAAAGAAAATCCATCTATATAAAACTGGAAACTGCAAACAAACTGGAATTATATCATAATATTACATCTTGGAACCTGAGAATTGCACTTTGCAGGAAGTTACATGCTATTTTTTAGGCTTCATATCTTCATATTCACAGACATGATACATCATAAAAGTTATTCGTTTACAACCTAATTCAATTCCAGTTTAAATGTCAAAGGAGCTTCCAGTGCATTTTCTGCTCTATCCATGGGCAGGGCTAATCACATCCCTAACCCAGATACTGGGTAATAGTGGAAAATGAAAAGAGAGGGTCTGTTTGCTCTCTTTTTGCTCACAGTGCCCAGATTTCAGAATAAAAGTCCTGAGAAAGGATAATACTGATACATAAATAAATAACAAAGCAATAAAGAACATTCAATTTTTTTTACTTTATTTTTTATTATAAATGTCCTTGTCAATTTAATCATTACAAATAACCCATCAAATTCCAACAGGATTGAGGCATAAAGTGTTTTTAGTTTTTTATATAATTATAGTCCCACAAAATTATAGAGCTCTAAAGGTTAAAGAGCCCTACCCCTTTGTACAGTTTACCATACTTTGTATAGTTTTCTCCTCATCTAATTCCTACATCTGTATTATATTTTTTGTACACCTTTATTTATCAAATCCATCTATCTGTCTACTTACCTATTCATATCTCTATCTGTCTGTCTGTCTATTTATCGGTCTGTCTGCCTATCTACCTTTCTATCCTCTAATGTTGAGAGGGTTTAACCAAGACCATCAACCTCAAATGCCTTGAGTACAAGCTCAACTGCTAGTATCTTCCTACAGTTATTGTATCCTTCAGTAACAGTGTTATTGCAGCTGCCTATTGTAAGTCACCTGCATGCTGTAGAAAACATTTGACTTCAACATTACTGTTAATGTTGAAATCAAATTAGCTTCTGTCTTCATGGTGCAACAATTGCTTGAAGCAAATTATTCAAATGCAGTTGTGTCTTAATGTGCAATAAATGTCAATTTACTCAGAGTGTTCCTTACATCTGAGGCTCATATATCTGATATATGATTTCCACCCACTCCCTGCTAATCTACCTTCAGACTGAGCTTCATAAGATGATATGATCACCCACAGGGAGTCATAGTCTCTAACGTAAGAGTATTACATCATGCTCTGGGTTGGTCTACCTGATGAAGCTGCTGCTCAGTGGCGAAGCCCAGGCCGTACACAGTGTTAGCCCTGCTGTCTGCCCACTGGCCAAACTTCTGTGACGTCTTGGTGAATGTCATGTTGGGTGTGATTGTGCTGTTAATGATAGCCTGCAGAGACAGAGCGAATGAAATTATCAGGTCATAATCAGGTTTACATGACAACAGGAAAAGTATTATATTGCTGCAGGTTTTTTTTAAATGTTATTATATGAATGATTAAATCCTATTTTTATGGTGATTGCCCTTGAGATTTCAAGAAACGTGGCAGGATATGGGCTGAGGTGATATATCAATATTCATATCTATATTGGCATAAAAATAGAGCAGCATACGGACTGAGGGGGTAAATTGATATTTATATCTATATTGAGATATAAACAGAGGCAATATATTGATATTTATACACACACACACACACGGCATAAAGAACACATTAACATTTGATTTTATTTTTACTTTTGTTTCACATTGTATTTTTCCAATTATATATTTTATCGTATAATGTAGATTGCCATTCAGTCAAAACATATCAGGTTAAGATTTTTAGTCCATATTAAACAGCCCTAGTATGTAATTTGAGGCCTCTGATGTATGGGTCCACATACAGGCCTTTAGAGGTTAAGGGTTAAACATAATTATAAATAATCTCCTTAAACTCCTCTAACCCTAACCCTCATACAGTAAAAAAAGCCCACACTAACACATTAGGGCTGTAGTCAAATTATCAATACTTCCATATAACACTGATACACTTGTTGTTAATATGTTTATTAGGCACCACTGTGCTATATATGATTGTGGACAGCAATACTGAAGACTTTGCTATCAATTTTAAAGTTATAGACTCTCAAATACACATTGTATGTGTCCACATACTGACCACTGTGTTTCTGGCTCTGACAAGCACTCCAGAATGAACCCAGACATGAAAACCCACTGAAAAAGGTTAGAAGTTTGGAAACTAAACTACATTAACATGAATATGTTGGGTGATAGGAAAATTAAAACAATTCCGAATTTGGAATTGACAATTTCCCAACCACATTAGGACTCTTCCCCTAACACACACAATGCGGATGGGAGGGATAAGGAGTGGTATGATAGTGGGTAACTGTGAAGGCATGCAACATTAATCAGTCACTTGTACCAGTAATAAGTTATAGAAGGCATTACCACCCACAGTGAACAGCACAATGGCGTGTGCTTAATGTGTGCTTAATAACTGTGACCAGTGGGGTGTGGTTAGACACAGCACCTCACCTGAGCTTGTGAGGTGAGGTGGAAAAGGTTGAGAACCTGTCAACAAAGCACTGAGCAGGCTGGTGGTGGTTCCATGCTGGTGTGGGGTGTATTCTCATGTCAAGTTTGTGCCACTGGTCCACCTAAACCTGTTATTGACCAGTGCTGCACCAATGCTTGGTGACCATTTTGGTGGCTTCATGTACCTCCACAATGATGGGATATTGCAGCAGGACAATGCACCATGCCAATAGGCCCAAGTTGTTCAGAATTGGTTCAAAGATGTATTCCCAGTACATGCATGCATGTCAGGTTGGTGTGGCGCAACAGATAACGTCTGAGACTGGGGTTCGATTCCCAGGCTGGGCAACTATGTTACACCAATAATGTGAACAACCTTGTAGGTTGCTCTGGATAAGAGCATCAGCTAAATGCCATAAATGTAAATGTTGACTGAAAAATGTTAAATGCCCATGCAACTGCTCGATTCATTCATGGACTGACACATATATTAGCAAGACTTTGTACTTGGGGGCTGTCAAGATAATGTCCAAGAAATTAAATGAAATAAATTGTAGTGATACAATTTTTGGCTAGTGTAGACCAACTGCACATTTCATTACAGAGCGTGTAAAATGTAGTGATTAATTAGATCAAATGCAGCAGTATGGGAGAGTATAGCAGTCAGAATCTGACACTTATTTTATTGTGTCATGAAAATATCTTTAAATATTGTGATATGATTTTTTTAATGGTATTTCCCACCCCTAGGCAGAGATATTCTTATTTTTTTCATATGATACTGTAATGAACAGAAAAATGAATGTTGTAAGTAGAAACATCAATTCTATTACCATATTTAAATTTTTTTGACTTTAGTATGTTTTGTATTCTGCAGGCCACGTCTCCTTTATGAACGACCTGTTTTTGACCATGAACAGGCCCTAACTGGATGCTTTTTAATTAACTGGATGAATGCACTCTTGGTGTTTGCACACAAATACCATCATTTACTGAAATTCATTGCTATAACAAGCCAAGACAGGCCCTTACAATCTAGCACAAGAGATCACACACTCCTTATTTTCCTAAATAAATATTCTAATATCCACCATCCTTCACCAAAAATACACAACCAGACTGATCAGATTAAAGCTGTATGTCTGCAAAAGAGGGATTTTCCCAACAAATTAATACAAACACACAAAGAGGGCTATAATCCTTATCTGCAAATGGCTGTAAGAAGATTTATCTATTCGTATGACTGCTTGCAGGAACCTGGTCCCCTTCTTACTTCATGGTGTGCAAATATGCCATGTCATCCTTCACTGATCAACACCTCCAGCCCCCTCAGGATCTCTCTCATCATCACGTTTCTCCGGCCTGCTAAACCTGGAGATGCCTGATCCACTCCATTAACAGCCATCGATTGAACACACTGGCACAAAACACCAGTTAGGTCCCTCAGCACTGACATCAACACTCTTCCTAGACTTTCATGAAGAATGGGGTTGGATGAGGAATCTTATACTTCTAATACGGATAAACATATTTCTGTTCATTCATGTCAGCTCACCTTGGTGCCTCCCACACTGATGATGCGGTAGGCGTGGCGGTTGGCATCGTAGAAAAACGAGACAGTGACAGCATGCTTGCTGGCTGGGATCCAGTTACGTTTAGTAGCTGGATCAATCTGGAACACATGAGCTCGAGTGCTGAAAATGGGCTGCTCCCTGTGAGAGAAACACAGAAAGAATGTGGGATGGAACATAACTTGGAGAAAGACACACACACACACACACACACACACACACACACACACACACACACACACACACAGCAGAATGGGTTGCACTGACACTTGCCACACGACACTTTCTTGTCAATTTTTGTCCTGCTAGATTTGCCCCAGTCAACTGTAAGTGCTATTACTGTAATTAGTGTTCCTTATGAAACCAAGGGTATTAAAAGGGTTTATCCTGCTTCTATTGGAGTAACTTCCTCAACTGTCCAGAGAAGGCTTCTACTAGATTTTCTATCCTGCTGTGAAGTTTGACTGCATTCAGTTATAACATCAGGATGTTGGACACCTCATCCCCAATTCCCCAGCTCATGCCAAAATTACTGGATGGAGTGCCATATTTACACAGAACACAGTTCCACTGTTCAGCAGCTCAATGCATGGGGAAATATATCCATTATCCCACGCCTGGGATTTGGAGAATCCTATTCTATTGGCAATACTTGTATGCATTGTATGCAATGGGTCTAATAATTTTTTGGTAGATGTTCAGCATCTTGGAAGTAGACAATATCCAAAAAGGGGCACTAACACTTTCTCAAATAACACTTTCTCAAAACATCATACTTTCTCACATCCAGTCCACTCTGGTTCTAAAAGATCAAAGAGAGTGTGTGTGTTATATTTGCAATATGCTGTTTGGGATAAACCACTTGTCAGTGATTATCAATAATTAAACAAAAACTTAATCAGAACACAATGCTCAGGCCAACATCAGCAATAGGGCCCAATGATGGTCCTACAGAAAAACAAAAAATAAGATGAGAAGAAGGGGAAAGTATTATTCTGGAGACACAGTACTATTCTGAACCTTCTTCCCAAGAAGTGCTGCAACACAGTGGTCATTACTTGGTAAGGCGAGGACCACTTTGTGGATTCTGTCTATAATAAAGCCCTATAATAAATATAGTCTTTAATAAAGACTATAGTGCTGCATATGGTAAAGGAAGCTCCAGCCCTTCAGAAAGACATTTCACTGACTCTTTGTGGGATATTGCTATAGTTCTCCTGACTAACAGAGCAAAGCTTCTCACCATCAATTAAAAAAACGACTATTTTCAAAGCTTTTAGTCATTCAGAATTAACCAATTACACTTATTCTCTTCTTACTGTTTTTGGTTTTTATCCAATTTTTACCAAACAGCTCTGGCCAATTTGATTCAGATGTTGCCCATTAATGACACCCAGACAGGAGGCTTAGATAACTGGGCCACTCGATGAAACCATTTTTTTTTTTGGAACCAAAAAGTGGTTCTTCTATGGCAGGGGTCAGGAATATCAACTCTTTGTTGCCCTCTTGCAGCTTCACAGCAGTCTATTTAAAGATCTAATCAGCTTGTTGGCTGCAGATAAAGCCCTGCCCTTCAACAAAAGGAACCAATCAGCTTGCTGGTTCCAAATGGAGTAGCCAGAACAAGCTGAATAATCCTTTTTTTTGCATTACTGAGACAAAAGCTACAAAATATTGACACTTTCAGATGTTTTTTTAAACAGTCATTTGAGCTTTAGTTTCCAGTATTTAGGTCTCCCCATTGTGTGACTCTGAAGGTGGTTTGCTTTTGGTTGAAGTAGAACAAATAGGACCCCTGTTCTATGATATCACTCAAAGAACCTTTAGTAGCACCTGTGTTTCTAACAATGTAGATTGAAGGTAAGCAATCCCAGTCTTGGGAGTGCTGAATTCCTGTAGTTTGCTGTTTTCCCTTTTACAGACCTATAAAACCAGGCAATCGAAAGACTAAGAGATGAATACTGCAAAATTGTGCATCAATCTGGTGTTACAGGACTGGGATTGCCTAACCCTGGTGTAAACCCAACAACAAAAGCCATTATAAATTCAAAACAAGCTTCCATATAGGGACTGTCTTTATTGAACAAAAAAAAGCATTAAAACCTCAATTTTCCCTCAATGGTGGGGAGAACCACGTGGAACTCACACTCTTAATCCTAGACTAGGTCATTTCTGTCTATTCTGCCTTTGGCCAGCATGACTGTTATGCAGGTATCCAGGATACAGGGTAAATATTTGAAGGTCTCAGTGCTGTAGCTCTTTGAGTGTTGCTTTGGCTGGCTCTACTCGGGAAGTTTCAAACCTCATCAAAAGTGAATGACAACAGGGAGTGGGATTAGCCCCAGCCGAGTGGGAAATGTCAGGTCGCTGTAAGCTGCCACACATCAGATGATAAAGCGAGGAACCCTGCTGGGTCAAGGTGATGGAAATGGAAGCATCCTAATGGAATCAGCAAAAGAGAAAAGGAAAAGTAGAAAAGTAGACAGTCCCGATATCATTGTTCCAAGTCTTTAGGCCTCACAAATCCCAGATTAGTGTTTATCTTCTTACCCTTTCGAGAAACGGACACCGATATGAGACTTTTGTCCCTCTGACAGCTCCAATATGTACTTCACAAAGAAGTCACCTCTGGATTTCAGAGCTCGGGTTTGGCATTGACTCATGCAGACTGCATGGAATTTTAGACTAAAAGTCTATGGTGCATCTCAGAGATGGAGGGTTAACATACAAATGACCTGAACATAAATGTACATATAAAGGGGGGGGGGGGGTATATAAACTGAGTATATGTTCAACGTGGCCAAAAATTACAACCAATTGTGACCATATTGGCTATAAATGGGGGAAAAACTGCTGCATCTGCAGCAAAGTGAATATGTTAACCCAGATATACCTACTGAAAAAACACTGTGGCCTAAACTGGTCAAGCTGGTCAACTAATTTTAACAAACTAGTCAACCAGTACAGCCATTTTTACAATGAGATTGGGCCTTGCATTTATTTTTTGACCAGCATGTGTGATCAACCAACATGTCCAGAAGGACCAGCATGACCATATTGATCAACCAGAATGACCAGTTTTAATACACCTGTCAACCAGCATGACCAGCTTCACAATTTCTTGACCAGCACAGGGTATAATTGTACAGCATGGCCAGCATCACCAGTCTGACCACGCTGATATACCAGCATCACCAGTTTAATCATGCTAGTCCACCAATATGACCAGCTTTACTAAAAATCTACACCAGTATAACCAGCTTGACAATCATTTCAGGCCTTTTCCTTTCTTGACCAGCATAAGGCTTGATCGATGATCGCATGGCTAGCAGGACCTAACTGGTCCATAGTCAACTAACTTTACCAAAACTAATCAACCATTATGACTTGACAACCAGCTTGGGCTTTAGCCACACTTCTTTTTAAATATTCTTCTTTTTAATATTTTTATGTATTATATGAACCAATTTTTAAAGATACCCGATAAAGATTTTTAAACGATATTTAAAGAGACCTGGGCCCCCGGTATGACCAGCTTGACCAAACTATTCAACTATCCAACCAAAGTACTCAGCCAGTATGATTATCTTGGGCTTAGTCCATCTTTCTTGTTAAAATTTTATAACTCGAGGCTAATTTTGTGGGATGTTTATTCACCAAAACTATTTATAGGAGACAATCACACAGACCAGATATTAATTTCAAGAGATCCTAGACTGCTCAAATGTGTCTTAATTTGAGATATAAAACTGAACAGAATTTAGAAATGAGTATTTTTTTATTATAAGGACTAAAAGCACTTTATTTCTCAGAAATGTTGATGAGCAATAAATAAATAAATAAAAATAATAATAAATGTATAAATTATTTTCAATGACTGGACTGACAAGAATATTTACAATAATATCTTCAAAGAACTTGTGCTCCAAATAAAATAAAAAAATCTGGATTTTTTAAATTTATTTATGTTTCAGTGTTACCCCTTTTCAGGAGTTTTTCTCTGAAGTTTAAACATTGTCAGAGCAAAGAAAGAGACCAAACAGCTCCTCCCTTCTCATTTTCCTCTATAACCCATGCAGGTTGGGCATGTACATGTGGATAGAGAAGTAAACATGCACTTGCTCCTTTGACACTTAATCTGGAATTTAATTAAGATGGAGATTAGTGAATTTAGCTGTTTTCTAAACTGGCTTACTTGCTCACTTGTACTTTTTTATGGTATGTGTATCAAGTCTGTATCTACTCTGATCCTGAGTTATGAAGCCTAGAAGATGGCACACAAAGTGTGGATCTCAGATTCTATGAGTTACAGATTAAGGTATGCCATTTGAATAACAGATGATCATGATTTTTTTCTAGGTCTCCCATTTTCAACGTACCAGACCTCCAATATGTCTAGGTCAAGAGCCTTGTAAGTCATCCTGATAAAATGACCAATATATGGTCATTCAATAACCACAAGAAAGAAACATGGTTATTGTGCATTCCTCAGAGACCTAGAAAATGGCTCCATTGTGAGAGTATAAGCACAGAATCCATTCAGCACCCAGACACAAAAACCTTGCTGGAGGCTCTGACAGAAACCACTCACTCAAAACAATATTTATTTCAGACAGAGGCATGTCCTGCCACTCCACACCTAGCTTAATGGAAGTACCCCGCTATGAAAAAAATCATCTCCCCATTCTACAAACTGCATTTAATAGCTCTAGGTTATAACAAAATATTTTATTGTTATAAATGCAACAACAGATCTCTGGCCCCCTGCCACTTGTTTGTGCACAATGGACCCCAATAGTTTAAAGAACACACAGACCACCAACTAGACATACCTTTTTAGTGTATCCCTTACAAGCATATCTTTGGGTAAACCTAACCTGCACACTTACTCATTCATGCAGTTATCTAATCAGCCAATCATGTGGCAGTTGTGCACTGTAGGAGAATGTCATTCACTGTTTGGAATATAAATGAGTGGGTTTACATGGTCTCAGCAGTCTGATCATGATCAGATTTTTGCAGTTATCTGATTATTGAAGTGGTCATGTAAACAGCATACTCCAATATCTTACAATGGATAAAAGCCGAGAAATCTGATTTAAACAGCCAATAAAAGAACCCATATCCCACTCTGTTTATATCCCAACATCAATATAAATAATGATATTTTATCTACGGGCCTCAGCCCATATCCCACTTTGATTAAATTCCGATATTGATAAAAAATATTGATATATTGGCTCAGTCCATATCATCCTGTTAATACCTCGATATTGAAAAATTCACCTTAGTCCATATTATGCTCTGTTTATATCCTGTTAACAATACAAATATCAATACGTCACCCATCCCATATTGCACTGTTTATACCCTGATATAAAAATTGATCTATATTCCAGGCCTAATTGGAGCCAGATGAGACTGTAAATAAGTACCCATCAGCATTGCAAAAATGGCCACCGAGTGAACATATTTTCCTTTAAGGACTTAAACCATGTCAGGTTCCATGGTCATCCGAGAACAGAAAACCGATGCTGCCGTGAACATAAGCTCACTAAAACTGGACAGATAAAGTTACTGGAAAACTGTAAAACTGGTCTGATGAATCTCCATTTCTGCTGATGCTCACAAATGGTAGGATAAGGATTTGGCATCAACAGCATGAATCCATGGACCCAACCTACCTTGTGTGAACAGTCTAGGCTGGTGGAGGTTGTGTAATAGTGTGGGGAGTGTTTTCTTGCCAAACATTTTTCACACATTTAACCATTAAACAGTTTAACAGTACCTGGGAAACTCTGCATTATGAATCAAATATCAATTATTAATATGACAGGTGATACAACATGACAGTACCGTTAAAAACACACACACACTGACTCCACATCCTGCCAGATCATGCTTACAGTGGAAGTTCCCCTTATGTCTGCCTTATCCAGACTGGTGTCTCCCAGCATGTTACAACACCAGCGCACACACACTCACAGACAAATGTCAGGGATGATTACAACACCAGCAGCGTCCCAGTGACGCCACCTCACCACTGGAGCTGACAGCCTGGAATAGCGTGGCCTGGATTCACAGAATTCCACAGGGCAACTCTTTCCTGGGGGAAGGGAGCAACATACACACCCTTCTTTGTGTGGTCCCTCTGCTTTTGCCACATCTGGCATCAATCACATCATTTGGCATTTATCAGTAATTTTAAAGGAAAAAGTTAGAATTTTTCTAACTTTCCTAAAATAATAAGTCTAATATGTGTAAACATGGAAACTATGGAAATAAATACTTTTTAAACATTTGAAATTCACTATAGCTGTGATGTAATGAACAAATTTACCTATGGCTGCCCATTCAGTACAATATTTAAATTCTGATGATTTTTACATCTCAAATGAAGACAAATAAGAGTAACCTAGGATCTCTTTAAATGAACAATATCTGGCATGTGTGGCTGTTTCCTACAAATACTTTTCAATTTTTTTGGTGAATAAAAGTACATCAAACAAAATATCCCATGAAATTAGCCCAGAGTTCTAAAAGTTAATTTAAACACATCTTTTGCCAAAATGTTTCTCAATGGATCCAAGAACAGTTCTTCAATAAGACACTATATGTTTAAGAGTCTGGGTTACTGCAGATATTAAAAACCAGGCCAATGCAGAACACTGGTTCCCCACCCTGGTCTCGGAGTGTCGTCTCTACTGCACATTGTACTGTTTACTCTGCTCCCAACACACCTGATCCAGCTCATCAACTAATGAACACACTCTTTCAGAGTTGAAGCTAATGACTTTCAGCAGGAATCCTCTAAAATATGCAAGGCAGGAGGGCCTCCAAGACCAGGGTTGGGAACCACAGCTCTAAATGGCTTTTCACTATAGTGCCACGCATGCGCATTTTCCTCGACTGGTAAGTGAAATGCCCAGAACAGTCCACCCAATTTCTCAATGGGGCCAGAGAGATCATTTCCATCCTCATTATTCTGTTTAACAATGCTGGCATTGGCTCAGAGCTTCAGATGTGTTTACACACACTGCAATGGCAGCACTGTGCAGAAAGGATAATGCACAGGAGGCTTCACAGACATCGGGGTTGCCAGTAAATATCCTTGAAACTGCACCGGTGAGAGAGAGGAGGGAGTCACCAGGCGTTCCAGCATTTAGAAACTGGAGCAGAACATACCATCCCCTGCACCCTGATAAACTGATGGACTAGAGGATGACCCACACAAACTAGAAACAAGGAGATGATCCAAATGTTATGGTTGATCTGTGTACATACATTCCCAATGAGGTAATTACAGCTAAAAACGTCAGAAACTGTCCTCCAAAAAAAGCTGCTTTTAGCTGCTCTGCATTGTGAGACTGACATGCTGGTGGAATAATTCATACAACAGACACAGTTACACAAAGCAATTAGAATTTGTATGTGGACACCAGCTATAGCCTACAAGTTACATTCCAAAGTGAATGGAGTTCCACTGTTGGGGCATCACGCTAAGAGCTATGTGGTCACTCTGATTAACACGTCATCAATCAACTCAAACGCCTTAGCAGGTCAAACCTCAGAACTAGTGAATATGTTACTGTGAAAACTACTTGAGCCTAAAAGCTAAACTAGTCAAGTTGATTAAACTGTTTGACCAGCTTAGAACGTGATGAGCACAGGACATTTTTGAGTTTGATGGCTGTTCTATAAGCATGATCAACCTGATCAAGCTAAACAACCAGTATGACCAAGGTTCACCAGCAAGATCAAGCTGATTGATCAACATGACCAGCAAGACCGAGCTGATTGAGCAAAATGATTAGCAATATCAAGCTGGTTGACCAGCAAGACCAGCAAGACCAGGCTGCTTAACCAAGCATGACAAGTATAACCAATATTCAAATAGAGCATACACTGTGCTGATCAAGAGCTGGCTGACCAGCTAGTTTACCAGTCTAAGGTATGTTTTTGCTTGGATGACCAGATTTTCAACCACCTTGACCATCAAAAGCAAAATTACACCATCAGAAACCAGTTACCAGCAAAAGCTGTTCTTAAGGTGGATGAGCAGGTAGCTACTCCCAATAAAATAATAACCAAAATGAACTTAGCCAGAGTTCGGAACACGTCTAAATGGATGAAACATCCTTTTTAACAGGAGTACATGAGTAAAGGGGACCCGGGAAGTATATCCAGTTGAAATCAGGAGCTGCTATTGATTTTAAACAGTAATGGTTAGTTCAGACTCAATGAGTAATTCTTGCTGGACTTTGTGAAGTAGTACAAAGTACACAGTACAAAGAAAGTTGTGAGAATAAAGAGATGACTGAGGCATTATGATCTGTGTGTGCTTGATGCCAGAGAGTCTTTCAAGGACGACTGTCGCCGTTTGGAATCAGGAATTAGGACAGACGTTTTTGTGACTGAATTGTCCCTCTTCACACATTGCCAGCTTGAAAACTGATCTAATTAGCTCAAAACAAGCTGTATCATCTGCACTTACTCACATCAACTTGGTATGAATTCTCCAAGGTCTTCAGGAGTGCCTTAGAGAAGACACTTACTTTCTGAAGACTAACCATAGCCCATCCTGTCCCATCCATTAGCAGGACCACAGGACCACCACTGACCAGATATTTAGGAAATACACATCATTAAATATGTGGCCTCTCAGAAACAGGGTCCTAGGTATTATTTGGGTGAGGGACCATTCTTGGAACAGCAGTAACAGGAGTTTGTACTGAGGAGGATAACAATGGGCCGCTCCACCACAACAATTTTGTTACAATGTTACATCCAGCTGGTTGCACACTGCAGTTTAGCGACACACTGAAGAACTTTACTAAGTTGTCATCACCCTCAGGGGCTGTGTCACGCTATACAAACATTGAGTGGTTTGTAGAGGGAAGAGCATGTGACTCCAGCATGTTGTCATTGGGAAGAGTTTTACAGTTTTGCCTTTTTAGGTGTTGTGCCAGAATCTGCCTACCATCTAGTGCATGCATGTGGCATGACAGTGTGGGTGTGGCAGATTACCCTCAGATTCCTTTAGTTGGTGTTTATAAATAAGGGTTAAGCTACATTTACAGTAGATACAAGAATCACCAGCATGGTCTATTGTGTCCATACTGATGCATGTGCATGTGAGTGGACGTCTGACTAAAAGCCAGTTCTTTTTAATCTTCTATTCTTTGATTGGTGACAATAGCCTGCCTAAACTTCCTGTAAGTGAGTCTAAAAGTCCAAACCATCCAAAAAGTGTTTTCACGTTGAAACCGAACCAGACCATGGTTCAGCTAATCTGGACCGAGACCACCTATTTAGGTCAGACAAAAGTCTGGTCCAATGTTCTGGACCAGTCACCTTTACATCAGCAATTTTAATTCCCAAACTGAAAGATCCAAAAGACCAGACCAAACAAAGTAGGAGTGAAAGCACCCTTACTTTGTATTTCCTCAGATTTGTATGTACATATTTGGAAAAGACTTTTCAGGTTTGACCAAACCAAAATTGCAGGTGAGAAAGGTGTCAAACCAAAGGAGCAGAATCTGGTCCAAACTATAAAAGTGGTCTCAGCCTAGATCAACTAAACCACGGTCTGGTTTGTTTGCTGTGGGAAATGACTTTGTGGATGGTTCAGGCTTTCAGATGCTGTGACAATAACTGAGGCAGTGTTGTGGAGAAATCTGACTGCTCTGCAAGTGCAAAATCTGAACAAGATCTGGAAACCAATCAGTGTCAAGTGTAAGGAGATGTAGCCCATAAAGATGAGGGTTGACAGGGTGTAGTAAAGTCATTTAGTGTGCTCAGTAATCTGAAGAACTGTGAACCAAATGAATACTATGCAACAAAAACACAAACTTTGCTTTGGGCCTCAGACCGCACTTCAGGTGTTAGTGTTTACTCTTGTTTGTTTGCTATGTTTTTATTATTGTTATTTCCCGGTAACTTATAATTATTAATTATTAATAATTTATCATTAGAATTAGTTTATATTGTTATTTATACTTGTACATATATAAAAAAATAGTTATCTTTACATATCCCAGCTTGCAAAGTCAGGGTCTTACAGTGGTGAGCCATGGCTGGAAGTGGGGCTACACTAACTCCATCCCAAAGCCTAGGGTACAGTACATTTCACAGGCCACTACGTCACAGAAAGCTGCTCCAAAATGGAAGGATGACAATCCTACAGCCTAGGCTTCGAAACACAGCCTTAATTAACAAAGCTACATTAACAAAGAATAGTGTTTTTACATGATTTTAAATTTATAAATTGGCCATTTCACAACAGGACATCAAATTTGCATTTTTATGATGCGTTAGGCTGCTGGTGGCCCTAGGTAACTGGCAAGTGACTGCCCCTAAAATAATACAACTTTCAGGTGCATTGTCACAAATTCAGCAGGCAGTTTCTAATAAAGTGCCCAGGCCAGAGAGTGCACACAGCCTTCATGGTGAAGGGAGAGGGCAGCTGATGAACTGCAGCAAAATATGGGCTACAGAAACTACAAACCTACAAACAGCACCTTGATGTTTTTAATAGTCCAGCCAATGAGTGCAGCTACAAACCAGGTGTGTCTAATACACGGGTAAATATTAAAGTGTAACAAAAAGGCAGAATTTCTGCATCAGATCCCATGACCTTCTGATGGAGCTCTATGAGACAAGGCCACACTGTCTGGGATGAGGCTCCCCCGTCAGAGCATATATAGCCTAATTTATTGCTACAGTTAAAAATACATCTGAAATTTTGAACTTAGCCCAGTTCAGGCTAGAAATGGCATACCTGTGAATATTTTATAACTAGATCATGCTTGGTTTCAAAGTTGAGATTTAACAGCACATGTACATGTGAGAAACAGAAGACATCAGTCACAGAATGACAGCATTAAAAACACACACACACACACACACACACACACATATATATATATATCTGTCCAAAGCACATTTTTCCAGAGGTCCTGCTCTCTGTCTAGGTGTTCTCAGCAGAGGTTTCTTTCTTGCACACCTCCCATGTAAATTGTGAATTATTTTCCAGACAGTGGGAGAGCTGATTTTGAATTGTGATTTCCTTTTAAATCCCAAACTCAAATGCATCTACAGCCACCTTTTTGAATGTAACACAGAGCTCTTTGGATATTGCCATGGTTATATCACTCATTTCAACAACCAAGAGCAAACTAAACTAATGTCTGAGGTTTAATTAATAGAGTCTAAATAAATAAATGATATTTAATAGTTACAATATTCCTCTGGAAGATGTCACAGAAACTTAGTACAGGGGGAATTTTCATTTTGCAGCAAAAAGTCATAATGACTTTGATTTAATTTGCCTTACATGACATGGCACATCCTGCACTGCGACTATTGCGCAAGCGCACACAGCAGTTAGGATGCTGAGATAATATATTGTGTAGCCCTAATCCAGATGTAGGGACATGTGTGGAGGATGGTCTCACTCACCTCTCTCTGTGGGACGGAAACATTCTTACTGGACAGATGAAGACACTTTTCTGTAATTGGAATAACAAGAGGAAGGAATTAGAGGTACAGATATCTCCAAACATTCAACAATAAAAATGCAACTGCTTTGTAATGGATTTCCTCTCATCAGTTTAGGCTAAACTGCAGCTGTGCCTCATCTTACTGAATAAAACATCACTGAGGAATGCCCTTATGCCAACACTAACCAATTAATACTTTAAACTTCAGCCTCCTCCCCGGACTGTTTCTCCAAATATAGCTACTATACTCCAGAAGCTACAAGTGACCCATTTTCATACAGACCACAGGTCAGATGTATATGTATATATAATAAGCACATAGTAATGTGTAATTATGTGGTTGTATTCTCTGCACTCATACTAGAGTGAATGTATTATTGTTCATCAGATAACATGGGATACTTTAGGAATACTTGCTTGTTCCGATTTTAGATGAGGAACTATGTAAATGTACTATACTGTGTTATAATGAACACAGTATGATACTGCAAATAGGAAATCAACTTAAAATCAGGGCTGTCAAATCCATTAATCATCATCATGCTGTCCAGGAAGCTGTTGGCTGGATATTTCTGACTGATGAAATATACTCCAGCTATAGTCCAGCAGTGACACTGAAGGGTTTAAAGACTCCAGCAGCACTGCAGTCAGTGTCGCAGCAGAACTGAGAATGAACCATCACACACATAATACCTGGTCCTCAGGGTCCTCAGGAGTCCTGACCATTAAAGAATAGGGTGAAAGGAGGCTAACAAAGTCTGCATTTAAAGAACTATGAAGTGCTCCTTTATGGTAAAAGGAACCAATAAAATGGAAAGTAAATATAGAAACAAGGAGGCGGTCATTCCATTCTGGTGTTTATAGACTAGGGCTGTTAATCAATTAAAAATGAGTAATTAAGTAACTGCACCGTTTGTATGTGATTAATTGAGATTTATTGATTTGACAGCCCTACCTAAATGACTTCTAATACTACTGGACAAAAGTATGTCATCATCATCTGTGGCCTACAACATATATGCATCCATGTCCCACTGAACCGAACTCTAATTTTAATTATATATAGGCTAAAGTGTTCAGGTTTATATCATCGCTGTCCATTGACAACCATGTATCTGCAAAATCACCATTTTTAGTTTTCTTCATAATATGAATCTGACAGTTGTTATTTATATTTATAGCAGAAATTCATGATGAACCAATAGAACTGCCTCAAAAAATCCTTGCTCTTATTTTACATTGAATTCCATTCAAAGTTAAGAAAATTTCTGCTTTCTCTGGTAAAGTCTCCATTTTGGATATATATTTTCATTGGACAGCAACAATATGCTTATTGCAGTTTTAGTTGATGTATATTAACACTTTGAGCCCTAGCTACACAAGTTGTTTGTTTTGTCCGTTTTTGTCATTGCCTCTTTTTTTTGTAATAACAAAGAAATTACATGAGATAGTCACATGGCATATGATGATATCTTTATGGAAGGCCTTTGGCTTATTAAATATGTAATTACTTGATGTGTATATACTATCAAAAGTTTAATTTCTTCATAGTGATGGAGTTATCAAAAATCGCTAAACGAATATTTTTACTTATTTTTGAATGTGGAGACTTGAAACTGGCTTGATAATGTCGCCGTACTGACTGTTTGCCACTGCTGGCCCATCCAGATAAAGGTCATGTGTACAAGACCAAATGCATTTTTTTTTACTTTTCAAAAAAACATTTTAATGACTTTTATTACAAACAACTGACAAAAATAGGTTTGCCACTAATGACCATTTTTCTATTGATTCATCTTTCAGAAACCTATTTCTCAACTAAGTTGGACTTGCATTGGACCAATGACTGAATCCAAAAACAACTGACTTCATGTATGACTTGTGTTTTAGAAAAAGTAAAATAACCAAATAAAATTCAATTAAATAAAAAGATGTGTTGATTTAAAAAATTGACAACATAGTTTCAGCTTTGCATCAATTACGTCAACTAAGTGTGGCAGGTAGGTCTGAAATAACACAATTTAGTTGAATTTTTTTTACTAATACTTTCAAGAACTGGTTTCTCACTACAACGCTGATAAACACTTACTTTAGAGTGCCGTCAGCTTGGAAAGGGTTTCTTTGGGATCTGATTTAAAGGACCAGATTTGAAATCCTAATCTTGAGTGGCTCAAAACAGATTGACTCACATTTCTATTACAAACTAAACTTTCAGAAATATATGTGGCCACGGCAGAAATGAAAGCCTGGGTGAGGTATATACTGGAATTGGGATGATAGACTGGGAAGTGGTTTGACACAATGCATCCAAAAATAATGAACCATGAGTATATATTAGTGCTGAGCAATACAACTAAATACTCTTACTGTGATGTTCTGAAATTGTGTCATACAATATGATAACATGAAAACATGAACAGCGTATAATGTTAAAGTATCAGTAGTATCATCTGTAACAGAAGAAATAGCATGCAGTATTTTTAAATAGTAACCATTAATTATGTAAAAATAAATGTAGCATAGGGTTGGAAACAGCCTCATGGTGTTTGAAGTGCTCACTGGCTTCAACTTAAAAGTAAGACTGAGTGATTTAACTCAAAAACTCATATATTGATATGCTTCAGAGAACTGGTCATATACTAGTGCATCTCTAAAAATGTGAATACTGTGAAAAAAATTATTTTAATCATTTAATAAAAAGATTAAACGGTCAAATTTTATGTTCATTACAATTAAAGTGATATATTCTGGATTTCTGGTTTTCATAAGCCATACTGATTAACAGTAAAACAAAAATGCTCACAAATGTCACTATAAATATTACAAAAGAGCTTTATAAAGATATTCAAATTTTTTTTTTTTTTTAGATGCACTAGTATGATATGATTAGATATATATATATATATATATATATATATATATATATATATATATATATATATATGCTGTTCATGGTATTTCAATGACTCCTGCGCTGGATTATGTTTTTTGCTCCTTTAAACGTCCTTCCATGACGTACTTTGCACAAAACTGTCCTCTTGAGTAATCTCTGGAAACCAAACCATGTCCCCACAACCAAATGACTTGGGTTACACAGATGGTAACCTGTGTAACAGATGCGATATTACAGTAATGTAGTGAATTTGTAAAAAAAAAATCCTATCCAGATATATTTTAGTGGAACGGCAAAATACAATGTGATGAAATTAGGAAACCCCATGGAATCCTTTATCTTTACTATTTTTAAACATTGACATTGATTTTCATGCCAGAGCTCAAGCTCAAGCCCCCCATGGTTTCAGTGTGAAAGGAGGTGGGGGGGAAAGCAAAGTAGAGGAGGAGCTTAGAGCAGGGGGTGGAACAGAGTGAGAGCAGAAAAAATGTTCCCGCAAGATTGAAACAGAACTTAAAAAAATGGAAAAAAATCAATAACGGAACATTGTTAGTGGTGATGGGGTGAAGAAGCCAACACAAACAGGTCACAGGTGAGGATGTTACCTTTAGTAGCCATTCAAACCCATGTGTCAACTTCTGTGCATGTTATCAGGCCAAGATCACCAGGGTATGTGAACTTTTGATCAGGGTCATTTGGATGTTTTTGAAAACACAGTTGTTTGACAATACATGGCTTCACCCAACCACTAACCATGAGTGGAAAAAAGTGTGTGTTATCATTCATATTCTCTGAAAAAAAGAAAAAATTGTACACTTTTGAGCACAACTGTAGATCACCTCAGCCCTATGAATGTCATTTTTATACCATGTTCAGAACAGTTTGTGAATGTCCATATTTAGGATACACTTCTCAGCCCAACTTAAGAGATCAGCTGTGCATAGGCGCCGGCAGTGCTTTCGTTTGTTTCGTTCGACCGGGGTGGAAGTGTTGAGTTCAACTCCTCGATCTGTTTGTTCTGTGATAAAAGTGCACAAAGGCAAAGGGGACCAGTCATAGAGGAGCCGAATGAATGAAAACTGTCTGTTGAAAACGAGCAATGAAAAGTGGCATTTCATCTAATCCTCTGCTTTACCAGCCAGTAGACCACCCAGAAAAGGCTGAGCTGAACACCAGTGGACCACCAGCTTGGTCTGTCATCAGTGGGCCGTCAGTGGTCGTCTATACGCCAGCTATTCAGGAAATGATTTGAGCTGAAAAAGCCCAGAGCATCACTGACCAACATGAATCCCAAAGATATTTAGGCTAATTATGATTTGAAGACAATTAAACTGAACAAGCCCTTTAATAATACTTGATAAGAAACACGGGGTCAATTTTCTGTGGTTCTGAGCTCATTTCCCCTCACTTCTGAGTAGAGGGACTCCATCACTCCCCACTACCACAATATCAAACAGCATGAATCCCATCTGGAAAGAGAGGCAGAAACGCAGAAAGACAGAAAGACAGAAAGAAAGAAAGAAAGAAAGACAGAAAGAAAGAAAGAAAAAAAGACAAAAAAGAAAAATGCAGAAAGGCAGGCAAGAAGAAGAAAGAAAGAAAAAGAAAGAAAGAAAGACTACAATAAGAAAAGAAAGAAAAGAATGAAATGCAGAAAGAAAGACAAAAATAAGACAGAAAAAGACAGAAAGACAGAAAGAAAGAAAATCTATTTTCTGTGTTTCTGATCTCATTTCCCTCACTTCTGAGTTGTGGGACTCCATCAACCCCCACAATGTCCAACAGCAAGAATCCCATCTAAAGCAAGAAGATCTCAGACAAGAAGCTCAGCACCAACTTTAAGGACGCTGCCCTGCAGCTCTACACTCAGCCCTCTGCAGGAGCCACAGCTCCCCAGCAGTCACATGCTGGAGGTCTTGTGAACAGAAGGCTTCCGGAGCTCCGAGAACTTCTTCAAGAACAGCTGCTGAAAGCAGAAGCCCCAACTTACCCCATTGCATTGAAAGCAGGCAGTGTGTTAAGAGTCCTCCTCCTCTCAGAGAGGGACCTCCACGGTGGAGCTGCAGAGAAGCGCAGAGCCCCGCACTCCTGTAGGGGCTTCAGTGGACAAGCTCACTGCAAGTGGGCAGGAGAGGGGGGCGCTGCGCGCGCACTAACGACGCTCACGCGCACGAAGCTGCGCGACCACCCTGCTCAGCAACGTGGAGGGGCTACTGAGCATCTTGGAGGACTTTTCTCCTCGGCTGCACTTCGGGATCAGGAGGAAATTCCCTCCAGGAAGCGCTGCGGAGCGGAACTCCTGCTTCCCCCACCGACGCGCTGCAGCACCGCGGGACTCCCCAACACGCCGGCCGGCTCCACTGCCGCGGCTCTGCCGCCGCCTTTTAAACGAGCTCGGACGCCCCCTGCTGGACACAGCGCGCAGCGGCGGCAGTGAGCCGTGAACCCGGCCCCTCCTGCCCTCTAGCGCCCCAACAAACCCATCAACACATTACGGCATCGAGGGGCCGCAGGACGGGCTCAGCAGGGCCTTCAGCTGCCTGTGGATCATAGATTAGGCCAGCTATAAAAGCACACTCCCCATTCAGACCCCCTCCAGTTTAATCAGACTCCTTTCTGTAAGAGGATGGCGAAACAGACCCGAAGACGGTGAACTGGGGGCTAACATCTGACTAAATACTGGAAAATGAATCTTAAACATGGATTACAGCCCAAATCAGACTGGACAAAAGTAAACACAGATTCTGGCCCAATTTAAACCGGACACTGTAAAACCAGTTCTAAAACCCAATTTAAACCGGACACTGTAAAAGCAGTTCTAAAACCCATGTAAACCAGACACTGTAAAACCAGTTCTAAAACCCATTAAAACCCAATTTAAACCGGACACTGTAAAACAGATTCTTGCCAAATTTAAACTGGATAATGGATATTGTAAAGTCACGTCTAAAACTGAAACGTGTTTATTTAATACTAAATAATAAATGAAAATCACACTGTATATTGTAAAACAAAGTGCAAAATGTATTCAGGCCATATTCATACTGGATACACTGACTCAGGCTTAAATTACAGCCTGACAGTAAAACAAAACCCCAAATCCTGTGGTTCAGTTGAAAACAAGCCTCAAGTGCAATGACGTATTTCTTACAATTCAAGGCACAATGAGTCATATGAAATGGACATTAGATTACACTGTTTGGCCCAAAAGGCTTTGAACAGTTACAGTTGAGAAATCTTTCCATTTTTAATATATTTACAGTCAGACACTCGGAAGTGAAACAGCCAGTCATATCTTAGTGTGAAATAAAGCAACATTTATTTTTATAACATTATAGAATTACATACTGTGGGGCAAAAACCTTCTAGTAAACAAAATCTTCAGATGACTTCTGATTCATTTTCATTGTCAATTTATCCCTCCTTTAGGACTTCTGATTCATTAGAACTGCATGTCATCAGTCAGTCAGTATTCGTCCTTTCTGTTTTTAATTTCGAATGGAACATCAGGCAGGCAGTCGTCTCACGGCTGTGAGGGCGACGTGGACACATCCAAATATACTGAGGTTTACTTTTCAGGTGAAAACACATACAGTGTGTGTGCCTGTATCCCAGCACATACACAACCACGCTGCAGGGTTCTCTCTGGGTCTTGTTTTTGCTGTAGGCCATCAGATCAAGAAACGATTAAATCTTGTTTAAATCAACTTGAGTGCTAACTGCATACAAAACTGTTTGATCACAAAGTACACAGGAAAGAAAATGCCTAATTCATATGAGCAGGAATGGAAATCTCGAAAATAAAAAATGAAAACATGAGGAAGGCATGTTTTGGATGTTTGATTCAATTGCTCGGATATTTAATATCCTAAATTTCAGATTTACAGTCTAGGGTGATGTTAGATGGTACAAATGGGGGAATAACAATCAATCTGATGAAAGCAGCACTATGCAGCACACAAGCAGATAAACATCCTAGATGTTTGAAATCTCGATGGTTTTTGAATGATGGATCTGTTGCACAGGTCGGAAAAGGTACAAATGATGAACAGGGTACGCTTCTGTCCAGTGATGTCAAACTGATGGAAGTAAATTTGAATGGATGTGTAATGAAGTGATAAACGAGGCATGGAAACAAGGCATGAATATTCCTGGTTTCAGTAGGATGACAAGGCGACCATCAAGAGTTGTTGCAGCGGAGCTGCATCAAAGCTTTAAATAAGCACAAATAAAATAAAAGCTTGTGGGGGGAAGAAAAAAAAAAAAAAAAAAGGCAAAAAATGGAATTCTAAGCGGAAAAATTGGATAATGTGGTGCAGCTCACATTCATAAAGACTGTACAAATGAAATCTGTGAATGGTGCCAACAAATCACCAAAACAAAGACAGTGGGTGTGTGGAAGGAAAAGAAACATCAAGAAACAAACAGAAAAAAAAAAGAAATGATAAAACTACTACTAATCACAAAACAAAAAGAGGGACAGTTAATAAGGAGGCACATACATACATACACCTCCGCAGCAGAACACTACTGTCTATGCACACTGGCATCCAAGTTAAGCAAGAGACAAGAGCAATGCAGCCCCTTCTTCAGTCTGCTCGTGGGAAATACAGACGCAAACAGAGAGAATCTCACCTGTCTGCCCTTTCACCGTCTCCTTTCACACAAGAAGCCACTGCTGCGATTCTGGGACTTTCCCCACCCCCTCCCCACGTTCCCTCAGCGTTTATGGGACGAATTCACAAACATGGCTCTAGAGAAGTTGTTCAGTCCATGAACTGAACTCAAAGTCGTCTTCCTGGATCTTGTAAAGCAGGTGGGGTGAATTAAGAAAAAAAAAAAAAAAAGGATTAAAAAATTGTGGCGGAAGCGTGCTGATTTTTGGCCCAGTACTGAAGTCCTAAAAGAGCGCAATAAAGACTAGCGGTTCAACTCACCAAATGCTCTGGCACACTAAAGCATCGTTTTTAGGCTTTCATACAAATCCCCTCTAACGCACCTCAGACTTCAGTTTCCTGTACTCAATCAAGCATGCGGCTTCACCTGTGGGCTTCTATGCATGGCTCATTTTCTCGCGGACCTGTGACTGCAAGTTTGCTGTGCTCCCATTATTACTGAGAAAGCAACAAAGCCGTTTAAATGCCAAATGCAGCAGGTTAACAGATGCCGTCCTACCACACTATCTCCTACTCTACTTCAGCAAGAGCCATTTAAAATGAAAAGGAAAACAAGAAGCTCTCGGGTCTTCTGACTCAGCTCTCCAGATACAAGCCTGCCTTCGTTATAAAAAAAAAACAAAAAAACAAAGCAAAAAAGCAAGAAACAAAAGAAAAAAAGAAATAGCCATTTGTTTAAGACTCCCCCCCTCTCTGTTTGTGAACCACCCAGCACAGAGCTTCGCAGCAGAGAGCAAGCGACCTCTCTCAGGGTCTCCATTCCTGAACCTCTACTCCACAGACTTCAGCCAGAAAACTTTCCTCAAAGTTGAGTTGCATCCTTTCTCAGAGACTCCTAGCACCATTTTCGGAGATGAGACCACCACCACCAGCATGAAAAATAAACAAAACAAAAGACGAGAAAATAAAAACACACAACCCTCCTCCGCTGATTTTTCCCCATTCTCTTGAAAGATGTTCGGTGGCAGTACCTGAATGTCAGATCTCAACTTTGAAGGGAAAATTTTCCCCAGAATCAGCTGCTTGAAAGCGTTTTTTTTTTATTGAGATTTTTTTTTTGAAAAAGACGTCTTTCAGCTTGTGGAGAGGACAGAGCAAGCTTGGTATTTTTTTGCAGGTAGTTTTAAGAGAACTTCGTCTTCTCTCCGTCTCGGGTGGCAGAGCGAGGTCTGCGGCCGCCGGCTGCAGCCTGGCAGCGAGAGAGAGGAGGCAGGGGAGGGGTCCCCCCTGCTCCCCAGGAGGCGCCTCGACTTTGCGGAGTTGCAGATCGAAGATCTCGTTTGTTTTTTCCTCCCACATCGTCTCCTCCTACGCTGCGTCTCCTCCTCTCTCCTCCTTTCCCAACCTTAGCAAGTGGTGAGGTCATTTTTCACCCCTCCACTCACTCACTCTCTCGTTCTCTCTTCCTGTCCTGCTTTTCTCCCTCTTTTTTCACTCGTGTGATTGGTTTGATTCTCTCCTGTTGCTCTCACACCATGGTGCTTCAGTTGTAACAGTGGAAAACGGGCATCCATGTTTGTTCTTTTTTAATATTTACCCAGATTTAAAATGCTGATGAACTAAGCTCAGCATAGGCCTAGCTCCGTTCCAACAACCTGAGGACACAAGCAAAGAGCTCCGTCAAAATTGCTGCTTACAGCCCAATGTATGAGACACATTGTGAGCAAACTGGTCCTTGAGCAGAATTTGGTGTGCAAACTAGATGAAACTCCAGAGGAGGAGAATAACAGCATCATCATAGGCCCTAAAATAGACCACTGGGGGACAAACTTTGCTAAAGTGCACAGTTACAACTCACAATCATTTCTGCATTAGGAGTAATGACTGAATTAAATCATTAACAAAAATCTCTCTCTTACACTCTAGTACTGAGAGAGTCCGGTCACTCCTCCATGTTGGTATGCCCGTTCACCCTGGTAAGTGGAATCCTGGGACAGTGCCACGTCCATCTGAGACTTGAACTCATCACCCAGGTAACTGTCCTGTTAGGCAAAGGAGATATAAAAATTCTTAGAAGACACATGCAGTATGATCAATTACTGTCTGCAATGAAGTCTGGTTCCAACAGTTCTTACAGAAATTACACAAAAAGTAAGTTACTGTGAACAGTTAAGCAAGTTGAAGGTGAAATACAATCAAACACTAAGCAATACCAGTGTATTACTTAAGTTTTGTTCAATTTTAGACTGAAAAAAGGAGAGGAGTACCTTGCAAAACTAAGGGAACCCTAGACGTTGAGTGCTCAGATAGCCAATGACTAATGACAAAAGGTCCCCGACCTTATTAAACAAGGCTGTTGAATTTTGGAAGCACATCCAGTGGAGTTAGAATATATTGTTTTGGCCACAATGAACAAAGATATGTTTGGAGAAAAGGTTACAGAATTTCATGAAAAGAACACAACTGTTTGGCTGCCACACAACCGCAAAACATGATTGATCTACCCCAATGCCTATGGCACGGGGAACATATCACAGGTAGAATGAAAAATGGATTGAAATTGGAATTAAATTCCAGCAAATTCTTGAAGCAAATATAACACCATATGTAAAAAAGCCAAAGTTGAAAATAGGATGGCTTCTACAAATGGACAATAATCCTAAACACACTTCAAAATCCACAGTAGTACTCAAAAGTCACAGCTGAAAATCTTTCAAAATCTGTGGAGAGACCTAAATCTCACAGAATTTGAAGCGTTCTGTGAGGAAGAATGGATGAAAATAAAGACAGAAAACCCCCCTGCGAAAGGGGGTGCTTAGATAATAACCATGCAGGGTTATTTTTTTGTTATTTTGAAAAATGTAAAAGATGAAAAACAAATGGCTTAAAATGCAAATGGAATGCGTCACCTTTAACTTTATGCCTTCTGGAGATCATTTCATGTTCAACTTGCTTAACTATTTGCATTAAATATAAAACACAAATTTGCCCCATTTTCTCTTATCTGAGCACACACAAAAGAGCTGTTACTTACCGTCAGTGTACTACATGGACATTAGTCTGTCACGCATCAACAATAATAAGGAATAACTGTAGACACTTCTCTGTAACAGATTTAGAAGACTACTGTGGCAGTCTAAAAATGTGGTAGGGGCTTGTTCCTGGTGGTGTAAAATTAGGCCTATAATTTAATGCATGAAGAGATAAAACAAACACACACATCGGCCAAATATTTTGTGAATGTGTGCATGTACCTGAGAGAGTTCAGGCTGGGACAGGCCTGGCTGGCTCATCTGTGAGGGCTGGCTCATAGTGATGTAGCCTTGAGTCAGGGGGCCCTGGGAGAAGGGCTGAGAAACCAGGTCCTGGCTTGCCTGGCTGCTCGCCATGTTGGTCTGCCCGCTGCCATGGTTCCCTACACCCCGGTTTCTTTGACGACCTCCACGTCCACCCGTTTTACCCTTGGGAGCTCCACGACCTGAGGAGAGACAAATCATCACCACTTGCACACAGTTTTCTAATGTATGTAATAACATTATGCACACAGTCAAATACCTGCAAGTTGGCAACAGGCGCTGAAACATTTGTATAATACCGTGTACTGTGTTTTTGTTTTTTGTTTTTTTTGTTGTTGTTTTTTTTTAAATTAACCACCCTCACAGTTCTTTATTTTGGGCAGTTTAGATTAAAACCTATAAGCAATTCCCAGGCAGTCACACCATCAGTAATACAGCAAGAATAAAAAAAACAAGAAGAGAAAGAGAAGAGAAAAAAAAGTCTAGAGTAAGAATGATGAGCTGTTTTACCAGCAGCAGGGCCATTAACCTGCCCCAGATAGCCTGGTGGGGGCATTGGTGGCATGACCAGGTTGAAGGGAATAGGGATGTTCATAGAGGCCATAGGGTTTGGCCCAGCTCCAATCATCCCAATCTGATCATGAGTCTGGAAGTACATGTTAGATGGTCGCCCTGCAAATGCAAAAAGAAATACACAAATTAATATTTAACCTCCTAAGACCCGAACTCTTGCAGGGCATGCATATTTTATTTCTCTTTGCTATTTGGGCTAATTGGCACCTGATTGTTTTTACACTAAAGAATTGGCTTTTTACATGATGTAGTTTCTGAGAAAATGATGTCGACATATATATATATATATATATATATATATATATTAGAACACAGTGAAGTCTCAATTAATGATGTGCAAAACATTTATTTTGTGGCTGAACATATCAGCATCTTTTTCCCCTTGGACTAACACATCTGGGTCATCCTGTTCTGAAAAGTCAGAGCTGTCATTGGCATGCTGAGCCAAGAAGGTCCATTCGAAATTCAAGGGACTGCATGATGTTCTTCTGTGGCATGCCACATAGAGTCAGGGTTAGAAATACTTAAGTGGGGATTCACTCCACAAATTGGTCCGAATGTACATCTGTAACTTACCAGTGCTACTGCGATCATACACTGATCCAGGTATCATGGCCTCCCTGGCATCATACATGGCAGTGCTCATAAACCGAGCTCCCTGAATAAGACGAACCACCAAACCAATCAGCAAACACATTACATTATGACAACCTCACAATTTATTCTCCTGTTTAAACTAGATATCTATATCTAAATGTTGCTTATTAAAAACACACACACACACACATTAGTATGTATATACATATATACACTCACAGGGTTGATGGTGTTGACCAGCTTGCGGGGCTTGCTAAACTGCATAAGACTCTCTCTCAGATTATTCAGAGGTCCCTCCACCAGAACCTTCTGCTCCTTGTAGTAGTTCAGCAGGTGGTTCCACAGCGGTTGCTTGGACAAAGCTTTAGGATTCCCCACAATAATCACACCATACCTAATAACACATACATACATGAATTAACTGTTACTGCAAAACTGGAACAGGCAGCATGAAGCGAGTTGAAGGCAGTTACCAGAAAAAGTCAATAAGGGTCAGTTTAATGGATTTAGCCCAATCGAATAAACCCTATCGCTACAAAGATATTTGGTCTAATATTTAAGCAGTTACCTCAGGTCTAAGCCCATCCATGACACCCTTGACACACAGCCTGGCCTAATAATGAGACTGTTTGAACTATTGGGCTCTAAAGATTGCATTCATATGCTCATAATATAAATTAAATTTGGGCATCTACAAAAGAAAAATACAGTGACACATGAACTGCTCTTTCGCCTGAACAGGCAGCTGTTAGGATCACTGAGTAATGTCTTACCTGGCCCTAGTGAGGGCCACATTGAGACGACGTGGGTCATTGAGGAAGCCAATGCCCTGGTGCTCGTTGGCCCTGACACAGGAGAGAATGATGAAGTCCTTCTCTCGACCCTGGAAAGCATCCACACTGGCTATCTCCACCTCCTAGACAAACACAAAACAAATAGGATGCAGTAAATTCTTACACACTGCTGCTGTCCAGCATTTATTTCCTCAGACGCACTTCACAGCATACTGCCGTCTGCAATCTACCAAATCACTGAATCATTGGGAAACAAATATTTAGTACTGCTCTCAGAGCATAATCAACAAGTGAGAACGGTGGTGCTTAATACTGTAGATAAATATACAAACACTTCAACTCCCAGTGCCCACTGGAAGTAGTACACACTCAGGATCAATATCTTTTACTGTTTGTCATCTATTGATGTGTAAAAAACCTAATTTGTTTTTATAGTGTGTAAAAAGTGGTTCCACAAATATTTAATATAGTTTTTCATATTATGTTACAGACATAATAGAGTCTAAACTCTTATTTGTCTGAGAGGTTTCTGATGGCTACTAAGAAAACATCTGTTAATGGCCTCTTGACACCAAATGGCGCTCTGCGGTTAAAACTAAGACTCACAGTGGGATTAAAATTGCCGTTACATCTCAGAAATTCTATTGGGATTTTGAGAGTATTTTGCTTAGTAGAGTTATTTGTAATGATTTGATTGACATGGATATTTATAAAAATATATCTTCAAAATTCTTCAAAAATACAACACAGTAGTCAAAATAAAAGAAAAAACCCTGAATGTCCTTTGCTTCATTTATTCATGTACATCAGCATTATCCCTTCTCAGGACTTTTATTCTGAAATTTGAACAGTAAGAAGAAAAAAACAAAAACAAAAAAAACCCCACAGTACTATGGGTTAGTGACATCACTAGCCCTAGTGTACCTGGTAGAGTTTGGTGTGCAGAGAGCCACTGAACTGCATGTACTGCACTAGGTATGAACGCTGTCCCTCGTATGGTGTGATGATTCCAATTTGATCAGGTTTGGCTCCAGCCTTCAGCAAGCGAGTGGTGATCTTCTCAACATTAGCAGCTTCAGTCCTGCATAAAGACCCCCCCACAGATACACACCTCAGCACAGGCGCTCACAAAAGCAAATGAGCGTTATAGCCCATATTATTCAATTATCCATAAGCTAACTTTTCAGCTTCTGTATTCCTTCATTTCCATAAAGAAATTAAGACAATGCATGATGTACCTGTTGAGGTAGGAGGTGCCTGAGCTTGCAATCTCCTCCTGACCTTGTGTCACATAGAAGAACATGGGCTTATCTGGCTGAGGCCACTGGAAATCAAAGCCCTTCTTGATGCGGTCAGCTACATCAGACAGAAAAATATTGTACTAAACTTAAGAATATCAGTCAACAGACATCAATCAAATCATATATGCTCATATATAAGGAAAATAAGTCAATATTTATTGGGCATACCGGCAGTGACTCCATTCTGGAGGGATCCCTCATAGAAGATGTTGGAAGGGAAGGCACTGAGCGCAGGGTGCATACGGTACTGCACCTGGAGACGGATGGGTCTGATGCCCAGCACCACCAGCCTCTCGAACAGCGACTGAGACAGGCCTGCTTTAGCTGCCTTTTTACACATCACCACTGGACCTAACTGACAGTGGTCACCCACCAGGATGAGCTAATATGGGCAAAAGGGAGATGCAGCTGTGTTAGTGTCCATCAAATATTCAAACTTATGTTTTGCCCCAATAATTCCCAGAGAATTTGACCGAAATTGAACCGAATAGCCACAAGCAACTAGTAAGGGTAAAAGCATGAGTAAAGCAATGTCTAACAAGGTCTGATGCAGTGTTTAGTCCCATTTATAAGTACAGCATGGAAAAATGACCACCAGGTGTTAAATTAGTTTAACAGACTACCTTTTGAATGTGCCTAATTTTCCGAATTGTATTTTAATTACTTTGAGTATTTTTAAATGAAAGATGAAGCTTCAGTCAGAGAAACCATGCTGTGACACTTTTTTGGATAATTATTTAATAACTTGTATTTACAAATTTATCTGGAACACTGCACTGAGTAAAACCAATCTGTGTCAATATCCAAATAAAATACTTAATTTTCATAAATAGTGCACCTCAGTGGCGAAATTGTACAATAATTTCCCCAATCATTAGGGATCCTATTTCATCATTGTTTCATCCTGATTGATCAAAGATAAGCCTGCCTGCAAAATCCAGCATGCAAAAGTTCAGCTTGATCATGTGGGTGAAACATTTTGCTCAAGTTTTGTTTAAATTGTCATTTCCATTCAAACGTTATAGCTGTCAGAATAAATCTGACTTCATCCAGAAAGATGAATTTACAAACTGCATTAATTCCATACTGTATGTTCCCTATTTTTTGGGGTAACTATTACATTTCAGGTTCCCCTGAGTATTTCTATGTGGGGATTGTTCAAAAATCCAAATTACAAACATTTGGTCACCATCAATTATAGTTTAGGAGTTATAAGGCAAAATGCATTTTACTGTGCTATAGCACCCACTGCAGGCCGAACGGCGTCATGTTTCTTGGCAGAGTCATTTCGCACCTGCTGTACCTTGCTCCCACATGTGGTGTTTATAGGCCTTATGGTCTTTGCCCCACATTGCATTTCAGCCAAGAGAAAGAATACAAATACAAAATGCTCTCAAGCACTACATGCTTGGACCTTAAATATTAAAACTTCCATCTTAACTCTGGGTATGAAACACATGGAGAGACAAACATAGCAGGTTGGTTATCCCTGAATTCATCTGTATTTGGCCTGAAGTGCAATGGTAATCGGTCTACATTTCATCTGGACCCAGGAAACTGGATTCTCCTTTTCAACAAGTCAACATTAAATTAGGTTGTTTGGACAGTACCTGCTTGGCTCCCAGCACCACAGGCACCATGCACTCCGGTTCAGTGGCCTGGGTGCTCTCATCTATCAGGATGGAGCGGAACTGCATCTTAGCCAGGCGAGGATCGCCTGCACCTACACATGTGCAGCAGATCACATCTGCGTTCTGAGAAAGTGAGAGAAAAAAAAACAAAACAATAGAAGTTCTGCATTCACAAAAAAGGAAACAAATGCTCAGTTTCCATCGTGTAAATGACCTGCTACCATCTGTCATGTTTACATTTTGTAGAACATATGTTAGTTTGTATGAGAATACCATGAGCAGCTCTCTTTCAGCTGTGCGTTTCAGAGCTCGGTAGCGTTTCTCATCTGAGGAGGACAGCTCTCCAGTCTCATCCTTCAGCTGCTGAAGCTTCTGCAACTCTGGCATACTGCATGCACAGAAATACTCAATTTTAGAGAGAGTATTTAAATTTAAAGAGTATTTTACTAAAGTAGTATTTTAATTTAAAGAGTATTACTCAAATCAGCATGCAACACATCAAACCAATAACAGAGGTTGGTATTTCAGGCCCAGCAAGTTATCTGCCCCAGGATTTTGCCTCGACTGCCGGGGCGATTCTGCTGCAGCCCTTACTCCACCTCGAGTTCATTTTGCAAATAACGGCTGAGCTGTAGCAGTCTGCCAGGCAGTTGGAACAAAATCCTGGGGCGGATTATGACTTGCTGGACATGGAATCCCCACCTGCCCAATAACAATAATCTTTTTCGACAGAGCCACCAAAATAGATTTTATTAAAAAAAGGATTAATTTCTTCACCTGTCCATGTTGCGGATCTGGTTGTGCAGGGCAAGGAAGGACACAGGAGAATCGATTGCCTCCCGACTCTTAGCACATAGACGCACCACCTTCAGACCTGTCTGATGAATCTTCTCAGTCAGCTGATCCACTGCGATGTTACTGGGAGCACAAACTAGCACTGGTCTGTAACATGGGGAAAAAACGAAGGAGCAGAATTTACATTACTTCACAATACATACATTAATTATCATCGCTCCAGCACTCTACCAATCAGGCCTGTATGCTAGAGTGGCTAGAATCACTCCTCAGTGAAAAAGAATCATTCCTCAGTAAAAAGCAACTGACAGCCTGTCTGGAGTTTCTGAAAAGTACCTAAAGGACTCCCAGACCATGAGAAACAAAATTATTTGGTCTGATAAAATGAAGATTGAACTCTATGGCCACCTAGTCAATTTCATTCCTACAGTGTAGCATGGTTATGGGAGCCTCATGCTGGGAACTGGGAGACTAATCAGGGTTGAGGTAAAGATGACTGCAGGGATACATAGAGACATCCTTGGTGATAACCTGCTCCAGAGCACTCCAGGCCTCAGACTGGGATGAAAGCTTATCTTCCAATGGGACAACTCAGTGAATGTCCTTGAGTAGCTCAGTCAGAAGCCAGACTTAAACCCAATTGAACATCTCTGGAGATATCTAAACATGGCTGTGTTACAATGCTCCCCATTCAATCTGATATAACTTGAGATGTTCTGCGAAGAAGAATGAGGGAAACTTCTCAAAAACAGGTGTGCTAACAGGTGTGTGTTGTTTAGTGCTGGGGACGCCACGATTTCCTACCATCATTGCCCAAATTTAGAAATTACATGTATAATATTTTTTTTAATTAGCCACTCAAACTCAGCTCTCTGGGATTGCTAATCTAACAGTGGAGGAGTAGTTTTAAAACAGTTTTGCTTTCTGTATAGCTTTCATTTTCTATTCCAGTAACTGACATTTTACTGTGTGCTCTTCATGCAGAGACACTTCAAGAGTGACATCCATCACTTGATCTGTGAAATGCTGACTTGGTTAGCTTAAAAAACGGAACAGGACTCTACGGAGAGTGAGCAAGAGAGTTAGAGTGAGGTGTTCTCCTGTGAAGAGTTGAATCTAAAAGAGTTGAATGCTTGTCTTACCCATTGCCTTGTCTGGCCAAGTGGTAAACAATGGTTGCTGAGGTGACCGTCTTGCCAGTACCTGGAGGGCCCTGAATAAGACTGAGGGGACGCTGAAGCACAGTCTTCACAGCATACACCTGGATAAGATCAGTAATACACATACAAACCTTACTTCAACTATGGCTGTTACTATAGATACTGTATGTGATCAGTTCAGAATTTATTTTCAACTTAAAGATCAGTACCAGCTTTCCAGACACGGATAGGCAATACTACACCAGTCAGAGCCCTTAGTTTTACTGGCTGAGAGACGTGAATGGCACTTTGACTGAAGCTCTTCGAGTATGATGCCAGAACTTACAACACAAAAACACCAGCCATCTATTGAAGTACATGAACTCTCAGAACCCTTCATAAGCAGTTAAATGTGTGTTTCTAGCCTTCACAACTCAGAATTGAGTATTCTAGACATATAAACTACAACATGAATTAAATCCCAGTTTAAATGACAAAGCTTCCGGTGCATGTTTACTGCTCTGTCCACGTGTAAATGCTCAACCTGCATTCAGACTCCAAATGATCAGCAAGACAGGTGGGGCTAATGACATTACTGACACAGATACATTGATCAAAGAAAGGGAACTGCCCCTCCTTTCTTGTCTTCTACAGTTTTCAAATTTCAGAATAAAAGTCAAAAGAAGAAATAATGCGGATACATACATAAACAACAACAACAACAATGGTTGATTTAGGTTTATGACGTTGCCTACAACTGCAATACACAAACGCCAATACCTCACATTAAACAACTCCCTCTCATATTATTAGATAAATATTAAATAGGACCAAAAGGGAATTCATTCCACTTGCCAAGCGAGATATTCTTAAGCTGTATTTGCAGTTGGTCCAATTTAAAATGAAAAAGTAACAAGATTAAATATGTATCATGCACAATAAACAAATACTACAGTAAACAGATACCCGATTATCTGAAAACACGGTCATATTACTTGCAGATTGTGTATTCTGTAGAGACTGTAATCATATGAGCACTTGCACTCACCTGCGAGTGGTTGAGATCAGGCAGGCCTTGGGCAGTGAAGCGCTTGGGCAGCTGGCACTTAATGATCACATCTTCCACCTCATGACCAAGCAGCTTGTGATAGATGTAGCCAGACACTGAGGTCTCATCCACTGCAAATGTTTTCAGGGCACTCTGCATGCTTTAACAAGAAATTAATATCATCATCAACACGGCAAAATAATGAACAGTCAACAAGGGTTTAAACCATATTCCTAAAAAGGTTACAGTCCTACAGGGCTGCCACTAACAGCTATTTTACTGTTGATTAATCTATGACTATTTTGTCGATTAGTTGACATTTAAAGAGTAAATTTCTGCTAAAAAATAATCTTTACTTCTTATTCATTCTTTTTTTCAATAAAAAACTATGTCATATGATGCAGTGCAGTAACGTGTAAACACAAGTTTAAAGATTGACATTTAAATTCAAATTAAAGTTTAAGCCTGACAAACACTAACAGTGCACATTTTGCAGAAATTCCAGAGAAAATCCTATATAAAAGTATACTGATCTCAGTCATTGAAATCTGATTAATTGTTTTTATGGCAATTCTTACACAAACAAATGAGCCAAAAATCACAGCAGAAATATGTTGCTATGGTAATGTCCCATCACGCCTATAGGCCAGAGACCACCAGCCAAACACTAACAGAAAACACCAATGACAGTTAAGGGGACTCTGGATTTCAATTTACACAACTGTGCAGTAGAATCACTTCATAATTCATATCTACAGAGTGTTGGGAGTGTATGAGTTTAAGGGTTTGGAATACACTGCATTAGGAATGCATGTACAGATCACTTTTTTGTTTATGTTGGACACCCAGTCTTTTGATTTATGCACAGGCTGTCTGGAATAAATTCTTTGTATTTACTGTCATTCTGGATGAACTCATTCTTGTCTGTGGGAACATGGGTTTTTACTCCAGAGTTAGAAATGGACAAAGCATCTCTGCTGTCATGACCACAGTCAAGACCAACATTAGGAAATGTAACTAACATTAGCAACCTTATTTTGGTAAAAGGCAGTCGGCTTAACTGCTGTTCTTTTTCTGAAAACCAAAACACTGTTGTTATCGATGTTTTATCTTAGCAAAAACAAGCTAAACCTCGGAATCAGCAAAGTGGTTTGCTCCTCTGCGGGTGCGGCATTGCACTGCTCCTATGGTTTGCAATCAAAACTAAGAACAATATTCAAACCTCATTTATGTTTTTTTACTAACAAAGTAATCCCATATTCTCCAAGCCTTGGGTGTTCAGACACGTTCAGCATTAAACGATTTCTCAGGTGAGTCATGAGTTCTAAACTACAGCACTGCATAGCGCAGATAGATGAATGAAGCCTGAAACGACCGATCTAATGCACACAGGAATTACATACTGGCATTTAAGGAAAGCGTTTATTATTGGAATTTTAGAAATAAAAAAGTAAATTAAAAATAAGTTATTATTTTTAATATTCTTAACCCATTAGTGCCAATTAAAAAATCTTGTTAGGACCCTAACATACAATACTCCCACCACTGGGAGGTTGAAGAGAATCACATGCGCAGAGACAAGAGCAGCTAGTCACCACCTCTTTTTGAGCCATGGCATCATTAATGGGTAGCCAATGCATTGGGAGGAAACCACTGGGTCCCCAGCTTCAACACAGTGGTTAACAGACACCTGTGCCGACACATGCTGGCTGTGACGTGGGGAAAAAAGCATCTAGCCACCCATGACCCAGGATTTGAACCTGCAGTCTTTAGATTATAGTGCTAGTGTGTTAGAACGTTGAGTCACATTCCTATAACCTAAAAGAGGTTTGCATGATGCACCAAAGGAGCTACTAACCGGTCAAAGGAAGTGGATTTCCAGACAAAGTCCACTTGGAAGTTGTGAGGCACCTCCACAGGAGCTCCGGCACTGCTCCTCAGTTCAATGGCAATCTCATCTCCATAGTCTGAGATCTCTTTAAGGAAAATGTTCAGCTATCTTTGCCTGCTGAAGCAAACACTTCACCATTTAGATTATAATAAGCAGCTTCACAATTCGTTGCCCGCTTGTAATAGATCATTTGTTTTGTTTTTATTTCAACAGATGGCACTTTAGTGCCACTAATGGGGCTTCTCTGGAAATATAAATAGCTCACTAGCCTAAAAATCCATGTTCCACTACAATTAAAACAGCTTTGTGTTATGCACTGCAAAGAAAGGATACTGTCAGGGACCTTGATGACGTGCCCGATTCCCTTCCAGAGGGGAGCCATGTCTCCTTTATAACGCAGGCAGATTTCATCCCCCTGCATCAGACGCATGTCTGTGACAGAATACGCACAGTTAACGTTACACAATACTGTTACCTCCATTCCATTTTTGTTCGTTTTTATATCCATCACATACACAGTGATACAACACAGACGTTTACAAAAACACACTCAGACGAACACAAAAATGACAGTCACACACACACGCGCCCACACACACACACAGGTGGACGTGTCCGTGCATACATCAACAAGGGATGCATGGGGCACGGAGTTTGGGATGGGATGGATATGAACCACTGGTAGACACAGAGGATGATGAAAGTAAATATTACCACCTGAATCCGTCTTGGGAAGTGTGAAATAAGCAATCCTCTTTTTATTCAGACCCAAGTCCCACCTGACAGTTATATTATCTTGGGTCTGAAACAATAAACATGGAAGAAGAATTAACTACAGCATATTTAGAACATCTCACAACTTAATCCACCATTATTGGCAGGAAAATGGTTGCTAAACTTAGAATTAAAAGAGTCACTTTGTACAGAGAGAAAAAAAGTTCACCTGGGACTCTTTGAGCTTCTTGTCATAGTCTGCCTCCAGTTTAACAAGTGGACCAAAGATGTTCTGGTACTGGTAAGCATCCTCATAGCGCAGCAGCACATGCTGAGGCTCCTCGTCCACACCAGGCTTCTCCAAATCCTCAAGTGTTGCTGTAGGGTTTTCCTACAAATTCACATCAGACGCTCATCATACTGGAGAAACACTGTGCAATTTTATTTGCCATATCATCTGGAAATATAACTGTTTCAACAAACCTTAAGTCAATTCAAACACAAGCCACTCCTAAGTGGCCCCATACCTTCCAGAGCTCCTCCAGTTTGTTGATCTGCTGAGCAGTAATTTGACGTGCCCTCAGCTGCTCCTGCTCGGATGGGATCTTCACCAGCCAAGACAGAAAGCAGCGATCCTGGATCAGAGGCTGCCACTGGGAGCTGTCCCAGTTAATGTCCTTCAGACTGCTCTGACTGGCACAAGGCTGCCTAAACACCCCAACAAACACCCGTGTGAGTGATTATCAATTAAGTCATTAGCTCCTAGTAGGGCTTGGCAATCCGGACTAAAAATGGTGATATGATACAATTTATGATGTGGAAAATAAAATGTGAAAAATTATGAAGTCTTTTATCCTTTTTACTATATATATATATTTAAACATTTACATTTTATGCCCCATCCATAATATATAAATGAGAACATGAATTGAAGTGACATTATCTAAATATCAATATCACCCAACCCAGAAACTGCTGTATATATTAAAATAAATATTAATATAACAACCAACGACAGCTCCAAGGAATCCTTGCTATTTTAAAAATGAGATGTTTTGAGGTGAACTGGTATACATGCAGGTGCTCTCTACTTCACTAAAACGAACTGATACAACAAACTTTTAGTTTCCATCAGTCTCAAAATGCCTAGCTGTGAGGTGACAAAAAAACAAACAAACAAACAAAATAAAGCAATGGCTCTACCTGCAAAGGAGCACCACAACAGAGTCAGCCTTAGCTGGGATGAAGCCCAAGAGGAAGACATTGCGACAGCCACAATTGTAACACTCCAACACAGTCTCCCCCAGTGGACCATCTTTATGCAGGGTCACCTCCTTACATTTGGCTCTCACCAAGTGATTGACAATATGGCTGTGAGAATAAAACAGTACATGAAACCCAAAATTAGTATTTTTTTTTTTTAATTAACGTCTGATATATAAAACAATATGTAAAACTATAATAAGCCCACCTGCCAGAGGTGTTGCCACGGCCATTGCAGAACCATTTCTTGCTGGTGTTGCAGTACACCACACAGGCAGGATCATGGATCCCACAATAACTATGAAAAGAAACATTCAATTACAATCCAAGCAGTGAACAAACAGAGTAAAGATGTAAAGTTGTTTGAAGCTAAATATTTAGGAACCAGTAACTCTTTAGGCCTATTTGAACTGGATTAGATCAACAGCACATCTGTAATAAACATTTTACACAGCTGCTCAGAGGTACATAAAGTTACAACAGGACAAGAGATTTATAGGACCTCATTGTTTCCATCACAGGCACTTGATTATACTCCCTTCACAACTTATGGCCTCTGAGATTTTATTTTTTCCCCTCCTCCCGATAACGCTCACCCAGGTAGAGCATGGAGCCAACATTTTACCATCCAGGTTGAAAAACATGGACCACAGTTTAGAAGGTGTTTAATTTCTATCACAGTTCAAACTTGTGGTGTAATTGGCTAACAAGCATTCTATGAGTGTACAGGAAATTCTAAAGGCACATGAGGTCCATACATCGCCATGCAATATCACTTTAATTTGCCTTCTCATATCTGTAAGTAAGAAAACAGAGTGAAACATTTGAAACATTCTTTTAAGTACTCTCAATTAAGACTGGGCGATAAGGGGAAAAAAAAAATCATATCCCAATATATTTTTAAATATATTTAAAAACAATATGGGATACATGATGTGAAAAATAAAATGTGATAAACTAAGGACACCTCATTAAATCATTTGGTTAAATGAATTTATTTATATAAATATAAATTCAGTTTAATTCACAGTTGTCATGACAGCGCTCTGTCTTATGCCACCCCCATTGCATGTGTATTAAAACACAAGTAGGAAAGGAGGGGAGCACAGTATAAGTGGAGCTGAGAA
This sequence comes from Acestrorhynchus altus, assembly GCA_034509495.1. Classification (NCBI taxonomy): domain Eukaryota; kingdom Metazoa; phylum Chordata; class Actinopteri; order Characiformes; family Acestrorhynchidae; genus Acestrorhynchus; species Acestrorhynchus altus. The sequence goes on from CM067502.1 coordinate 22,093,127, forward strand.
AAAGCAGAAAAAAAAAGGCTGCCCACAAGATTTAATTAGAATGCTATTTAAAAACTCAATATAAACAATATCACATGCTGTTTATTTCCCAGTATTGATATAAATATTGATATATTGTCCAGCCCTACTCCGAATTGATAAAGGAAGAGTGAAGAGTGTTCAAGAAAACTTATACTTGAGCTTGTAGCCAGTTTGAACTTAAAACAGGTGCTTGTGTTTAAAATGTTCATTGATGCTCTGACCTCAGCCTGCACGATACATCTGGTGTGCGATGGTCTTAAAGCTCAGCTTGATAGCATCAATTTTAAACTTCTGAACACCACCAGTCTGCCTGCACCTGTATTATTTTTAGCGTTTCATTTTCCTATTATTGGTGTTTTAGAGGTTATTTTATTTATTTGATTGTATTAATGTGTATTTGTGTAAATAAAGTTTAATTTCACTGAATTCTACTTGTTTTATTCTGAAACATTTTACTTACTCAGTGCTTGTTGGTTTTTTCTTTTATTACATACTTCATGCTCGGTTCGGTGCACACTGAAAATTAAGGCCACTTTCAATGCATCTTCCAGGATAAAATAAAAAAAACTGATTGATTGATTAAATGAAATACAGCAGCAGAAGCCCAAAAATCACAGAGATGTGTAATGAGGTGGGATTTAAATTCTCAGGGCACCTGTAACTGTGCCATTTTCAGAGAAGGAGGGAGAAAAACAAACACTGCTGATATGGGCAGGAAAAGAAACAGAATTTCCCCCAAACACCACATACATTTACTCTGTCCAAACAGCATCACCTGTACTACAGTACTGATTATCTTTCAGAGCTAAGAATAAGTATTACTAAGCCTAATATAACAATGACAATAACAAGCCTCCTTATGAATGTACAAAGAAAAGGGTGTGATTGACAGTGACACCAGTACAATTAGAAACATATGAAATTCACAAGTATTTAAGTTTCCACATAAACTGACTATTACCACAGTTAAATAACGTCAGTCTAAATTCTACTTGTCCATGGCCATTACACTCTATAACTCTATAACTGGATGGTCATATTTATTATGATAACCATTGGCTTTTCCATGTATATATTTCCAAAGAGTTTCAAAGAGCTTATTCTTTTCATTTCTGTTATTTATAAATTATTATTACTGTATCATAATTCTATTGTTTTTATTTAGACAGCTGCAGCTGTAAGAATGTGCAATTTCCCTCTGGAATAAATAAAGTATTCTGACTCTAATCTGCCACCATATAAAATTCTCTATCTACATGTGTATAATAGGACTGCACAATAATGTTTCAGCACTTATGTCGCAATGTAGGCACATGTGACATCATAGGAAGCACATTGTCACGTAAAGCAAATTTAACTTAATTTAAATCAGTGTTTTTATTTTCCATGGCATCTACCAGAGACAGGCTACATTTGCCCATTATTATTTATTTAACTTCAATCTTGCATACCCAGAGTGCATTATTAATAACTGGACAAGTTGGAAAGTTGACATCTGTTGACAATTTCTGTATTTTTTGTAATTCCGCACATATCACAGTACAAAAGACTACTGCAATGTTTGTTTTGTCCAATATCATGCACCATCAATGTATACATGAAAAGGTATGATTAGGTACCCCTGACCTAACTGCGTGTTTTCTCCAATTATTTACAATCAGGAAATCCATAAAATGTACCATTTGACAGATGCTCTTGTACTTTTGCATTGTGAATAAGGAGCATGAAGAGGACAAGTAATTGTACCCTACATTCAAAGTAATTCATCCTTTTTCAGGGACCAAATTAACATAAAAAAAAATAAAGTTGCTTTAAGGGTGACTGCTTTTCCAAATGTCAGGATGGGAAGTACTAGCGTTTTGTTATACATCTACCAAACTCCATCACACAGGAGACAGCCAACCAACATGACCTGCATACGTCTGATGTCATACAAAACCGTGCGCCCATTTTTGACATCGTCTTGACTTCGTCCCCTTGGAGCCATAAGATATATCTGAGCCTGGGCCTTAAACCCTTTACAGCAACAATGACAAATAAGGACATTATCTCATTCACACAGGGGGCAGTCAGCACACACGCCCAGAGTGGTGGGAGCACTTAATTTGTGCCCTGCCAGTTCAGGGAATCAAACCTGCAACCAGCACCAGGCTGCTTCCACGGCTGCCCACCCTGTCCACAAACAAATAAACAACTCAAAGAATAAACATCAGCACCTTACAGCCCCAAGGAGAGGGGAAGAGGCCCAAACGTCCTGATCTAAACCCCTCCATTCCCATACACTGGACGTTACTCCATCCACCCCCCTTTCTCCTACACACTGCAGACTTCTGACGGCTCAAACATCAGTCAGGAGAGGCCCGCGCTGCTCTAAGGGGGGCTACCTGCAGGCGTGCACAGGAAGGTCCTTGGTGTAGTAGGTGTCCTCCTCATCCTCTTCAAAATTCAGCTCAGCCAGAAGTTGGCTGCTTTTCACTACGACGTCTTCTCCGTTCTGTAGGACTCCGTCAGGTCCGTTCACCTTCACACACACACACACACACACACAGGTTAGCTTAGCCACGACCACAAGCCTGAGAGAGAGAAGCAGGCGCGCGCGCGCGCGGGGGGACGCGCCACAGCTACGCCATTAACACGGGCTCGGTTAGCGCCTATGCTAAGCTAACGCGCTATTTTTAACGCGCAGGACATAAACAAGCCCGCCGACCGGCCCGGCGGGCTCCTCCGCGCGCTCTACCCCCAACAAACAGGCAGGAGACAGGCAGAGACCTGGCTGTCCAGCTGGCTCTGCGTCTGGCCTTGTGTCTGGGTCTGGCTCGGCAGGGTGAAGTCGGTGAACTCGAACTCCGAGCCCTGGGTATCGGCTCCGAGCAGCTCCGCTTCCTCCGTGTCCAGGAAGGTGAGAGTCTGCGAGCTCGGCCCGTACGCCTCGACGCTCATCCTGTCCTCTATTCGCTGCCCTCCGAACGACGGGAGCGGGAGACCACGGCGGCGCAAATGGACGACGGCTGCCCGAACGCGCCCGCGAAGCCCGTGTGCCTTTAAAGTTGGAGGCGAAACGACGTTTCTCAAATGAAAGCGCACCCGCTCCAACTCCCACTCCGAGCGCTGACGTCAGCGACGGCGCGACGTGCCGCGCAGAAAGGCCTGACGTAGAGCGCACAGCCGCACACGTCTCCGCCAGGAGCTGCGAGCAGCCTTGTTTTGTTTCCGAGACGCGGTGGCGGAGTCGCTCTGCTGCGTTCAGCCGCTTCTCCGCCTGTTTCATTCTGGGCTTTTGTTTTACACTGGATTTAATTCATCCGTTTTGTTACCTTTTTGCTTCACTGATTGTCTATGTGCAGCACCATCAGCTGCGTTTTAAAGAAAAACGGATTATTATTATTATTATTATTATTATTATTATTATTATTATTATTATTATTCATTTTATTATTATTATTGTAATATTTTAGTCATATTTACGGGTTGTAATTACAGTAAGTCTCAATCATAAGAGTAAACTATATGAGAGAATAAATCATAATTATGCAACAGTAAAAATCACTCATTTAAATTTTAAAACAGCACTTTAAACTGGATTTAATGTTTGTTTTTTTTTTCTCTTGTTGTTTGTATGTTATTATTTTATTAAGTTTTTGCTTCACTGATTGTCTATTTTAAATAAATAAAGATAATTATTGTTGTTGCTGTAATATTTTAAAGTCATTATTATGATATAGTACGTTGTAATTAAGAGTAAGTCTTACAATAATGAGTAATGTGTATGAGACAGTAAATCATAATTATGCAATAGTAAAAATCAGTAAATCATAATCTAATTATTCATCATAATTATGATTTAATGTATGTAAGTCCCTTTCACTTTTTGTAGTGGAAATGGGCTTCCATTAAAAAATAATAAATATGGACATAAAATATTTGTAAACACGTTAGGATTTAAGACTTAAAAATTTAATTTCTAATGAGGACAAAATGAATTAGTAATTTCCAGAAATCCTATTGGAAATTTTTCTTGAGCTGAAAATTGAATATGTTATATTATAACTATTTGCATTATTATTATTTGCAAGAATATTTGTAATGATTAGTTTGACAAGGATTGACTGAATGTACATATTTATTTATTATAAATACTGAATATGAAACGTATATATTTACAAAGAGTTTATTCTGTTGATTCAGAGTTTATTCTGTTTATGTTATTTAATCATTTTTGTTAGTTTTATTATTTTTATTCTTCTATTTTTCCATTTTATATAGATGGGTGCAGTTGTAAGAAGTGGTGGTGTGTACTGCCCAGCACATTACCGGGGTTCAGCTCCCAAACCTGGATTTATACATTGACCGCTGTCTGAGAAAAACAAGGATTATAAAGGAGGACTCCACCCACTCAAGCCCAATGCCTGTTCTCAAAGCTGCCCAGCAGTTGGAGGTACAGAAGCATGAGGACCTAAACCAGCCGGTTCCCAGACAGCTTCTTCCCCCAGGGCACAAGGCTGCTAAACAGTCAGTAGCCCAGTGTACTAGTCCACAGCCAATTACACCTTATCTCACCTGTCCCATCACACCTTCATAAGCTCTTTCTGCACCTGCACTCTACTTACTGCCAGAGCAGCAATTAGCTGCTCAGTTAAACAACACCCACCAAAGACTTTCTCCTACTACCTTCTCACACTACAGCTATAGTTATTTCTATGCCCAGTGCACATGTAAATAAAATGATGGTGTGATGAGACAGGTGAGATGAGTTGTGATTGGCTGTAAGGGTGAGTGAAAAACGTAAGTTCAATTCCCTTGTAGTAGTAAAACAGATGCATAAAAACACAGAAGAAAATGATAAAATATGAAAATAAAGAAAATACCAATATGTCCTTTAAACAGTATTTACACATTAACGTACATTATACATACATTATTGCACTGTAGACAATCGTGTATACAGATGTGTAATATGATGTGACAATAAACTTGATTTGATTTGATACATTTCTGAAAGGTAGGCTGGGTAAAGGTAAGGTACATATAAAGCTGCACAGCTGGTGGGAGGTCAGCATGTTTAGAAACCTAACCTTATGTATGTTTTCATAATTTGACCAGGTTTTGATTAAAGAATTGTCTGCAGTATTGTTTTTTTTTTTCTTATAAGGCCTAAAACACTTTACATCTCAGATATCCTGTTGAAAATTGATCATCCAATCTGTTTTTGAGCTGAAAATGCAATAATTTTGGTGAGTTATTTGTAATGATTAGAATGACAAGGAAATGAATAATAATAAATTTTTCAAAATACTTGACAGTGGTCCACTATTACATATCAGTATTATCCCTTCTCAGGACTTCTTTTATGAAATTTGAACACTGTGTGTGCAAAGAAAGAGATCAAACTGTCCCTCCATTCTCATTTTCCTCTGTAACCCAATATCTGAAATGGCAACGTCATCAGCTTTGTCCCATCTTTCCGATTAGTCGGAGTCTGCATGCAGGTTGAGCATGTACACATGGACAGATCATGCACTGGAACCTCCTTTGGCATTTAAAATGGGATTTAATTCAATTGAAAATGAGTGAATTTTAGCTGTTTGTCGAGCTGGATTATTCACTGATAAATCACATCATCATATAATGTTGAGAACATGGTTAGATAGGATAAGTCTTGTAGTTTATGATATTTATGTCTGTAGGTTACTCTGATCCTGAATTATTAAGCCTAGAAAACAGCATGTAACTTAATCAAGTTTTGTAACTAGCAGAATCTGATTACTGTGCAAAATGTATAAATGCATAGTGACAAATATACTTTTCAGAACCGTGGAGAGATCAGTATTATTTAAAACATGGAACATGGAAATCTGCTCAGTTCTCTGCTCTGCCATCTAGTGGAAGCCTCTAGTAACACAAAGGCAAGATTGTGTACAGCTATGTTAATAATGTAGCTGGTTGCCTACTTGAATGCAGGGCCAAACAGCAAGTATGTTTCTAGTCTTAGTATAAAACACGCTGTGTATGTAAATGACTGTTCTGATTGTCTGGACTGAAACCATGATTGAAACACCCCATATAGCTTATGTATGTAAATCATGCTCTGAGTTGTCTTGTAAATAAGTGTCTTTATTTATCATGACGTAGATCAGATCACATTTTTCCTGCAGAAAATCCACACAATTCCATGGTTCACAAGCTTTTTCCTCACAACTGTACATGACAAACCGCTCCACAGGTTAAACATGACATGATGAGAAAGACTGTAGGTAGACATCATAAAGTGGAGCAACCAACATCACAGTACCAGTTTGGTCCAGTGTTTCTTTAAAACAAACAAACAAACGAAAAAAATATGAAAATTATAGTAAATGCTTCATTTTTTTAGTATTTCCTAGAACTACAACTTTTCTAAAATATTTCTATAACTTTATATCAGGCACACTTCAGACTCACATACCCATCATATCATTGCTGTCCTGGGATTAAATGGTATTTTATATTTTATTTTTCTTTATTATTTCTTCAGTTGTCTGTTGGAACAATAGAAATGGCCCAAAAGACTCTTTACATTACATCACCTTTTCCCCCAAATTTCAAGATGCAAACAAAGTAACAGAGTATAAAATGCTCCAATTCAGAGTAGCTGGAGGTGGCCTTGATGAAAGGAATCGGAGACCTGAAGAGGTTAATGCCTCTAAACTGTGCAGCAAAGGAATGTATTATGTGAAATAGCTACTAACAGTTACTAATTCACTGCAAGGTGCGCAAGACATTGTTACAATACTTTCAAGATTACATTTTTGGATTAAAATGTAATCCTGTATGACTAAAATAGAGCTGTAAACAGGCCAATTTTAAAACACCAAAACATAACAGTCTTGACTCAAGACAAGCAACTAGAGAAAGCTTTTCAAGGCTAAATGTGATGGCTACCTCGGGACAATCCTGAAACAGTATTTAAAAAGGCTTAAAACAAACACTAGGAAGAAACCAACTAAAGAAGGCAGAAGGGTTAATAAGAGGAAGCCTTGGGAGCAAGCAGGTGCTAGGCTAAAAGTTAAGACTTGTCCAGGAGTAGGCACATGTCTGTACAACTTTGCTGCTTAAGAACACCTGAATCAACTCACCTAGTAATTGGAAGGTTTAGAAGGTCTGTTATAGCAGGGAAAACAATAAACTGTGCAGGAAGGTGGCCAGGGTTGCCTACCCCAGCTCTAGACCAACCAAAGAAGGCAGAAGGGCTGACTGGAGGAGGCCAAGGAAGTAAGCAGGTGCTTGACTAAACACTAGGCTAGAGACATTATAAATGAGGCTACTAGTAATGGGTTCAATTATTAATGGGTGTTCTCACAACACTCAACATGGCATCTGTTTAAGAATAAAGTCCTGCCCTTCAACAAAAAGAGCCAAACAGCTGGTTGAGCAGAGGAGTTAACAATACAGTGGCACATGTGGGAAAAGAAACCCTTGATGAGGAGTACACTGAACAAACCAAAGTCATGTTTTTTGTGCATTACTGAACCAAACACCAAGCCTTGTAGTTTGCCATGTTGTCTGTAGGTTACTCTGATCCTGAGTTATGAAGCTTACAAAACAGTGTGTACAGTGCCTTGCAAAAATATTCACCCTCTTTGGCATTTTTTGTGTTTTGTTACCTCACAACCTGGGTTTAATATTACTTGAGTTTGCATCATTTCATTTATAGAACATGCCTACAACTATGAACATTTGATTCTAAAGCAAACAATGGGACAAAATAACAGAAAACTTCCGTGTGCATAATTATTCACCCACCTAAAGTCAATACTTTCTAGAGCCCCTTTTGCTGCAATTACAAGTCTCTATGAGCTTGCCACATCTGGCCACTGAGATGTTTGCCAATTCCTCAAGACTGGTGAACAGCAATCTTTTCACCACACATTCTCAATTGGATTAAGGTCTGGACATTGACTAGACCATTCCAATACATTTACATGTTTCCCCTTAAGCCACTTGAGTGCTGCTTTAGCAGTAGGCTTTGGGTCATTGTCCTATTGGAAGGTGAACCTCATGCACAGGCTCAAATCGCTTAGACTGAAACAGGTTTTGCTCAAGAAGATCCCTGTATTTACCACCATTCATTTCCCCCTGCTACTAAAAACATCCCCATAACAGGATGCTGCCACCACCACGTTTCACTGTGGGGATGATGTTCTTGGGGGGGATGAGATGTGTTGGTTTTGAGCCAGACATAGCATTTTCCTTGGTGGCTGAAAAGTTCAATTCTGGTCTTATCTGACCACAGCAACTTCCTCCATACATTTGGGGAGTCTCCCACATGCCTTTTGGCAAACTCAAAACAAGCTTTCCTGTTTTTGTCTGTAAGTAAAGGCTTCTTTCTTTTCCCTCTTCCATAAAGCCCAGCTCTATGCAGTGGTCATATGGACAGATACTCCGGTCTCTGCTTGGGAACTCCCTTTGGTCTCTGTGCTGAATCTCTGATTAATGACCTCCTTGCCCCATTTGAGAATTTGGTGGACGGCCCTTTCTTGGCAGCTTTATTGTGGTACCATGTTTTGTCCTTTTGATTATAATGGACTTGATGGTACACCTGTGGCTCATCCGATATTTTTGTTCATTACCCAAACCTACTTCTCAACCCGGACATGTTTTAGTCCTTAGTCTTCAGTTTTGTTTGGTTATTGGTGCCTCTGGGGCCTTTCAGAAAAGTTGTGTACATATATATTGACAGATCATGTGACAATTAGATTACACAGAAGTTGACTTCATTTTCACTATTTTCTTTCCCCTCTCACTTCACCTACAGATGCTGGTATATTGTGTGCAGACGCATAACATACAATTCAGATAAAAAAAACACAAACAAACAAACAAATAAATACAGGTTGTAATGTAACAAAACAGGTAAAAAGCCAAGGGTGGTGAACTCTTGCGCAAGGCACTGTAACTGCACACAAAGTGTTGATCTTGGTCTTGATCTAAGAGTGAACTCATGGTTTTATACAGAACCACCTTTTAAAGGGTACTGATTGGTGGTTTTGGACAAAATTTACTTTAGGGACATCATGAGTATGAGGAAGGTCAAGTTTCTCCAACTACAAAGCACTCTGCATTACTTTGTTTACGTCTGAATCATTGTTTGGAATTACTTTATTTTAGTTATTATTAAAGCTCTTAATTTTGAGATACAAGGTTTTGTTAAGACAGCAGTGATATGTTGAAGGATGTGAATCATTTTGTGGAAAAGGTCATTGAGAGATGACAAATAACAGGTTATAAAGGTCAACCCTGATTTCACAGTATCATTCATCACAGGAAAGCTGGCTGACAGTTACGATACCCCTGAAGACTTAGCTATGTACAACATTGGCAGAAGACCTTGATATAAGCAGAAGGCAACAGGATTTCCAAAGTGTTGTGCTTTGATTATGATCATTACATATGACAAATACAGCACTTCAAATAAAAAATTATACTACATCTAATAATTTTTAACATCTGACTAACTTTTCAATGCCATAGGCAATGTACAGACTAACTTTTCTAGCTTATCCCCCTGTGTAGCCCACACTCTCATTGTACAACATCCTCAATACTCATTACGTCCACCTAAATGCAGCTTGCTTTCATTTTCAGTATCAGTATCCACAGATGGGGGTTTCAGGTCCAGCATGTCAAAATTTTTGTTCTGACCGCCTGGGTGGCTCTGCTGTGGCTAAGGCATGAAACCCTCACCTCTGTCAGTATCTCCGCTGAAATATAACCCTCTACCCCTCTTTCCTATTGAACATAAATGTGTAGAACTTTTCTCAAAGCTGTCGATTCAAACCTTGTGTCTCCAAAAGGATGACATTACACTAATAGCAGGCCGGCACAAAAACATATGCTATCTGGTCCCCCTGAAAAGGTCTGAGTTTGAGACTTTCAGGAACCTGATCGGACGATGTGGCAATTCAGCTACATTGTTCACTTACTTCACTGGTGTTGTTCTTTACAGCTATAGTTACAGATGAGCCAAGACATTAAAACCTTAAGGGAAGTATGTTAAGGGAGTCACTTCTTGTAGTTGACTACAGTGAAGTGGTCCGGAGTGAAGATCTGAGCAACTTTGACAAGGGTCAGCAGTGCACCACCCCCTGCTGTGTAGCTGCAGACCAGTCAGAATGCCCACGCTACTCCCGGTCTACTTTCAAAAGGGCCTACAATGAATACCCACAGGTCTGGACTGGAATGTGCAGTAATGGAGAAGTCCTGTCCACTTGGACAGCCAGGTACATATGGAGTTGCGTTAGATCAGAACTGACGAGTAAATGGAGTGAACTTTTGACAGAACACATGACCTTCAGTTTAATGTCTTAATGGTTTGGCTCAATGGGCTCAAACAGGTTCTCATTCCAATCCAGGCACAATAATCCCTCTCTTGAGCTCCCCTAGTGGCTGGGCCCCTGAAAGCTCCCCCTCTTTTCCCTATAAAGGTGGCCTTAATTAGAAGGTAAACATTCTTTTAACTTGAATTTACTTTAATGTCAAAAGATTTCATTCCAAGCCTTTCTATCATTGTTATACTTTCACATGATGTAAAGAGCAGCTGTTCTTTCCAAATGGTGTTAAAACCAAACAAAAATTGAGAAAAGCCCACAAGTTTTGATCCGACAGCAACGATATCTGCAAAACAAGGATGATGGGGTATATTTAAAAGCTACAGAGGTGTGAAAATTATATACATTGCTCTGTTTGCTAATAGGCTCTATATGCACTGTTTTCATGCAAGCCAATTAAAAAATAGTTTTTTTTGTTTGTTTGTTTTTTTTTTATACATAGCACCATGTCTCAGGATCTTTTGTTTATACCCCATAAAGTGCCGTCCGTTTCTATTTGGCCCCAGCAATGCTAGGTTTCAGAATGCAGACTGCATATCCAATCAGCTCAGCTCTGCCCATGTAGTCTGCATAATTTTGACCTCATCACTGCTGAACCTCCTGTCTATGCATACACATCACATAGTGAGCAAGGGCACTGTTTGGGACACTCCCCTGTTCTCTCAGTGGCCATCGTGGCAAAGATGCTTGTCTGTGTTGCGCTCCATCACTTCCAGCATTTCCAGCACCACAGCCCTGAGGGCCCGCGCCAGATCCTCTGCACTGTACGGCTTCCCCAAGGGTGGCACGTGCACAAAGGCTGACCTGCCCTGGCCCAGGTACAAAGACGTGTAGTAAGTGTAGTCGCACAGGTACCTGGTGAGGCAAAGCAGAGGATATTCTTATTTTTATTAGTAAGGAATTTTCAATTCCCATTCCATAGTCAAGGAAATCTGACTATGTTCACATTACAAGCCTCATTAATCAATTATGATTTTTTTGCTCAGATTGGATTTGCTGGATTGAGGCTGTATATTCATAAATGTAAGTGATCTGTATCTGTCCCTGAAATGTTCCTGTTTATGCATGTTGCCTCTGCACACACACATGAACAAAGCATTCACTTACTCACACTCAGCATTTGTTTACAGATAAAGTCCCGGCCTTCCACAAAATCAGCCAATTGTGTTGCTCGTTAAGCTGTGTGCAGAGCTGGGATACCATTTATGTGGGAAAGCCCCACCATGATATTTTGAATTATGCAAGCAATTTTTCCCAGATTTTATCAGGGATTTAAAATATGTCTTTGAAATGGTAATTGGACATTTTGGAGTATTCTGGTCTCTCCTCATTCATTCAGTCAGCCACTAAAAAGTCAGTGAACTGACAGCCATCTCAACCCTGGTCCTGGAAACACCCTGACTTGCACGTTAGTGTGTTTCCTGCTCCAAACACTCCCAGCATATGTGGTTGCAATGGATGTGTTGCCACTAAAATGTGAAGAGAAGGGGGTCTTTAGGATCAGGGTTGAGAAACACTGAACTACAGCACAAGGCGCATGCTTTCAGGCAAACAGACACATGAAATCCGATCTGACTGTTCATGTTCTTGTTCAACGATTTCAAAATACCATTTAAAAAAAGATCAAATTAGAAAAAAAAACAAAAAAAAAAAACAAACAAACATTGGATTTGAAAAGATGAGATTTGAAACATCCACACAGCTTTAAAAACATCACAATTAATCATCCTGATAATGTGAACTTCAATAAAATCAATAATCACTCCATCACACTCGCACTCGTACACGGCTATTTGCTGGCAATTAAACTTCTGATGCTTCCACATCAGACACAAACATATCAATTTACTGGATGTAATTAAGTAATTAATTTATTATAGTAACTACAACTAATTATTTAGTAACTACTCTGAAACTGATTAAACAGCAGGGGGTTTTACAGAATGCAGAAATAACCCTTTACCAGCTTAAATCCCAGCTACAACTTTAATCTCAGCTGCGTACCTGCCAGCATCCTTTGAGACGGACACAGTAACTCCGAGGGCTGTAGAGTTGACCCTCTTGCAGACAGCATCCATATCTATAACTGAGGTGATGCAGTCTGGTCCCCCCTCCATACAGCACTCCGTTTTGGGATAGAAGTTGCAGTTGTCAAGGCGGCTGTAACCATGGTTATGCCCACATTTTTCTAGGGTTACCGTAGTAGCCATTCCAGAGACTCCGACATGGACAATTAACTTCAGAGCACAAAATATAAAATGAGACACAATTGAGTTAAAAGTGTAGCGCATTATTAGTTATAAGGGTTTAGGTAATTGTATGGACATTAGAATAAATTAGCAATTAGTTGGAGTTTGATGTCCAATGCAGTTCTATGTAAATGATTACAGGTGTGGACTGATTAGACACTGGGTCTTGGCACAAGAGGGTGTAAAGTGCATGTGCTGATGCCCTATTAAAAGGCTCAGACTGTACTTTTGGATAGTGTACCTCTTCATGAGAGTTTGCTGACTGCTGGACATGCCTCTGAAACACACCTGGAAGACATTTTGCCCAAAAGACAGACTTTGAGGGGGAGGAGCATGATTGGACTGAGAGAAGCAGGATGGTAATTTCAACTAACTGCACACCATCCTGGCATTTCTGGCCACTGTGTTGAGGGCAGTGTTTACATGAGGACACACACAAAGAAACCTGTACCACAAAAGAAGGGACCATAGTGTCTTTAGTCTGGAATCCAACAACAGTCAGCTTTGAGTATGGAGGCCTCATGGTGAATGTTTCATCCTGCCTTTGCTGTGGAGCGACAAACTGCTCCAACTGCTGGTGTGATGATCTGGGGGCCATCGCATATGACAGTCAGTGATATGAGGGACACTAACAGCTCAGCAATATGTGCAGATCGTCTTGTGGACACATGTTGCCTCTCATGGCAGGGCTTCCCAAAGGGCTTCCATTTTTCAACAGGATGGAACAGGGTTTTCCAGGAATGTCTCTGCTAGATTGCAACATTTCCTTGTTCTGGCCAGATTTGTCAGATGTTGTGCATTTATGGGACCAGTTGGGATGCCAGCTAAACAAATTGCAATGCTCAAATCAGATGCATTCCTGTCCAGCTCCCACCTCTGCCTCTCCGAGAAAGCTCAGATATGTAAAAAGTGACTGGCGATCTTTACATGGCCTTAATGGCAGTGAGCGAAAGGGTCCAGTAAATGGTTGTGTCACTACCTGAGGGTGGTACTGTTTCCATAGCGATGGCAGAAGGTCCTGGACTGCCTGGTACTCCACAGGAACCTCACTGACATGCAGGTCAACATTCTGCCCCAAGCCTAACTTCTCCAGCTCCTGAGACACACAAATACAAAGTCTGTGTTCCCTGTCATGTTTCTCTCCATATGAAAAGTAACTTGTTTTGTAAACAGTAACTTCTGATACACTCTTGGAACTATGAAGTTTTATCTGACATTTTTTTAAATCAAAATTTAGTTTTTTTTTAATGTTCTTATTCCCGTGACTTCATAACGACGATTCTCGCATTGGCTCACTGACGCCACACCACAGACTGCATTGCTGAGCACATGACTGTTTAACCTGCATGGCCTTTCACATTACTCTACACTCTCTTGTATTCTCTCACACTCATACTAGCCTCTCTCTCTCTGAGTTCTTTATTATTTTTCTCTTTCTGTCCATTTCTTTTGTTCTTCATATTGTTCTGTTGTGTTATATGTTTGTGTTATTCCGCTGTCGACCAGAGGAGGATGGGTTCCCCCTTCTGAGTCTTGGTTCCTCTCAAGGTTTCATCCTCCTAGTCTGAGGGAGTTTTTCTGCCACTGTTGTCCTTTGGCTGTTCAAAAGAGGCTCAGACTCAGATCTCTGTAAAGTAGTAATAGTTATTTTTCTTTTTAAACCCACTGTGTTGTGCACACATGGGAATGAATCCTCCGCATTTAACCCATCCACACACAGTGATAAACACATACACAGTAGTGACTTCACACACCAGAGGGCAGTGAGCTCACATGACCGGAGCAGCAGGCAGCCCTATTCACAGCACCCGGGGAGCAGCTGGGGAGTTCAGTGCCTTGCTCAATGGCACTTCAGTCATGTACTGCCAGTTCAGGGATTCGAACCACCAGACCATGGCTGCTCCTAATGTTGCTTTGTGACAATGCTTCTGTTGTAAAAAAGCACTATATAAATAAGCTGTGATTGATTATGTGAGGTGTTTTTTAAGAGCATTTCAAACTCTTTATATAGAAAACAAAGTTTCTTTCTATCTCTGTATAAGTCAAAATCTCTATAAAGACTTTAAAGTTCAATATCTCAAAACTGCTCAGAATGCAGATACAAACTTATTGCTGCAGGAGGACAAGATGCCATGGCAAATCCTATGTGTTTTCAGGTTGTTTTTTTTTGTTTTTAAAGTTTCCAAGTCTACCTTTTACCAGTACAGTATTTTTAAATATTTTATTATTATTATTATTATTATTATTATTATTATTATTATTATTATTAATAATAATAATAATAAATGATAATACATTTTAATTGCTCCATATTTAATATTTCACCTATTTGAACCATTCTAATTATTCTGTACTTTGCAGATATGATATAAGGAGTAGTGGCATTCCTTATCTCATCTTGTGGAAGAAATGAATGAAACAGCTTCATAAACCCAATCCTATATACCAAGGACTCAGTACATATTTAAAGAATGAAGCAATGTGCTTACTTTGTCTTGGTTTACATCTTAATGATTTAACTCTGCAATAAAACATCAGAAATCATTGAGAAATCCCTGTAAGAGCTTCAGCTGGAAGGCCTTTCTAACTCCATACTTGTTCTTTGCTCTCTTTAGTTATTTTTTAACTTCTTTTAGTTCAGAAATGAGGTGAATCCTCTGATTTCTTAATACCTGCACAGCCACCCAGCTCGCATTAACAGCATGCTCTCCAAAAGGTTCGAAACCTGTAGAAAGAGAAGCAGATATCAGCGCTATAAATGAATTCCACTGATACTGTTTCACACACAACAGGTGGACAGAAAGGTTTTGGTCTACAGTGTGATGGACTTTTATCTGATTTGACCAAACTGCAGCTCTGATTTAATAAGTAACTTGTAATTGCGTGAGGGTTAAAGTCACATATCTACAACCTAAACAAAGATATACAAGTCAGACTGATCACTGATCTGTACGCTGCAACAGAGCTTAGCTAATAAACTTCAGTTTGAATTTTAACATGGTGTGATTAATTAATACTTTGCTATAATATCATATTAATACACTAGTGATCATAATCTGCAGCACATTTCCTAATATATACAGTAGTGTGTAAAAAATTAGAATGACAAAGCTCTTTATCTAGGAAGTAAGAGTTTATTTACTCAGTACAATTAATATTGGAATAACAACAAACACTAAATCTTACCACCCCAATCTACACTGCGTAACTACATTTTGACTACATTCTAAGTTTCATATCTCAGGATTAATCTAAACATTGATGAATTATCAGCTAACAAACAGCTAACATTCATTCATTTCAAAGTGAATTAAATCCCAGTTTAAATGCCAAAGGAGATCCAGAGCATGTTCACTGCTCTGTCCACATGTACATACTCAACCTACATACAGACTCTGACTGATCAGTGAGAGGGGGTGGGGCTAATGACATCACTGTTCCAGATATTTGGTTATAGAGGACAATGAGAAGGTAAAGGCTGTTTGCTCTGTCTTTGCTCACACAGTGTTCACATTTCAAAATAAAAGTCCTGAGAAGGGAAAATACTGATACATATATAATAGAAATAATAGAACATTGAGGTTGTTTTTGATTTTCTTCAGACTACTGTCAAGTATTGTGTATTATTATAAACAAACACATAAAGCGAGTAAAGGAAAACCCACAAACAATTGTCAGTGAAAGTACATTTGTGATCAAAACAAATTCTGTTTTACATCTCAAATGAAGACAAGAGTCGCCTAGAATCCAGTGACAATAATAACATGAATGATGTGTGTCTGTCTCCTATGAATACCTTTGTAGTTTTGGTTGGTGAATAAAAGTACATCACACTATAAAAAACCTCCCACAAAATTGGCCAAGAGTTCTAAGGGTTAATACTAAAAGCATTTTTATCTGCTAGTATTTATAGTTATTAGTCAGTGTATCAGTAAATATGGGGCTTTGTTTTCCAAAGTAGCTCAAAAGATATCAACAACTAAATGACAAATGTAGCTATACATAGAGTACATACAGTTAATATATGTTAGTTATTAAATATATTATACATCATATACAGTTAACATATTTATTAAAATGTAATTAATATATTTACTATACATTGTACACAGTTAATGTATTTATTTTACATGGTATAGTTATTTTATACATACATATAATAAAAGCTAATAATATAAGGACAGTTGTGATTAAAGGTCTTGGTAAGGCAGAGCTCGATCCACTCGTTCTTTTGTTTTCCTCCTGCTCTCCTGGTCACAGAAGTACAGAATCCAGGTCCATAAAGTGAGAGTCCGCGCCGGACTGTCCGGCCGGCTGTGTGTGACAGTCGGAGGTGAATCCTGCGGCGGATTCTCACTTTCTGGACCTGGATTTTCCACCCTGCTTCATCTACAACACTTTACACAAATAAAGACACAAAAGAAGATCTGTACCTGTCACAACCACCGTCTTCTTCTGAGCCATGCTCCTACAGCCGAGCCCAAAGCCTTTCCGGTTAGTTTTCTACCGCACAGGAGCCACAACCATCAGAAAAGTTTCCCCTGAAGCGAAGCTCCTGATCACTGACTGTAAACACAACTCCCATCAACTCTTCCTGCACCGCTCTTTCTGCCCACCGCCCAACACTGGCGAGCACAACAGCGCCCCCTCCTGCTCAGGCATAAGCACAGCAAGCTGACGTCACACTGCAAAAGCTCATTCATTCATTCATTCTTTCAGTCAGTTAGTCAGTCAGGATGTCACCCACACTGACCACATACTAGAGTATCTAAAAATGAGAACTTCATTAAAAAGCTCACCAGTGATCACAATTTCATTCAAAAAGGTTAACATATTTTATATTTATTACACATAAAGTGACATTTCAAGCCTTGTTTCACTGTTGATCAGTTTGGCTTATACCTCAAGAAAAGCAGAAGACCACAATCTCATAATATTACACAATTTTAATTCAAATTTGAATAGATTACTAATCGTTGTATCAACTTTAAAAGAAACATATCATTTTAAATATATTGATAATAAAATACATTAAGAATGAAATAACCAAAAAACTTTTTCACAGTGTTTAATTATTTGAGATGTGCCAAAATGTTCTGAAATGTGCAGAATATTTGCAGGGAGTTTGGTTTCATTATGAAAGGTATAAGAGAGTGTTAGCATATATTGTTACACATTTTAAAATGGTGGTTCTTCAAGGGTGCTTTAGTAAAGAAAAGGGTTCTAATTAGAACAATTAACACCCAAAGAAAGGGTTCTTCTATTGTTAAAATCTACATTGTATCAATAGTAGAACCCTTTATGGTGCCATGTTGAATGTTTTTTTTCTTCATAGAACCCTCTGAAGAAGCATTTCTTTGAATACAAGCAAAGGTTTCTGTAGCAAATATTAAGCTCTTATTTCATATATATATATATATATATATATATATATATATATATATATATATATATATATATATATATCTGTATATATATATGTTGGTGGGAAAACTTGCAAAAATCGGCAGTGTACCAAATACGTATTTTCCCCACTGTAGGTAATACTACTAGGACAGCTTTTGTTCATCTTCTTAATTAAAAAGTTAAGAAATCCCCTATCCTCACACGATGCAGAAAAACTAGTGCATGCTTTTATCACCTTAAGGTGGAGGAACCTAAATAGACTTCAATTTGTTCAAAATGCTGCAGCCAGCATTAAAACTAGAAAATCCAGTCAAATTCCATATTGATTATAAACTTCTCTTACTTGCATATAAAGCCCAACACAGGCTTGCTCCTGAGTACCTGCAAGATCTAATGTCCCATTATGAGCCATCAAGATCCCTCAGATCACAGGGTGCTGGCTTCCTACTAGTTCCCAGAATTCAGAAGGCATCAGCAGGGGGAATAACCTCTGGAATAATGTTTGGGACACAGTCAAGTGTTCTCAAGTCTAGTCTGAAAACTCACTTGTTCAGTGTAGCTTCTCGCCTTAGTTACGGGCTATAGATCCAGTGAATGATGGTAAACTGGGATGCTGGTGCTGTTGTCAGACTCCTTCACACAATCACTCATTTTGGTTACCTTCTGGTTCTTTCCTTTTTCTTAGGCTGTTAGATCTGCCAGAGTCACTTGCCACACGCTGGTAATGTTTACATTCTCTGTTCTCCATAAATAAAATTACATCTTTTTATCTTTCCCGAGATAATGATGACACACCAGCCGGGGATGAGGGAAGGCTAACTTTGAAATCCCCTGCCAACCCTTCAGAGGCACAACGGGCTTCCCTTCCAACCCTGTCTGAGACGGACCTTAACCGACCCTGCCACTCCATCACACTGACTGCCTTCCAGCTACTGAACTTGGACTAGGTGCCCACCTGCCATCCCCAACTATGTAGAAATTCACATGGACCCTAATTAGCTGCAAGTGTTATGATTATGACCATCATCAAACCATCATTACTTTAGTACAGCATTACAGCAGACACGTGATGGTCCAGTGTCTTCAATAATGTATGAGTAGTTTGACCAGAGGAGGAGGGGCCCCCCCTCGTGAGCCTGGCTCCTCCTAAGGTTTTCCTGCACTGTCGCCCTTTGGCTTGTTCACCGGGGAATGAATTCACATCATACAGCTTCAATTTAATTGCAGAATAGCATCTTTATTCCTTCTATGCCAGTTTGTGCTTATCCAATACATACCTAGGAACCTTTTTCATGCACTAGTTTCCACTCTAAGCTGCTGGAATAGACCTACATCTGAAGGAAGGAATTTATTAAACGTTTAGAATTTTTTTATAACTACATTTCCATTTAATGCAGCATCAGTTTGAAACCAGAAATATTGATACTTTAATACCATTTAAATTAAATCCAGGCATCAAAGGGTTAAATTTGAGGAACCATTTAACCCGTAGAAACGGCTTTAGCCAGGAACCTTTGAAAACCCTCCATTATTTTAAGGATGTAGTTTAGATGATGAACAGACATAGATGTTAATTTGGCTAAATTAGAAAGGCAAATGTGGATCACATGTTTTCAATGAACGAGAGATCTGATTGGTTATTCTAGCTAATGCGCTTGGCACATTAATGTTGTTTTTCTCAGTCTTGTTCCAACCACAAATCTGAAAAACATGCAAGAACCTGAAGCAAGTGGCAGAGGCCGACCATTCAAATCAGCCACACTGGCTCAGACCTGTGTGACGACACTGTGTGAGCAGAGATCTGGCTCAAACCTGTTTGTGTTAGCTGGTCCCTGAAGGCCTCTGGGCCAGTGTAAATGCTCATGTTTTAGACAAATACCTTCCCATTGTGGTGCTCACAGATTATAATCACCTCTGTGCTTTTTGGCCTTGGGCCTCATGTGTGTGAGTCATACAAAAAGTTGGAGAGAGAACTTGGGCCATGAGCTCAGAGGAGGCCAGTGAAAGGGCTAACAGTTCTAGACTGAGTGCTGTGAGTGGCTCCATCCAGCTGCATGACATAAGGGCTGGAAAACAGGCTGTCAACTCTGACCTGAAAGATTAAAGGAATACTTTTTCAACTTAATCTCAGTCTGCCACATGTGTAGGACATGGTTACCACAGCCAACAGCTCTGCTGTTCTTCTGACATGTAAAAGAACAGGAAACATGCTGACTCGAAACACATTTACAATAGAAACTTAATGGGCAGGTGCTGAAGCCTTTCTTTGAAACATTAATGGAATACTGCAGTTTTTTCCAGCCGAATCTCTGTCCGCTGCATGTGTGCTCAATTATTACAAGCAGGATGTTTGACACATTTGTACAAAGTAAAAGAGCAGGACTCCAAAGCAGCTGCCCATTAGTGTGTTATGCGCTACGGTTTTCTATTCTTTTTGAAATGTAAGGAATTATGATCGCATGACGCAGAAATAGCAGATAAGGATTAAGATTCTCCCATCTGTTAAACACATACAACCCAAGATCTGCACTTTACGGGCAGTTATATGCCATTTTATAAAGATCGTATTTCAGAATCAGACATACAGACACGATACACATAGCATAAGAAACTACATCACTTACCCTATGAAACCGTGTTCTCCTCATTGTGTGATGAATTATTGAGTAATAACAAATTCTCTGAAAACAGTTAAAACTCAATGCCAACTGAATTTAAAAAAAGCTTCCAGTGCATGTTTACTGCTCTGTCAGCATGTGCATGCTCAACCTGCATGCAGACTCTGACTGATCAGTGAGAGGGGGTGGGGCTAATGATGCCACTGACCGAGAGGACCCAGATATTGGGTGACACAGTGTTCAAATTTCAGAATAAAAGTCCTGAGAAGGGCTCATACTGATAAATAAAAATATATATATAAAGAACATTGTCAAGAATAATGAAAAACCTTATTATTTATTGCCAATTAACCAGCTGGGACTAAAAATCCTGTTCAAATGGCAAATGTGCTTTTTTATCTCCATGCTCAACTATATCTCATCTTGTATCCAGGCCTCCTTTCAATTCTAAATGCATTCATCTTCTTATCCACTTCATCCTGTTCAGGGTACCACATACAACCATTCGCCCCCACATTTGTACCTAGGTGGCAATTTACCATGGCCAGTTCATCTACCATGTGTGTTTTTGGGACGTGTGAGAGAACATGTACGGATGTGAGGAGAAAACACCTCCTCACAGATAGTGATCCAAGTGGGGATTGAAGCCACAGCCCCACTACATAGATAGATAGGGCAGATGGGGTTGGTTATAGTCAATATAGTGTTCTCATTAACATTCTTTGAGTGTAACGTGACAGTGGCATCATCCATGTGTCCACAGGTAGTCCACTGTAGGTCACCTTCCATTTCTCTGGAGGAAATTCTACCAGTCCTTATAAATACATACAATAAAAATATAACCTGCATATTTACATGTAATACCCTTAAAGGGCATATAAAATGACACTTATCATGCAGGAATTGTCAGTGAAAACACGTTTAGAGCCCTGACCCAGTGTGTCATTTGGAAAAAAACACAGAATAAAGCGAAAGGCCCGCTGCATTTATATGAATTCATTCCATTCCACTGCTTTTTTCAACCCACATGCTGACAAATTGTAATTTCCTAGGCTGAAAAATGCCAGGGGGAGAAAAAATATCTTTTTCTGCCACCTACGCACACTCTCCATCCGCCGCAGCCCCCCACTTCCTCTACTCCCATCCTCCCTCCACTTCTGCCTTTATCTCTCCCTCCCCCGCTCCATTCACCTGCTCCTCCTGCGTCAAACCCCATGTCAGCATTTCCATAGCAACAAATGATGCTGGCACCTCTCTTGCAGACAGTCCTCGGACGTCATTGTTTCCTGACGTCATATCAGCCCCCCCAACCTCTCTGCCTATATTTATAGAAACTGGAGAGCCAACCATAGCAACCCGCATGATTCATTCACATCTTCAAGGTGCTGCAACGGTTTTTCTATTGATCTCTAGGTATGCTGAGCTTCTCTGAGCTTCTGCACATAAAGGACTACTGTCTCAGGGAAGGAATAGGGTTCTGTATTGCATGAATTACCCATGCAGCTAAGCAGTCCAGGTTTATAAGAGGAACCCATCCTCCTCTGCTCAAACTAGTTCTGAGGTCTCAGAGCTAAATTAGTTTAATGGTCATACTGATAGACTAGCTAGACCATCCATCCATCCATCCATTTTCTGAACCGCTTATTCCTGAATAGGGTCACGGGTGAGCCAGTGCCCAGCCAGCAACTCTGAGCGCAAGGGCGAGAGACCAGCTAGTCCATTTAACAAAATGAAAAGATATGCTATGCCAGTCTTGACCCAACAGTGATTAGATTACTGTCCGAACCAACCATTAATGGAACTGTCAAGCTGAAATTGAATTAGCATCTTTTCAGTTTATGCAAGTATAAACTATTTTAATATAAAAAAAATATGTAAACTTCATAAACACACTCCTGTCAGAGCATTTATTTTGTTCATTTTTAAAGAACAAGAAACATTTCAGAGTGTCAATGTCAGACACTGGCACAACATGTAATAAGCGGTGTGACAGCAAATTTCCTTTTTCCTAAAATGTTCATCCTGCTTCTCGCAGTCCAATGATGTGCCTCTCAAAGCTTGTCAACTGGGCAAAATGTCTTTGAATGAGTTGTAGAGGCATGTCTAGCAGTCAATAATCTCACACCAACACTACCCAAAAGTAACCCCTGAGCGCCTTTTTATAGGGCAGTGAGGGAAGAACTTTACATCCTCTTGTGCCAAAATGCAGGGTCTAATCAGACCATACCAGTAATTCTTTACATATCTCCCTGAGACAGAGCTGCACACCAGGTTTTGGAGACATTCTATCTGTGTGTATTGAACATTTTGGACACAATGACAAAAGATACACTATATAGACAAAAATATTAGGACACCTGCTCATTCATTATAATCAAGGTACTAATGTGTTAATGAAAAGCCTGCGTAAATAGAAATGTTTTCAGTCTTGATTTGAAGGCAGAGAGTGTGTCTGAGTCCCAAACAGTAGGATGAAGTCTATTCCAGATCTGGGGGGCTTTGTAAGAGAAGGCTTGTCCCCCAACAGTGTTCTTTTTAATCCTAGGGACTATCAAAAGGCCTGCGTTCTGAGAACGCAGTCTACGTGACAGGTTGTTAACTGAGTAACTGTGTCTACTTTTCAGAGAAGGCTTTCGAACACTGCTAAGAGGAGTTGATTGCAGTCACAACAGTGTTAGTGAGGTCCTGATGTTGGACAATCACCATCCCACCCCATGCTCAATTGATGGAGCCAGCGAATAAAGCAGTGAGCAGTACTGTCTGAAAGAACAACATATTCAATTGTAATTTCCCTAAAAAAAAGTCTCTCTCTCTCTCTCTCTCTCTCTCTCTCTCTCTCTCTCTCTATCTATCTCTCTATCTCTCTATCTCTCTCCATTTCACACTAAACCACTGTGACTGACTTTGTTTATACCTATATAGAGATTGTGAACAATCCACCACCTTCCCATAAACAGTAGCTGAACTCTGGGTAGCTGTGTACACTGAAATACAGTGGGGCTCCACCACTCAAACTGTCTGTTTATGTGGAATGTGTGACTCTCGCATCCTCAGATATGAAAACAGGGTGGAAAGTTCAACTGCAGACGTCCAGAAAGCTTCCACATGATGGAAGAAGAGTAATTTTTCCAACCAGACACTGTTACAGCCTCTCCTCCACCTCTCTCTCTTTACTTTGAGGTGTCTCAAAACCTACATAGACTGGAAAAGGAGTGTTTCCATGCAGACTCTGTTCTAGCCTCTCTCTCTCTCTCTCTCTCTCTTTCTCTCTCTCTCTCTTTTTACTTTGAGGCTTTGAGAGCTTCTGCAGACTGGTGGAAGGATCATATTTCACAACCAGGCACTGTTCTGGCTAGAGTCTTACCATTTTACAGCATGACACTATATGGATTTTAAACTCTGAAAATAGACAGAAACGGTGGGATTCTGGGGCAGATGGGTGCTCCGAGTGGCTCAGCATGGGTCATGCTGCCTGCCATCAGCAGCCAGAATCCAAGAGAGCAAAACTGGCCATTGCTCACCCAGCAATGATCCAATGGTGGCAGAAATATAAACTGGCCTTTATATTTCTGTGCTCCTCTGGTCCAAATAGCATCATCCTAGTCCAGTCCAGCTCCGTTCCGGGTCAGGTCTTGCACTGTTATATCTTGTTATGTCTAACGTCATCCAGCGTGTGTGATGATTGAATACTGGTGAGTTTACTGTGTAGCAACAGCATGAAGCACTAACACTATTCCAGATAGCAAATATCTCTACATTTTACATTCGACTTTGAATAATTAGTACATTTTATATTAAGACAACAATGTTTACTTTCAACTTCTTAATGGAAAACATTGTCCTATAAGAATAACCAGTTTGTTAACTGTCTATGCTTAAACACACCACAACACACTCACAACACACTCTGGCCCGATTTTATGCATGTGTGTGTGTTTTTTAACAACACCCAGTTTAACTTTTGCTAATTATATGAACTGCACCAGGCATCACGTATATGAAGGAAAACATGCAAGGCACAGGTCCAGCACCAGAGCAGGTAAACTCTGAAATACAAAACTACTTCACAAATGAAAGAAATCGCTAAATAAATGTTTGATTGAAAATTTAATAAATAAAAATAAGCATTATGCAATCATTTTAAGAGTCATGTTTATATTATTAATGAAGCAACACCAGAAACAAACGTTTAAGTAAATATGTACTTTAATATATTATTACAGACAGATTAAATAAAAACACACCACTCCACAATTGTTTCTACAGCTGCCCATGAATTCAGCAGTGAGTTCAGCTCAGTGGAACACCTAGAAAAAACAGAATGTTTAGATTAGTCAATGAATACCTTTTTATTCAAAATACTGTGCTAGCATTTTAGCCTAATTGTCTAATATAATAGACTAATGCTATATGTAAAGCAGTGTAAACAAAAAGGTTAGAAAAAAGAGACTTAAAAAAAATTCTATTTCGCATATGGTTAATGGTAAAACTCACCTGAGGAGGTCAAATTTTTAGAATGGTGAACACCTGAAAAATATAGCTCCATAATAGAGCTCCATCATCCCAGAGAACACAGTCCACCGGGTCAACAGCTCAGTGCTGGAAGGCTTTATACCACGGGCATTAGGCATGGTGCCAGTAGGTTTGTGCCTGCTCCAGAGAGTCCTATTATATTGGCAGTACTTCTCTATGGGGACTACACAAGCTGTGTGTGCATTTGCACATCTGTGTCAGCAATGAGTGGAACTATGCTCTTGTGCCTGTAATCAATCAATTTTTCAAAGTTCAAGTGTAGGTGGCAGTTACTGCACTACCTATTAAGACCATTGATGTTTGTGGAAATGTTGGCTTAGTCTACAAACAAAACTATTTGGACAGATGATGTTTATGTTTAAGTCAACGACAGATTACAATACTAGCTTTCCTTGGTTTTGGGTTGATGATCTGTCTAAGGCTCGAAATATTGCGGGAATCTGATAAACTCTCATGACAAACAGCAAAGTAAGCATATTCAGAATTTTCAAGGGAATTAATCATTCTGGTACAAGAAAAAGACTCATTACTTGTTACTGTTGATAAGGGGTGGAGCAGTTCCTTCAGACAGTGATGAGATGAAATCTTGTCTCATCTGAAATCTGTGAACTAAAATCTATAATGCTGTAATTATCTGTCTCTGAATTGGTTTCAGATACTGAACTGAATTATTGATTAATGTAAAATCTAAACTGTTTATAATGTTTTCTCACATATTGAGACCACTTTAAATCATATGAACATACCATACAAATTACATGCATTTATTATATATATATATATACACAGTTGGTACAGAATCTATTCAGACCCCTTTAGATTTTTCACTCTTTGTTTCATTGCAGCCATTTGCTAAAATCAAAAAAGTTAATTTTAATTCTCATTAATGTACACTCACCACCCCATCTTGACAGAAAAAACAGAATTGTAGAATTTTGTGCAAACTTATTAAAAAAGAAAAACTGAAATTTCACATGATCATAAGTATTGCTGTCCATTTCTTCTGATCCTCCTTGAGATGGTTCTACTCCTTCATTGGAATCCAGCTGTGTTTAATTATACTGATTGGACTTGATTAGGAAAGGCACACACCTGTCTATGTATGACCTCACAGCTCACAGTCCATGTCAGAGCAAATGAGAATCATGAGGTCAAAGGAACTGTCCAAGGAGCTCAAAGACAGAATTGTGGCAAAACACAGATCTGGCCATGGTTACAAAAGAATTTCTGCTGCACTCAAGGTTCCTAAGAGCACAATGGCCAATGGAGTTTGCCAAAAAACACATGAAAGTCTCCCAGACTATGAGAAATAAGATTCTCTGGTCTGATGAGACGAAGATTGAACTTTCTGGTGTTAATTCTAAGCGGTATGTGTGGAGAAGATCAGACACTGCTCATCACCTGCCCAATACAATACCTACAGTGAAGCATGGTGGTGGCAGAATCATGCTATGGGGGTGTTTTTCAGCTGCAGGGACAGGACAGGCATTTTATTAGTAGACTATTATAGTATCAATATACTACAAAATATCAAATCTCAATTCTATAATGGGCATTACATCTGTACAACTTATCTGCCACCTGGTTCCATTCAAGGTTCTAGTTCCATTGTGAACAACAACGACTTGGTACACTTCTCTGGAATGGAGTGTTTCACTCCAAAAACCCATTCTGAGTAAGTTTATTTAAGTCTAGATTTAATTAAGCCCTTTAACTTCCTTACCTTATTTTGTGAGATTGAGGCTCAATTATTTACTTCAATTTAATGATAAACCTAAAACAAAGAGCAGCATTAAGTAATAATTTTCACATTTCACAAATTTGCTAGAGTTACATAATAATTCATAGTTTAAAAGAAATCAGTAAGTAATATTTGAGCTTTTATAAAGGCAGGAAAACACACTTCATGTACTGTTATAAATGGCTTTAATACACTGGCCAAAGTGTACAAATACATGTATTCTTCATAAGCTAAATTAAATAAATAAGCTAAAATAAAGTTTATTTAAAGTAAATTTGTTCACAGAAATGACTCTTGGTTTGTATTACCAAGCATTGGTAGCTAGTGGTAGCTAGTTAAATATATAAACTAAAATAAAGTAATTCACTACTTGCTTAATTATTAATTTTATAGTGTTAGAAGCAAAAAGTAGACAGATTTAAACAGTCCAAACACCAAGATCAATGGTTTATGGGGCCAGATCACCTTTGGTCTTCATTACAGGCTCTTTTACAGCCCAACATTATATCAATTATGTCCTGCAATCAGCGGCCTACATTTTCTGAACACACACGGCTGCCGTGTCAACAACTCGCCTGGCCAGACCAATGCCTGGATCCCATGGGATGCGATATCAACATTCCACTCCTACCACAAAAAAAAACAAAAAAAAACATTAGGAACCTCTATAACTCCATGCCGAAACATCTGGCATATGGTG
Source organism: Acestrorhynchus altus (assembly GCA_034509495.1). NCBI lineage: Eukaryota > Metazoa > Chordata > Actinopteri > Characiformes > Acestrorhynchidae > Acestrorhynchus > Acestrorhynchus altus. The sequence goes on from CM067502.1 coordinate 22,120,759, forward strand.
TTATACACAAACCCACACTGAGAGACACTACTTCTGTCTGTGTAGATCATTAAATATTGACCATATCAGTCTACATGCTTAATCATTTATTGTTCCTGCTAACCTTTATATTCTTTCCCAATATCACTGAAATATTTACGTTGACGGCCTCCACAGATACAAACACAAACTCTCTCTCTATCTATATCTCCCTATCTCTCTTCCTCTATCTATCCTTATCTGTATCTCCCTATCTCTCTTCCTCTTTAGCCCCCTTCTCTCTCTTCCTCTATCTATCCCTATCTATATCTCCCTATCTCTACCTCTCAACCTAACCCTATCTCTCTTCCTCTTATCTATCCCTATCTGTATCTCCCAATCTCTCTCCCGCTTTAGCCCCCTTCTCTCTCTTCCTCTATCTATCCCTGTCTCTCTTCCTTTCTATATATCCCTCTCTATCACACACGCACGCACACGCCCCTCCTCCATCCGTCCCCTCCTACCGCGCTCGCTCGCGCCACCCTCGCGCGCGCTACGTTTCTCTATGACATCAACCCACAATGCAGCGCGCTGTTTGCAGTTTGCCCCGCGTCTCCGTGGCGACGGGCTCCTGGCCCGGCCCTCTTATGCAAATGAACCCGGAGGAGAACGTCATTTCGGTCCAATCTGCGCGCTCTGAAGTGACATAATGGAAATTTTTTGCGAGCTAGAAAAACTTGCAAATGTTTTATTTTCCGCCCATCCTGAACCCGGGAAGAGAGAGAGAGAGCGAGAGAGAGCGAGAGAGAGAGTGAGAGCAGTGTGTTAACACGACCCGCACAACAGCACGCGCAGCACGACGTATGTAAGAAAATCCGCGTTTGTTGTTGTTTTGATGGCGCGCGCGCGAGAAACGGCCAATAAACACCGCTAGAACCAGCCCTCGACGGACGGCTCTCCGGGTGTCCAGGCTCGTGTCGCCCCTCTGAGGGAGTAACATGGGCAACAACAGACCCCCGACCACAGGGACCTTCTGATCGACAGCCGAGCAGGTCTGAGAGCTCCGGGACCCCCGGGACCACCGCGCGCTCCGCCGCGCACAGCATGATGAAGAAGGAACTGAGCTTAAACCTGGAGGAGCAGAGCGCGGCCCCCGAGCTGAAGCCGGAGCTGCGGGACGGCGAGGCCATGCTGGCTTCGGCCGAGCTTGGGCTGCTGAAGCTGGCCACCCCCGAGTTGGAGAGGCTCATCGCGCAGTCCACGACGCCCGCCTCGCAGTTCGTTTACGCCAAAGCCGTGAGCGACGAGCAGGAGTTCGCCGAGGGGTTCGTCAAAGCCCTGGAGGACCTCCACAAGCAGAACCAGCTGAACGGAGGAGCCGCGGGCGCGCTGGGCAGCAGGATGCTCGCCAGCCACGCCGGCCTTGCTCTGCCGTCGGACCTGCCCGTGTACACCAACCTGAGCACGTACGGCACCACGGTCAACTACAGCACGGACACCATCCCCTTCCCACCTCCTCCACCTCCCCCTCCACCACCTCCGCCTGCGCCGGCCGAGCCGCACGCGCGCCTCCAGCCCCTCAAGGACGAGCCCCAGACCGTCCCGGATGTCCAGAGCTTCGGGGACAGTCCCCCGCTCTCCCCCATCGACATGGACACCCAGGAGCGCATCAAGGCCGAGCGCAAGAAGCTGCGCAACCGCATCGCCGCCTCCAAGTGCCGCAAGCGCAAGTTGGAGCGCATCTCGCGCCTCGAGGACAAGGTGAAGACCCTCAAAAGCCAGAACACAGAGCTCGCCTCCACGGCCAGCGTGCTGAGGGAGCAGGTGGCCCAGCTCAAGCAGAGGGTCCTCAACCACGTCAACAACGGCTGCCAGCTGCTGCCCAGCCAGGTGCAGGCCTACTGAGAGGGACCTCTTGGGTGCTCGGCTTCCAGCACCACACTCTTTCTGATCTCCTCTTCTTCTCCTCCAGCAGAAGAGCACACCTTGTGGAGCTACGCCAAAAAAAGAAGGGACACCTAGGGTGGGTTCAGGTATAAAGGTGCTTCAGGTCATAGGGAGCTTGGGCTTTCTCAACCTGTGGGCCAAGGGCCACCAGTGGGCCACCAGACACTCTTTAGTGGTCCGCAAGCCCATCTGAAGGGTCAGGCAGCAGTCCAGAGTGGGCCATAGATGGCATTTTAAGCCATAACCAGTAAACCTGGTGAAATAAAAAAACAAAAAAAGTTGAAGTAAAAATCAAGAGATCAATCGTGGCGACATGTGGTCTTACTTGAGGCAGCTTTTAGACAGAATTAAAGAATTCCACAGACATGTCTGGTGTAAGCAACACATCTGCCTAGTTTTGGAAGGTGTATTTGGGACAGATGTTTTTAATACTATTTTTAAGCTCTTTCACTTAAAGAGAAATAAAAGGCAAAAACAATTTTATAGTAAAAGTTGAGTTTTCTTGTGGGCTGTGGGGTCGGAAAGGTTGAGACTCCCTGCTATAGGACATGTCCACTGCTGAAGGGTTGTAGCTAGCTAGTACAGTTCTGAGAAAACAAGCTACTGGAACTTGTTTAAGAGACTAAAGAACCCTCATTTTAAGTCAGCATGTCATAGGCCAAGATGCTTTCTCACTAATATGACTAAAATTTGTAATTTGATTTGCTCATTTAGAGCATCTGGACCAGTGAACGTCAGCTGAAACTGGAATAAACAAAAGCAGCCTAAAGTGTCTCGTGACCAGAAGGCCCAACATACCCAAGCCCACCCTCTTTTGGTGCTGATGTATTAAAAATGAGATATTTTCTATATGTTTACAAGATTTTGTAGCAAATGGACTTTAATGGATAAGCAGAAAGAACACTACGAGCTACTACATTTGATTCTCAAGCCTATTTAGGACTATTCGGAACTATTCAGCACTATTCGGGACAAGAGAAGAAGACTAAGAGCAGCAGTGTGGCTTGCATGATAATAAGACAAGCTCAATGAGCGCAACCAAACACGGACTGTCATGCATGCACTCTTCATGTGTAAAGCCTTATTTGTCTACAAGCACTTATTACCCAATGACCTTATCTATTTTGTATACAGTTATTCACACAATGTCTTATCTTCCTTTTTTTGCTATTGTGAATCTTTTGCTGTTTTTTTGTTATGGATTCACTTGCCTAAGTGTTTTCTTTTTGAATATGTCACTATGTCTATATGTATTGCCTTCAAGTTTTAAATGGAATAATGTGTAATAAAAGTGTTATTACATTTGATCAATGGCTTTACTTCCACCCAAATATTTGTCCATTTCTGAAGAAATTTGTATTCCTCAGGCCTAGGTGGAGGAATCCATCATCTTATGTAAACCCACTGCTGAAAACTAATTCATCATAGCATTGCACAAAAGAAGGACATCTAGTGGCTGCAAGTGGTGTTTCACCCCGTGGTTGCTTTGAAGAGGCCTTAGTGGTTCAGAATGTAAACAGAGTTAATGACAACCAAAACCACGCTTAGCTTTAAGAAATATGAATCTTGACCTCTCATTAAAAGTCCAATTTAATCCAGGCTTGTGCTCAAATGGAGTCTGACCTAATCTTACTCAATAACGTTAACATTGACCAAAAGTATGGCAGCATTGACTTTAACTCAATTGAATATCATTCTTTCACTTTCCTGTGAATCCAGAATTAAACAAATCTCCATTAGATTACAATGTAAACATGTTTAAATTATAATTTATCACAGGAATTCTGATGATTGAACCTGTGGTCCAAATACCCTCATTGTCAAAACAATTGCAACCCAAAGGAAGTGTGGGATTGCAGTTCTACTGAGAAGGAAGATAGTTTAGTAGGAACAATTAAATATTAAGTAACATATGATCTACATACCATGGTGTTGGGTATAACTCAACATGCCAGACATCTCAACATGGAGTTGTAGAGGTTCCTAATGGTGTCCTCTGATGATCCATCCCCTGCAGCTTGAATATTCTCACTCAGTTCCTGCAGATTTTGTGGTACTGTAGTGGGGAGTGGAGCATGTCCAATTGCATTCCACACATTTTCAATCGGAGATAGGTCTGGTTATGTGACTGGCCATTGGCATATAGTATCTGTATGCAGACAAGAGTTGTCCTATTGGAATAATGCACTGAAATGTGTGTTCAGAAGAGGTAGGACCACTGGTTGCAGGACCTCATTGTAACAGTGGGCTGGGACATGTGACAGCAAACTGTTAATCTTGGTGCTGACCATGGTGCCTTCACACATGGATTCACTGGTTATCTTCACCAAGAGCTGTCAAAGAACAGGGGCGTCGCCTGACTGTACTGAGTCCCAGGGCTCAGCCCACAAAAGATTTGGGCTAAGCTGCTTTTATTTTCCTTTGTTTAACCGAATAACGGCAGTCACTTTCGCTTTTGGATTGCAGTCAGGTCGTTTCACCCTGTACTTCAAAGGTCAGGACCCCACAGGACCACCATAGAGCAGGTATTATGTGGGTGGTGGGTCATTTTCAGCACTGCAGTGACAAGAACATGGTGGTGGTGTGTTGGTATGCGATGCGCTGGTACGAGTGGATCAGATGCTGAAGTGTTTAAACACTGTGTCCACTCACTGTCCACTCTATCAGGCACTCCTAGTTGCTTATAAAGTCAGAGGCAGAAGCTCACCTGTTTCTGTACAGTTTGTTTTGCTCATCCTGTAGTCTTTCAACAGTGCTTACAGGATGCTTTTGGCTGGATATTTCTGGTTGGTCGACTATTCTCAGTCCAGCAGTGGCACTTTGGGGTTTACATATTTCATCAGTATGCAAAGAAACACAGACAGCTTCCGAGTGCAGTACACACCTAATTTGTGGGTTGGTGCAAACCCTCCATAATTTGCAGTTTTAACATACAGTAGCAAAAAATAAAGAAACTTAAAATATACTGTATTTATAACTACTGGGCTGGCCCATTCTTGCTGTAATATCACATATTTGTTTATGTTTTTAAAGTGGTACTAGTTTATCTCTGAATATCATTAAAAGGCTCATTTATGAGCACAATTTCATTCGAAAAGTTAAACTGTAATATTTTATATTCGTTAGATGTAAAATGACATTTCAAGCCTTTTTTTTATCAGTATGGTTTATAGCTCATGAGAACTTGAAATCTCGAATTTGAATGGATTACTAACATAAAATATATACATTTAATTTTTGAATTAAATAGTCAAAAACCTTTTTCACAGTATTCTAATTTGAGACGAGATTTGAGATGCACTAGTATGCCCTATAAAAAGATGGACTGAAAGATGCATCTGAAAGCCACATAAGACACAGTACTAAGTGAATTTACCTTTCAGGTCAGAAACAATGTCACAACCATCTACCTCATTGTCAAGACCACATACCTCCATGATCATGAGTCCATAAAATATTAAGGCCTCCCTACATGTGACAGGGGTAGTTCTAACCTGCAGGTAAGAATACAGGTAAACTATCTGAAGGGCAGGAATCGCGTCTGTATCTTCCATCTGAATGTGAATTTTGAAAATGCACATAAAAATATTTAATGAAAAAAAAGGACAAACAAAAAAATGCCACCCAAATATTGTACAAATATTTATATGCTAGGATCGGTTAAAGTACCACAAAGGAAAGTTAGAATACCACAAAAATTGCTTTCAAAATTCCAAAACACTGAATCCAAAACTGGCCAGAAGAATAGCTCTGCAGTGTGCTCTTCCAGAACTCTCTAGTGCATTTGCACTTCTGGATTTATGGTGGATATCAGTGGGGTGGCACCCAGACTTCACCTACTACCCTAACATTATGATCACCTCCTTGCGATCAGACTATAATCCATCACCTATAGTCACACAATGGTTTGAATGATTGGTTATGGTTATGGAGTAGGAGATCCACACCAGTACACATACTATGAGAACCAATTCAGAGAGGATGCCATCTTTTCTATGGTCCACAATGCCCTCACCCACCTGGAGCAGAAGGATTCCTTTTGTCTGTATGCTCTTTGTGGGCTTCACATCTGCTTTTTACACCCTGATTCCCCAGAGCCTGGCTCATAAATGTCTCACGTTCAGATTGAGCTCCTCCCTCTGTAACTGGGTCCTGGAATTCCTAAACCAACAGGCCACAGTCTGTGAGGATCCACAACATCTCCTTCCTCCAACATAATCCTCAGCAGTGGGTCCTCTCAGGGCTGTATGTTGAGCCCCATCCTGCTCACATATGACTGCTCACCTTTCCATCCAGGCTGTCAGAGTTTGCAGATGACAGCAGTGGATGCATCACAAACAGTGATGAGTCTGGTTACAGGCAGGAGGTTGAACCCCTGCAGGGTGAATAATCTCTGCATCAATGTGAAGAAGATGGAGATGACTGTGGACTTCAGAAGAGGCAGACACACCCAACCCCCTCTGCACATAGGAGGATCTGCGGTCTCCAGTTACAGGTACTTGGGTGTGCACTTGAGTAACAACTTCACCTGGGGTAACAACACTTCCAGTCTGAAAAGGAAGTAAAATCAGCAGCTCTTCTTCCTCAGGCAGTTGAGGTGTGCCAGGAGGAGCTCAATCCTTACCTCCTTTTATGGTGGAGTGCGTTCTGTGCTCCAGCATCAACGTGTGGCCCGGAAGCTGGAGAGAGTGGTGAAGGCTGCAAAGCAGACTATTGGAGTCTGCCTCTTGTTCCATCCCATGTACAGCATGTAACACGAATGACAATAAAGTCTCCTTGAATCCTTGAATCTGATTCTCTGCACTCTTTGTTAGCCTTCTTTCACCCTGATCTTCAATGGTCAGGGCCCCACAGGACCACCACAGAGCAGGTATTATGTGGGTGGTGGCTCATTCTCAGCATTGCAGTGACACTGACACAGTGGTGGTATTTTAATGTGTGCTGCGCTGGCACAAAACCTCTTATTGTTACTACTGGACTGAGAATAGTCCACTAACCAGAAATGTCCAGCAAACAGCACCCTGTGGGCACTGATGAAGGAAGATGATGAACAACACTGTGCAGTAACAATTAAAGTTCTAGAATGTTTAAACACTCCAGCTGCACAGCTGTGTCTGATACCCTCGCACCATGTCAGTGCCACTGCAGTGCTGAGAATGACCCACCATGCAAATAATACCTGTTCTGTGGAAGCCTTGTGGGGTGCTGATCATTGAAGAACAGGATGAAACAAGACTAACACGTGTTTGAATCTTCAAATGGTTCTTTGCCGAGTTGTATGGGAACTTGTATGGGTCAAAGAACACTTTTGCCCATTAGTCAACCTAAAACAGGATATAAAGCTTTTTATGCATGAAGATGTTTGTGCAAATGTTTACACATTTTGATGGAATTCTACTAAAAAACTATATTTTGAATTAATTTTTATTATGTGATGACTATCAAGGGGAAGAAATGTCATGTCTAATCCTTTTTCACAGTACCAGTTTTCTCCAGCAGAGGGAGACACATAATAGGACACATAATAGCCCACCTGCTTTTGAAAGACTTCCATTTTTAAAAGTGTGCTTTCTGAATGAGTTGTGTTTTTTTCCTGTTTGACATTTAATCAAGCTCCTAATCCATTTCTGCCAATGTTTCACCTAATGACTAATAATGAGCAGACATGCCACTGCCTCTAATTTGCTCTTCATCAGCTCCCCCTGGGAGCGTTTACTGTTCAAACCCGGTAATAGCATGTCAGATATGTCTGCTCCACTGACCTTAAACTGGCTCTATTGTTAACATGAGAAAGCCGGAGGTTAATTAAAAATCCCACTGAGACAGGCCACAGTGATGCAGGACTATCTGTGGGCTTGCATCAAATGTACGAATGACTGAATTGGGGTCAGATGTTATTTTAGCTGGACTGTGTGCATTCACTGTTTCCATGGAAATATGCAATCTCAGTCTGTTTTGGGCTGCACTTGTTGGATTAAATCAGCATTATTTCAAGGAAAAGCAGCATATATGGGAAGAATGACTGTCTGAGTAGGCTATGGATTCTAATGGTTTGTACCTTAATTAACATAGTAAGAATCTGTATGATATATTATCGGCCTCACTATAGTGTTCCAGTAATTGTATGTGAGGTTTGGTCCCCATGCCAGTGGGGGATTCATCCATTTGGCCACATAAAGCACAACCACAAATAGCACCCATTCCACTTTCTGGCCAGACACCTATTTTAAACATTGGCTTGACCTCCTCACACACAATAGAAGGTCACACAAAACCAAACCAAAACAAAACAAACAAACAAAAAAGATTAATTTCATTAAAAGAAAGGCTCTTTTGAATGATGTGAAAACAATTTATTTGTCCTGAAATAACACGAAATAAATACATTCAGTAAATACACTCATCATCAAAAATGTGTTGCACCCAGTAGGAATCAACCGACTGCAATGCTCTTGAGACAGACTGCCATGGAGTCCCTCAGAATGGAGCAGCTAATCTTCAGTGATGAGTCCCACTTTTGTCTTAATGAACATGACCAACAAATCCATGTGATCTAAGATCAATGGTTGGTTGTCACACGTCCGGGAGGCCTGTTGTGGGGTACAATTTTGTACGATGCCAGATCAGCTTTGGTCTTCATTAAAGGCACTTTGAAAGCCCATATTATGTTAATGTAGTTGTGAAACGGTGGTCCTACCTTTTCTGAACACACACTCTGGTGCACTATTCCTACAGGGCAACGTTCATCCACATACTGCTGTGGTTTAAAGAGCTCACCTTGAAGACACTGATATTATGTCATGGCCAGTTGCACTGCCAGATCCATCCCTGATTTAAGATGTGGGGGATGCTATTGGATACACTATCAAAACTCCAACCCTGCCACAAAATCTGCAGGAACTGAGTGAGAATATTCAAGCTGCATGGGATGGATTATTGCAGGACAGGAACCTCTACACTTTCTTCAGTAAGAAGTAACTATTTGTGCAACTGTTTGATTGATGAAGGGAGTATTATAATAAGAGCAGAATGAACAGGTTGACAGAATGAACCAATCCTCATCCCCAGCCAGTCAGCCAAGGTAGCCTATCAAATGGCCAACCACTGGGACAGTATGTTCTCCACAAAAACAAGGTATTCTGACAGGCCTAGTTGTCCGTGATCAGGGGACGAGCATCCAGCATGAATGAGTGGTATAAACCAGCTTGTTCTTTGCCATCCTCTCAACACATTCACATTCTGTCTCTGAGTTTATTGGCTGGTTGCAAAGTAGCCTGACTCCTGTAAACAGGAGTTTTCACCATTATTTGATTACCCAGGCACATGTAAAAGCAATGATCAGATTACTACCAAAATATGATTTTCTGCAGTTACAGGATTATAAGCACTCAGAAAAAACTGGCACAAATAGTGTTTTACATCTTTATTAATATTTGTATAAACTAAACTCCAATTACATGTAACTATTCACACAAACACGACAAACATCTTTGGGTGAAGCTGTGTGTGGGAAGGGCCACGTCTGGCTCATATGCATTTTTCCCTGCAGGCAGCACTGCCATATATGTGTGCCAGAACCAGACCAGATATGTTTTGGTAGATGTGGGCAAGTTGTGCTTTTTCAATCTGTGGGCCACTTTCGGCTCACATGCCGGTTGCCAGTGTGTCTATGCTAGAAGGGGCCCACATTGCAAGCCATCTGGGGGTACAATGGATCCATTTGTTTTTTAATAAAAAGGAAGCAAGAACAGGGTTGGAGTTTACTGCAGCAGAAGAAACTACTACAAAAAGAATAGTCTTACTACACACCATTCGTGAACCACCGCACACCTCAATGGACATCCTACACTGTACATCATAGGACTGGTGAAGGGACGACACACTCCAATAATCAGCCTGTCTACAGCTTTGGCCCACAGTTTCTGCCCAGATAAATAAATTAATAAGCAAAAACAAAACAAATATTGTAGGGAGGAGACTGAACTGACCTTTGCCAATGCCTGATCTCTTCCAAAAAAATGCTTTTCTGTAATGTTTCAGATAATAACCAATAAGTGGAGCACCTGAGAATGTTGTAGTTATTATTATTATTATTATTATTATTATTATTATTATTTATTTATTTATTTATTTATTTATTTATTTATTTTTCATAAAATATTTTAATTTGGTGTTGGTTTCTCAGAAAAACTTTCCAGATAGCTCCTAACACAGCATTTTCTTTGGTTTGGTCAAAAAGGTTCTGGAGGCTGCTCTGCCTCTGAGGCAGAACAAATGCAATTAAAACAACCAATAGGTGGTACTTCAGAAAGTGTGTCTGGTCCTCAGAGCTTCATATGTGGATGCACTGCATACAGTTCAGTTTAAGATTGTATTGTTTCATCTGTCCTGCCCGCTAGCTTCTAAAGCATGATTCCACATCTTCTATCCAGTCATTTCTTTACTGCATGGCAGCACAGAGAACACCAATGACATTTTCATATCACAGTGTCACATTAAGTGACGTCTTCAATTCCATTATATAACATTTATGGTGAAGATAACATTCTTAACAGTTTTCCTGCACATTAGTTAGTTCGCTAATAAGCAAGCAACCTAAGAAAATTCTGCCTTAGAGGCTAGCTGGTTGGATTTCCCGTCAGTTTTCTGAAAAAAACCGACAGCATATAATAGAGTTTCTTCTTTGAGTTTTTACCAGTATAAACTGAGTTATGTTTTAGTATCTCTGGTGAAATGTTACACTAAAACCTCATCATTGCAAACCCTGATATGTCTGATCTGCAGACCTCCACGCTGTTTTCCACAGATAACGAAATCAGCGCTTCCACATCCCTCCTGAACTGAAGGTAAACACATTTGTAACTGTCTGAAGATTCTTGCAGCATTCTTCCACATATGACTGTGCGTAACAGAACGTTCCTGAGCGGATGAAAGTGGAATATCTGTCAGATGGATTTAGCTGTGGCCGGGCTGACGTGGCCAGTCTAAGTGCTCTCTTCTTCAACAGAACAATAGGATGCCTTCAGCTGCATAACTGGCCAGCAGCGGAGTAGCAATTGTCATAGACCTTGTCATTAGAGGAAGACTTGCTGTAGTCTAAATGACTAAGCTCTGCTGTCAGGCCCAGCTATAGAGCTGCTGGCTGTGAGGCTACGGTATGTTCAGTATGACTGCAAGGATAAGATGCAAAACTGGGACTTGATAAACTCAAAAAGTCAGTGGATTTAATTTGGATCGAATTCCCCTTTTTGAGTTCAGCCTTTATGAAACTGACCTTTAAGAACACAATACAATCACTGCATCACATTAAAAGCAATGCAGGAAGGGCAATTGCAGTAGGGCCTGGTCATCTTTCTTGGACTGCTATTTACTTATACATCCAAGCTAATTACACTGCAATGCTGAAACTACAATCTTAAGCAAACAAACAAACAAACAAAATATCCAAATTCAGTGCTTAACACCTGAATAATAACATGTAAATGTAACAAACCCTTATCCTATGTTGTATTTTAGATTTTTGTTGGAGCCCACTTATAACATCTCCACAACCATTTTCTAGCCTTCATTTATTTAGTAGAACAGGCTGTGTCTGTTACTGCACCTTTACGGTAGATATAAGATAATAATTTTATCCCCTTAAAAAAAAATGTGTCAACGTCTCATTAATATAGAGGTGCAGAATAAGTTAAATGACGCTCTCTACTCAATTCCTACCTACCTGTAACACTTATGGTCAGTGGGATTGACTGTGCCTTTCCTGTCACTGAGACTCTCTGGAAGGAAAACTTTCAAGCAGGTTTGCAAGGTTTGTGTTTTTTTCTGCCAAATCGGGCTTGTTTGAAAATGCAGTTGTAGGTGAAAATTCTAAGGTGTGGGTAAAATTTAAATAATCAGGAATTCTCAAATGACCAGAAATTCAGAAATGACCAGTAAATGGAAAGAAATAAAATGTTAACCAACAATGAGGACTGGAGGATAGAAGAGAATACAGGAGAGGAAAGAACAGAATTGAGTGAAATTCAGTTTATAGTCTTAATTTTAAATGTTTTTGAATGGGATTTGAAATTACAGTAAAAGATAATATGATTATAATATAAAAAATATAAAGATAACACTAATAATAACCCTGTAAACAAAATGTTTAAAAGAAGTAAGAAAAAAACAACAACAAACAAAAAACAACAATACCAAAGTAAGACTGGCAGGAGCTTTAAGTGGCTTCACTGCCAGGCTTCACCTTCGATCTTGTGCTATATGCAGCTTCCGTAGGGCATGTTTCAGACAGACTTTGGGCTGGATTTTTTTGGCAGCACCTGGCAACTCAGATCTCCAGGCATATGCGAGACTTACAAACAACAACAGGCACAAAACATAATAACAAAAATAATAAAAAGGGAAGAAAGAAACAAAATAATAATAATGACAATTACAATTACTAATAAACAATAAATACAAAAATGTATTGAGTGATTTGGAATTGGGTATTGCATTTCAGGATCTCAGTTTATTTGTTTGTAATGTTTTCATTTGTGGATTACTGTTGTAGGAAATTAATAATTGATGCTCAGATTTAATCAAATTCAACATTTATATTTTTGGAGGAAGCAGACATTTTTCCATAGATAAATGATCAATTAGTGAATGTTTCCAGTGAGTGTTTTTTGATTTTAGATTCATAAGGACTTTTTTCTCGCCAGTGGCAAGAGCTGTGAGTAGAGCCATGGAGGTTTCCTTTGTTGCTTTATTAAAAAAATCCAGTTCAAGAAGGTAAAAATCCTCTGGAACAAAACAAAATCTTGGGACAGATTTTTAATTTCTGAACCTGGATTTTCCACATCTATTGATTAGTGATGTGTATCCTAGCAAACACAGTTCTGGGGTAGATTGATATGGATATTTAAGCATATAGCAAGTGGCAATTTCATGCCACAAGTGCGGTGGGCACAATGTGCAGTACCACGTGGCATCATCCCAGAATTACACCTTTAGAGGTGTAAGCACCATAGGCCCCTCACAACTGCCCAACCTACCCTCCTAGTAGTTACACCTCTGTAACAGTGCAACTATGATCTAAAATCATTAAATCTTACACTTAGCCAATTATCAAGCTTTTTCATCTGAGCAGACAGTTTGCCAGTTTGCTAGTATAAAAACATTTCTGTCAAAGCCAGCTCTGATATGAAGATAATAAACGTCCATCTTTGCTTTCACTCGCCTACGCACACTAATCCTGAACTAGCATGCTTGTGTGCTTTGTTTCTCTCTAAGCTCTTGCTCTGATCAGCACTTCTGAGACTCCATTAAATAAAGTCTTTCCTCTGAGAGTCACGACACAGGAGGGTGAGACTTTTGCTGAAACTATCAGTGGAAAGTTCTCTTCTAAATGGCAAATGGATCAGAACAAAGACAAAAGTGCTCAAAGTGCTGCAGTAATGACCATGGTTGGATAGTATGAAATTGAGTGAAGTGCTGTAAACAAAGGCTTTGCTTCTTTGAGGTGAGATTTTTTTGGGTGAATGTTGGAAGCTGACCTATCCATGATTTTTCCATGATGTTTATGTCAGCGGTCTGTAAGCGCCATTCCAAAAGTCTTTTCAGGTAGACCTTCCATGGAGGTCCATGGAAGAAGCATATTGGATTGTTATGTTGTTGTACAACCCCAATTTCAAAGAAGTTGGGATGTTGTTTTAAACATAAAAACAGAATATAATTTATGTCTAACACAATTTCGGTTTAATTCCAATTTCACTGGAATTGGGGTTGTAGAAGAAGTGTATGACACAGCCATTCCCATTCTTTATAGTCGAGTTCAAGGTCTTTTTTTATGAACTGCAGTTCCTTTGTTCTGCATTACTCATAGTGCACACACCTCAGTTATAAATAAATAAAAACGTGTTTTTGCCATAGGATACACAATCTTTTTTATGGGATAAAATGTCAGAATATTTGATCATCAGCTGTGACTTTATAATAACTAAAACTTGTTTAAATAGCCTTGCTTATGAATGTTCATATCAGTTTATATGAATATTAATAGTAATTATACTTTTTTAACCCACTTTGTTATGCACACACGGAAATAAATCCTCCGCATTTAACCCATCCACACATACACACTAGTGAAATCATACACCAGGGGGCAGTGAGCACACATGCCCGGGGCAGTGGGCAGCCCTATCCTCAGCACCCAGGCAGCAGCTGTGGAGTTCAGTGGCTTGCTCAAGGGCACTTCAGTCATGTTCTGCCAGTTCAGGAATTCGAACCGGCGACCTTCCAGTCATAAGGCTGGTTCCCTAGCCACCAGGCCACGGGTGCACCAAAGACCTACGCAGAGGTCAAATAGCCACCAGTCCATCACTTGGGTCTTGGCCCAAGAGAGAAGGAAAGCACTTCCCCACTGCACTGTTAAAAGGCTCTCAGATGCTAATTTTGGCTAGTGTACCTCTTGAGACATTGTTGACTTCTAGACATGTCTCTATACTCAAAGACATTTTGCCTAGTTGACCAACTTCAAAAGCGGATGAATCACTGGACTAAGAGAAGCGGGATGGACGTTTTGATTCAATGCCCAGCATCTAGGCCATTCTGTTCAAGCTGTTAGGAGGTATTGGAAGCATTGGTTTTGTGAAGGCACATTCACAGATCTCACTATCTTTTGTGAAAAATTCTGTATGGGAAGGAATGACTGATGATGATGAGGGTCAGGTATGGAGGCCTTGTGGTGAGCACCTCAATTCTGACTGTGCTGTGGAGCAACCCACTGCCGCAAATGCTGGTGTGATGATCTGGGGAGCCATTGCATGCAACAGTTGGTTACCCCTAGTAGGGATACAACAGCTACAAGCTCAGTAATATGTGCATCTTGCGGCAACATGTGTTTTCTCTCATGGCAAGGCTTCCACCTGCAATTTTTCATCAGGATAATACTCCCACACACACCAATGGTTTCCCAGGATTGTCTCCATCAGATTGTAAATATTCCCTCAATCTACTTGATTGCCAGATGTGTCACCAATCCAGCATTTATGGGACCAGCTGGGATGCCAGCTTTGACAACATACAAGTGTGCATGATCTACAGGCCCAGCTGCAACATCTGTGGGCAAATGTGCCACAGGATGCCATATAGAACCTGTAAGCCTCCATGCCCTACAGTGTCTCATCTTGAGCAAGAGGCCCAATAGGCTATTAGAGCCTACTTTCAGTTGTACAGTCAAAGTATCCTTTGACTTATACAATATATCATCATTACATTCACATAGAAAGCTTAGTTTCATTCTAGCAAGTGCTTTTTTTGCACTACCAAAAGGGGATTTCTGTAGAAATACAATGTAAAATAACGATTAATTACAAGAATATAATTTAATAATAATAAGAATCTCTTTGGTAAATCTTGAAAATAGCAGAACAAAAAATGGTTTGACAATTAGAAGATTCAAGTTTTTACTGGTAACCTTAAAGGACATTTAATTCATATCACAGAAAAGTGTGTTTGTATTGTATGACAATCCGATATGATGTTTTTAATTTTTATCTGGAAATATATCAAGAAAATAAATATTGTCAGGCTGGATTATCAATACTAAACTCTGAATAGTTATAAGCTTGTTTGGCTTCTCAGTCACATAATTCTTCTTCTTAGATCAAGTAAGCAATGTGTTAAACCTTCAGATCTCACAGTGGAGATCATTTGTTAGGTTTTTACATCAGGTGCCCGAGGCATTGTTCTGTAAAGCTGGGCTTTTCTGGCCTGCCAAAAGTGTTGTAACTGTAGTCTAATCCCAAAAGCGTTTCATCTTTCTAGTGCCCCCTTTTGCCCTGGATGATACAACAGCTTCAGTAATAGATTCGAAGCACCAGGAGTGGGTGTCCTTTTTGGCTTAGAAACCTAGAGTTCACATCAGGTTTAGAGCATTGTATGAAGCCCACATAGCCCAACCACAAGCCAGAGGTGTTTGAATTGTGACATTAACTCTATTCTCTAATAAGCCGACATGGGAAACAATTCCTTTGTGTTGGTTAATACGCATGGCAAGCAATGTGCCTAATTAGGGGATTTAAGCAGAATGGTTAGGACGACGATTTTGCAGATTAGGCCAAGTTGAGGCATGCATTTTCTTTTAAAGGAAATGTCCAAATTCCATACACTCCTGTGGATCATGCAATTTAATTTTGGGCTGGTTTCAAGTTTGTTAAGCTTTTCTGTTCTTTGCTGCTGCTATATATATATAATATATATATATATATATAAAGCTTTTGGTTGACCTTGTAAACAACAGTTATTATAAGCCAACTGGAGCCGAGTATTTCACGGGTATTGTGCCTGCCTGAAGTTTTATGTGGCATTTTATATTAATCACTGGTGTACATCATCATGCAATACCTGAGCCACAGGCAGAATGAGGCTGAATGGCACTGAGCTGGGTGCAAAAGTGGCTTCCACTCAGTGTTAGGGATTTTTAATGTGCCAGGTTTTTACAGTCCCTTTTCACCTTCACAGAAACTTGAGCAATGGTTTTGCAATGCTTGCTAATTTGCAGCAGGCCTACAGTTAGCCATAATGAGAGAGTAAGAGTGCCAGATGATATCGTAAAAATATACAGCAGTATGCAAAAGTTTGGGCACCCCTGGTCAAAATTACTGTTACTGTAAACAGTTAAGCAAGTTGAAGATGAAATCTCCAAATCTCCAAATCTCCCAAAGGCATGAAATTCCCTTCTGTTCTATATACATGAATTCTTAATTGTCTGCCATGTTGTCAAATTTGCTACCAAGGTCTGCGCAGTAGAGACCAAAGGCAAGAGTAGCCTAATCATTTGGTAGACCTACCCTTTGTCCCAGACCAAGTCTCATAGAATACCTTCACTGAGTTTACAGCACAGCCTAAGGGACCATAGGAAATGTTGATTTCCCCCTGGATATCCAGATTGTCCATTAAGTGCAATGTATCAACAGTAACAATGCAGTTCACATATTATATTATGAAATGATTTCCATTTCCATTAAATTAGCTCAGAGGTGGGTATTTCAGGTCCAGCAAGTCAAAATTCACCCCAGGATTTTGTCACGACTGCCTGGTTGGCTCTGCTGCAGCTCAGACATTATTAGCAAAATAAACTCAAGGTAGATTAAGGGCCATTATTATTTTACAAATGACAAAACCTAAAATGAAAGTGATGGATCTGGACTACCCAGAACTTGGTCCAAAGGTCCAAAGAGTAAAAATCCTCACCAGGATTATGCTGTGACTGCTTGGGAGGCTCTGCTGTGGCTCAGCCTGCCAAGACATTATTAGCAAATTGAACTCAAGGTGGAGTAAGGGCTGTTGTTATTCTACAAATGACCAAAACTAATGTGAAAATGGTGGACCTGGAGTACCCAGAGGGGATGTGGACACCCACCTCTGCTTGAGCCCATCTCTGATTGCTTCTACCGCTGTCCACAGCTGCTGCTGTGAGAGATGAATAAAAGGAGAAAGAAGTATGTTTTAAACAGCATTTGACTGACCTTAATTTTTGTACAGAGTGTCTGTTAACGCAACCATCAGCAAAACACATTATAAACAATAGTATGATTAACTAGTTGTCTGGCTCCTCAAAGCCACTCTATATAATGAACAGAAAAGGTGTGATGCAGGTCCTGCAGGTGGTCTCTTCCAGCCAAGACTCTCAGTCACTTCATTACAAAGTGTAAACCTTATAATACTACAGTGTTAAAAACTGTGCCAGTTCTAACACAGGGAAAGGTATTAGAAAGAGACACTGGAGATGAAAATCAACCAGCAGAAGCCAGACTTGTGGAAACGTTTATTACTGTCTTCCCAGAGTCCCTGTCCCTATAAACAAGCCCCCCACAATGATGAGAGTTAACTTAGATTATGCCGTGTTGCAGTGCTTTAATGAATGTGTCCTTGAGGCTGCGATTTGTAAGAAAAATTACAGCTATCCTGTAAACAGAGGCTGATTCCACTGCTATCCTTGCATTTCATGTGACATCATACTATATAGTCTCCACCATGTTGAAGACCATATTCGGGACTGTCAAAATACAATGCTGTCAAATTGCTGTGCAGTTGGTTAGTGAAGGGTAAACATGACTACAATTGTAAAATTACTGAGAACCAGGACGGCTGAAATAAGTGGTTCACCTGTTGATTCACCTGCAAGATGCAACAAAAGCCTGGAATGACAAGAGACTAGAGACACCAAGTTTGTTTTAATAATCTGTTTCATTTTAAAAATAGGTTTGTGATAAATAAGTAATATCCCTTTGACTTGTTTTTTTCTAATAAACAGCAGGACTGGAGCTGGTTATCTTATATTCTAGCTGGTTCAGTAGCATATGTCAGCCCTGCTGTTCATGAAGTTGAAGATTCTGGGAGATGTTAAACCTTTGTGTAGCTAACACTCATGTCTACAAAGTTCAGAGCTCAAAAGAAAACTTCATACATTTTTCAGCATGGTATTTCAAAATGTTTCTGCACCTTTGAAAACAGTTTTTGGGGAAGTTTAAATTTAGAAGCGATTTAATCTAAAAATAGGTGAGTGATATTCTTACTGCTCTCACAGTGTTTTTGGAATGTGTAGCACTTTGGGAATATCTTTGAGATGTTCCTAAAAGGCATTAGTCTATTTTCCCTGTGAGCTTAAGGCATAAAACACAAAAGTATATGCCAGTAATTTTACATAAAATAAATATATATGGTGTGTGTCAGTAAGTATATGCAAGTAATTTAAATACATAAAATCTCTGTTTAGATTAAGTGAAGTCAAAAGTTTCAAAATTGCTTTGCCTTAAATCATTTGAACTTAATTAACACCCTCAACAGAGTATAAACAATGCATGTTTTAAATGTTATTTGTAGTTAAGTAAATCAATTTCTCATTGTCCAAAACAAGTCAAAGATCCATAAATTAAATTTTCCAGACACCATCCTCACAAATACTGATGGCACCAAGTCTGCATCAGTGGTCAATGTTGCATTGAACCTACATAGAACCAGCAGCAGTAGCAGAGAAAGTATTAACTTGCTCTTACAGACTTCAACACAGAGATCAGGCAAATAATGCAAATTATAATCCCACACATAGAGAAGGTAACCTTTGGGAATGACCACACAAAATTAGAGTTTTACTCATCAAGACTGCACCAGCCACAAAGCCTACCTTAAATGTCTTGATATAGCTAATTCAAGTAGTATAAAAGTTGACCTTAACTCAATATTCCAAAAATAAAATTATAATATAATAATATCCAAATATAATAATATAATAATATGTTATTACTTAAATTAACTCATCTATTCATTATGTTATGTTTACTTAATTATTTGTATTTAAGTTCTGTTAACTTGAAGTTCATTAAGAAGTGCAGTCAGTTAATACAGTGTAAGTGTAATTGGGATTTTTTTGATAAATGTAAGATTAATGTTCAGTTTCCTGCTCTTGAACAGTTGGGTTCAATTGTTACGTAGAGAGAGCTAGTGACACTGCTATTCGGACATCCTGGGGACATCCTGCAAGTGTCCTGAACCTGGTCAGTAACAGTGGCCTTCTGAAGGAGTTGAAGAGCCTCTCCTGCTTAGCCAGCCAACTGCATTATAGAGAGACACTACCAATACTAATAACCCCTACCCCACACAGCCTGTTTTGGGACTTGGCCAATCTGAATCTCACTCCAAAAAAATTGAGAAAGTTGGCAGCCCTGGCGAGGAGTCTCAGAATAGGAAGAATTCCCATGTTGGCTTGCATTGGCTCAGTCCTGTTGACCAAACTGGGAAGCAGAACTATAAATGTAAGTGAATGTTTGACTTGAAGTTAAGCTAATTTGCAAAATTCTGTGTAATAATGGAACTAATTTGAACTTGAACTGACTTGTAAGGAGTGAGGAGTTAAAGGGATGCAGATAAAAGAACACAATTAATGTTTTAGCCGTTAATACATGTTAAACACAAGTCTTTTAGTAGGGGTAGTGCTAAACAGCCAGCCTTGCCAGCTCAAGCTGGTTTAGGTGGTTAGACTGGTTGACCAGCTTATCTCTTGACCAGCAAAGTCAAGTTTGAGTTTGAGGGTTGAGCTGGTCTAAGCAACATCAACCAGACCAAGCTAAATAACCACTATGACCAGGCTTCATCATGATGTTTGTTCAGCATTATCAAACTGGTTGACCAGCATTACCAAGTTGGCCAACCAGTATGACCAAAAACAAAACATACATTACCACATACAATACAACAAAACTTAATAACACAGGGTATGTTTCTGTATGGATGGCCAGCTTTTCAACCAACTTCAACTTCAAAGGATAACATAGACCGTTTAATTTCTCTAAATGAACCTTTTGAACCCTAGACTAATGTTGTGAGATGTTTTCATAGTTTGATGTACTTTCAATCACCAAAAAAGTATATACAGGAGACAGTTGCACATCAGATTATATTGTTATTTTCAGGAGATCTTGGCTACACAAAGTTCTCATCATATCAGATGTAACAAATAAAAGAACTTAAATATTTGTATAAATTTGACTATGTTTTGATCAAAAATGCACTTGCTTTTACAATTTTTTCCATTTGGAAATTGATCACGCAGTTTTTTTAGCTGAAAGTGCAAGGATCTTGATCAGTTATTGAAACGATTAGATTGACAAGGATATTTATAATAATAAGTTAAATAATACAGAATAACTTGAAAAAAGTCCAAATACAATAAACAAACTGATTGGCGTTTATTATTTTTGATATGTATATATTTATGTATGAAATGTGAACACTGTATGTGCAAAAAGATAGGAAACTGCCCCTCCTTTCTCATTTTCACTTATAATCTAAAATCTGGGTCAGTGACATCATTAGCTCCACCTCCTTTCATTTATCAGTCGGAGTCTGCATGCAGGTTGAGCATGTACACATGGACAGAGCAGTAAACGTGCACTGGAAGCTGCTTTGGCATTTAAACTAGAATTTAACTCAGTTGGAAAAAACTCAGTTTTAGTTTCAGTTTAGTTTCAGTTTTAGTCAATTTCAGTTTCACTGATAATGATAGGCTTGTTATGATATGTGTATCATGTCTGTAGGTTACTCTGATTCTGAGTAATGAATCCCAGAAAACAGCATGTAACTGCTGGCAAAGTGTATGTGCAAAGTAAATGTGGGAAAAAATGTTTGTTTTTCCTTTTTCATCCAGTACAAAAAGACATAGACATCCCTGATGATAATGATATCTAACCAATGAGGTTTCAGTGAGGCTGAATCAAATTCTCATAGCAATGGTCCAAAATCTAGTAGAAAGATATACCTGGACAGTAGAGACAGTTACTCCAGGAAAAGCAGGAGGAATTTTTTAATCCCCCAACCTGTTCCTTATTTCCTTTGGTGAAGGTTGGCAGTCCTATATGTTTGTGTCGCTGCTGAATTGAGTGTCTGAGTGGCCTGCCTGAAGTCCTGTACTTCAATACTGAAATGTGCACTTCGGCAGCAGAGAATCCTTCTCCATCGTGTGTTACATTGAATAATGTTCAGTTCAGCTCATTTTTTCATAACATTGTGAACAGGGGTTGCCTGTGTGGGTTTTTCTTCTGATAAAAGAGAGAACAGCCTTTCTTCAAAGTCCTTGGCTAACTCCCCACGCCAAGCATGATGCAGTGCTTGTGCTTCTGAGTTATTTTATATTTATCGTGAAGGACGAGCCTCTTCACTGCCCTCTCACTGCTTCTCTGCCTCCACGCTGTTGGAAACACTGAAATACCTGAATGAATTTGCGTCCTACAGCGTCACTAATTTCCGTGCTTCATCTCCAAACAGGAGGTTTCTATAGGAACCTAATTGTGTAAAAATATGACTGTCGATCCAGAGATGTAATGGATGGTGAAAATAGCTGTGGTGTTTGAAGGAGAGATTTGCAAAATTCAAAATTTAACAAACAAAATAAAGGGAAACTGAATTTTCTTCACTCTGCTGAATTAAAAAATTATGTATCAAACACTCATTTTCACAAAAACAGTTGCACTCAGAAGGAATCAACCGACATGAATGAAATTTGTGAGCAGGTTTGACATCATAAGACATGCAAATGCTTCAAGTTTCACACTCGCCACCCATGTGATAAGCAAGGTCTTATTGCTATACCTGAATGACTATATAATGTTGTCCCATTGCACATGCTTTCCATTCTGACTGCTGTTGTGTCAGTAGTAGCAAAGTATGCCTCTGAGAAGAGTTAGAAAGCAATTTGAGCAGTCGGATAAGCTTGAAAGGATATTAAACTTATTACTAGTTACTATAAATACAGATCTGTTTCTCTGTATACTTTGTTATCCTCCCGTCACTCTGTTCTTCAATGGTCAGGGTCCCAGAGGACCACCATAGGGCAGGTATTATGTGGGTGGTGGGATATTCTCAGTACTGCAATGACACTGACATGATGGTTTTGTGTTTGGGTGTGTTGTACTAGTAGGAATGGATGACACTGCAGTGCTTCTGGAGTGTTTAAACACAGTGTCCACCCACTCTCCTCTCTATTAGACATTCCTAACTAATTGCTCCACCTTGTAGATGTATGTCAGGGACAGAAGCTCTTCTGTTACTGCACCGTTTGTGTTGGTCAATCCTCTAGTCCTTCATCAGTACTCACAGGATGCTGTTAGCTGGATAGTTCACCAGTTAAACTGACTGTTTAAGCACTCCAGCAGCACTGCTGTGTCTGATCCACTTGTACCAGCATAACATACACTAACACATCTCCAAAGTGACCGTGCCACTTCAGTGCTGAAAATGACCAACCACTTACATAATACCTGTACTGTGCTGGTCCTGACCATTGCAGATCAAGGTGGAAAGGAGGATAATATAGTATGCAGAGAAACAGATGGACTAAAGTATGTAATAATAGAACTACAAAGTGCTCATGAATGTTAAGAGGTGCTGATAAAATGGACAGTGAATGTACAAACATGTTTCATTGTAAAGAATAAAGAGAGGCAGGAAAATGATCACGTAAAAATGTGTTCCATCTCTTTTTGCTACACAAGGGGACATCAGGAAAAGAGATAATGAAGATAAATGAAAGAAATGGACTTTTCAGAAAAGGTTTTGACATTGCTGTTGGCAAGTGGGGTAGTGCTCCTTTTATGTCGGAGAATGCAGAAGCATGGTAAGGGAATGAAGGTGACATAAATTCAATTTGTTGCAATTATCCCCTAATCCATTTTGAGTAGGACCGAAGAATGCTTCTTAATTTAGCCTTCTGATGAAGCATGCAAAGGAAAAATGCACATTACAGGATTTGTGTGTCAGAACAAGGCTCAGTCATGCGGAAGATTTGTTTCTTTCTTAAGCTGTGCAGTTGTAGAAAGGCCTGCAGGGGAAACCTTTTAGATTTGGAGACGAAATGCAGACACCCAAAGCTTCCCCCCACCCTATCCCGCACAAACTCATGCAACCATGTACACACACACACACACACACACACACACACACACACACACACACACACACACACACACACACACACACACACACACTCATCTGTCATTTTTTGACAGGTGCTGCCAACAAACCCCCAACACGAAACCCCACCCCACAGGTGTGAGTGTATTTCTGTGTGTGTTGATTGGGGTTGTTTTGTCGGAATGTCGGAAGCCTAAAGTTCATTGCAGTGCTGTGTCCTGGCCTTGACTGGTAGCATATGTGTGAGTTGGTCCAAATCTAGGAGGGATATTCTGACAGATTTTATCTGCTTTTGCATGCCTGGAAGAAGAGGGAGCAAGAGACACAGAGAGGAAGATTATGTCTTCTCTTTCTAGACGATATACAGCAGTATTTTGATGAATTGTGTTTCTGTGGAACTCCCTATTGGTTAGATATCACTGTCATAAAGAAACATTCTCTTTTATTCACAAGCTGCCTTTTTAAATCTTATGGTGTCCATGTCAGCAGAAATATCAGTAGCATAAATACATAAGAAAACAATACCTATACATGATGTAAAACAGAAGGAGAATAATAAAAGACAAATGAACAAGAAATAACTGCGAGTAGGAGAAGTAACAGGAGAAGGAGCTGTAGGCTGTGCAGTGAGTGAGTGGAGTATAATGTGTTGATCTGGCCCTTAACCTGAAACATTGGAGTCCAATTTTTTTATTTCCATTGGTCTGTTTCAATACAAAACATAGATGGATACATAACAGATTGGGGATTACAGATGAGAAGCAGATGATGGAGAAATGTATCCTCAACCCTTTTCATAGCCTCATAACTCCTTCATATGAGTCACTAATGATCTTGCGATAAGATTCAATCGCAAAAGCAGACTGTACAGATTCAGAAAATGTTTAAAACATATTTTTAATGCTGTTTCATCAAAAAGATTGAAAGACATTACATTGGAGGAACATTCATAGGCCATGGAGGGTTAAATAATAAATAATAAACAATTAATTAGATTAGAAAATTCAGGCATTAAAATGTAAACAAAGTCTTTTTAAATGATATGATGTAAAATGGTTTATTGTAGAAAAACTTTCAGTCATATTTGTACCAAATTACTACCACAACCACACTACACACACTACAACCATACTACACTTTTTATATGTAGTGATGATGATGATAAAATAGCTTTACAAGACCCTGCATGCACCTTAGTTTCTGTATTTCCTGAGAGGTGCAGCTTTCTAAGCATTGACCTTATCGGGATATCACCAGATAGTCAGAGTAGTTGGCCTCCTACTTTATATAGAACACATGACCCTCTCTCAAGTTGTCATGGTAGTTGATCATTCTTATGTGTTTAGTGTTAGTGGCAGCTAAAACTGGGTAATATATGCCACCTACTATGCAGGAAATGGTTTGGTTTCTTGAGAGATGACACTCAAACAAAAACCTTTTGTAAATTATCATAATGCATCATTTGTCATCCTTTTCCTTATGTATATTGAGATATGGAGGAACATTAGGAGGTTGTTCAGTTTGAACCTGTGGAGGAACATCTTAAGGTGCTTCAAGAAGCCTTCAAGAAAAGCACCTTAATAGGTTCCTCTACAGTTTCAAAAGGAAGAACCTCCAAATGCTCCTCAAGGATCTTATACATCAGGTCAACACTTTTTTCTCAGCAAGTGACATTTTGTTGGAATTTCCCGTCAACATAAATGATAATTACGAAGTTTTTTTCCTTTTCCTTCCCCTAACAAAACCTGCTATGTGTTTGAGTGACAACATGCCAGTCATACAGTATTATTTGTGCTAAGCTTTGTTAATTTACCTATCCATCTGTATCACAAATGTCTCAGCTCTGTTTCAACAAACAGTTGTTGTTAGGCATTGGTTACACCACTTTCTCTTTCCCTTTCCTACCACGCAAATTTTCAAATCACTCGAATAAATAATCCACACTTCATATTTGCGGGGGAACAACACAAATCAAATCCACAAGGGAGGTATCCTTGTTCAAGTGGAAGCTCTAGGCATGAATACATTCGGAGAAAAGTTAATTTTTTTTTCCAAAATTATGATGCACTGACTGTTTTGTCTAGAGAATTTAACCTCGACAATTGTTCCTCTGTGTGATTTCATTGGGGTTGGGGCTTTACATCAATCTCTCAGATGGCTGGAATCACAAGTGCAGGGATGAGTGCTCTGAAGAA
Organism: Acestrorhynchus altus; assembly: GCA_034509495.1. Classification (NCBI taxonomy): domain Eukaryota; kingdom Metazoa; phylum Chordata; class Actinopteri; order Characiformes; family Acestrorhynchidae; genus Acestrorhynchus; species Acestrorhynchus altus. The sequence continues at coordinate 22,146,306 of CM067502.1, forward strand.
CAATACAAGACTTTCAGCCATACATGCTTTGAAGTCTATCAAACATACTTACGGAAAGGGGACTCAAAGGAGGGAAGAGTTATTTTGAAAATCCCCCTTCCACCGGGGCTGTGCCTCTTTCTCTCGCTCCCTCCCTCCCTCCCTCCCTCCCTGCCTCCTTCTATTACTCCCTGCTTGTCTCTCTCCTTCCCTATCTCTTCGTCTCCTGCTCATGTTAGATCCTGTCTGCTACAGTGGTGCTTGAAACCCCACCTCCTCTTCCTCGCTTTCTCCGTCTCTCTCTCTCTCTCTCTCTCTCTCTCTCTCTCTCTCTCTCTCTCTTTCCCCATTTCTTTCTCTCCCCTCCCCATTGCAGGCTGTGTGGAATCCTGGCTGTGTTTAATTGGCGAGTGGCAGGCAGGCTCAAGAGGGAGAGAGAGAGTGCGCAAGAGAGAGAAACCAGGAGTGTGGGAGATCTGAGGGAGCATTCAGGACTCGTATGGAGAGGCAGCGTCTTTGCGAGTCGCAACTCTGACTTTCTGAGAGAGAGAGAGAGAGAAAGAGAGAGAGAGACAATAAGAGGAATAGAAGGAGTGAGAGAGGGAGAGGGAGTAAGAGATACTGTGACAGACCGACAAAGAATGGGTTAGATTTTGAAAGGGACTGGGCTGTCTACAAGATTTTTTACATACTGCGAAGACATGGAACAAGGTTACAGAGAAAGGTACAGAAAGGTATAGAGAAAGATAGAGAGATCAAGATATTGAGAGAGACAGAGTGAAAGAGGGGGGGAGGAAGCAGGGCAAGGGGAGAGAAAGTGCAGCAGAGTGAGGGATAGGTACAGGAAAGCCTGCAACAGAGTGAGAGAATAAGTGGAGGGGGTGGGTGAGAGAAAAAAGGGAGGGAGAAAGGGAAGAGAGAGAGAGAGCGAGAGAGAGAGAGAGAGAGAGAGAGAGAGAGAGAGAGAGAGAGAGAGAGAGACGCAGAGAGGCCCACCACCGGAGAGAGGGCAACAGACTGGGTGCATACGGGAAGTGAGAGAAGTTGTGGAGAAGGGTAGAGAGAGAGAGAGAGAGAGAGAGAGAGAGAAAAAGAGGGAAAACAAGGGGAGGTTAGAAAAAGAACCAGGAGGAAGGAAGGGGGAGGTGAGACTTGAGCAGGCAAGTGTGTGTGTGTGTGTGTGTGTGTGTGTAAGAGAGAGAGAGAAAGAGAGAGAGAGAGAGAGAGAGAGAGAGAGAAAGTTGCAAAAGTAAAAGGAGAAAGGGCCAAGAAACAGGCAGAAAGAAACACAGTATGTGAAAGAGGGGAACAGGGAACAAGAGAAAAGAAAAAGTGACGAAGAAAGAGAGAGCAATAAAAGGAGAATTGAGAGAAAGAGAAACTACGCAGATGAGAAAAACAGCCTTAGTGAATGGCCTGGGTGGGGAGAGACAGGGGAGGAAACCAGTTGTTTTGTAAGTTGTCGGCCTGGGCGGCTTCTGGACTCCTGCTGGTATGCAGTCGGAGAAGGCGGCAACAGGACGGCGCGTCCTCCATCCAGCCCAGGACTACTGCCATCTCTGCTTGCACCAGGGACCAGCGCTGTCCCATTGGCAAGAGCACATGGATGGGCCATGCTTCTCTCCAGTGGCCAGTCTAAGCCCTGTACAGTGCCGGGCGGACTTGCCTGTTCCCTTTCCTCCAGAGGTCAGAATGCCTGAGGACAACATAGGATACCCTGACCATTGCGTACCCCAACGAAGGCATTTTTACCTGGGACCAAGCCACTACCCTATACCTGAAAGTTGTAGCCCTCCTTGCTACTCGTGGAGGGAGCTTAGGGCTTGCAGATGGGACTGGCCAATGGACCCTCGGCTTGCACCATGTGCATGTGTCTGGGAACAACACAGGGACTGCGGGTGCGCAAGGCAATGGCATCCTCCTGAGATGCCACCCCACCCCTTCAACGGCAGCTCCATTTCGCAACTCCTACCACCTAAGGTCAGAGGTCAGAGATACTATAGAGAGGCCCGATATGTGTCGGAGGAGCATTACTGGGACTGTGTAAGTGAGAGCTATCACAGGGACACACTTTCACAGGCACCTGATTGGGACAACCTGGATGCATCAGGACATAATGGGCATTGTGAAAGAAGGCATGTCCGATTTGAGGTTCACAATGATGAGATCAGTTGCGACAGCCAGGATACTGGTGGATCAACCAGTCCTCCAAAGGCACACTGTAATGGGTCCCCAGCCTTTTTTTCCACAGAGGTGCCCCAGAGCAAGTTCAGGAGCTCCAGGACATCAGGGTCCAGGCTGCCAGTGAGCAGAGCCTGGGGAGGAGAGATCAAGATGGCTCAAACAGGAAGATGGGAGGATGATGGAGGTGAGGACAGCAGAAGAAACCAGAAGAAAAGCCAGGGAACAGTGAGGGAGCAGATCAAGCAAGTGGTCACAGAGTTGGAAGATGTGCTTGGTGGTCTGAAGCAGGTCCAGTTGGAGATGAAAGAGGTGAGGAGGATAATGATGACCTTCAACTGTAATTGGTGTAATCTTTTGCTCGTTGTTCTTCACATTTTCCTTCACTGTTATTTCAGAAGCATGTAGGAATTAAATGTACTCATAAGTAGCACTGTTGGGTACCTATATTACATTTTACAATGTGTACTGCTATTCAGGGAATCAAAATCGTGTGTGCCAGTGGTTCAGATTCTCATGAAAAAAAAGAACTTAATAAAAATCTTTAGAGGGAAAATCTTGTCCTGATCAGAGCAATGTCCAGAGCCAGCCAGTGGAGTGGATGCACTTTAAGTGTGCTGTCTGAAAACATCTCAGTAATGAATCCAGTCTGACAGCTACAGGGAGGTAAGCTACTGCTGAATTCTTGAGAAGATGACCTCAGCCCAAAATAAACATCCAGAAAAAACTATAGCTGCTGCTGGGATCAAAGCCTCATATTACCTCATATGGAGCATCATAGCTGGACATCTTGAGATAGTCGGAGTTAGTCTTATGGGGCATTGTTTCTTTATCAGAAGACTGAACAATTGGCTATTTTGTATGGAACAGGATCTATATAGTTCTTGTTTCTAGACAAACAAAGAACATCACTGCAGATGAGACGTTTTGACTCCAGATGATGGGATGTTACTCTTTCAAGAAGGCCCCCAGACTGTACTGGAGGTTGTCCATTAGAAAAGAAGCATCAAAAAAATCAATACATAAAGATAATGTATGTAGATCCACATTAGGAATAATGGACAACAGGAGATGAAAAAATAAATTAATTATTTATAATCAACTTTTCAATTGCTACTTCAAGACCTCAATTAAAAATTGCTTTATATATATATATATACCAGCTGCCTGATCTTAAAAATATCTGAGAAAGGAGCTGCTGAGAGCTACTGAGGTAACGTTTGGACAATATACAGGGCATTTGACATTTATAATCCTTTTAAGAAAATGGCCTTCATTTCCTGCAGGATCGTAAGTAGAAATACATAATTTATTTATAAATGACTTATTTATAAGTGATTTTTGTTGTTGAAGTCAGTTTGGAAGAATATAGCCAGCATTCCTCAGGCACTCAGTAGCTGGATAAAAAGAGCTAGCAGTCAATTAGTGGTCATATGACTGGGTGATTCAGGGACAGGGAAGTAAACACTACTGTTTGTGAAAAATGTAAGTCAAGAAAGTGGCAAATTATCAGTTTATTTCAGAACAACTAAAATTTCTCATTTTTAGTCACATCCATTGTACGTGTTAATCAGATTTTGATCCATTTTTGTTTTTTAGTGCAGGATCATATAAAAGTATATCCCATGAAATATTTCATTTCATATTTTATTCATTCTTTATTATAAAGTATGGACATATCAATATTTGGTCTTCTTTCACACAGTATCAATAGATGAAGGCAATCACGTCACCTTTGCTATAAGTATGAACTTTTGACTTGACCTAAAAAAAAAAGGTCCCACTGAAGAAAAAGTTAGGACAACCCAATGCTTAATGGCTGGTATTCCTCAATTAGACATTTAATTTAATCATCTACCAGCTAAGAGTTTTGCCCACTCTGCAGAATTATTTCAGCTCTGTGATGTTTGAGGGGTTTCTTGCAAGCTCATTGTAATGTTGCATGGTCCACTTATGATTCAGCTTCAGTTTTTGGGTAGAAGGTTTCACATTTTCCTCAACCACCATCTGATACAACAAAGATTTCATCATGGTTTCTATGAGGGAGAGCTCTCCAAGCCCTACGGCAGCAAAGCAGACCTGAACCATGATACTTCCACCTCCATGCTTCACAGTTGGTATGAGGTTCTTATGCTCAAATGATGTTTGTTTTGTGCCAAAAATGAAGATCAAATATCCACATGTTTAAATATGTTTGAAAGGTTTTCATGGGGTATCCTAACTTTTTACATGAATGTATGTCCCAAAGTCACTGAACAGTACCTACTAACACTTTTTGATAATTGATACCTGGTTTGTTTTCCACTGCCACAGCTACGATAGGTTTACAGATTGTAAATGATATTATCTGAACATGCTTCCAAATGTAAAATATTATTAAATTGTTGCTTTAAATTGTAATTAAAATGAATTAAAATGGTTATTTTTAAGACCTGTTCTATGTCTAAATTTTTAGATGACACTTATTTAAAGGCTTAAATTAGAAGTATGTTTTTATTATTGTAGCATTAGCCATTTTTTCTTGCATGACCAGAATATAATGAACATATAATGTTACTGTGTAGAAAAGTAAATGTGAGTCTGTCAGGGGTTACTTAGGGGTTTATTAGGAACAACTAGTGGTGTTAAATTTCCATCTTAATGACATACACATGATAGTACAGTTATAGAACTGGATCTCTACACTGAGCCCTCCAAGGTTTACACGTCCCATTTTAGACCCCACTCCGATCACTTGGAACCACAAGTGAGAAGGTACCAAAAAAAAATCTGTCTAGTGGAAAAGCAAAAAGCTGAGTTGTCAAGCAGAGTGGTGTAGGTACCATTCAGTGGAAAAGTGGAGATGTTGCACATGAGCACAAGCTTTGGAAGAGCCTAAAGTCTGCATTTATTTGTACAGGTGGTCCAACAGATTGACATCCTGACCTCCAACATAGACCTGGATGAGGAGGAGCCGAGTCCATGCAATGGCCAACCACAGGATCCCAGCCACCAAGGCAACCATTTTGGAGTGGTGGCGCTGATCCATAACTCAAATGGAGATATGGAATCCCCACTAACAGACAGTTCTCAGCCAGGTCAAGCAAAGTCTCGGACTACGCATTCCCTGTCAGACCACAGCATAGCTGCTGTGGCTGCTTCTCGTGCCAACAGCCATATCACCACAAAGAACCACACAAACCCATCCTCTCCTGTCCACAATCCATTTGCCTTTGAGTCTGCAGGCTGCAGAGGAATGAATCACACATCTGCAACCGAAATGCAGAGGACTAAGGGCACTGCCAATGGAGACTGCCTGCGAGCCAGACCTCCCAGAGTCAGAATCAAAGATCTCCAGCATCAAAAATCTAGAGTGGACCTTGTGGTCCCCTCAAAGAGTCCTGAGCCCACTTTCCCTCTGACAACCACTGGGATCTCTAACACCCCAAAACCTCCAGCATACCCCCAGAATGGACAGGTCAAAATGCACCCTCAGGATCCAAGCCATTCCTCAAATGCCCTAAAGATACCTCCGTACTATGGAAAACAAAAACAGCTAACATCCACCGTGGTGTGAAAGAATGTGGGTGAGAGGGGAGTCCCGCTGCCTCATAGCTCTGTCTGTCTGCAGTCATGAGGACAGCACACACCCACACATACCCATAAACAACCATAAACCAGATTTTTTTTCCCAATCATCCACATGGTTAGGTAACTCAGGGTGAGTGGACAATGAGTGTCCTCAGTTGAGGATTGTTCTTGAATATGTTTGTGTCTCTGTTTTGTTGCTTGTTTGTGCTTAACCATGCAAAGCTTTATGCATCCATACTTGACATACTTCCATTCGAAACACAATACAGTGGCATATTCTGATAAAGTCCCAGATGTACTAGTACCAGACTGTATTGGTTAGAGTGTCAGATGGTCTCTTTCGCAAGATGAACTCTATGCAGCTATGAACATCACCAGCTAGACTCTTAGTCATGCATTCTGGGAAGTAGAAGGCAAAGAAGGTGGCTGAAGTTGAATCATTTTCTCAAGAACTTGAACATCTGCCACTTGGGTTAAAGCAGACCACCCCACCCCCTCACCCCTTTGCTAATATGGTTATACTGTGAGTCATGAGTGATGCATTCCATCTGTTTGTTGCACTAAAACTAAGTTTGGGGTTATGGTTTGTGTTGTTGTGTTGTGCACAGCACAGTCGATGCTACAGACTCCTGCCTAATTCAGAGTTTCAGAGCTAATCAGTTTTGGAGAGTGCGGAAGAGATTGGCTCTTTGAGGGGCCCGGAGGACTGTTGCTTCATCATACTGTTGATCAGTATGCATTTCAGGATGCAATCAATGAGGTTCCTTGAAACATTCTAAAAATAATGCATTATTTACCCAGCACAGATTGCAGAGATTAATGGTGTCTGTTTTGAGAATATGATCTCAATAATGCAATGTTAGTTGATCTAATCTCATGAGTGCCTGTATGATGCACATGGGAACATTGCTTCTGTTTAGGGAGGGAGCTCATCTGATTGCCTAGTGGTGTGACCACCTACACTTTACAGCCTTATTTGCATGGGATTAGTTTTACCTGGGAAGTGGTGTTAAGTATTTTTACTGCAACATTTCAACAATTTGTGACAGATTCACAAAACTCTGTGTAAAAAAAAACAAAAAAAAAAAACTGTGTAAATGAGCTGGGAGTGGCTGCTTGATTCACACTGCCCACTCCTCCAAACAACATGAGTAATTTGTGGCTTGACCGCTGATAAAGTATTAGAGGATGATAAGCAATCATGTAACACATTAGTGATGTTGAAAATAACTACTCTACACTGTGCAGACTAAACCAGCTTATACACACCATTACACAGAGCGTTTGCATTAGGCATGAATGTTTGCTACAGACTTGAACAGAACGAAGTATTTGTGTCATGTACAATGGACCTAAGTGGCCCCTCTCCAACTAAGTATGGGGAAGTCCAGCTAAACACTCCTTTTCCAGGGGACTAATATAACCTGAAGTTATTTTTATGGCTCATTTTACAGGATGTAAAATAGTATGGAATTTTCACTGATGTAGGAACACACAGTCAGGAAAAATGACTGACATGGCCCATTCAAATAGGACTAAAACCACTGAGAACCTCCAGTAAACGTTACTTTCCCCCAACTCCCCACGTTAAACTAATCCCATTCTGAATAGGGCTTAAAATATGAGCTATTTAATTTGTCTTGTGAGCGTTGCAATTGAAAACCACAGTTGGTTTCATGTTTGACTCCATATGTTCAGATGTGATAGATCTTTTACAGGTCCATCTTCACTTGATGCAAAGGTTTTGCCAAACCTTATATTAGCTAGTATGTCCCATGCCCCTGAAGACTGGAACACAGAGATGAACTCAGAGTCATTTGGGCTGGAGTTCAGAGCAGCTTCTCGATAGGTACATGAAGCTGAAGCCCCCACTCCCACCCTGCTTTAGGGTAATATAATGCAGGATGTGGCCCACTGAAAAAGGGGTGAAATATCTGTGACACCCCAACGATGTCCACCAAATATTTAGGGGCAGAAATGCACCAGATAGTTTTGGGAGAGCAGTGCATAAATACTGTTCAGATTATCTTCGGAACTGGCATTTGTTGAAACAGTAATCGAAAAGCTGTGTTTTGGTATCGGACCATCTTTAGGGTCAGTTGTTTCCAGTCACCAGCCACCTGCGCCATCTGATAATTAATAATGTGACTTATGGTTTGATACGTCATTGTTTATGTGTGAAAAGTCTTTTCCAGCCCTCTTTTAATTTTGGCTTTGATGATATTAAAACTTTTCCACAATCCTGAAGTAAAAATCTTCCAATGATATTGGGGTATTTTTGCAATACTTGGTGGATGGAAAACCCACTACAGACGGTTCCTTGTGTTTGACCAAATGTTCACCATCTTCACAATCTGGTCTAAACGACGAAAGCTCCTTCACTTGATGTAGGTTCTTTAGTGCAGAGGAACCCATCACCAACAGGTCCAAAAGTGCTGCCCTGGTGGGTGATTGTGAGAGCTCACCCTTCATCACTTTGCTGTTAAACTTCAAACTGATGGAGCAATCTGTGTGTGCAGGAAGAACTAGTCAATCTCTTTTCTTTCTCCTGCCATGTTTTGAAAACAGTGGTTGAGGTTTGGCTGGAGCTTCTCGTTGTCCTCTTGTGGAGGGTATGTGCTACAACAGGCAGTTTTTCTTCCCCCCACATATGAGCCAGACCTACTGTCTGGTTTTGATTAGACGCCACTTGGCTTGGTGACGGAGCGAGTAAGGCAAGCTTGTACAATATTTGCGATGGTTCCGTAAACACAGGCACTTTCAGACGCCGTGCAAAATGATGGCCGCCCACAGCTGGGAGGGGACATGGCATGGCCCAACACCCAAGCCAGGAAGTGGTAGAGGAGTGACCATAAGCTATCCGAGGGAGTGTCCCAAACATGTGCTCCATCCTCAAAACACACTGGGTGTTTTTGAACGGGACTTGTTTACAGAGCACGTCTGTTGGTCAGTGGTGCCCGGGCGGCCTAAGGATGCTGGTTCCGGGCCCCACCAGTGACTGCCTCCGCAGTGGTGGCCACTGTGAAGGTGTAATTATTTGCTAGTGGTATTCATTAAAGTGTAATCTAACTTCCCACAGTCTGACAGCTGTTGTATGAATGTGTGTGAGACTGAGCAAGCCCACACAGACCATAAAGTCTCGACTGTTAATAGTGTCTGGGCATATGGTGACCTGCTAGCCAGATCTGATTGTGTTTTACTGAGTTAACATTCCAAATTCTCTGCAATCTGCTCTCAGTATGTGACAATGTGCAAAGTCTTATACTGGGAGAGGTATTTTACTACATGACAAATAGGAATCTTCATGGCACAGGGCATCCTATTGCTGCTTGACTAATTAGCTTACTTGTGACACTCGCCGCCCTCTGAGTTACACAAATAACCAAACAATGACTGATTTTCATGTCAATTAGGCCACTCATTAAAATCTAGTCTAGGGAAACAAAACCCAGCTGCCTTTCATCTACATTTCATATCAGCTCCATAAAAAGCTTGTAAAGAGTCAGCTTTTTATTTTGGGCTGCCACAAGAACAATAAAGCTTGTCCTTAAGAAAGGCCTGGCCTGGCAGTGCTCTTTTCATGTAACTCTGGGTTATTTTTATTCCAGCAAATGTGACTAAGAAAAACACCAGACAGTTACATACGAGACTTGTGGAGATGCTCAAAGGGTTCAGCATCAACAGGGCAGCCTGTATCACTGCCCTTGGGAGTTCCACAGCTGCATCTGATGTCTAGATCCTGTGCAGATTTACTGCAACATTGAAAGGAAGGAAACTGGTTGACTGACAGCATCAATGTAGCATAATGGTGCTTAATGCCATCCTAGCTCTGTGGTGTTCATTATGCCTGACATCATCATGCCATACTCAAAGAACATACTGACTGGTGACTCATCACAGTTCATGAACTCAGTTTACTGCTTGTGATAACAACTTTGTGTAGTCTACTACAGGGTTTCTCAGCATTACCACCACACGGCCTTATCACATCATATCTGATGTAGTCTGGGTTGTACTTTTTTTGCTTTTTCTGAGGACTAATGTCATCAATCATGCTTCGTTTAAGAAACTTCTACGTGATTCTCAATTGTCTGCATCAGGCATCCGTGGCTTCATTGTCTCTGCAGCCCTATTGTGAAGTGGTAGGCTACTGCCTCGCTCTGAGGATGGGCCTGTGGACCACTAGGGAGTACTTCATGGATGGTAGGGCTGCATGATATTGGAAAAAACTAACATTGTAGTATAATTATTTCTACGATATTCATAAAAAAACTTTAATTGTCATGAAATGTCAATGATCCAACCTGTCATGATATTAATAATGTGCTCTGTGTTCCCAGAGTTGGAGTAAAAATAAACAATACTGGGCAGAATAAATCTGCCTCTAAACAAAGAATAATGGAAAATGAGATCAGTGGGAACTTTTCTTTTGTATCGAACAGAAAAAAAGCATGTTTGATTTCACTTACATTATGTGACATTGCACATCCTGCAATGTGGCTGTTGCACATCTTATTTTTCACTGGACAGCTATGGCACATATTCATTTACATTTATGGCATTTAGCTGATGCCCTTATCCAGAGCAACTTACAAGGTGACAGAGGTGGGCCACAATAGTGTTACAAGTCTTGCCCAAGGACTCTTATTTGTGTAGCCCAGCATAGTTGCCCAGACTGGGAGTCAAACCCTAGTCTACCACATTCTCCAGTGTAGGGGAGAGTGGGACACATTTTAACTGTTAAATGTTTATGTATTAAATGTGCCATACAATGGATTTACTGACTATTTTAACAATGTGACTTTTATGTCCATTTTATTGTTGTCAGGTGTTGCTATTTGAACAGCAGTCTGCACAACAATCTACAGGGTAAATTTGGGAAAATCAACAATTCTACATAATTCCAGCATTTAGAGACATTTATAGTTTACTAAAATTGCAAATACTGTGGACTTGACACAAATGGCAGAATGTGTAGAGAAGGAGATTCAACTATAAACTGAAATGACAACTTTTAATTCCCATCAGAGATGAGTCTTAAAACAGCTCACAATTAATAAACTGCTAGACTAAATTTTTCTCTCAACACAGACAATCTCTGCTGTCCTTTCATTGCTAACCTGCATAGCTGCATTGCACATGCCTAATGACCAGCCTTTTTTGCTGGCTGATTTTCATATTATGGAGAGCTTGTAAAATAATATTTAATAACATCAAGTCCCCTAATATCGGCCTGTCTAAATATCAGCCAATTTGGGGTCTTGCTCAATTACTCCCTTTCCTTTAACCAATTATTTTGAGGAAATTCCAAGAAAATGAGGGGAACTAGGTGATATTGAGGAACTGTTTGGACCAGCTTCCCCACATCGATATATATGCAGGAACACTTCCTGCAGGTAGCTTTAGTTTTTAGTCTTTTGTGTCTCACTTCCATATTCTGGGCTGAGTGTTTGTTAGTTTTGGAATCATAATTCTGCATTCCATTTACTTTAGAAGTTGAATGTTGTAGTTGGGCATGATGTCACACTCTTATGGCAAAGAACCCTTTAACCATACGTTTGCTATGGGTCTCGATTCACATTGCTACTGCAGCATTATTACCCCAGCTACAAGCCTCATCCAAAATCCTTGGTGTGGCCTTAGCATGTTGGCTAACAAACCTCCTCCAGTATCACTACTACTGCATGAGTTTGTTGGATAAGGACCCTAGTTGGCAACAGGCCTCATTAGCCATTTTAAAGCTTGGTTTGTTGTCCCCAATGACATCACATCATGACTTAAAACTAAGAAGGCTCTTTTAAAGGGTGTACTAGACCTGTAATATATTGAACTAGGTTGTTTCCTCTCTCCCAGCATAGGAAGGCTGATTGCACTGCAGTGCAACAATGAACCTTGGCCTGAAAGCACAGATTATTCCCACCAGGGTCTGAATGCTCAGAGTGCTGATCTTGGATCAGCTATTTCTATTTCTAAGATTATTTTTTATGGGTCTACAAAAGATGACCCATCAGAAGACCTGATCCTAATTCAGCAGCAACTTTGACACCCACTGTACCACCACAGGCACTCTCTCTGCTGCAGAAACGCACAGTTATGTTCAATTCCTGGTCTCTGAGTGGCACAGACTTAAGAATAGTCTTTTAAATCAATTATGACAGCCTCCTCGGGTGTCCAGGGGATTTTAAGGGCCGCATGTCTCTAGCATGGCAGGTTACTATGGTTACAGTGTTAGTGAAAGGACTGATGTGTATACCTGTTTCAACAAGCAGCTCAGAAACACAGTCATGTAGTGAAGTGTACGTAAAATGTGTCTTTAATGCACAGAGTGCCATATATTAGTAAAATAAAGGACAATATATCAGCTTAGCAACTTCTGATGGCCGGAGGTGGTTTTGCTAACCTGTATCTAAAAACACTGATCTTCTACCTCTTTTCTCCATTATACTTAATCTACAGCATTTTATTAAGCAGCATCCCTTTCCCAAATGCGCACCCTGGCATCCCCAGCACTGCATTTAAGCTGAGGCGAAAAGCAATGCTCCGGTGCTTTAATAAAGCACTTGCCTAATCAGTTTTGCTGTCCTCCAGCTCAGAGCACATTAATCACATCCTTAAATCAGGGTGTTAAACAAGTGCAGACTTGGTGTGGTGCCATTCAGTGCTTATATTTATTTTTTAGCAGCTCTGATAGAGTGGGTAGAGGCCAATTTGAGTTATTTTGTGCACTAATGCGAGCTATTGCTCAAATCCTATGGATAAATGAAGCAGATTTGTGGAAGTAGTAGCTTTCAGGTGGGGGGGGGGTCATACTTATGAAGGACAAACATGAGGTTTGCTGTGTTATAGAGGAAATTCACTTGATAATGCATTCAAAAGGATACAAATCACATAAATGAATGTACACCACTGCACAAAAAAGTCAGAGACCATCATTGTTTATTTCATTTACAATCAAAAAGAGCACGTTTTTGTTTTAAGCATTTGATGTTTAACTGTTTAGTCTCATTTATAAGAAGATCACTTATGTCCAGACTGCAAGGCTGAATCTGATTTCTGGTATATCTAGACTGTATCCACATTGTTTTATGATAGTCTGAACAACAACATAAGAAATGCGACTGTTGCAAAATGACCACATCAAATCCAGAGTAATGGAAGTGTGGGGATCCAGGAAGAGTGGCAACCCCTACGTAGCCAGCATGAAAACATAGTTTTCAAACTTATGTCCAGACATGTAAATCCAATCTGATCACTTGCAAATGACTGTGGACAGTCATCTCAACCGATCTGACTTGAGAAACAAATCTGATTTGTCTGCATGATATATTGATATATCTATATCGGGATATAAACAGTGTGACAGGCTAAGATGATATATTGACATGTATATTAATATTGGGATATAAACAGGATATGGACTGAGGTGATATATCAACATTTATACCTATATCAGAATATAAACAGCAGGAAATTGTCTGAGGCAATAAATCAATATTTATGTCTATATCAGGCTATGAACAGAGCACTTTATGGGCTTAGGTGATATATTGATATTTTTATCTATATCAGAATATAAAGAGTAGGATATGGGCTAAGGCGATATTGTTTAGATCAGAACAGTCTGATTTATATTGTACGATGTCTCTTAGGCCAGCTGCTTCAAAGTGTTTTTAGTGTCATTTGCAATTATGGGGATCTAAGAAGACAATCAAAGGCTACAAAGTCAGCATGTATATGTAGTTACTGGTGCCTACATTGTAACCATGGCAACCCATGTAGATAGGTTTCTGAAGTCTGGACACAAAAAGCTGATCTGTTCTTAAGAAAATATCTTGTTTAAAAAAATCTAAGTTACCTGCAGTTTGAACACAGCTTTAGAAGGAGTGTAGAAGGTCTGAGAAAACTAGCAACTTCTTTGCTTAATTTCTACTTTTTATTAATCCTTTAAGGGTTCTTTAGTAAACATAGTACTAAGACCCATGATAACTCAATAAACCCATCTTAATGCTTAATGCTTTGCTTGGTTAAAGGCCTCTTCTGTGTGACTGACTCAACTACTCATAGATGCTCTATGGAATTTACACAATGAAACCACACACACACACACACACACACACACACACACACACACACACATATATATATATATAGTGCTGAGTATTGTGTAATTATACTGTCTGTTTTCATTAGGATGAAGCCACAAGGACGCTCTTACTGGATGAAAAAGCAGTCCCAGTGGAAAGCTACAGAATCTGTTCAGTTTTTGCCTTCTACTTTTTTCTTCTCTCTCTCTCTCTCTCTCCTTTTCTGTTTCTCCTTACTCAAGCCTGACTGCCACTGTGTCCACCAACAGCACAAAGCTGCCCATTCTAGGCCCACAAAGGACCTACCTGTGACCCAGACTCTGAGTTTTTACCCTTTAAGGGTAAAAATCTACCGAAGAATAAGCTGCTCCTTGTTTGGGACGAAAGTCCAGATTAAATCCTGGCACCCAGATATTATGCAACTATTGTTTTGAAGACTGTGAGTGGACTGCTGCGATTACCAAAAAAAAAGCATGAAAGTGCTTTTAATATTCCTTATCATTGCTGATATGAACAATGGTGGATGAGGTTAAAGGAACTAATCATCTTGGCCCTGAGGGTCCGGCGAGGAAACAATCATTGTAAAAAGCTGAAGCCAATAACTCTCAGAAAGTGGCTAATAGCAGATTCATCTACGAAATGTGTACGAGAAGACTATATTCAACCTCGGTGTTCTGTGATCTAGTGTGAAGCATAATGTTCTTTTCTCTGCACCAGATTTCCAATCATAAACTTTGATATAATGGATTTATTGAAACAATATTTATAGCCAATATAAGCCATTTGTATAGACTGTTGCAAGTATTAGCATTGACATATTGTGACCAGAAGAGGGCGCTTTAGGCTACTGAAAGATGCAAAAGATTTAATGACTCAAGAATGTCTAATGAAGCTCACCAGAAATAAAAAATGGGAACATTATAAAGTACTTTGTCAAAGTGATGTCCTCATTTCGTATCAGTTTTTTCCACAATGAACAGTCTCCTGTCTCTACAGCTTATGTAAGACATTTTTTCATAAGATGAAGATACTGGTATATTGGTTCTACAGTGAGACCAGTTGGAATATCCGTCCCGTAGAATATTTGTACAGTTGAGTACAGTGTCTCCAGTCTTGACAGTGTCTGTGTCTCTATTTATTTGAGTCTTGTCTGAGAATTTCTTCACTTATACTTGAGGGGCCCATTTGGCCATCTCAGCACATGCACTTACTTTATCCACTGATAGTAGAATATAGTATCAGTATAGCATCCACCTTAAAACACAGTATGACAATATATGTTCCATTAGTCATCAGAGTAAACTGGCATTTCTTTACCCCTAAAATCATCCTCTTAACTACAGGCTGTGTTCACTTGAGCTTTGATAGGTTTTGTATACAGTATACATTCAGCATGGAAATAATATGACCTTCATAGTCATGAGTAAGCTAGAGCTCATTGCTTCTCTATTCTATTGCTTTTTAAATGTTTTAAATCTTGTAGTTCTTCACATTGTGCTAAAGGTTCATAACGGGGCTCCAAGTGGCTCAGCAGTGTAATGTGCTAGAACTATTATCCAAGCATCACAGTTTCAAATCCTGGTCATGCTGCTTGCCATTGGCAGCTGGAGTCTGAGAGAGGAAAATTGGCCATCGATGTCCCATTCAGTGTGATACTGGCCAGCAGAGCCATTTGTTGGATGTTGTATCAGAACTGGGGACCTGACATTTTTCTCTAAGAACGTTTGCTGCAGAGCAGTGATGCAATGTCAGTAATTTGAACAGAGGTGGTGGCTTCACATGTATTGGTGGAAGCATGTGCTTGCCTTCATCTTGTGATAAAGAGAGAGTCCTAATGGGGTTAGGTAGCTGGTTAACTTCATGGGATGGTTGAACCTATAGAAGATTACCCAGAGGTACGTTACATGTGCCAGTGTTTGTGGAAACCCCTTGTAATGCATGCGTTTAGCTACATTAAGTTGCACCTATTGCTGACATAGATGATACTGCCAATATAATAGCCTTAATGGGGCTGGGAAACTGGCACTTGGGGGGGAAATAATAAACAAATCCTGCTGAATGGACCAATACAACTGCTCCAAAATTAACTGGGACAAAATCTTCGTACATTGACTCCCACTGAAAAGATTTACTAATCTTGTAAAATTGCCATTTTGGCGATGCAAGGTTTTCGCATGACAGCAACAATATAAGTATATCCTAGTACACATAACTGGACTGCAACATAATATTTGCTGTTCTGCCTGCACACACCAACACATTGGATCTGAAATGAAACACCTTGTGCAGACTGTCAGCAGCAATTTTAGGGTATCTTCTGTACATCCGCATTTTGTGGAACATGTATGAATTATGTATAGGCCTCTGACCATGTCTATCCAATTGCTTGCTTACAGTCTCTTGCTGTTTCTTTTAACAAGGGTGGTGCTGCGGGCTGGAAAACAAATTTTCATCACAGTGATGTACTGTAAAAGCATTGCAACAAACCATTTTCTTCTGTCTACAGTATATAAATATACTGTACATTCACTGAGCACTTAAATAGGAAGGCGTGTACAGCTATTTATTTATGCATTCATTATTTAATCAGCAAATCATATGGCACCAGTGCAGTGCATTACATCATGCAGATATGGGCCGGCAGCTTCAGGTAATGTTCACATCATTTAACCATAAGATTTGGGAGTGATCTGTGATTTTGTGTGAGATGTGATTGTGGTTTGAGTGTTTCTAGGAAATCCTGGGATTTTCAGAACAGTCTCTGGGTTTCAAGTGACTCAGTGGGGCTTGAAGCTCATAGATGGTAGGTTTGGAATTTGGTGCCAACAGTATGGATCCATGGACTCTACCTGCCTTGTGTGAACAGTCTGAATGTCTGAATGTATTGTTGCTAACCATATGTATCTTCCTAGCCACAGTTTACTCATCTTCTAAATGCTACTGTGACAACCCTGATAGTGAAGTGGTAGGGGATCACTGGTGAATGGCAAATTTAGTGGTCCACTATTGTTCTCAGCATTTTCTGTTTGGTCCACCAGTGCTTAACCAGCTTGTTAAACAAAGCACTCATTTTCCATTCAAACTTTCAAAAATTAAAAAATGTATGAATGTATCTTCCATTCATTTTTGTTGTAAATTAGTTTAGTTAATAATTTTAATTCATCACAACATCAAAAACATTTTTAAAAGTTTTATATCACAGTTATTTGTAATATTTGTCTTAATTTGTCTTTGAAATGCAGTCCTAAAGATTAATTTACTTACTTTGGCTACTAACGGGGGTGTAATTGTATATGTATTCATACCAAACCATCATGGTATGGGGTTACGGTTTGGTGCACACAGTCACATAAAAAATACACAGTACATGTTATTCAATTAAATGTGGTAATTTCACAAGTATGTGCCTCCCAGAAACCTTATGCTGTAAGTGGGAAAACTGTACTGCTGTGGTAACTGTAGTCTTCTTTGCCCCCTCACTGTAATCATACCTCAGGTGGTCACTATATGGTAGATGTGGGAGTAAGCCACCAAGCAAGTCATAAGCAAGTCCCATGTCACAGTGTTGAAATTTAAGAAAGTCAGGTCACTGATCATTTAAAATATGTTTTTAGGAGATTAAAACTAGTTAGATTTCGTATGCAGTAGAACATCTGAATTGAGTGGACCAGCAGTAGCAAATAGCCAGGTGGACAGCTATATGTTTGCTATCAGGGAAAGGTCATGGGAGCTGTAATATATGCGATAATCAGTGAAATATGAATTGGAGTTAATAAAGTGTTAACGCAGCAGCCATGACATTTTCTCTTTTAAACTGAAAGACATAGTATTCATAGGGGAGGGAATAAATGAATCTAAAACACAGTATCGTTGTGCTGCACGATAAATGTCTAACGAATGTCTAATAAATTAATTCTAAAAACAGAGTGGTCTGGTGAGTTTTTGTAGGAGATTCTCTTCCTCATAACATCTTTACATACTTCACACACATCACTTCTGAAAGAGGATGCAGCACTTTTTGCTGAGTAACTATGGAGCCGCTAATGGCTCTGATATAAACAGAAAGGCAATGAAAGAGCTACTCTGAATATTGACAAATTTGAATGGCAAACTCAGTCTAAATCTGCTCAATCACCCTCTGTCGAACAAAAGAAATGTAGAATGAAAATAGACGAGAGGTGACAAACCAAAAGAAAGCATGACAGAGCCCATCCTAAAACCAGGATAAACACTGGCTTGGGTTCTGAAAGGTAACAAGAGATCTGTGACCTGAAAGGGCTTAACATACACTGTATGCTAAGGTGACTGTTCTTGCTGTACAAGTTTGATTTTCTGGGCGATCATTTCTGTTAGCTTGCTTACACTGTTACTATTTCAGACAATTTCAAATGCTATCCTTGCTATTGTTTTGTAAGCACAAACTATTTGATCACCTAAAAAGAGACCTGACTGAATGGCTGCTTTATATAGAGCTGGTGGACTAATGCTAATGCTGATGTGGCATTCCGGAGCTTGCAGGTGAACAGACAGCAAACATGAACACAGCTTCCGTACACAACAAAAAATACAAAGGTCCAAACACACAACAAAACATAACAGAGTAGAAACAACAAAAGAGCATTGAAAAATTCATGTTGTTTCTATAGAAATTACAGTGACCAAAAAACATTTGTAACAGCTAAGGTAGCTGGCCAGCTGCTGTTAAGGCCCGAGTAAGACCACTGGCTAATGTTAGCGAACTCAGACTTTCTCCAGTGCAAAATCCCCAGGCTCATACTCAGCACTATTTCTCCCCATAACTTCTAATCAAATCAAAATGTATTTCTATAGCACTCTTCAGAACTGATGTTGTCACAGAGCAGCTTTACAGAAATCAAAAAATAAAAAAGGTTAACACAGGAACAAAAGATAAGGAATAGACCTCCTTGTGAGCAAGCCAACAGGCAACAGTGGCAAAGAAAAACTCCCTCAGAGCTGGAGGAAGAAATCACGAGTGGAACCAGGCTCACAAAGGGTCAAACTACTTATACATAGTTATTTAGGGACACTGAACCCCCACATGTCTGTTCTAATACTGAGGTGTACTGGTGTAATGTTAGTTTGATGGTGGACATAATAGTAACAATAGCTAATTAGGGTCTGTATAAAGTTTTACATAATTGCTGTTGGCAGGTGGGCAACTAGTCCAGGTCCAGTAGCTGGAAGGTGGGAAGCCAATGTGAAGTTGACCAGCTAACATTAGAGAACTTGACCTTACTCCAGTGAAAGGTTCACCAGTTTACAGAGCAAAGCAATGTTTCCTTCTTCTCAGTTAGTTATGATTACCTATCAGAAACATTTACAAACAGGACAAAACAATTTTGACCCATTTCTGTGAAACAGCAAGAATAAGTTCATCTTACCCACCTACCAAGCAGGAACTGAAGACCTTTCAGCTTTCACAGGCCTCTTCAATGTACAAAACAAATGTTAGCTGTTCTTTTAGCTCTGTTGTCTCTGTATGTGTACCTGCATGCCCCCCTTCACCATCCTGTGCATGAGCAGGAACCCTGCTGCTGGTATAGTCAGGCCGAGACCATTCCTTTATGTCCCATTTACAGAGCCAGTGCTGAGTATGAACACTGACCTTTTTCCAGTGTGTAAACTGAGTGGAGAACTAGTGAACCATTCCTTTATAGACAGTTTTTTAGCTGTTGCTCAGTGAATGCGTCTGTTTATATGGATATTGCTACACCTCAAAGAAAGCCATGAAAAGGCTTGAAATATTTTAATTTACATTTAATTGATATAAATTGTAAAATAATTATAAATTAATAAAAATTATGGACATGAATGAACTTTTTCCACAATATAAATATTTTTTAGATGTGCTAGTATAATGTGAACTCAGTCCTGAACTCTCTAATCCAAATAACATCGCGTTTTCTTATTCTCTCTCAATTCCTCTTAACAGGGTGGGGTTATATTTAGCATTTGATTTGAATTCTTCCCATCTAACATGCAGTCAATGGCATGCTGTGTTGTAAATGTTTGGTCACTAAGCTTGGTGCTAAATGGCACAAGACAAACAGACTGAGTCACTGTGAAATTGCCCTCCATATCAACATTAATGGCTCGTGGGCAGTGAATGTGAGGTTTTACAGTCCATTATGCTTACTTGCCTCGCCTTTTAGCAGTGCTCTTGTTTTTTTTCATATTGTGGACTCTGTAACCCCTGCTCAAACACTCTGCCTCCTTGTTTTTGTCACCCCTGTTCTTGTGTCTGACCTCAGATGAACCTGTCTAATGTCAAAGAAGGTAATTGTTAAAACCATTACTATGTTTGAGCCTCCTAATTATGTTGGAGACTGAAAGCACTGTATAAAACATTACTGTGAAACATTACTATGACCGGGTTTGCATATTACTCTGAAACAGTGATGTTAATTAACTTAAACATGATTAATAGATATCATGTACACATACAGATCTATTTTTTTATATAAAATGTGTGTCCAAATGTTTGTACTTTGTAATTACAGTGTAAGTACTGTTAATTATTGCCATTATTTTAAACTGTAATTTGGATTAATTTATCAAAGAGTAATTATTCAATTTCTTTTCTAATTGCTTGACAGTAATGAAATCGTCACACTGTGCTTTCTTGTCCTGTTTTCTCTCTGTCTTTATGTCTCATCTCCATTTTGCTTTTTTGTTTTTTCAGTCTTGTCTCCACCCTAGCAGCGCCCTGTTATCCCACCTCTGCCTCATTTGTAACCCTTCCCTCCCATTATCTCTCCCAGGTGTGTCTAGTCTGTCTGTGTATATATGGTCCTGTGCCAGTGTTTGCTGTTTTTTGTGTTGATGTAATCATTCCTTGTATGCATCAGAATGTCCGTCAGTTCATTGATATTGTGCTTCTTATCCTAGACTGTTTTGTTTGTTAATATTGTATTCTTAAGTCTCTTTGGTGTTTCCCTTTGTTTCCTTCTTTGAGTCCTTGATGTAGTTTCTTTGTATTTTACTTGTTCTTTAAGTATCATGTGATTGCGCCCACCTCTTTGTCTGCTCACATGTGACAGAAACTATATATATAATAAAACAATATTTTAATTTTTGTATACTACAACAAATATTTTGATCTTACAAAATATGTTTTACAATCCTCTACATCATGCATAGGGCATAGTGTTTGACATAGCCTATGAGTCATGACCCCCTCAATCATGGTTTTCATCCCTGCCCTGTGGAAAAATCATGGTTTAAAGCACTGACAGGGGTGTGGGACCTTGTGACTAGCTGCTAAGTGGTTGAGGGTTAGCACAGTGCACCAGGTCATTTACACACAGTCATTATTCTTGGTCTGGGATGGTTCCCAAACTATGCAGCTTATTCTTGGATGTCTGGCCTCAAATCAGTCATACAGTCCTATTATACATAGACACGTTGGAATGTGAATAATGATGTCATTAATTTGATATTGTGTGTTGTTTTTTAAGTCTCAAAGTGTTCAAACCTTTTGTAAGAAGAACCCAACTGAGAGGTTCAAAGTAAATGGGCTGTGTCTACATTTATGATGCTTCCAAGACAAACTTGCAAGAAAAATGGAAATGTCTGCTCGTTGGCTGTGGGGAGCTTAATCTTTACAGCTTGTAACTGAAATATCCTGGATATATATGTATATAGTTGTAATCACACTGAACAAATCCATGAAAATTCAACTTTTAAAAGTAATTTACAATACTAATACACACATAAAGAACAATTATAATAAAGGAAAAATAATCATTTATTTTTTTAATATAAATATTTTGAACAATTATTATGAATATCCTTGTCAGTCTAATAATTACAAATAATTGATCAAACATATATATATATATATATATTATAATCCTATAATAGATAGATAGAGAATATATATAATACAGAGACTATATTAGAATATACTAGAATATACAATATAGAGAGTATATGAAAAAGTCCTGTAGGAGGGGGTCTTGCACATATTATTGCACTTTAAAGAAAATGTAGCTGTTGTTGCACATAGTGTTGTGTTGTGGTGGTCATCAGGTTGCAGGTTACTGGCTACTGCTACTGCTCCTTCCCATCCTCTGTCCTCACACCTGATTCAATTCACCCCCAGCTGGACTGGCATACTCCTGGTGGGCCGACAGGGGGGCAGTGGTTGGCACTGACTTTTAGTTTATGGATGAAATGTTAGCTCTATTACATGAGAATGATGAGCAATGGCAATTGATTAGTATCAATAGTAATTGGTATTTGCACACTTCCCAAAATCTACCACCCATGGCACCTTATTCTGATAAAATAGTAGACAAGATTGAGAAGTGTTGGGTGAGCAGCAGGTGCCCATTTTAGGATCCATCATTGCATTTTAGATATTTATGTTAAAGGTGCTGAAATGCTGCATAGTAGTTTAGATTTGTAGCAAAACCCTCTATGCTGTGGTTAAACATGTTTTCAGAAAATTCAGAAAACACATATTAGAGATGATTTCAATAAAAAGGGTAAAATAATCAACTGAACTACAGAGAGCAGACAAATATGGTGGAGTTAACAATAAACAATAAACATCAGACATTTAGAATTGAATGGAATGGAATGGAATAGAATAGAATAGAATAGAATAGAATAGAATAGAATAGAATAGAATAGAATATACCTAAGGAGGTAGAACTATGTGTTGAGTAAATGTGCTTACTTGCTTTCCACAATGGTTATTTGATAGACCTTTAAGTAATGATTAACTGTCATGATGTTAAATGATTAACTTTAAGCCTAAAGTTGTTGTTCTTTAATATGATGCTGTTATTATTTATTTGATTATAAGTATGCAGAGGTAGCAGTTGAGGAGAGAGAAGAGAGACTAGACTACCTTTCCTGTCCTGAGCCTCCTAGAATGCAAGCATTTGTAAATCGTCACCCAAAGCAAAATGCTCTCCCTCTTTAGGATATCCTATTCCTCTCCAGGATCTTCTGGTGTATATAGTTGCTCATAGTATTGACAGTGTTTGTGAATGTTCTTTCCAGTCAGGAGAGCTATCCACCAAGTGAATAAACATATATACACCTCACCACAATAATTAGAGTTGGGTTTGAGATAATAGTAAAATACATTTCTTCAGGGAACACATACATAAATTACTCGTCGGTTGGCCGGTCTAAGCCAAAAATGCCAGGGCCGATTTTTTGGTCCCAGTCAAGCCCTAAACTCATTTATTAAGTGCCAGGTTCAGTCTGTGAGTTTGAGCAGGAAAATTAACAAACTGTTTTGGACTCCAGCCCTCAGTTCCCCATCCCTGCCATAGAAGAACCATCTTTGTTTCCAAAAAGAACCAGGTTTATAGTAAGTGTGTGAAGAAGAGTTTAAAGAACATTTAATATAAAGAACCTTTATAGCAAGTGAAGATTTTTTAGACCTTTAAAAGTTTTACACTCACACAAACATTCTTTATGGAATGGTTCTTCAGTGGCATCCTTCAAAGAACATTCTGAAGTACCTTCATTTATTTAGAGTGTATGCTACTGTACACAAGTTACCTTAAGGTCTAGTTCTCATCTCTTGAGAAATGAAAAGAGAGCAGCCTTGTGTAGGAGTGAACACTGTCATATTGTCAACAGGTTCTGTGGATCCAGCAGTCCAACATTTCTATAACTCAGAATGGAGGACGACATGATTCAGCAGAGCAAACACTGGAGGAAATGAGCAGTGGAGCAGCATGGCTGGTTGGAGATGGCTACAACAGCACATTAGCATACTCAGAGACCCCAGCCATGCCTCAGACATGAGGTAAGTCACAGACTTAGACCCAGCATCCACCTTCCATTTGTCCATCCAGTCATCCATCCATCAACCTTCACTACACACAGTTAAAAATAAACAGAACAAAAACATACATTTGACACTGTAGATGAGCGAGTTTTGGTTCTCCTTTAGTGGATGTTTTTTTCCATCCAATGCATCTACATATAAAGCTTTGAGAAGCAGATATACATTTCTAAAGTTCCGCTTACTGGTTATTTTAATTTATTGTTCTCTGAACCAATTGCATTTGTTGTGCCTCAGAAGCAGAGCTGCCTTCAGAACAGTGAGTTGTCATTTTGCACACAAACAAGTTAGGAGACAGCTTTCAGAATTAAAGAAGTACACATTTTGTAAATACATGTGTCTTTACTGCTTGTGATTGTGAAGAACATTTGGGATAGATGTTTTCATTAATAGATAATCTATTGCTCAGACCCTATTTCTCATGTGGGGGGAGGGGTCTCATGTTTGAGAAATAAAATGCAAAAATAATTTTAAATAAAAAGTTGAGTTTTGTTTGACTTGTTATAAAAAGGTGGGCTGTTTTAAAGGATTATGTGGAGGGATGCAAGAAAACAACCACCTTTAATTCTAAAAAAGATCTTTTTAGTGGATGGTTCTGTAAAGACCTACTTTGAAAGAAATGAAGAAGTGCATCCAAACCCAGAGCCAAATAAAAAACTTTATTCTGAAGAGTTGTTATTCTGTTTTCTGAGCTTTTATTGTGATCTTCTATTGCAAGGATAAAGTGGACCCATCTCTCTCTCTCTCTCTCTCTCTCTCTCTCTCTCTCTCTCTCTCTCTCTCTCTCTCGCAGTGTGAGTGACCTGTGGGGTGCCAAAATACTAGGCCTTGAACCAAAAACAGCACTCTGAAACTTATGTCCATTAAAACAACCAACATTCTGACCACCCACTGCCTCTCTGCTGCCCAAAAACATGCTTGAGCTCCTGTTTTGTCTGGCTAAGAATAGGTGAGCAACTCATGGATACAGTCTGAGCACAGTGTTGCCTGTTTATAATGAAGGAGAAAAGAGGAAAGAGGGGAGAGAGAGAGAGAGAGAGAGAGAGAGAGACAATGAGAATGGAACTGAAGCTCTATTGGAGCCATGCTTGTTGAATGACACGGGTGTGCTAAGAGTGACACCAAGTGTCTATGACAAACAGTGCTCTGATTACACTCCAACTCAGATAAGCAAAGCTACTTTCTTCCTTTTCAGGGGGGTAATTAGATACTGCAGAATCAGTCCAGTTTGTGCAATAAAATTAGGTAATTACTCCAGAGTCTTAAACCCTATTCAGACAGTATTAGTTTTACCTGGGGGTGGGGTAATGACATTTTACTACAGGACATCTGTGAAGATTTGAAATCTTGCCATAAATGACTGAGATGGGAGTGGCTGCTTTATTTACACATTCTTCAAATATAATTGCAGAATACATAGCTTTACCACTGATACAGTACGAGGACCATAACCAAGCTGTTTAACATATGGCCTTTTTATTCGCATGTTTGGCAGCATCTGCAGTAGGTATGAAAGTATCCCAGATAGCAATGAATATGTGCCAATAGTGCAAAAAGTGTCCCAGATTTGACCCAAAAGTGTCTGCTCTCTGGATTGTTAAGGATCCAAGGTATTTGTATCATGCATAACTTGACTGGACTAGTATAACCTACGATAATTTTATGGCTTTTACAAGAGGTAAAAGAGTCTGGAAACTTTATTGATGTGCACATTGGCGCAAATTGGACATGTATCGCATTTCTGTACCACAGTTCAAATATGAAACAGATGTGTTATCTGCGTGCCAGTGTGAACAGCAAAAAACACACAGCATCTGATTTTTTTCAGTTCCAATTTAGGCAACTTTCACCTGTGGTATTGAAATCTAATACATATCTGATTTGTGGCAATGCAAGTCAATCCAAATCCTCATGAATCTTCTGAAGTATTTGGGGTAATATCTCTGTTCAAACATAATTAAAAAGCACACCCAAAATGACTCCATAAGATGCACATGACTGCAGCATTGCAAGTAAATAAAAATAGTAAGGTTCCATCTTCAGAACTGTAGGCCAATTTTTTCATTATTGATAGGAGACAGTCACACATATCAGATATTGTTATTGTTGGAGATCCTGGGCCACTCAAATTTGTCTTCATTTAAGTTGTAAATATTTAATAGAATTTAAAAAATAATAAATAGAATTTAGATATTTGAATGTTTTGATCACATTTACTTTTTATAGTTTATAATGACTAAAAAACTTTAACTCAGAAATCCTGTTGATCCAGTCTGTATTTGAACAACTTTTAATTGTTGGATTGAGAAATATATTTATAATAATAAGTTGTTACTTACTTGTTAAAATACTTGACAGTGGTCCAAATAAAGTAAACAACTAAAAAAAACAACATGAATGTCCTTCGTTATTTTTATTTACGTATGTATCAGTATTATTATTTATTCTGAAATTTGAACACTGTAAAAACAAAGAAAGAGAACAATTAGCGCCTCCCTTCCCATTTTCCTCTATGACATCATTAGCCCCACCCCCTCATCACATTAGTTTGATCTGGCTAGTTTGTAGTGGCCAGGTGTGGCCACCTCTAGTGGACTTCATGCATGTAAATGTTGGGGGTGTAAACATAATTAGGCATGAATAGATAGCAATAAACTTAATTTCAGTTGTCCCTTATTATTACACTATTATTATGATCAAATGATCTAACGTTGTGTTTCTGTCAGTCAGTAGTGCAGTATTATCCATGTTAGATTGATGTTAACTGAAGGTACCTGGGTACTTTGTTATCAGGAACAAATCTGATTAATTACTTTCATCCCCAGATTAAATTCTATTATAAACTTAAAAGCAAATATTCAGTGATCTCAGTCAGGCCTGTTGACCAACACTAAGAAACATAAGCATGTTGTTATATTCATGGTGACTATAAATATAGGAATGGAAAACAGGCCCAAAAGGTTTGTGACAGGGAATGTCATAGCATTTTTTGGTTTCCTCCACACCCATTTCACTGTAGCCACTTAAATACCAACAGACAGACAGACGGCCAGGCGGAAGATGACACACACGCTGGTGCATCCTTGGCATTTAAAAAGTGCTTGCCTTGTCTTTCTCTTGCAGACATTTGCAGCAACTGATGTCATTTTTACTCAGGCTAAATATTTTGGTGCTGTATTAGAGCAGAGGAATCTAAGTGCAGGGACACAGGCAAACATCCTGGCTGGTTTTGGCGCATAGCTGTTTCCTGTGACCAGAAACTGACCAGAACACTATCTGCCATGTCGCAATTGAGTGTGAGTGAAATCCACAGTAGCATCCATTTCAGATTGTAAAAACATCTCCAGCACTTGTTGCAAATGATCAAATAACTTTAATTTTTTCATTAATTGTTGATGACCATCCCAGCCTAATTCCAGGTTAACGAGGCTGGCAGTCTGTTCCAAAACCTTTTGGATTTGTGTCATGTTTGTTTGCAGAGATCTGCTGGCACTGTGTGGAGAAACTTCCATCCTAGTGGAGAGACTTCTTTCTGCTTTTCTGCTTCTAAGCTGTGGAACTCACAACCTTATGATCAAGCAGTAGAGATCAGAAATTCTCAATATTTATAACTAGAAAGCATAACGGCCCACGAGAGACAACACAACAGAACTATTTACATGAAACATTGTTTTCCATATCACATCATATGTGATGTAGTCTGGGTTACCCTTGAAGATGGGCCTGCAGACCACTAGAAAATGCTTTTTTGTACTTAATGTCTTATTTTTAAACAATTTTATAACACATTTTTCGTCATTTTGATTCATAATATTTTTAAGCCCACATTTTAAAATAATCATTAATCATTTGATAAAAATTTCTCTTGTAAAACAAAGGGTGCCCTATAAGGGTGAAGGGTGCTATATAAATAAAGTGCAGAATAACATTATTATTATTATTATTATTATTATTATTATTATTAATTAGATACATAGTAAGATATAATACAAATTTGTATATATAGTTATATTTGCTATATATACAACCTGCTGTGATTTGGTTTTACAAATAAATGCTGAAAAATACTAATAACATTATACTGGGTTAAGTTGTTCATTATATAATATCATATATATTGCTATTACTCTTAAGTATTCATATAATCCAGCTCTATGTTACATCCATAAAAAACTGGTTTATGTTGGTCTAATCTCTTCTGGTATTGGTTTAACTGGTCAGTTATCATGGTCATGCTAGTTGTCCAACATACCAATGTTCAAATCACAAGATATGTTTGTTATTGCATTTTTTAAACATTTTTTGTACAATATATTTAACCACATAAATAAGAGTGTATTTAGTTATTATTATTATTATTATTATTATTATTATTATTATTATTATTTTTATTATTATTATTATTATTATTATTATTATTATGTAGATATTATCAGATAATTAGTGGAAATAAGCTTTCATTATCCTACGTGTTTGCTGCATTCCAGGCATTGAACATAATGGCTTATTATGTTCAG
Source organism: Acestrorhynchus altus (assembly GCA_034509495.1). Classification (NCBI taxonomy): domain Eukaryota; kingdom Metazoa; phylum Chordata; class Actinopteri; order Characiformes; family Acestrorhynchidae; genus Acestrorhynchus; species Acestrorhynchus altus. Next base: position 22,174,469 of record CM067502.1, read on the forward strand.
GTAAACATTGTGTATATGTGATTCTTCACCTCTGCTGTTAAATTTTACTGTTGCACAAGTTTCCAACAGCAATTTTATACAATTTAGCTACTGTAGCAACCAGTGTTTTAAAAATGTACTGCTCATTTATCCAGTCAGCCTGCCCCTCTTTCCAAGGACACAGTGTCTGCCATTGAGTAATGAGAACATTTAAAGCACATCTAGTTTCTGTTTAGGTAATGAATGGGAAAACACGGTGATTTTTGGACACATAAAGCTCTGCCGCTTGCCAATAGCACACACTAATTTTCACTCTCATAAATCATATATTTGTTTAGTGAATAATTACAGACTTCCTCCACGTAGGTAATGTAAAACACAGTCTGTGTCTTCTGAGTAGCTTCTGTTCTATAGCTCAGACAGAGACCCCCTCCCCCTCTGAACTCCTCGGTATGTGTTGAACACGGACAGAACATGCTTTCAGCTATGAACAGTGCCAATGTTGATGCTGCATGTTGGTCAAGGCGTCTGCCAGTTGTATATGTAACCTACGCAATGCAGCTCCCTATCTTATGGCCTTGGCTCAGGATGTTATTGCTACTGTATGGTTCTTTTTCCTTCCACTGCTCTTCTGCGCTGACCCAACAACTGAGGAATTTCTCTGTTCGGTGTGTAAGACAGTGTGCCAATGCAGCCGCTGGCACACACACAAACACACTCACAAGTACGAGTCAGGCCTGTTCAAAGTAGTGCAATCTCTCAGATGATCAGCAGAAACAACATCATTTCTTTATCTGTACTCAAAGGAAATATTTGTCCATATATTTTTCAAAATTAAGTGACATAGGGCACAACATTGCTTGTTATTGTTTTCCACTGTTTTGCACCATCATTAGGTTTTCTATTACTTACTGAAGATGGCCTCATAAAGTATAAGAGCCTCTATGCCAGAGGCTCTATGCCAGCCAAGGGACCTGTGAGGAACAATTTAGTAAGATATGAATAGTGAACTGGGATATGAGCTTGTGACGGGGCACTTGGAGGCTTAGGTCCCTGGTAGAAAGTTCATTCACACCTGCTTCCATGTTAAATGGTAAAAGGTCATCCTAACTTGGGAAGTACTCTAAAAATATAAGCTCCTAGAGGAACGTATGGAGGAACCTCAGTTTCAAATTGAAGAAGGTCCAAAATTTCCTCAAGGCCATTGAACTTTATACATTGGTAGGTATTAATATTATCTTCAAATTCCCACTAGAAATTATAACTTGAGGGGCTGTTCAAGTGCAGCTTCCAAGTTGGGAACTCATATTTCCAATAGCACGTGAATAATAAGCACATCACAAGTTCATGATGCTGAGTGTATCAGACAATTTTCTATGTATATTCCTTTACAGAGAAAGTGAACACACTCGTCTTATCTGTTCTGGCAGTCTGAAAAAACGTTCGTGTTCTTAGATGGTCAGGTCCAAGGGTGTAGAATTGCTCTTGACTTTGGTGGGGACATATGAATCCCAATTCATATTTTAATTCATGAATTATATAATGATAAATTAATGTTAAACTAATAACTGACAAAGAAATAGTAAATACTTCAGTTTAGCCATAGTGCAAATGAAGCATGTTTCATACATCAGCAATAATTAAAGTAGATGGAGCTTCATAATCCCCACAAAACCAACAAAGTAACAATCAAATAATAGCTATAGATGATTTTATTAATGTAGCTACCAAGTCTCAGTGCCTGCAGGGAGGGACACAGCCAATCACACTGACCAGGGGATCAAATTACTGGTGGGGGCAATTCAATAGTTGCTGGATATTGGTGGGAACACATCACTTCCATCAATGCTAATTCCACTGCCTCGGTCAGATTCATCTGCATGTTACTGTCTGAATAATAGCCACTTAAAATTACTTCAAATGACTTCTACATGAAAGGTTGTGACACTATCGAGATAAACTAGGGCCCCCGTTTCATAACTAAGCTCTCTTCGAGACCTGATTGAACTTGGAACTTGAACATGGAAGCAAAAGGAAGAGCTTCTGACAGGGCATGAAGAGAGCTTACCCTGGAAGCAACAGGGAAATGATGGGGACAACTTCACATACCTTAGAGAAATGGTCCATTACTGCCAGAATGGTTTAAACCATTAGGGGGTGGACCAGTCACAAAATCCAGTGAATGATTGTGTTTCTTCAGGGAGTTCTCAATCTGCAAAATCATTCTCTAGGTAAGCATACAGATTGACGGGAACACCATAAGTATCCATACCTCAAGGAGGTATCTCAAGGAGGTATCTTCGCAAGAGATGGTTTTCTGATGGAACAGACATAATAAACTGCTGATGTATGTGACACAGACATTTACATGAATCTTCACTTGAAGCACTTCAAAGATATGCTCCTTTGTGGCCTAGGTCTTGGCTGTAGAAATTGTTTGGTACTGGCTAGGATCTCAAAGGCACAATTCCAAGCCCAGTGCAGAGGGAGACAGATGGATTTTTAATGTTCCTATGATTTTTTTATAGTCAGCAAAGGAGTAAAGGACTTTAAGATGGGGTTCAATCTTTTTACACTAGGGGCAGAAAACACTCTTTAGTGGAGCATCCAGTCCAGAATGGGCTTTTACTGTAGTGTGACACCAACTCCTACTGGCCCGCTGTTTCAAGCATTAACTGATATATTCCAAAGCTGAGGAGTTTTTGCAAGGTCATCAGATACAGCCTGATACTTTCAGGCAAGTTCTGTCTGCACATCCTCCCTCAAATCCCTCCTGAATGCTGACTCCTTCCAGACACCAGATGCTGGTAGGCTACAGTGTAATCTAATGCTGAAAGGTTATGCTGACTGAACCTGATGCTCTCTATTCACCTCATCTAAACTACTGCAAAATATTTGTTCATAGTTTAATTTAAAAAGAAAAATTGAAGAATATACATTATGCATTACATTATATACATTACACACACACCATTATGAGCACCTCCTTGGTCCCACATTCACTGTCCATCATATCAGTCCCTCTTACCAAGCAGAAGCAATTTGTAATTCTATAATACCGACTGTAGTCCATCTGTTTCTATGATACATTCTTAGCCTACTTTCAACCTGATCTTCAATGAGGCCCTGCAGGATAGGACTGGTGGGATGCAATGGGAAGTTGGGGATGAGGTGGGATGGTGATCATCCAACATCCTGACCTCACTAATGAGGTTGTTGCTGAATACAATCAAATCCTCACAGCAACGCTCCAAAATCTACCCAAAAGCCTTTGCTGGACAGTAGACAGTTACTCCCAACAAAAGCAGGAGTGGTCTAACCACTGGGTTTTAGTTAGCTGATAGAACTGTCACTGTTAAAATACCTCATACAATCTCCAAGTGAAACATGGAATAATTTTACAAATATGCCATTAACTCTTAGAGCCTGAGATCTACGCTTTGTGGGCACTTGCTGTGTCCTAGGCTTTGTGACTCAGAATCAGAGTAACCAACAGACACGATACACATAACATACTACTAGACTTAACTTGTCTCATAACTGTGTGATGAATTATCAGCAAGTAATCCAGCTTGGAAAACAGCTATAATTCACTTATTTCCAAATTAATAAAATCAACTTGCTTATGGTCACCGTTTACCACTGCAAATGAATTACTTGTCCTGTAATACACTGTTCCAACTGTTCATCATCATATTTAATGAGTACCAGAACAATCCCCTGTTCTAATAGAAGGCACTAGTGAGTGAAAGGTATTCTGGTATGTAGGGCTACGTGTGCATATATATGCAGAGGTGCTTTGTGTAAAGCAGGACAGTGGCAGACGCTCACCAGATGCTTTCACCCAAGGACTCTATCCGCACTCTGGGCAGCTGGACAAACAGCCTCCACCTTCTTCTCCCCTCAGTGACATATTTGAGAGGGGCTCTCCATCGGCTGCCCCATGACGCGCATGCTGCTGCTCACTCAACGACTCCTTGTCTTCACCAGCAAAAGCTCCCTGCTCAAGATGCCTTGTTGCAAGTGCTTACCGTGAAATTGAACCCTTGGAGGGCCCCTTTGAACATAAAGTAAAATGTGAAATTACTTTTTTGTGCATCATGAACTGATTTTCCTATAAACAGCAGGGAGAGAGAACATAGCCTTGCCCGAGCGTTCCTCAAGAGTCAATATTAGATGAGAATACCGAGACAGACAAGAATGGAGTAAGGAGAAGGGGGGATTTTCCAGACACTTTTGAAAACAGGGAGAAGCTGTTCTGGCAGAAGCCCAGCTCCCAGCTGGCCAGGATAAACCTTGCTCAGTTTACGTGCCTTGCTCATTCGTAGTTTTCTAAAGCCTCACATTTGACTTCAATGCTCTCCTTGCTTTACTACTCCTAAACCCTGAGTTCATGTTCCATTCATGGGGCTTTCATGTTATGATAACACAAACAACACAAGAGCAGTGATCAGATGGGGAGATATTTCAGTTGAGCCAGAGCTTTCTGGTCCATCTATGAACTTGAATGCTTGTACTTTTAACATAAAGACTTCCTTAAAGCCCAATAAAAAGTGGTTACTTAATACCTTAACCACCAGGGTTATGATGGGAACAGAATACAGTGTTACAGCATTATGTAATTGGGATACATAAAAGTATTACCTTACAGTTACGGAAAATAAATAAATCTCACAAATCACTGTTTATCATGGAACCTCATTAACTAATCTAACTAATAGCCTGATCAGTTCTTTATCTAAATGTTAATGAGCTCTACTAAAGCCTGAGTAGTCTGATAAATCAATGTGCAGATTAGTTATTTATCTGTGTTCCTGAGCTTTACTGAAGCCTGAGTATACTGATAAATCAATGTGTTGATCTATTATTCATCTCAGTGTTACTTTGCACTTCTAAAGGATGATTAGACTAATAAATCATTGTACTGATCATTGATTATTCAGTGTTACTGAGCTTTACTAAAGCATGAGTAGACTGATAAATCCCTGTAGTATTCTGCCCAACTTAGTAGCAGTCTATCCATCAATACTTTTACTTTATCACTTTACACAATTTTACTTTATCACTTTTTGCACAAAACTTCTTATAATCTTAAACTGTTAAGATTACCTGATACAATGACTATTAAGTTTACAGTATAAGCCTTATAGCATTAGTGTTTAGTATACAGTTGAGAATGATGACTAGCTTTGCCACACATCACACTGTGAATCCTGTAGGCAGGCAGAGTATGTGTGTGTCATTCATTCAGCAATGGCGGACACGCAGCAGGCCGCTTTAATGCTGTCCCAGCTCAGTCTTCACGGGTCACTGTGAGCAAACACACAGCCAGAGGTTCTCTTACAGGCCTGTCTGTAGGTAGCCAGACAGCCTCAATCTGCACTCCACACACTCAGGAGATGAGCAGTTAAAGCCAATACAGACATCTTACTCTGTCTGCATTACTGCTGAAAGAGTTTGTCTCCAATAACAGAGAACCCGTTATAGACAAATATAAGAAGAAGGTAGATTGTGTTTTCTCCCTGCATCACAACTACAGTGATGCTATCCAGCACAGTGTCTGTTATATCAGAGCTGGGGACCAGACTATTTCCTGTAAGGACAATGACTGCCCAGCAACGTTCAACAGTGGCAGTTTCACATACATTGGGACACTGTATGTGGAAAAAATCCCAACATAAGTTGGGCAATTGGCACTTCAAATTGGGGTGGAAAATTGGGTTAAATTAAGAGTAACCTACAGACATGATACTCATAACAAACTACAATACTTACTCTGTCTAACCAACTTTGTGTGATGAATTATTATTTGTGTAAACAATTATCAGCTTGGAAAACAGCTACAATTCAGTCAATTCCAACTGAATATAATCCCAGTTTAAATGCCAAAATAGCCTTCCAGTGCATGTTTACTGCTCTGTCCACGTGTACATGCTCAACCTGCATGCAGACTCAGGACTGATCAGCGAGAGGGGGTGGGGCTGATGACATCACTAACCCATATTTTGGTTTATAGAGGAAAATGAGAAGGATAGTAATAAAGAATAGAGATAAAGAATAGTTTTTGGATTACTGTCAAGTATTTTGAAGAACTTAGTATGAAAAATATCCTTGTCATTCTAATCATTAAAAATAACATTACAACCACAAATGTATTTTCAGCTCAAAAATACTCTAGATGATCAATTTCCAACAGGATGTGGAACAGAAAGTGTTTTTTAGCATATATAAGCTAAAAGAAAATAAATAAAAAACACACAAAAAGTGTAGATGCATGCACATTATTGATCAAAACATTGTCAAGTCATACAAATATTTAAATTCTCTTATTTGTTGTATCTCAAATGAAGACAACTTTGAGCAGTCTCAGATCACCTGAAAATAACAATATTTGGCATGTGTGTCTCCTATAAACTTTTTAAAAATCTTTTGTAAACTGTACTTTTTTCATTTACATGAACCGTTCTCTCAGGAGCTATACAGTAAATGTTTTGTAAGCACTCAGATATGGTTCTTCATTGGCATTTGATCCAAAGAACCCTTTTTGGCACATTTAATTTGGTGTTTAATATGGTATAATATCTGATAACTATACTCACTGAGAGCTGATTATCAGTCTGGTTATTTGCCTTTAAAACGCCAACACTGTGTCAATAAAACTGATTTATGATCTGGATTTGAACATGTCCAACTATGCAACACCCTGCTTGACTGAAAGCTGAATTTGCTGACAGGATTCTTTTGGGATGAGGAGCTATTGACTTTGACAGGGAGGATGTTGGGTGATGGGCATGTATGCTCAAGAGACTCGCATTTTATTGAGAACCATAAAAAAGGTATGTGGTGATATTTAAAGACTCCATTCATTTAACTTCTTTACTCAACATGCAGACGAGAGGAATGTACTCTCTTCAATGACTGAAACTTAGTTCAGTGTAATGGTGAATACTCATTCTTCATCCATCCCTCAGCTTGAATAAAAATAGCAACTTACTGGCATTGAGCAGCCCCAACATCATTTGCATATGGATTAGATTTCATTCACAGTAATTGTAGTGGTTCCACTAAAGCTCACATTTTAAACTACAGGGGTTGGACAATGAAACTGAAACACCTGTCATTTTACTGTGGGAGGTTTCATGGCTAAATTGGAGCAGCCTGGTGGCCAATCTTCATTAATTGCACATTGCAGCAGTAAGAGCAGAGTGTGAAGGTTCAATTAGCAGCTAAGAGCACAGTTTTGCTCAAAATATTGCAATGAACACAACATTATGGGAGACATACCAGAGTTCAAAAGAGGACAAATTATTGGTGCACTTCTTGCTGGCGCATATGTGACCAAGACAGCAAGTCTGTGTGATGTATTAAGAGCCACGGTATCCAGGGTAATGTCAGGACCACCAAGAAGGATGAACCACATCCAAAAGGATTAACTGTGGACACAAGAGGAAGCTGTCTGAAAGGGATTTTCGGGTGCTAACCCGGATTGTATCCAAAAAATATCATTCCCCAGATGAATTGACACTGTATTGGCCACTAAAGGAGGCCCTAATACACCATACTAATAAATTATTGTGATCTAAAACCAGGTGTTTCAGTTTCATTGTCTAACCCCTGTATGTAAAATTTATAAGTTATAAGTTAACTTTCATTTTTTTGTGTCATATATAAATCCAAATTATGGCCCAAATTACCTCTAACATATGTTATCCAAGAATTCCTGAAGATATCAAATGTCTGATCCAGGATTATTAACAAAAAATATTTTTTCTAAAAACTATTCTTAATTTAGAATTTTTAAATTGACAAGGGTATTTATAATACAGTATATATTTATAATATAGGTTTTTCAAAATACTTGACAGTAGTCCAAATAAAATAAAAACATTATGAATATAATTTATCATTGTGGGGAAGATATTGGGATGTAATTGCCCACAGAATGCAAATCTCTAAGAGTCCAATAGACAGGAGATAGTGATGCATGAAATTTAAAGCTTGCAACCTGAGCATAAGATTTCATAATAATTTTATTTTTTAATTTTAATTTAGGCCTGCATTTATTGTGTGATTCAATGCTATTTCTTTTTATACAATTGTATTCTATTGTACAAGTTTTTTCCATTTATCTCCTTTCATTGCTTTTATGCATGTAAAGAATCTTGCAATGCACTCTAGAAATTTAATTTAATATTTTTAACATTACTAATAAGGCAGAACTTGTTGTAAGGAAACTATTGTCCAATTTTCAATTGTTAAATAAACTGTAAAATAAATGTCATGTTAAATCAGTTGTTTTACAATGATTAAGACACTGACTGTAGAGCACTTTTGAGTTAACTCACCTTAGTTACTCAAAAGTTGTACCTCACATTTTTAGTTCCATATCTTGAGCCTCAAAAACTGATTGTATTGATTGATATTTTGTAAGACATAAAACTGTGTCCCATTTTGTTTATTCTTTATTCATACCTGAAAGTTAGAACATGCCATATCCCATAGGGGACGCCTTCCCATTCTCAGACTCTTGACCATTAGAAGGCTGTGGTGTTGATGGGATTTATAAATAGAAAGATAAAAGTACTCAGTACTGTTTTTATGTGGTGCAATTGTATTTCTTTCATTTAGTTCCTGTGTGGCCCTGCAGTCTAACTGTTGGCGATAGGCATGGTGCCAATGGATTCATGTTAATATGCTCTATTTGCAATACTTCTCTACACTGAACATTTGCACATCAGTGTCCGCAATGGGTACAACATAGGTAACAAGTAGGTAAAGCCTTCATTAGAAGCGATGTCTGCAAACATATTGACATAGTGTATATCAATGTTAAAGGCATAGTGAATTAACAGCTTGTTTAATTCCCAAGTATAAAGAAAGGAAATGCAAGATATTGATGTTTTAATGCAGTATTAAATTAAAAACCTGATTCTGATTTTGGTTTTATTTAGTCTTTGCTCAGACTATGTTAGATAAGTTTATGAAGGCAGAATGAATACAACACTGAGAATTCAAACCAACGCTTCAGTTGACAGTTCATTGAAACAGACAAAACAGAGACTTTGTATTGAGTGGGTTTGTGATTTAATGGCAAAAAGGATTTCAGGAAGAACACAATTCATTTTCAGAATTACATTCTTTCCACGTAATGTTTATTGCATATCAGGCCAAACAGCCTCAACCATGGAATGTCTCTTGTAATCATGGCACAACACAAAGGAAGCACTTGGGACAGTGCACACAGTCTGACTACACGTAGGCTGAAAGGGGGTGGGGGTGGGGGGTGGATTCTGGACACCTTCATGCATTCTTGCACAACGACGAGGGGAAATGAATATTCATTCAATGATGTATTTCACTGAACAAAAAAGAAAATGTTGCTTTGTATGGTCTGCTAGTGGTCTATACTGGAGAGACATCAAACCACTGCTTCAATAGAGATCCTACAAAACTAGATTTTGGTCAATTTCAAAAAATACCTTGCATCTTTATATACTGCATAATAAATACAAATCAATCAAAAGCGATTGGCTATACACATATAATAACATAAAGTGACATTCAAAAGCACATTTCCTTAACTTAAATTAAAATAACTGTCCTATGAAACTGTGAACACTAAAATGCTAAACATTTCAATACGAAAAATAAAGCCAGTGAAATAGATATTAGCCATAGATTTAGCGAGCTCTTGCACTCATGTGCAAATTCACTTTTAGCACCACTAGAATAACACCATTAGAATAAACAGTGTCCAGTTGGCAGAGGTTCAGAAACATGGATCTGCTCCTCAGAGCTTTATATGTGGATGTTGGTTGCTCAGAACACTGCCTGGAAAACAAGGCAGCAATTTCTGTGGTTCCTTGCTTCTTAGCTACCTAGCAAAGTAATGTTGTTCTGGAAAACTCTTAAGAATGCCAACTTCCAACTTAGCTATTGTGTGGTGTGGTGCAACAGATAACACCCTCAGTGAGCCACCACACCACGTGTGGTTCAAGTCTTGGGTTGAGGGCCCAGTGTGGGCAAATATACTGTGCTACACCAATAAGAGTCCTTTACTCCTAACACTACTCTGGCCCCCCGCTCTATTAAGCAGCAGTAAAAGGTCTATTGAACATGAGTGATGCCTTTCTTGCACTAATTCGAGCCTCTTGGTGGAGTTGCAACTGATGGCAGCAGGTGAACATAGCTATTGTAAATCTATAAGCCTAAATCACCATTGCTCAAATTTTAATGTATTACGCTAGTGCATTGCAGTTGTGTTCTTCATTCGTGACCTCAGCTTCTTTTCTTTAATGTATGCCACTCCAGTGACTAGCATGCACAAATAGGGTTGCATAAGGCACTGTTACATGAAAACATTTTCTCTGTGCTGGCATGCCATGAAATGCTACCACAGAAGCTATCAGTGCCACTAAGAGACACATCTTCAATTAGTACAGAAAATGTCATCACAAGTGTTTAATGGATCAGTTGTCATTCTTGACAATTTTCCTGAAAGAAATTTCTGCCTTAAAAGCTGGCTAGAACACCTTTCATACAGTGAATCCACATATAAGACTCTGTGGAGAAGATACATGTTTCTAAATCTCTGCCAACTGACTATAAATGAATTGCTTATTCTCTGAACCAATGGCACTTGTTCTGCCTTCAGGACCCTTTTGAGTACTGATTTTGCACACTACTGGCTCTTGCTGCTTGCACAAGTGCAAGAAATCAAATTAATCTAAAAATCAGATACAGTACATTTTCTATGATACATCCAATGGGAAAATGTCAAGTCTTTAAAGCAGGGGGGTGTCAGAAACTGCCAACTTTGAAAAAACATGCCTCAAAAAAACAAAAAAAAAAAAACTATAAACAACAACATGAAGACATTAGACACAATGTTCACACCATCCAGTCATTTTAGTTCCTGTGAAAATCAGAAGAGGTAAGTATTAGATAAAGTATCTTGGGCATTCTGTATTACATACAGGGCCATTCTCTTACAGCTGCATTTCAAATGAATTTTAAATTTGGGAAACTAGGATTTATTGTGTTCGGGAAACTCAATTTTAATTGGAAGAAATACGATTCCGTTAGACTAGTGAACAATGATCAACATTGCTAACATCTCAACTAAACTCTTGTTCTCACCTGGATATTCTGCAGTTTCGGGTCTGGATGTGATGGCCGCTGTAGAAGACCTCGCAACGTACCACATTGTTGGAGAAATCAGACTCAGGAACCAGGAAATTTGGGTTTACTGAAACCTACAAATACAATAGACCATTTGACAACCATTTGAGGAGCTTCATGAGCGTCACTGGAATAAGTAGTAATACAGTGAATATTCTGACCTTAAGTATGTAGTTTCCAGGTAATACATCTGTGATATCGATCCACTGGCAATCAATGTTGGCAGCGTAAGTGTCATGGCAACCAGGGCTCAACCCCTACAGCACATAATACAAGCAATCAGCCCATATACTCCTCCAGTAACTAAAATAATGGCCAGTTGCTCTGTCTCCAACAATGCTGACATGGCAAAGCTCTGTTTTTACCTATTTCTGTCTAATTAAATAACTTACAGAAGTTCATTGTGAAGAACCTGCACTGTCTTCTTGCTTGGAAGTGAAGCAATTTTCATTCACAAAACATGAAATATGTCAGCTGTCCTTTAGACAGGGATTTCTGCCACTGCCAATAGACCTTTATTAGCACATGCTTCAATAAAATTTCAGCTCCTTTCTTTACACTATGAAGTACCTTACTTCACACAATGCAACCTCTCCTTTTAGCCAATCATTAACATCTGCTTTGAATCTGCTTAATAATCTACGGGACCATCTGGAACAATGAGTAAAACACCACAATATCTAGCCAAACTGCGCAATTCTTTGACGCAAGAATGACTGAACATTGCTTTTGCCTACATCCAGAAACCTGTCCAGTCCATCTCAAATCAAAAACAGCTGTTGTTTAAGCTTGTGTAGATGCACTTATATATACATACATACATGGCATTAAGCATTGTGCATGTTTATCTGCTTCAGAGAGTCCTATTCTATTGGCAAAACTTCTCTACAGGGATTAGAAAAGCTTGTGCACATCTAAGTCAGCAAAGGGTGTAGCGTAAATAGCTGAATGCATTCATTAGACACAAACATTTGGACATATATTGCATAATATTTCATTATTAAAAAGTATAATATTTATTCATCATCCAAGTTTTATATAAGTTTTTATTTCAAATAACAATTATTTTTCTGACAAGTGATTGATTTTCTGTCTGTGTTTATTAGTTGTGTGTACCTGTGTGTGTGCAGTGCAGGCATAGCGTCGGCGGAAGCCTGGGTCACAGCCAGTGTCCTCCAGACAGAAACTGGCTTTGTGGCCCTCTGCCACCTTGCGGCCAGTGGTTACATCCAACAGGTCATAATGACTGAAGGCATCCATGCTGTGGTAATGCCTATGGAATTAGGAGAGGGTGGGGGAGTGAGTGAGCATAGAAAGTGAGAGAGAAGCAGAAAAGAAGGAGAGAAACCAGAGAGAGAAAAGGGGGTACATACCAGATTTTGTTATATTCAGGAGATCCTACACTACTCAAATTTGTGATGTAAAAATGAAGATTATTTCAATATTTGTATCAATTTGACCATGTTTTGAATTGCTTGTGCCTACAATTCTTGTGTTTATTTGCTTATAAGGACTTAAAACACTATACATCTCAGAAATCCTGTTGGTCTTCCAGAGTGTTTATGAGATGAAAATGCAAGAACTATTTGTAAGGATTAGATTGACAGTGATATTTAAAATAATACGTTCTTGACAGTGGTCCAAATAAAATAAAAACAAACTAAATGTCCTTCATTTTTTGTCCTTTATTTTTTTGTTCTTTAAGTATTATCCCTTCTCGTGACATTTACTGAGAAATTAGAAATTTGCTGCACCATCAAATGTCATTCACCTTCCACCCAGCATTCAACCATTCAAAACATTTGCTACAGATTCTCTACAGAACAAGCAGCACTTATTACAGGTGAGTACTCACTGATGACAGCTGTGCCATTCCCACTGGTGTCTGGGTTTGATGGGCAGGAAATCTGTGGTGCCAAGGTTTCTGACCTTCTGTGGGAAGCGTAGGAGAACCCTGTAGTCAATGTCCCTCACTGTAGGCCTATATGCTGACCTTAGAAAGAACACAAAATACCACTAAAGAAAAAATGGCCAGATGGATGGAGAGATCAGCAGAGCTATAACAGACTAAGACATTGTGTCTTGCTGGACTACATGACTGTGGTCTGTATAAATCAGCCCTTACTAGTGCATTATTGATCATTTATAATAGACAGCAATATCTGAGATATTTATTTTAAATATTGAATATAGTAGACCAGGTGTTATTTCTAACTGAAATTAACAAAGTACACATTATAGGACAGTACATTATGTGTTATAGTACAGTATGTTAGGTATGTCAGTATTATTATAGGACAGTGTGTTAGATGTTATAGGAGAGTGTGCTAGAGCAGTGTATTAGGAATTATAGGACAGTGTGTGGGTTATTATTATATGACATTGTGTTAGATGCTATAGGACAGTGTGTTAGAGCAGTGTATTATGCATTATAGGACAGTATGTTAGAGCAGTACATTATTCATTATTGGACAGTGTTATAGGACATTGTGATAAAGCAGTGTAGTTGGCATTAAATGATAGTGTGTTAGGTGTTATAGGACAGTGTTTTAGAGCAGTGTATTATGCATTATTGAACAGTGTTATAGGACATTGAGTTAGAGCAGTGTATTTGGCATTATAGGACTGTGTGTTAGAGCAGTGTATTTGGCATTAGGGGACAGTGTGTTATAGCAATGTATTTGGCATTATAGGACAGGGTGTTACACATTAAAGGGCAGTGTTAGTGAACAGTGTGTTAGAGTAATATATTATGCATTAGAGGACAGTGTTGTAGGACGTTGAGTAATTGCAGTGTATTATACATTATAGGACAGTGTTGTAGGACGTTGAGTAAGTGCAGTGTATTATACATTATAGGACAGTGTTACAGGACAGTGAGTATGTGTAGTGTATTATACATTATAGGACAGTGTTATAGGACAGTGTGTAAGTGCAGTGTATTATGCATTATAGGACAGTGTTATAGGACAGTGAGTATGTGCAGTGTATTATACATTATAGGGCAGAGTTATAGGACAGTGTGTTAGAGTAGTGTATTATGCATTATAGGGCAGTGTTACATGACAGTGTGATACAGTAGTGTATTATACATTACAGGACAGTGTTACAGGGCAGTGTGTAAGTGCAGTGTATTATGCATTATAGGATAGTGTTACAGGACAGTGTGTTAGAGCAGTGTTTTATGCATTATAGGACAGTGTTACAAGACAGTATGTTAGAGCAGTGTATTATGCATTATAGGACAGTGTTATGGACAGTGTGTTAGAGTAGTGTATTATGCATTATAGGACAGTGTTACATGACAGTGTGATACAGTAGTGTATTATGCATTATAGGACAGTGTTATGGACAGTGTGTTAGAGTAGTGTATTATGCATTATAGGACAGTGTAACATGACAGTGTGATACAGTAGTGTATTATGCATTATAGGACAGTGTTATGGACAGTGTGTTAGAGTAGTGTATTGTGCATTATAGGACAGTGGACAGTGTGTTAGAGTACTGTATTATGCATTATAGGACAGTGTTATAGGACAGTGTGTAACTGCAGTGTATTATACATTATAGGACAGTGTTATTGACAGTGTGTTAGAGTAGTGTATTATGCCTAATAGGACAGTGTTAGGGGACAGTGTGTAAGTGCAGTGTATTATGCATTATAGGACAGTGTTATGGACAGTGTGTTAGTGTATTATTCATTATACGACAGTGTTATGGACAGTGTGTTAGTGCAGTGTATTATGCCTTATAGGACATTGTTAGGGGACAGTGTGTAAATGCAGAGTATTATGCATTATAGGACAGAGTTATAGGACAGTGTGTAAGTGTAGTGTATTATACATTATAGGACAGTGTTATGGACAGTGTGTTAGAGTACTGTATTATGCCTTATAGGACATTGTTAGGGGACAGTGTGTAAGTGCAGTGTATTATGCATTATAGGACAGAGTTATAGGACAGTGTGCTGGGTGAAGCATGACAATGTGACAATGAAACAGTGGAAATGTCCCCGTGATCTGATGATAAGCTCAGTTAATATGTTTAAACCCGACTTGTGTCACTAGTGTATGAATATCTGCTGCAAGGATAGTCAAAGTCAAAGGTGAGTGTTAAACGTAAGGCTTCCCTGCTCCTCTCCCTGACTGGATCATAACGCGCGGGGTAAGTAAAGAGGTGCGTGTGGTGTAGAACGCGCAGAAGAGCGTCAGTAACAGTGTGTGTGGTGGAGGCGGTTACCGCGCCAGGCAGTTCTCCTCCGCCGCGCACCTGAGCGCGTACATCTGCATGCGCTGCACGTACGAGCCCGCCTGAATGGAGTACGGGTCCGGAACGAGGTCCGGCAGGCCTGCGGAGAAGAACACGGGGACGGACACGTCAGTGCGCGTGCGCCACAACCAGCTCTACCTGTCCTGCGTGGCGCGCGGAGCCGCTCTCACCGTAGTGGAAGTATCTGGTGCCGTAGCCGGTTCCGGGGGGAGGGCGTCGGGAGCGCGGGACGCCGCGTGGCAGAGGGGGAGACGGGTAGGCGTTATAGGGCACCGCGTTCCGGTGCATCTTCAGCGGGTTGCGTGGGTCGTCGCTCACCATCGTGACGTCCTCTTCGCTCCTCGACGTGTCGGCGGTTCTCGCCAGGAGCCGTAGTTGCCTCTCTCCGGCGTCCTCCTCGGGCTCGCGCGCAGGGTTCGCGCTCCGTCTCCCCGGCACGCCGCCGAGCCCCGAGTACTCTGGGCTTGTGCCGTTGGCCCCGCGCGCGCCCGGTGCGCCGGCACTCGCCAGCCCTGTCCGCGGAGGCGCCACCGGTTCCGCGCGCCTCCCGTGCGCCCCCGAGCTGACCGAGGACTGGCTGCGGCTGCTCACGTACAGCCTCGATTCGGTGCGTGAGCGCAAGGGCGCGTGGTATTCGGAGCCGGTGCTCAGTAAGCTGTAAAGCTGTCCGTTGCTCCGCCACTGGATCCTGTGCGTCCAGGGGGCACCTGCCCCCTCGCGCGCCTGCTGTCCCGTTACGAGACGCGCGAGGCCATCGAGACCGCATAGGAGCATCAGGAGGGAAAGGCTGAACATTGCTGTGATTTTCTGCTCGTTTCCAGTGACTCCGGTCGGGCGCTTGTGGAGCTGCCGAGGCTTAAGGCTGAAGCTGAAGCTGGAGATGTGCAGGATGTTCTCTCTGGAGCTCTCTGGAGCTCCTCAGCGGCATAATCGGAGTTTCCTCACAGAAACTTGAAAGAGAGGAGGAGGAAGAGAAGGAGGAGGGATGGCTGGCCGGGGGGGGGGGTTCTTTGGTCAGAACGAGAGCTTACACACGCGCGCACTTACTGACCCCCATACAGATATGTGTGTTTGGAAACCCTGGAGTATGGATTATGTGCGAAAGAGAGTAATGCACGGTTTGTTGAGAGGTGTGGTGTGCTTTGGCAAGAGAATGGTGCAGAGTTTGGAATGGAAGAAGCAATAAAGCAACGAATCTGTTTTCACAGCTTTCAGATTGCAAGTCTGTAAAATGAAGAACAAGGGATTTGGCAACCAGAATTGAAAAGGGACACTTTTTGTTCGGCCAATTAAGGAAAAGACTGAATTATTTATGTTCAACAGTGACCTTTTTGATCACAAGATCACTTAAGATGGAATAAATTCTTTGTTAAAGCAGTAAACATTTACAAGCATGTTGTGTTAAGTAAATATTTTGAATTGTAGTTTTGTAATTGTGTTTTCTTTTAATAGCAATACAAAAATAATGGTTGGCTATTTACTTTATGTAATGGTGAACAAAAGTGGTAGAATTGCAAAAAAAAATTGTAACATTTCTGTTTGGGACAAACATGTTAATTTCAGTGCATCCTTCTGAAAAGTACTTATTCATATTTTTTAGACTACTTAACTACTATATGCTCTCTCTCTCTCTCTCTCTCTCTCTCTCTCTCTCTCTCTCTCTCTCTCTCTCTGTGTGTGTGTGTGTGTGTGTGTGTGTGTGTGTGTGTGTGTGTGTGTGTGTGTGTGTGGATTGCGATGGATTGGCACCCTGTCCAGTAGTATTCCTGCCTTGTACTCCAGGTAGGCTCTGGATCAGCTGTGACCTTCTGGACTGTCGAGCTGAGTGCTTTTGAGGTTGGAATTGACTTCTTTATGAATTGCTATTTTGTGTTTTTTTATGTTTTAAAAGATGTGTTGGTGTGGTTGGTTAGGTGTTTTGGAGTAGTTTAAATACTCATCATTAAGATGTCAACTAAGCTGAGATTTCCCATCCGGTTGTACAGTGCACATACATACAATGCACAGATGGGACCCATTTAAGCTTAAGGTGCTCTGTGCCAATGAAACCCATTTGGAAAGCTCAACTTCACATTAACAAAAAATGTACATGTCATGTCTTCCAAGTTAGGAAATGCCCTATCCTTGCACAATGCTGAAAAACTAGTGCATGCTTTTATTACTTCAAGGCTAGATTACTGCAATGCTCTATTGTCAGGTTGTTGAAACAGGAATCTAAAGACTGAAATCCTAACTAAAATTTGACCATATTAGTCCAATCTTATCACCATTGCACTGGCTGCCGGTCAAACATCATATTCATTCATTTTCTGAATTGGGTCACGGGTGAGCCGGTGCCCAAGGGCAGGAAACAACCCTAGACAGGGCGCTAATCCATTGTTGGGGTGCACACATGCACACACACATCCACACACTAAGGGCCACTTTAGAGTCACCAATTCACGCATGTCTTTGGACTGTGGGGGAAACCGGAGTACCCGGAGGAAACCCACGCGGGGAGAGCATGCAAACTCCATGCAGAAACTTCCCAGGTCACCCCACCCGGGGATCGAACCCAGGTCCTTCTTGCTGTGAGGCAACAGCATATTGATTATAAAATTCATTGATTTATTAAGCCCTACACAGGCTTGCTCCTGAATACATGCAAGATCTAATCCACCTTTATGAGCATCACAATCACTTAGATCACAGGGTGCTGGCTTCCTACTAGTTCCCAGAATTCAGAAGACCTCAGCAGGGGGAAGAGCCTTTTCATACAAAGCCCCCCAGCTCTGGAATAACCTTCTAGATAATGTTCGGGACTCTGACACAGTCTCAGCCTTCAAGTCTAGGCTGAAAATTTACTTGTTCAGTGTAGCTTTTGGTAATTAATGTCTTAGCCCAGTTACAGGCTGCAGATCCAGGGATTCATGGACATTTATGGTAAACTGGCATTTATGGTAAACTGGGATGTTGGTGCTGGCATCTGACTCATTCTCGCGATCACTCAGGTTTGTGACGGTGGAGTGGTTGGATGCCAATGTTTCAGCATGCTCCCATGTTTGTTACCTTCTGGTTCTCTTTTTAGTTATTCTCTTATAGTCAGATCTGCCGGAGTCACTCGCCCCACTCTGGTAATGATTACATTCCCTATTCTCTATAAATCTAAACATCCAACTAAATACATTTCTGTACCTTAATGATGTTTAATGATGTTAATGATGATAGTTAATGATGACCTTGATGAAACGCTAACCTTGAGCTCCTCTGCCCCATCTGAGAAGGATCCCAAACTCCCCTGCCACAACTTCACATTGGTGTCCCAACTTCTGGCTACTGGACCTGGACTAGTTTCCCACCCGCCATTAGCAACTATGTAGAAATTTACACAGACCCAAATTAGTTGTTACTGTTACTATATCCACCAGCAAAATAACAAGTATTAGAGTACAAGTACATCTTAGTATTAGAACAGACGTGTGGGGGTTAAGAGTCCCCTAAAACTATGCATTTTGGCCAGAGGAGGATGGGTTTTTCCTTGCCACTGTCTCCCGTTGGCTTGCTCACTAGGGCGTCTATTTCTTATCTGTTGTTCCCGTTTTGTTAACCTTTTTTAATTTTTGATTTCTGTAAAGCTGCTCTGTGACAACAGTTGTGAATACTTACATTCTTGTGTACAGGTTCTTGTTTATAGGTGACATTTTAAGTATCTTTTCAGTACATATGAAAGGAATAAAACTGTTGAGCTGTTCAAACTCCTCAAATCTGAGGACTGTTCTGGATATTTCAGAGCATCTGGTTGCCTTACTTTCAGTAATGAAGTCACATCATTCTGGCATTACTCTCCCACCTGTTCTTGGCTTTGTTCCCTGGAAAAAAACAATTCAATATCCATAGCTGGCTGACTGGCTGACCGACCACACACACACACACACACACACACACACACACACACACACACACACACACACCCCAAATCTAAAAGATTGATGATTTTAAATTGTTTTTTTTTTTTCAGATTCTTATGTTTACTACTCATTTAAAACAATCTTTGTATCTTTGCATGAGGTCATACAATTGAGAATTTCACTGACTTCCAATGCAGACAATGTCACATAGAGTGGTTTGGTGCAAAATACTCTAGGTCTAGAGAAACTTACTGGGTCCGAACTCTTCATAGTGGTGATGAATGGAAACATACATCTGTCGAATTTAATTCCACTAACAGGTACAACAGACAATGTAAACCTATTTTATAAATTAATGAAAGCATGGCCTATAAAATGTAGTTTATTTCATCAATGTTATACAAAAATCAAAAGATGTGTAACATGGTTTGTAAGTCACTCAGAGTTAAACAAGCTAAAGATGATCCACAAGGGGGTACTATTAGTCCTCCAAATGCTTCGTATCAATGACACTGTAGGTGCTTGTTTATCATTATTTTATTAAATAAACTTCAGCAAAGTTCACCAAAGCAATGGAATCACCTGAATTGAATGAAGATTTTGAAGATCTGCAGGTCAACAACAGAATATACAACTATTTGTGTTGTAATAACTTTTGAAAGTTGAATTATCATTGTACTGTAATATAAGTATTATGTACTATTATTATATCATGCAAAATCCTTGTATATCCATGATGACTGGACTAACAGAAAGGCTCCAAAATGGATGATTAAATTTTCCCCCCACTGAATGCCACTGAAAGTTAAGATGTGTGAAATCTGACATTTTGAATACACAATGTTTTTGCAATAGAGACAATATGTATGTGCATGTGGGTGTGCTGAATTAAACTAAAATTCAACGCATTATGAAATTGTCCAATTGCCTGGTCTCAACACGTCCTATAATAATAATATACTGCACTACACAGTCCTGGCCACAAGGTCGCACTGCAATACCAGTAACTTCTTTGTATTGCATGAACCCAGCAATCCTGGTCCTTAAGTGTCAGCTTCCTGCAGTTGGCTGATGTCCCTGTTCCAACATACCAATTAAATCTGGCGATGAACAAATCCTTGGGCAGGAGGCCCACAAAGCTGAATAGGAGTCTGGCAATACATGATCAGAGTTACCTATCCCTGCATTAACCTATACATCCACTCACACAGCTAAATAAAACCCAACAAATATCAGAGTAGTATTCATGAAGACGATGCATAGCAAGTAGTACAGACTGTAGTGCAACTGTTTCTCTACATACTTCATCATACTTTCACCCCGATCTTCAAAAATGAGGTCCCCATAGAACCACCAGAGAGCAGGTATTATGTGGGTGGTGGGTCATTTTCACCTCTATTGTGACACTGACACGGTGGTGATGTGTAAGTGTACATTGTGCTGGTATGAGTGGATCAGATACAGTAGTGCTGTTGGAGTTTTTAAACCCAGTGTCAGTGCTGGACTGAGAAGAGTCCACCAACCAGAAATATCCAGCCAACAGAGTCCTATGGGCAATGTCCTTTGGGCACTGATGGAAGGAATAGAGGACAAACAAAAAAACTGTGCAAAACAGAAACATGAGCTTCTGTTTCTGACTTTACATCTACAAAGTAGAACAATTAGATAGGGGTGAATAACAGAGTGGACACACTTCAGCTGTTGGCAACTGCTGTTGCCATCTACAAGGAGACGCAACTAGGTTGGGAATGTCTAAAAGAGTGGACAGTGGATTTTTTGTATTGTCATGAGATGTTTATAATCATATTTGGCATCAGATAACTCAAACTGGTTTTGTCACCAGTCACTAGTATTAAAGTCAACAAAATTAACTTGAGATTAAAGTGCTTTTAATTAGACTTAGTTTGTCTTTTTTCCCATTAGTCTACCTTCAGAATTACAGTATACTTGTAACTGACCTCTATTCTGATTGGTTTGAATGGACTATGGCTGAATGGGCGTGACTAAGCTGCTGTAGGCTGAATGAGTGGAAATATGTAAATACAGTTTAATTCCTTATTTACATTTACAACATAACACTCCTATCCAGAGTGAATTACATTAAAAAAATGTTACACCGGTAGATAAATGCAGCATTAGAAGTCTGGCCCAAGCCCAACTTTTAGATCCATGCTTTGCAGTCACAAGGTTTTCTTGCGACTGATGCTATATTGAGTACTTTCCTTACCAATAACAATGGCGCCTACTTCATACTTGGACCAAACAGTGCAGAAAACTTATGCAGAAAAAAATGATCCAGTTGGATCCAATATTTATTATCATCAGTCCTTATTCGACTGCTTACCTCATTGGACTCACTGCCACACCTGTTGATTTATGACACTGGCATATATTTAATACATAATACATCAGCAGAGCACTGACACATACAGATATTTCACTTCAGGCTGGATAATGGAGCCTGAAATCTGGCATCTGATGTGGAACAAAATTCTTGTCAAAGTGAAGGCACGTGACAGCTTACAGTGTAATTGGTCAGGGTGCCAGAGCTGTCTTCCAGCTCTGGGCATCAACACTAACATTGGTTAATGTCAGCAGATTAGAGCTGATAGCACAACTATGTATTGGAATCCAACTTCCCTCTCTCTTTACGCCAATTGATTGGAGGAAATTCCAGGGCATTCCCAATTTACTCAAACCGATTAGTTAAGGGGAGCTAGGCGTTACTCCAAAATTGGGGAACTGTTTGGATATTCTAGTCCTTATGCTATATCCCAGTCCATATGTGGACCATACAGGCTGAATTTCTGGGGTTCCTTTAAGGTCAGAAGTCAGCAGGACACCCACTGGAATCCACCCTGATTGCCTGAGATCTTCTACCACACCCAGACCTATTAAACATTTCCTAGGCTGCTGGTTTAGAGGAAAACCCCTAAGAGTGACCTCAATGTGTCCAGGCAGAGGCATGTGTCACATGGGCCTTATAGGCCAGGAATATCACCTGCCAAGTGGTGGGGTGCTGTTGGGGAGGGTGTGTGTGTGTGTGTGTGTGTGTGTTTGTGTGGTGGGGTTGAGTAGGCTACACTTGAAAGCCAAATAGGGCAAGAGCACAGCGAGCATGTGGGCTGTAAACTGAGACTTTCCCAGAATAAACTCGTGAGCGCCTCCTCCGGTGGGCGCTATAAGAGCGGCGCGAGCGTGGGAACCGTTTGGCTCAAGACCTCCGCCAGGACAATAACATACAGTTTAGACGACAGTAAGTATAAAACATTACATTGAGTGTTTGATTGTGAATCTAAAGGTGAAAATAAGAGTAAAAAAGCGCAAAACCCAATAAAGTGTTGCTTAATAAAATAAAATGTAACATTGATGGAAACAAATGAGCACAGAGTCTGGACCATAGGGCTCCATGATGTTCTCCTAAAACCACTTTTTTGCAGTTGTTAATAAAAGTTGAATAAAAATGTTCCCCGTTTGCTGCTCCCGATCCTCGAGCTAACTTTTCTACACTTTGGGGTTATTTCATTTTATGAATCTAGGTGTCCAGAGCGCCACCTTTGCCTCTTGTGCGATTTTAACAGAAGATGATGGTCTTTATTGGTTTGAGCCCAAGATATGCCAACAGGAATATACCAGCCCTCTTTTTCTTTACTCCTGAAGCCGCGTAGAGAGAAACACTATCCTTCACGGACTGTCCATCTAAAATGGTAGCGCCCTAAGGTGCTGAAGGTCACCTTTGCTTATCTTCTGGTCATGTGGGGGATCGTTACGGCAGGTGAGAAAATGCTGGATTGTTCCTCAAATGAAGCTGCTGACTATAGAAAACAGATAATGAGCTCTCGGTGGGATTTAGGACCCCGTGAAAAGTTTTAACGGCGTGATTTTTTATGTTTACACCCGTATTCGAGAAGACCCGCCTCTCCCGCCCGTGGATTGGACGGAATGACCGTCTCGTGCCCTCTGATTGGCTATCATTGCGTAGGAGAGACGGGGTTTTCGAAATGTAGGCGTTCCTTACGGCAGGTCAGAAAAAGCTGTATTGTTCCTCAAATTAACTGCTGACTAAAG
Organism: Acestrorhynchus altus; assembly: GCA_034509495.1. Taxonomy (NCBI): domain Eukaryota; kingdom Metazoa; phylum Chordata; class Actinopteri; order Characiformes; family Acestrorhynchidae; genus Acestrorhynchus; species Acestrorhynchus altus. The sequence goes on from CM067502.1 coordinate 22,197,853, forward strand.
AAAACACGAATAATGAGGTTTTATTGGGATTTAGGAGGCTGGGAAATTTTAAAGGTGTGATTTTTTTCATCTACAGCCGCACCTCTCCCGCGTTTGTATTGGATGGTAGGATCCCGTCTCTTGCCCTCGGATTGGCTTATTATATACGCTCCTTAAAGCAGTCCGACAATGGGCCAATCATTGCGCAGGAGGGGCGGGGTTTCAGAATTGTAGGTGGGAAAAGAAGACATCTTTATGTTAAAAACTAAGCAACTATCCCAAAGTGGGTTGTGCTAGACCTGCCATGGTCACCCAGAAAAAAATATATATATTACTATTAAATCTGATATTTTACAGTTAAGTTCTACTGTTACACAAATGTTGCGAACAAAAAGGTATCTTGTCAAGTTACATGCCCATGTGGGGATTATATGGGTAGCCCAACTGAGGATCACTAAGGTTGGTCTATGGGTTCCATGTTGGCCCTACATATGGATGCCCACCATCAGACCAGAAGACCCGCTGGATATTAAGGTGGGCTGTATTACGATGCAGGATTTGGAAAGACCAGTAACAACACATATACAAACCCATAGAACCCACCAAGCCCAGGTTTCACCCACGTGAGTCCCAAGAGCATGTAGGATGGGATACTAACTAAAATGACGACAAGATGGTATAAAAATAGCCCCCTTACTAAAAGTATTGCAAGAGGTGTATCATATGATGCGTATGATAGCAGGCTGACACAGCTGGACACTTTGACCTGAGAGTCACGTGTTACCGGCCACCATGTTACAGCCATAAATATCACATATTTTATGATCGCTGGTGGTGGAGCGAGATGTACTCGTGACTGTGTTCTCTCGTGTTCTCAAATAATTAACCTGAACGTGTGACCCAAATTCCGTAATAAGTGCTGAACTGAGGCCCCTCTAAGGACTTTTAATTTCTTTCGTGTTACCTTGAAATGTCAGTGCCCATTCCCCCCAGGAACAGCGGGTACACGTGGAATCTCTTGTGCATGAATGGAAGGCAGTTGTAAGGGCTTTAGTAGGTTTCACAATAGCATTCTATTTGGATCCTCTTATCATGTCTCTTCAGCACAAGTGTGTGTTCGCTAGCTGATAAAGGGCATTGTTGTGTATTTTGTACACCAATATTATCCATTTCCATCCAGCCCACTTGTCGTATAGAGTTTTGGCATTTGGGCAGTTGTAAAATATAGGCCACCTTTTGCCCACATGCAGTATTCCAGCAGGCACACTTTCATATCGGTGCCAGAAGTGGACCAGATGTGCATTGGTACATGTGGGCAACATGTGCATTTCCAATATGTGATCCAGTTTTGGTTCACTTGTAGGTTTACAGTGTTGACATTGGGCCAGCAGTGCCAGTGTCAACATTCAGTCACATCATTAAAAGTAATGCACAACAAAATGGAGAAGCAGGGATGGACAGGCGTTCTGGAAGACCAGTAGGCTACTTTGGGAGTGGGCCACTGATATAGTGAGGCACTATATCTTTTGTATGTGGCCATTAAACATGGATTTATATGCATTAACAGGGTAATTCAAATAATCCACTTCCACTTCCATACAGCCACTGAAGAGACGGTATCAAAATTCCTGAGCGACTGATTTAGCTTTTTAAATAGAACCAAACAGAGCATTCACTCTGTATGGAGAGTTTACCAGAAGGTTGTATATATCACATGATAAATACAGCTTCATTTGACTGTAGCAACAGTTAATAAAACATTATTAACAAGTATTTAAAACAAGAATTAAAAGATTCTGAAAAGATAAAAGTTTGAGGTATACTATTATACTATGTCTTAAATTCATATATATGAAAGCTCGTGATGTTACAATACCAGTAATAACAATACTGGATGTCTGCATTGCTCTGGCCAGTCTGTTCTCTGCAAGGATTACATTTTACATTTTAGTCCCCTCTCTGCTTCCTTGGACCCATGAGTGACCAGGTATGAAAATAGTACCTGGTTCCTTAGTCTAGTGGAAAGGCAATAAAGTTGAGTAGAGCAGTGTAGGTACCATCAGAGTGAGACCATCCTATATGCACAGTATGCACATTACTGTATGTAGGGCCCGTCAAATTAAAGAAGGGCCCCCTGATGGATAAAAATAATGAAAGGATAGGGTACCATGGGTTGTTGGGATTGTCACTGGGTTCCATACAGTAGACAAACAGCAAATTGGGAAACCCAGATTTATCGATAAGGCTCAACTTTTGAAGGTGAGGGCCTGTCGGTACATCATGGCGCCTGCCAGTATAGATGCTGCTCTTACAGTAAACAGATGTCTGTCATTGTCTGTACTGTTTGTAATGTAATACAAAAAATAACCATGATATTCTAACTCATTGGATTCATTTATTAACAGGGTCAAAACTTTAACATTTTCTATTTGTGCCCTGTTTCTTTTAATAAGGCTTTTTGTTTTTGAAAAGCAATAAGTTTTCTCAAGGCGTTAATTTTCATCAGACCAAAAACCACTTGAATGCATGTAAAAAATGATGACCTCTGAACATTGTAAGTAGCAATTTCCAAGGACTTGAAGGTAGCATATGAAACTTATGTATCATCTCGAATCCTCAGTTTCCCACTTGTATAAATATGACTTTGTTTTCTTTGTAATTTTTCATTCAGTACAAACAGTAGTTACCAGTTTCTGACAACAATCCAATGCAGCATTAGCTAATCACAGCCACAGTACAGAGCAGAGCCTATATAGGTGGTTTGCTAAAACACACTCAAGACTGTACTCGCCCACTATATAACACTATTATTAGTCTGAAACTGGTTTGAATGGGTCAGGGCCCATTTGCAGACTCTGAAAATGAAACAGCCATGTGACAAATGCAGGATATGTTCCCTCACACATTTTCAGCTGCGCATACATGTGCTTCTGCTGTTGTCCATCTATGTCAGTTATGAGGGTTTGTTACAAGTCCTCAATTCAGACATGAACCCCAAACGAAACAGGTTTTGAAAAGTAGCCAAGTAGAGATGAGAGTCAGCAGTGAGGGTTTCTTCTAAAAGACTTGAACAAGGCTTTCGATGGATTTAGCTGTCAGATATTATATTAGGCCTGTAAACAGGGCTCATGAGGGTCAAGTGAAAGTTGGGTGAAAGTTGATCTAATCTTAAATATAAAGCTGAAAGTATTTTTGGGAGCGAAGGCAAAGGATAACCACTTAATTCCAAATCCTTTTAATGTTTTAAGGAACAGTTTTAATATAAGATCCTTATTTCCCATATAAATAGGGCCATTATGATTTCCAATTATCATTTTTGCTAACGCATAAAAAAGCAAAAAACAAAAAAAACTCATCTAAAATTAGGAAAGCTGTAAAATTGTACATTGAAAAGACACATCTAAAACCTCAAAATGAAAAAAGGATATGTTTAAAAATTTTTAAAAATTCAGATGTCATTCATCAAAAAATTTAATGGATTTCATAGAGCTCTGTATAAAGAACCTTAACAAAACATAATAGCTTTTCTGAGAATTCACTCCTCCAAGGTAAGAACCAGTTAGTGTGCTTTATTTTTAAGAGTGTGCAGTTCAGCTGCCAGCCCCGTTTTTCCACTCTTGCCCTTCGTAATGAACTGTGATGCTGGCAAGAATGTCAGTCTGCCACTCACCTTTCCCCGAGGTCATATCTGGGGCTGACAGTGGGTGGGCTTGTATGGGGATTTTGTAGACGGTTGTATGTGAGAGGGCAAAATATTTCAAGACCTCATTCCAACTCTCCTCCCTTGACACTGGTTGCCTAAATATAAACTCCCTCAATCCGGCCCACTCCCAGCTGCCTTAACGTAGGCACTCTATCCCTCCTGACCATGTACTAAAAGATAAGACTCACCCTCTTATCTTCCACGGTTGGCACAAAGCAGTCCGAACCAGGCTTACATTGAGCTTACAACTTGCTTCAACATAAGTCGTTGGGAAGAGTAAGGTGTTTAGCAATGTTTCATGAAGTTGTTTGCTTTCTGTAAGGAATGAATGAGATTGGATTTAATAGAACCTGTGTGCAGAAGGTCATACATCCAGTGTGTTACGATGCTTCCAGGATAACAGACGAGGAGTTAAAGTTGGGCCCTGTTTAATAGAGCTGGGCGATATGGACTAAAAAAATCATTTCCCGGTATATTTTAGCTGAATGGTGATAAACGATATGCAATATGATATAAATTAAATTAAACAGAACATTAATTAACTTTAAAACGTGCTATAAATGATGTCACCTCAGCCCATATCCTGTTTATATCCCAACATAGGTATTACTGTTGATATATCAGGCCTACTGTGAATTACATCTTTTCCACATTTTTCTGTATTTCTAGATTTTGTGTCATTCTGTAATTCATAGGGCCTGATTAAAGTGGAATTCCATCCTTTTTTATTATCTCTGAGCATAATCTCAGAGAGATGCAGTTATCATTTATTTTAAGCACTTGGATATGTTCAATGTCATAGAAAGTAGTCATAAGATCTACAACACAAGCATTATTCTAACACTTAATGGACAAAGGTATTGGGACACCTGCTCATTCATAGTTTCTTCCAAAAATCAAGGGTCTTGAAATGAGTTTATCCTGCTTTTGTTGGAGTAACTGTCTCTACTGTCCAGAGAAGGGTTTCTACTCCATTCTGGAGCATTGCTATGAGGATTTGATTGTATTCAGCAAGACCATTGAGATCAGGATCACAACCCAAAAGTACTGGGCAGAGAACCATCATTCCAGAGACCATTCCAGAGTCTCATTTAAATACTTTTTAATGTTTTGGTGAATAAAAGCACATCAAGCTTTTAAAATACTCAGTAAAATCAGCTTAGAGTTCTAAAGTTTCACAGGCCCCTTCTTGAGAACAATTTTAAGAACATTTTTAGTAAGATATTGTTGAAGATGCTTCATTGGGCTTTAAATGGGATAGACATTTGCTTCATACCACCACCACCTCACTAGACCACAATTATCTAGAACAGCACTTGAGATCAGACCACTCTGAATTATGTCATTTACATTATAAGGAATTGATTCTAGAGAAATTCAGAAACTCCGGTGGAATTCATCTTTAAGTGTGCGGTCAGTGTACTGTGTTTATGTTTTCATAACAGATTGATAATGGATTACCTATTACTTGTGTTTATATCATGGGGGTTATAACAAGATATTATCATTGTGCCACATCATTGCCAACCTGAAAGTCATATGACTCAGTGGAAGCAAGGTCAAGACTTCATTAGTAAACAATAGCACTGTGTGCTCTGAAGACGTGCCAGCTGGTACACACAGAGCACTTTTTGCACGTATTTCACGATTGTGGAGTTAGCAGGTCCTTAAAAAGCTTGCTTCTATAGCATGTCCTTTGGGCATCAGGAATAGGTGTTATCAACAGGACATTACAGTATATCACGTCTCAATGACCTCTTTGGATATACAAGCAACTGTTTTTGAGTTTGAATCAGTGTGTGTTCATAGACTGTGTGAATTGTTTCTTTTGAAATCAAGGGTTTTAAACACTTTATTAGTTATTCAGGATTAGTGGGCTCATCCCCAACTTCCCAACTAATCCCTCACAAAAGTGCTGGATGGAGCTGCATCATTCCAGACGTCCACTGCTCAATGCTGGGTGGGTTTTATACCCCTCTAGCCCAAAGAGTCCTGTTCTTTTATCCACACTTTACTACAGGGTCTAGATGTGCATTTGCACATCAGTGTCAGCAGTGGGTCTAATTACAAGTTGCTTAATGCATTCAAGGTTTGTCCCATCCCATATCATTATATGACGTGTTTGTAAACAATGTTTACATAAACAATAAAAAACACAACACAGAGTGGATTTGAATGTCTTTCAATGAGGATAAGTCTTTTGTACTTTCACAATAACATATGCTGGCAAAACATCATTAGCCATCATGTTATACAGTCATCCAGTTCTACTCCTACATCCGTGTTTTTTTATAAAAGGAAAACTACATAGAGTAAGGCAATATAAAATTCCAGGCTTCAGCCATTGGCTCAAATAACTTATGTCTTATCATATTTACAAAATTTATTCTATGGCAGAAGGCACTATCATTTAGACTACTATTTACAATTCTATACACAGGCATCTTCAGGTGCTTCAGAGATGCTGAAAAATAAGAGAAAATCAGTGTTAAAAAACTGAGAAAAACATACAGACTCTTAAAGACTGAGTGACTGAAGATTGAGAGCTTTACCTATAAGCTATTCAACAGGGTGTTCTGGATGTCCTCGTAAACCTGGTTGTAAATTTCCTCCTTTGATTTCATGCCATCCAGATATTCTGTCGAAAATGAACAAAAAAGGAGTTTCTTTTAGACCCCCGCCTTGAAATGTCCTCAATTTTTTACTCATAATTGGACTATTACCAATTGTATGGCTTAAGCCACTTACGAATAACTCGGCAGTTGTTCTCCATCTCCTTCCTGTGTTTCAAGTACATGGGCCACACATGGCCGTCAAACAGGCCTGGAGGGTCGGGCACTGTATAGGTTCTAGTACTAGGAAGACAAAACAAGGAGAGATTAATAACACTACCAAACCCATTCCAGAAAGTAGATCTCTATATCTCAAATCCTACCTTCTCCTTCTTTTGCACTCCTCGTATGGAATGGTGACATAGTAGCACTTGTTGAAAGTTTCAATCAGAGGTCTGAAGAAAGAAAGTTTGGAATTCTGGAGTTTAATGTTTGCCAGGCAGTGGACAATATTTGCTATGATAAAATAAAGCCAAGAAATGTAAACCTACTGGTAGTTATAGAGCAGAAAGCCCTCAACAAGAAGTATGTGGATTTGGCTCTCAGGATCAGAACCATCAGCCAAGGGTGACAATGTCACACCATGAGAGCGAGCAAATTTCACTGGGTTCTCAATCCAGCCTTTTACAGTGTTCACCATGGCTTCCATGTCCAGAGCTGTGATCACTGCACAGGGGCAAGAGAAGAAAAAAAGAAAACATCTCACAAACAAGAATAAAGGTGATTGGAATATAATTTAACATTTTTCCTTCTTTGTTCTTTTCTTCTTTTTTCTTTTCTTTTTTACATTAAGTTTAAAAGGTCAAAAGTTAAATGTTAGAATATTACAAATTTAACAGTCAAATCAAATGAAGATAAGAAAATGCTATTTCTTAAAAGATTTTAGGTTGGAAAATGCAAAATTGCAATGGCAAAATCGAAATGGTCATGGAAAGATGAGTAATACATTACTGTTGTTTTTTCCTACAGCCGATAGCCACTCTTACCATCCCACTGTCTAAAGCCGTCCTCCCCGACCTCTATTTGATCTTGGGGCTGCAATAACAGTGACCAATAAAACATTGCTGCAGATCGCTCACGCAGTGCTGATCCCACCTGGACATTTAATGCCAAGCCCTCAGGCTAAATATGGCTGGTCTATCTTCAGTGTCAGTCAATCAGCCATAGGAGTTCAACTCGGTTTGGTTGAATGAACCTCCATTAGGCAATTAGGCCTTGAGGTTTCAAATGAATTTGCAAGAGTTAAGTGAGTTTTTTTACATTTTGGGTTTTTTTTTGAAACTTTAGCATTAATAAGGTGGCTTTTAAGGTTACTATAAAGCAAATGGCATTTCAATAATTCATGAAGTCACTGATAACAGTGAGTTACTGGCAGGTGAGGTATGAAAAAGGGCCTTAAGAGAGATCTGTAATGTGTACTTGGCTGGTCTGCTGTAGTGTGGATACTGGAACTGAGTGATAAGTCAATGGATGGCCGTGAGAATATAATTAGTGAATAACAGAATTGTAGCTACGCAGGAAACACAAATGAATGTCAGCTACCTCTAAATCCCTGCTGCAGGTGAGGTTAGTCAGAGATAGCTTAAGTCATTCATTTTATGCCTCCTTGAGGTTGGCTGTCCAGGAGAACATCAGCATAGGAGTGTAAGAACCACATGCCATGGACAAAACACCCACAACACACAGTAGACAAATCCTACAAAGCTGACTTTACCTGTACAGTCCCTTTAATTTACTGCTCTATAGCTACCACCTAAGTAAACAGTAAAATACTAACTAATGTAGGCTCATATTAGCTTTTACAGTTTTCAAAAAAGGCTAATCTGACAGAATCATATTACAAAGATGAAATATGGAATATTTTAATACCTTGAAGAAGTCATCTTGATGTACCACACAACAATTAGGTAGTATCTTCTCAAGTCTTTTTGTCAAAGTGGTTTTGCCACCATTGGTCACGCTGTAAATAACAGAAATAGAAAACGAACATAAATATATACACAAAACTGTTTATGTCAGTAAATTTCATATTGTGTTTATTTAATATTTAATTATTTATACTGTTGGTCACAATGCAAATAGCAACATGCATTAGCTGTCAGCATTGTAGCTAGAATTTATTAAAACAAATAAAATATATATTTGTTCATTTGTCACAAATGTTTATTTGTAATTTACAAATGTATATTTATTTCATATTTAATTATTTATACTATTGGTAATACTACAAATAGCAACAAACATGAGCACTCAGCATTGTAGCTAGAATGTATTTAAAACACATTTAAAACAAATAAAATAGAAAACTGTGCCACTAATTTAATTTTTTTAAGTATAATTATTTCATAATGATTAATATATTTTTAATTTACTATTAAGAATGACATTTTAACCAGCCAGTAATTGTTTATATTTTATCTTTTTATTTTTAATGTAATTATTATTTCATGATTTATATGTTTATATTCATGTCAATTTTTCAACTCCCCTTCTTTATTTGACAAAATATCAGGTGGATTTCTCACCTTCATTATTAAATATTCTTTAAATTATAATTAGTTCATCTTAGTTCCACTTAATACATGAATTAAAATTTTCTTTATACATTTTTAAACTTAAAGTTCTAAAAAAATAAATAATATATTTCCAAAGTAAAAGTTCATTAATCAATATCTATGAGCATGTATTTTGAGTTTCATATAGGCTAAGGAAACTGAACAATCGATCTGATGTGATTTATATCCTGGCTAACTAGAAAAAAAACTTTATTTCCAAATGTCAACTTGGTTGCCAAGTTTGGAGCATTTCTATTGGTCCATTCATAATGAAACTTTGCATAAATATAAAACGTATGCCAGATTCACATTATATCACAAAATGTGAAACACAAAAATGGAGATACACTTTGTTTTCCTGACAATGACAGACAAAGTTAAAACATGAAGATTAAGTAACTTACCCTCCAATTCCGATGATAAACTTCATTTTCTTTTTCTTGGTCTTTGAGTTGCTAAACTTTACTCGCAAGTCGACTTCAATCAAAGTAAACGCAAGTAAAAGTAAAACGAGTGGGAATGCTTTTCACTCCTTCTCCTTCCTCCTCCTGTTTCTCCTCTTTACTATTTCATTGATGGACTTGACTTTCCTCAATATATACAGCCCTGACCGCTCTCCCGCCTGCGCATGCGCAGCCCGCACCAATGAGGCCCCTCTTCCCATAACCAATCATGGTCAGCTGCGCAGCACCTCCGTCCAATCACATGGCTGAACGCGCACGAGGTCGACATGGCCAGTTCTGCACCTGTCGCACCTCGTCCGTCACCACGTGGCTAGAACTGCAAAGGTGGGGGGTGTCATAAAGACCCCCAGTAGTTCATTTAACACAGTTTAACTGTGGAAACACAGCGTTTGATGTTAGATATCACATGGCTGCTGGTGTGTGTGTGTGTGTGTGTGTGTGTGTGTGTGTGTGTGTGTGTGTGTGTGTGTGTGTGAATAAAGCAGAGAGAAGTGGAGGTTTTCCAGTCTATAAATGATTCCAGATCACTTTCCCAGTAATGACAGATTTATAATTATAGGTTAATGTGCGCATGACCTGAAGAAGCTGAAGGTGAATGAGGGAAATGAGGCCGAAATGGTTATTTTTAACTGGCGCTGGAAAGTTTTAAGCAAGCAGTAATTCAGTAGTGATAGCAAGGGTGTGGTGTTGGGGGAAGGGGGTCTATGCTGATCAATGGCACACTAAAGGAAGCTCATGACTCGGGTTTGCGCAACGTGGTGCCCCATGTCAGGTGGCAAAAAGGGGTTCAGTGAAAGAAAAGCAATTACTTATTTAGAAATCATATAGTTTACTATCACACCCCCCCCCCCTTTATACACACACACTCCTGATCAAAAACAGTTAAAAACTGCAAGATTAAGGCTGATCAAATTTAGATTCCATGTCATTTTCTGTCAAGTATGGTATTCACACAATCAAGACCTTCTGATGGCAAAAGAATAAAGCTTACTGACATTGAACGTGGTAGGATTGTTGAGCTGTTTTAGCAAGGCCTCTCACAACATGACATTTCTGCTGAAGATGCAGAAATACAGTCATTTTGCAATTTGTAAAAGATCCTGATGGTTATGGAACATAAAAGTCAAGTGGTAGACCCAAGAAAAATTTCACCAGAGCTGAGCCACAGGATCTGATTGGCTGCAGCTCAATAACATAAGACAGCATCTGCAAGAGAAGGGTTTCAGAAAAAGTCTTAAAAGGCCATTTTTTACACCACAAAATATTCATATAAACTTAATATTAAGTTTCCCAAAACGGGAATAATAACCAGTTGTTTGAAGTGATCAACAAGAATGGTGGAGTTACTCATGAATGAGTCTTTTTTGACACTTTGATTTCTGTATTGAAGGGTTTTTTTATGTTCTTAAACTTTTGAACAGCTGATGAATTTTGCAATGGTGCATAATGCTAATTCTTGCTATTTTTAACTGCTCTTAAGACTTATATATGATGTTAATCTTGATTATGTTGTATCAAATGTGATGAACACACCAATAGAAATGCTCCAAAATGACTTGGAATAAAATATTTTACATTAACATCCTATGACATTTACACATTTCTGTGTAATCATTACAAATAGATCATTATCAGCTCAAAAACACTCTGTATATTGAATTTCAAATGTTTTTTTAAAACCCCACAAAAATTCAAAATTTTGTATAGCGTAGATCTCCTGAGAATAGCAGTATCTGGTATGTGTGACTGTCTCCTATAAATACTTTTTTATGGTGAATAAAAGTATGTCACTACAAAGAATTCCACAAAATTGCTTTAGAGTTCTAAAGGTTAAGGATGTATGTACTTTTTATAAACCCCATATATTCAACACAAAGGCAAGCTAAGGTAAACAGACTATGGAATTTCCTGATGTCATATAATAATGTGTTTGAGGTTTGTTGTCTTGTCGTGAAATGATCATAAAATACAAAACAACAAACCACACCAGACAAAGACCAGCAGCAGTCTTCATCAGAGTACATAGCTGTGTTTTAACATGTAACATTGTGTCATAAGAATAGATACACAAATAAATTCTTCACCACACAAAGCACAAAGCCCAGTTATATTGGGTGCTTGCACTGGAGAAGTGCCATTGGAGCTTTTGGCCTGGCCTTTCAATACTTTTCAAAGTATCAAAGTATTAGCCAGACGATTTGCTCAAGTTAGAGAGAAAATCCTGTATCAGAAAGACATGATTTACACTGGTCATCCTGCTTGGTTTAGGTGCGGGAGCTGCTCTCATGCCTGCCAAACTGCTGAGACATATTATAGCTGATATAATTTTAGTTATGTGGACTGTTGTGAAAATGTATATCACCCCATTCTCTAAAAACGCCTGTAGGGTTAGGTTCATGGTATGTCATGGTGGAGAACTACAGGATTATGATACAGTTACTCATGCAAGCTGAGTACATCAAATAAAATAATTAATTATTCATTAACTACAAAAAATGATTCACTACATGGGTACAAGGGTCTGTAACGGGGCTCACACATAATTGCCTCATATATCATAACTGCAGTGTATAAACACTGCCAAATGTCATGGGATATCATTATGTAAATTATGATTATGATTATGAAGTGGAGTTACCTCAGGAGATTGATTGGGAATGCCCACAAATGTATAAGCTGTGAGAGGTTATGTCGTGACTGAGGTTGAACACTGGCCAGTGTGCTGGCAAGGTGACATGAGCGAGGCAAGTGGGTGCCAGATGGATGGGATATTCCATTTACAAAGTTGTGTGGATATTTAACATTCTTCAGTGCCACCTCAGTACCAGGATACACATGATAGGCATTACCATTGACAGTGGACAGCGTTGTGGCTGACCATGAGTCCTTAAAGATTGTGAATGAGGGCGTCTGGCTAGATAATTATATCAGTGATAATTTATGTCACCTAACCATTAGCAAGGTCTGGTGTCATGGTGTTAACCGAGGCACTCTGTTGCATCCTCTGCTCTCTTATGAAAGCTAAAGAAAGTTAACGCGCATTGCACCAACCTGTGGGATATGAGTATGGGGGCACATGCTTTGAATGTGGATGTGATTTCTGCCAGAGATAGTTGCTCATCTGTTTGCATTAAAATGCTAGCCAGATGCAGCTGGTCACCAAAATTAAGCACCCATTGTCAGCCACAGTGCTGTCTACTGTGGGTGGTAATGCCTATTACATATATCCTGGTACACAGGGGACACTGTGGATCAAGCAATGTTAAATGCACGCACACCTTGAAAATGGAGTGTCCCATCCATCTGGTGCCCACTATCATGCCTCATTTGAACTCCGATAAGCATGTTGGCCAGGGTTCAAACTTGTTCAGGAGATAACACCTCACAACATATACAGGTGTAGAAGTTCCCAAGCCATTCCTTCAGGTAACTCCACTTAATAATCAATGTACATACAGATATCGCATGGCATTTTGGCAGTATTTATACAGTGTAGTTGTGATACATGAGGCAATTATGTGTGGGCCCCCTTAAAGACTCTTGTACTTTAACCCTACTAAATGCTATCTTATCATTCAGCTGTTAACCATACTATTTACAGTATACAGAGAAAGTATTGGGACCCCTGCTCATTCTTTTATTCTTCTGAAATAAAGAGTATTAAAAAGAATTTATCCTGTTTTTTTCTCTACTGTCTAGGGAGGGCTTTGTACTCCTCTAGGAATAGTGCCAATAGTTTCATGTTTATCTGCTCCAGAGAGTCCTATTCTTTTGGCAGTCCTCTTCATTCATTCAAAACCATTTGGACATAGGGTATGATTACAGTAATGGCCACTGCTTAAACACGTGCTTCCCCTGCTCATCAAACTTGCATAGCTTGCATATAGAGGGGGAATTTTTACCAGCAGGGGTTTAAATACTTCATGCCTAGGCAGATCCCAGAGGACCAGGCTCAGCACTATATTTGTCACTTTGCGTGTGTATATGTGTGTGTGCGTGTGTGTGGGTGAGCAAGGTGCCACAGCGTCACAGATGCTTCTGATGCAACCAACTGGAATACTCAAATGGCTCGCTGACATGTGATCTACCCAGACGGGTCATGCTACAGTCAGAAGTGACTGATGTTAGTGTCAACGTAATGCCATTTTAACAAACATGAACCATTGTGTTCCTCCATCCTAGCTGAATCCAAAAAGTGTCCAAGGTCTAATAGGGTGTGAAGTGGCACTTACACATTCACCTTACTGTCTGGTAGAAGAGTCTAGACTTCATATCTCAAGACCAAAGTAACCTAGACATGAACATATAACATATTATTTAGTATCCAGTTCAGAAAACAGCTCAAATTCACTTGTTTACAACTGAATTAAATCCCAGTTTGAATGCCAAAGGAACCTGCATGAGGACTCTGACTGATCAGTGAGAGGGGGCTGAGCTAATCACATTACTGGCCCAGATATTGGTTAATAGAAGAAACTAGAGGGGCTGTTTTATCTTCTCTTTCTTTGCTCACACAGTATTGAATTTTCAGAATAAAAGTCGAGACTTTTTAATTTTATTTGGTGCTTTTTTTATTTGGCACATTTTATAAAGTGTGTTTTAGTTCTACTAAGCAAAAATATATATAATAAAAGATAAATGTAAAATGTAGGTGCAAGTATTTTTTGATTGAATACAATTATTATTATTTTACATCTCAAAGGTTAAATCTAAGCAAATAACCCTTTTACAAACTTTGTTTTTAAGCATGTATTGTAAAACCAAGGTCATCCTCCAGTGTACTGTGGTGAGATTTACTGTTCTTTCTGTGACGGCAGCTTCTCTTCTAGGAAAGATGGTCATCACAGTCTGGATCTTTTCAACCAGAGCAGAACAGCACGGTGTATACAGAAAACAGCACCGATGAGAAGGGCAATAACATTGTTCAGATTGTGTTATGGCTTTGTTAATGACATGTCCTGTGGAGTTGGGTCAACAGAAATGAGCTAGTGAATTCCAGTGATATAACACACAGCATTTGGTTTTTATTAACCCATCAATTTATGAGCGGTCCCTGGGCTGAGAACACACTGTTGCTAAATAAATGCTACAGTGTAATATATTATATTTATATGCCAAACTTTGGTTTATTAGGCATCTCAAATAACTTGAGATTAGGCACAGGCTCAGTCAGGCACAAGTGGCCACCATCGTCTAAACCTTCAATTCACACTTATCTGATGGACAACATGGTCCAACATGGTGTGCTTTTTCACCCACAGCCTTGTGTCACTTTTGATTTGGTTGATTAACATAGTGCTTGGACTAAATGCTACAATACTGCACAATAAATTCACATGTAATTTTGTTTATACCTTGGTCCTTTAGTTACTACAAGGACTGATCCCTCATTTTGCCTCAATCATGCGCATAATTTATAATACTAGCAAAGACTGAAGTCGTGATTAGCCTCTGGTTTGCTCACCCAACTTATATTCAGATGATATTTGTTTTACCTGGGGAGGTGGAGTAATGACTGAATTGCAGGGAAAATTGCAGGGTATAAATCAATGAGATAGGAGTGGCTGTTTGATTTGAGCTGACACCGCTAAGAAAAAAAAAACAAGTAATAAAGGGCTTGACTGCTGATAAAAAAACATGAAAGCACGAGGCCCACAATTTTTCAAGGCTTGAAGGACCCAAGGTATCTGTGCCATGTACAACAAAACTAAATGAACTTAACCAATGGCTAACACTTGATCTGGGTATTTAAGGTCCAGCAAGTCAAAAGGCACCTTAGAATTGTGGTCAGACTGACTCTTTACACCACTTTCATTAGGTTTGAATAATAATATCTCTTACTCCACCTTGAATTCATTTTGCCCATAATGGCTTGGCAGGCTTAATCAGTGCTGAGCCACCCAGGCAGTCCGAATTAAATCTTAGGGTGGATATTGACTTGCTGAATCTCTAGAACATTACAGTCACATAATTTGGCTTCTGATTTGGTCAGCCAGCTTCCTTCATTAGCTGCATAAACAGGGTGACCCAGGGTGGATTCACTGCAAGCACATGCCTGCCTTGTTTGACAACATGCAGTAGGGGAATTACTTTGCCAAAGGTGAAGGAACTGATAAGTAGTGTTTACATTGACTGTGCATCAGAACCTTCTTACCTAAGAAAATATTGAATATTTACATTTATCTGAATATGTTTAGGTGCTCCTGTTAGACCCTTGAGCAAACTCCTGTTGTCCATTTGCAAAGGTGCTGAGTTTTGGGCCATTGCAAATATCTGTACAGTTTAACATGGAGCAGTGGCAGAGATGGCTTTTGTTCATAGCTGTAGGGATTATTTGACCAATATACCATCTTAAACTACACCTGCAGAGCTGTTCTGCTCAAACCTGTGAATTCACCTGATACTTGAGTTAACTTGGGACCAGAACGAGGCTAGGGTACAGTTCTTCTGGCCAGAGTGAAAACAAACCAGAGTTAAATTTAACCATACCAAAAACAACAGGTATGAAAACATATTCTGCTGCTTATCTGGGGACGTGAAGATAGCAGCCTAAGCAAAGAGGCCCAGACCTCCTTCTTACAAGCAACCTCTGCAGGATTCCCTAGAAAAATGTCAAATGTCCCAAGAAAAATATCATTTAATCTGCCACTATCAGTATAATTAACTATGCAATTATGCCGTTATGGCATAAAAGTTTCTAAAGGCTTAAAGCAGGGGCTGGGTGCCACCTGAGCACACCTGATTTAACTCACCTGTTCATTACCAGGTGCACTTGGTTTGCTGGTGCAGCGAAATTAGCAAGCTGTGCTGGACTCCAATCATCGGTCCCCCATCCCTGGCTTAAAAAATGCATGCCTGTGAAGAAAGACAATCTGAACAGAAGTCTGTGTATGCTTTATTATTATACGTCTACCCCAACATTAATTTTCACAATATTCACATAATATATTATCTATGAAATTGATCTCAAAATACAAATGCTTTACATACAGTAAACTGTACAAAGAGTATGAGCAGTATACATTGTACAAGAAAAAAATCTCTCCAGGTGTGTCAAGAACATTTAAAAACTGATTAAGTAACAGTATGGTAACAATTGGAAACACATGGCACCACTCATAGAGAGCAGGCAGCATGAGCAGTGTTGAATAATAAGAATTTCCCTGCTGTTCACTATTGCATTTTTTTTTTTCATAATTTCACCTACATTTGTAAGGAATGTATTGTAGTTTACTATCTGTTGTTATGACAAGAACCTAATATGAGACACATGAAGTCAAGCAATTTAGGTATTTCACTATTAAAAATAAACGTGCAATACAGTGTTCTTTTGATCAAAGTCTGAGAAAACCCTATTAAATGCCTCAAGGATCTTCGTGGTGCTTGCTTTTCCAGAACCTAGAGAACCTCAAGAGAATGTAAAGGTTTTATATCTAATTAAGAGTTTATCCTAGAACTGCAATCTGAAAGAGATTGTGGCTTTACCTCAGGGGGTGGCTTGGGAATGCCCACACCTGTACAAGTATAAATGTCTTGTGAGTCAGGCTGAACATTGGCCAGTGTGCTCATGGCACAAGTGCGTGCAGGATGAATAGGACATTCCATTTCCAAATAACATAAATGCTGCAGGTAGCATATAGCTTCAATGGGATATGAGAGCAGATGACCCATCAGAGTGCCTCTGTTAATACCATGACACCAGACACAGCACCTCATCTGGGATGCGTGAGGATACTAACTAGACCCTAGAGGACTGGCAACATCTGGCATGATCTTATCATTCACCAATTTTACCAATTTACCAATTTTTTCAGGCTGATGGTATGGTTCATGTGGGGCTCAGACCCCACGAATCCATGGACCCCAGCTGTCTACAATGTACTAGGCAGGCTGGTGGTGGTTTCACACTGGTGTGGGGTGTATTTGCATGGCTTGGGGTGGGTCCACTGGTTAATCTAAACACGTCATTGACTGGTGCCGCTACATTTCACTGCTTGGTGACCATTTACACTCCTTCATGGACTACCCCCTCACAATGATGGGGTATTCCAGTAGGGTAACACTGACACTGGGAATTGAGGAATTTTAAATGCCTGCACAACTTCAAAAATGGAATATCCTATCTATCTGGAACCCACTATCATGCCTCGCTTGAACTCTATGACCACTCCATGACCACCTCCCTCACAAGATAGCAACTCATAACTTGTAAAGGTGTGGGCGTTCCTCACCCATCCCCAATGCAGTCAATTTGCATAGGTGATTGTTTATACCAGGAGTGAAGGCTTCTTTAGAAAAGCACTTGTCGATGTAATATTTGAGTCTCAAGAACCTTTTTAAAAGTTCAAAGAACTTTGCACAATAATGCAAAGGTTCTAGGAAGAACTCTTAAGTTCCCTTTACACCATTTCCTCTCTGAAGGATCTTCATATCTGTAAAAGGTCTTCAAATATTGTTCTTCCCAGTACTGGTTCTTCAAGTGCTTGTGGGGGTTCTTTTGCAAAAAAATAAACCCACCCAGAGTCTCTCATTTAAAGGTTTTATAAGAAACCATATGTGTTTTTTTGGAGCTTTTAAGACATTTTTCTAGCTTTGCTGGTTGTAATGTCAGTATTAGGAGGAGCTTCCCCAACTGAGCCAGTGTAGCCAAGGTCTTGATACATTATACAGCATTTCTTACAGTCCGCTCGGTCCTCCTGGCTATATGAGACCATCACCAAGGACCCTGGCACTCGATACTACTGTACAGTACAGTAGCAAAGTCCATTTGGCTCATGTAAATGATGTTTGGAATGTAGAGTAGAGCACACAAAATAATGACCCACTGATGGAATATACATTGGTAACTATAGACATTACTGTAATTAGCTAAAGTGTACCCACAGCACAACACTAAACATGGTTATCCACCATGAGCTGCTCCCCAGTCAGTCCTGTTACTGTACAACTGTTACTATGGACAGTTCAAAAGAGTTGGCCAAAGTGAGTTCTTCTCCTTTCATCTGTTTAGGGAAATACAAATGACTCAGCAATATGTTGCTGCCACATGAGAACCTCACAGCTCCATTTTTCACACCATTTGAGAACACCAGCTGCTTTTGAAGTGTGTTGATTTCATAGCCAGTGGACAAAAAAAAGGGTAACAGACCAAAATAGCCTGGAATAATTTTGAGATATGAGGTTTTGTTGCAACAGCAATGGACAACTCTCTGGTCTATAACATTACTGGTCTATGCTTGGCAATGCTCTATAAAAACAGAACTGATCCATGAGCTCTGAGAGAGGCTGGCTCGAAACAAGGCTGGATTGTCCATTGGAGGGCTGGTTGTGCATCTATTTTATATGTTTTATACGTTTCGTAAAAGAAGTTCCTGACTGCTCCAAAAAGTAATGATTTAAAAAGTCACTTTTTGAAGCTGCTGGAGTTTTTTTAAAGGTGCCACAGTTCAAGTGAAAGAAAACAACTATGATAAAACACTACAGTCCATTTTGCTTTCACACAATCTGTTTTTCCATTTTTCCATTTGAACAGCTGTGCCCCGCAGTTCAGGTCAAAATGTGAGTGACATAGATATGGAGACCATTAGCAGCTCGTCTTCAGACAGAGGGACCAAGAGTTGCTGGATTGTTGGAGAACGATGAAGACGATGGATTTAAGAGAAGAAAGGTTGTGCAGCTCTTGGTGTCGGTGCTTTCATCCTGCAAAGTCAAAGAAATCACATTGAAAATTTTGGACTTTTGAATGTGTGGTTTAAAGGAGGCAGTTAGGAAGCCACAGGACCACCACAGAGCAGGTAATATTTGGATGGTGGCTCATTCTCAGCACTGCAGTGACACTGCCATGGTGGTGGTGTGTTGGGCTGGTATGAGTGGATCAGACACAGCAGTCCTGCTGGAGCATTTAAACCCCTCACTGTCACTGCTGGACTGAGAATAGTCCACCAACCAGAAATGTCCAGCCATGAGCACTTATGAAGGACTAGAGGATGACCAACAGAAGAAGATGTTTACATCTGTAAAGTGGAGCAACCAGGTAGAAGTGTGTAATAGAGTGGAGAGCGAGTGAATACAGTGTTTAAACACTCCAGCAGCACTGCTGTGTCTCTACTCAGATAATACAATGAACAGCTGAACTTGCTCAGAGGAGATGAATATGTCGTCACCAGAGACAAAACCAGTCATCTCTTTATGATATGTTCAGCACTTCTAATGGTTTCCAAAGATCCATTTTCCGATTTCCGTTAGTGCTTTGGTCACAGGTCAAAGAAGTTGCATGACTTGTCTGATCAATTACATTGGAGGGGAAAAGTGTGTAAACTATTCCTATAATCAAGGCTTTGCTTCCTAATAGCTTCATAGGACATCAGTCTTTGTTACAGGATACACTACATATGTGCCAGAGACTGTTGTGCACCTTGGAAAATGCAGTCCTGGTTGTCACCACCTGGTTATTACATCTTTTACATATTAGGTAAATATACACTGATAGGAATAGGATAGAAGTAGTGGAATATAGACAATATAACTATATGACAAATATGTTCTATTCATTTTTGCTTGAAAATAGTACAAAATATTAAAACATTATACAGTATATTAAAAATTATAATTGAATCTAGCCTTCCACAATCAATGTAAGATGAATTACCACTTTTAGATTGAAGAATCATAGTATTTTACTGGTACATTTTCACATTTCTGCTCTTCACTCTTCAAAATAAAGGTGCTACACATGGCTCTTTGAGCAATGCCCTAGAACATGAGTGGGGAACTTCAGTCCTTGAGGACAGATTTCTCCAGAAAAGTGTGCTTTTATTGATCACCAATTAATTGTCAGGTTTGGTAAATTTCGTTGGAGCAGGGAAATCAGCAAACTGTACTGCACTCTGCTCCCCATTTCCACACCACTGCTATAGAAGAACTACTAAAGAATCATATTTAAGGGGGCCTTCAGACTTATCTAAATTGATCCAGAGTTTCGGACCTCTCAGTTTGGTCTGAACCAAAATTGCAGGTGTGAAAGGTGCTGCAGACCATGGTCCGGACCAAAGGACAGAATTTGGTCTTAGCTAAAGAGGTGGTCTCAGTCCAAATCAACTGAGCCTTGGTCTGGTTCATTTGCAGTGCAAAAACACTTTTTTGGATGGTTTGCAGTTTCTGGCCTTTTGGTTTGGTCCAAACCACAACATCAGGTATGAAAGGTGCTGCAGACTAGAGTCTGGACCAAAAGACCAGAATTTGGTCCAACCTAAAGAGGTGATCTCAGGCCAAATTCTGGAAATTGGTGACCTGTCATCACAAATTAAACAATAGATGATGAAAAAGGTGTTGTATAACTGGTGTTGTACTGAAATCCAACACCCTTTGTGTGCATGCATGTCATGCAGCAGTATGGGTGCAACAGACCACACTTGCCATTCCTGTATCTACTGTAACTGTAGGTGAAGGCTTAGCCTATATATATATATATAAACATAGGGTAATCTGCCATGTTACTCAGGAGTCTGATTCTGATGGTGAGGATTCAGCACAACACCTTGAATGGCAAAACTCAAAAAACCAATCAGTATCACATATAAGGAGATGTAGCCAATGTAGCTGATGAGGACAGGATGTAGTATACAATGTAACAAAAATACGAAATTTGATTTTGGGTTTGAAAATGCCCTAAGAGATGTGTGTGTAAGAGACTTTGAAGAACATTTCAAATGATAAAGAAGCTTTAAAAAGTGGTTCTTCTACAGCATCTCCCAAAAAAACCTTTGTAGCACTGTGTTCTGCAGGGCGTAGAAACATTTCTGCCTGTGAAATTTGTCTCTCACCTTCTCAACTGCTCAGGACTAACGTAACATGGGTGAATGTGCCCTGGATACATTTCTTCCAAGTCACAGTGGCATTAAAGTAAGCTCTCCCAGTATGGCCACCGACAGCAGGGTGATATATGCACCAGTGTACCCTGTTTAGTGATATGTGACAGGTAGGTAGGGCACTCAAAATAAAAGATAAATCACTGGAGAGAGAGAGAGAGAGAGAGAGAGAGGGAGGGAGGGAGAGAGAGAGAGAGAGAGAGAGAGAGAGAGAGAGAGAGAGAGAGAGATGTGTATATGATCTCTGACGCTCTGGACGCTCAGTAACCCATGCACCAGCAAAAAATAGCATTAGAGATGGTGGTCCGGCTGGTGTTCTGAAGAGGGGAGCAGATGTGCTTTATGTAACATACAGCACAGTGTAGCCTTTGAAAAATTCCACTGGGCTGGTACCGGAGAGGCTAGACCATTCAGGGGGTCGGGTGGGGTGGAGTGGGATGGTACTCTCCTAAAATGGCATAACGCCCGGTGGTCATTAAACTAACCCAGCAGGACTGCCTCTACTGTTACTGCCACTAGCCTGGTATTCTGCAGCCTGGACAGGCCTAAAAGATTAGCCCAGTTATGCAAATATGATACATTGAAATAAGTCAAATGAATGGATGCTGTCAATTAAACTACAGATTTCAGTGTATAATTTTATATTAAAACAAGCACTGTACCTTACAAGAGTGTGAGGAATCTTTTAATGGTATCAAGGAACTACACTTGATATAAAAGTTTTTTTACCAATATAAGGTTCTTCCCACTGGTTCTTTATGGCAGTGTTTCTCACCCCTGGTCCTGGAGGAACCCCTGCCCTGCAGAAATGGTTTGTTAAAGACCTGTTTAGCATAAGGGCACCCAGTTATCTTCCGGTCCAAAAAGTTCCCAATTTCGGCAATTTAGGAGTAATACTTAGTTCCGATTGTTTCCTTAGTCAATCAATTTGAATAAATTTTACATTTCATGAATTTTCCTCAAATCGATTGTGTCCGATATTTGGTTTGGATAATAGGGGACCTGATGGTAGTTCAATGAATTGAATTGGGAGCCAGAAAAGCTCTAAAATGTGGAGGGCTGAGGTGCAAATAGGCTCTTCTCTGTCATCATTTAAAGAAACACTATTTTTGAAGGACTGTTTTAGATAGAAATTTTCAAAGAGGTCAGAGCCTGTTCATAATTGTCAGGTATTTCTATGGCGACCATCAGTCTGCAGACCAATATACATTGGCTCTGAAGGTGGTTTGATTTTGGTTGTAACAGGACAGATTGGTTAGCCCTGGTTTAGGTTGTAGTTGTATTAAGTATAAAGTAGGGGTGTGCCAAATTGACCTCCAAAACTTACCAAAATCTCTGTATTGATATCTGGAAAAATGACAATTTGATCCAGTCCATTCATCTAAAGTATAATGTAAATATATGGTTTAAACGTAATGATGTAAGAAAACATAAAGAACAGTCAGTTCTTTAAATATATATATATAAATATATATATATATATATATATATATATATATGAATATAAGAAATAATGTTATTTCTTTGTTTATTGTTTTTTAAAATTGTCTTTTTTATTCAGCCCCTCAAACCACCAGAATTCTGTTTGGTTCTCTGAAGTATTAAGAAGTAATTGAGGCATAAAGAACAATGAGCTTCACATTAATTGGATTAATTATCTGTTTTTCCTGCCTTTTCTGACTATTTAAGCCCCTCCCCAAACTTGTGAACAGCACTCATACATGGTCAACATGGGAAAGACTAAGGAGTATTCCAAGGCCATCAGAGACAAAATCGTGGAGGGTCACAAGGCTGGCAAGGGGTACAAAACCCTTTCCAAAGAGTTGGGCCTACCTGTCTCCACCATTGGGAGCATCATCTGAAAGTGGAAGGCTTATGGAACTACTGTTAACCTTCCATGGCCTGGACAGCCTTTCAAAGTTTCCCATGCTGAGGCCAGGCTTGTCTGAACAGGCAAGGCTGACCCAAGGACAACAAGGACGGAGCTCCGGGAAGATCTCATGGCCATGGGGAATTTGGTTTCATTCAATACCATAAGTAACGTACTCCACCGCAATGCTCTCCATTCCAGGCGAGTCTGTAAGGTACCTTTACTTTCAAGCCATGTCAAGGCTTGTCTACAGTTTGCTTATGATCACTTGGAGGACTCTGAGGCAGACTGGTTTAAGGTTCTCTGGTCTGATGAGACCAAGATCGAGGTCTTTGGTGCCAACCACACCCGTGACATTAGACGACAAGATGACACTGCATACTACCCCAAGAATACCATCCCCACAGTCAAGCATGGTGGTGGCAGCATCATGCTGTGGGGCTGCTACTCAGCCAAGGGGCCTGGCCATCTGGTCCACATCCATGGGAAGATGGATAGCACAGCCTACCTGGAGATTTTAGACAAGAACCTCTGTTCCTCCATCAAGGATCATCAAGGATCTCATTTCATCTTCCAACAAGACAACAACCTCAAGCAAACAGCCAAGAAAACCAAGGCCTGGTTCAAGAGGGAAAAGTGTTGCAGTGGCCTAGTCAGTCTCCTGACTTTAAACCAACTGAAAACTTATGGAAAGAGCTCAAGATTAAAGTCCACATGAGACACCCAAAGATCCTAGACAACTTGGAGATGATCTGCATGGAGGAGTGGGCCAAGATTACTCCAGAGACCTGTAATCTCCAAGATTACTCCAGAGACCTGTGATAGCCTGATCAGGTCTTATAAAAAATGATAAATGATTAATAGCTGTAATTGCAAACAAGGGTTTTTCCACAAAATATTAAACTTAGGGGTTGAATAATAATTGACCCAAATATTAATGTTTAAAATGTTTTATAATTTAACTGAGCAACTTATATTTTTTGTTTGTAATATTTAGGCCTCTGTTAATAAATTCTGCTCTTGTTTAAAGTTTGAAGACTCTAACTTATTTGCAACTTGTTAAATTTGCAAAATGTGCAGGGGGTTGAATACTACTTGGAGGCACTGTATATTCAATGTTTTAGTGTATGTGTTTTAATAACAGCATTTTTATATACGGAACTGTGCAAAAATGCTGTACCTTTCTGGGACAGGTTTTTCGGTCTGTTTGTGGTCTTGTTCAAGCCTGTGAAGAAAAGAATATTTTAGTGTAAAGGAACAGTGTACAAGCTGAAAAATTGTCATTGTGGTTTTATTTAATGCTAGGAACATTGTGTTCAACCACATCCCAAAGGTGTTCTACTGGATTCATATTAAGTAACTGGGAAAGCCACTGAAGAACACTGAACTCAATGTCATGAAAGCAGTTTGAGATGATGTTTGCTTTATGATATGGTGCAGCATGCCGGAAGTAACTGAAGATGGGTAAACTGTGGCCAGGAATGGTCAGCAAAAATACTTAAACAGGTCCAATTAACTGGTCCAAAATGTGGAAAGAAAACCTTCCAAAGCAGAAATCAAGATTTATAGGACCCTGGCAGGTTTCTGTTTCGTGTTGGTGAGCCTTGTTTGCTATTGTGGCCCATCCTCAAAGACTATTTGAGTATTTATCTGAGTAAACTTAGGGTTTCTGTCAGTTCCAACCAGTCTGGTCATCCTCTGATGACATCAACAAGACATTTCCTTCTACAGAACAGTCACTGGATGGTTTTAAGTGACAACAATGCTTAATGTCATGCTTTATGACCAGCCATTCTAGATGTACTTAAATCAGCCCATCTGACACCAACAATCATACCATGAGATCACAGTGAGATCACATTTTTCTGCCTTTCTGATGGTTGATGTGAACATTATGAGGACTTAAAATTGAAATATAATATTTGGATTTTACTAAAAGAAGTTTACGCCATTAGATTGTGCATTAGGTATCCAGAGTTCAGTAAACTTCTGACCCACGCCCAAACTTTTGAACTGACAGTGGTGTCAGTTATGGGGAACAACAATCCCAGGCACAGGATGTTATACAGAATAAATGTTTTTACATTTTTTCTGTTAATTTTTTTAGAGGACTAATTAAGGCTGTACGTTGGAGATAATCGTTTCCAACTAAATGAACAAGGAGAGCACATTACATCAACCCTCTCAGAAGAGTATAAGATATGGCAGGAGGGTATTCTGAATTCTGTGAGTGTCTACATGAAGCTCATGTGACATTCTCCAATAAAGAAGCCTGCTCTTCTCTTCAGAAAAGTCTTTGATTTGACCTACTTTGTTTCAACTTTAACTTATCCTGAAGTAGAAACTTAGAGTGTTGAAATTTTAGAGAGGGTACACCTTATAATGACTTTGGCACATCAATTACCTAAAGCCACAAACTCGTGTTTGCCTGATTTTATACAGTGCACTGCTGCAACATGATGAGATGGCTGATCAGATAGCTTCATGAATGAGTAGATGCGGGGGGTTCCATATAAAATTATTTAGCTTGACAGCTAAAATTTTAATTAATTCCAAAAAAGAAAGAAAAGGAAGAAAATGGAAAGCTGTGACATAGAAGCTCATCCCAGCAGAGGGCTAAAGGCCCTCCATATGAGGTATAGGATAATTACTATATAAAGTTATCAGGGGTGCAGGGTTCATGGCCCCATGTAAAGGCCACTGGACACTTGAGCAGCACCTGACAGTTTGCTGACCCTAAAACCACTGCGGTTTTACCTTTCTGTTTGGACCTTCAGACGCTCCTCATCGTACCTAAAGAAAGAAGAGAAGGTGCCCAGTTATCATAGTGACCACCACACATATAATAAACACAGTGTGCTTTAACTACCCTCAACACTGCAGCATTGTACTGACTGTTTTACATGCGCAGCACTTAACTCTTAGAACCCAGGATGCACGCTGTCTGGGCAAATACCTGCTGTATTTTAGGCTTCATATCTCAGGATCATATAAACCTACAGACATGAGGCACATATCAAAACAAACTACTAAACCTACGATTTAACATGGGATTCATCATTGTGTGATGAATTATCAGTGAGTAATCCAGCTGGGAATACAGCTAAAATTACTTGTATTGAAATGAATTAAATCCCAGATTAAATGCCAAAGGAGCTTCCAGTGCATGTTTACTACTCTGTCCACACAGACTCTGCCTGATCGGGGGGGATAATACTGATGCATAAATAACAATAATAATAATAATAATAATAATAATAAAGGGAAATCTGATTATTTTTCTTTTTTTTGGACCACTATCAAGTATTATGAAAATTTTTATTATTATTATTATTATTATTATTATTATTGTTGTTGTTGTTGTTGTTATTATTATTATTATTATTATTATTGCATTTTTAGTTAAAAAAATACTCTTGCTGATCAATTTCCAACAGGATTTCTGAGATGTAAAGTGTTAGTCCTTATAAGCTGTATAAGTCCTTAGAAAAAAGCAATAGGCACAAGTAAAGTTTTGTTCAACACATTGTCAGATTTATAAAAATATCTAAATTCTGTAAATATTTATATTTACATCTCCAATGAAGACAAATGTGGGTAGTGTAGGATCTCCTGAAAATAGCAATATCTGCTGTGTGACAGTCTCCAATAAGTACTTTTAAAATGTTTTGATGAAACGTCAAAGTACGAATGGCCTATGGTTCTAAAGGTTAATCTGCATATGTGTGTGTGTGTGTGTGTGTGTGTGTGTGTGTGTGTGTGTGTGTGTGATTCAGATGAAGGTCTGGCATTTTAACTTTCAGTGCCACCCTCTGCACCTAACCTTAGCAAAAGTGTCACCCTGTCAAGCTGTTATTGTCTCAACAGCTCCCCTTGCTGGTGGGAGTTACTCACTGCAGCACACACTCAGGAATCTGCACATGCTCCATGGGGACAATCTGGGCCAGCTCCTCCAGGCTCTGCACATATCGAATCTTATCCAGGAACTTCACACTACAGGTGTAGAAGGGCAATCAGTCGTCGGGTTTCCTAATCCCCCTTTAAACTCTAAACTTGAATTCCTCACTCTCATAACTGCATAACTTACATACACCAATCAACCATAACATTAAAACCACCCCACGGGACCACGACAGAGCAGGTATTATGTGGCTGGTGGGTCATTCTAAACACTGCAGTGACATTGACAAGGTGTGTGTTAGGCTGCTACGAGTGGTGCTGGTGTGTTTAAACCCATTAGTGTCACAGCTGGACTGAGAACAGTCCACCAACTAGAAATATCCAGCGCAGTGCCATGTGAACACAGATGAAGGACTAGAATATGACCAACTGTGCAGAAACAGATGAGCTTCTGTCTCTGACTTTACATCTACAAGGTGGAACAAATAGGTAGGAGTGTCTGAAAGAGTGGGCAGTGTTTAAACACTCCAGCAGCACTGCTAGGTCTGATCCACTTGTACCAGCACAATCCACTTGTACTGCCCATTAATACACCACCACCATGTCAGTGTCATTGCAGTGCTGAGAATGATCCACCACCCACATAATACCTGCTCTGTGGTGGTCCTGTGGGATCCTGACTATTGAAGATCAGGGTGAAAGGAGGTTAATAATGCATACAGAGAAACAGGTGGACTACAGTCTGCCAATATAGAATGTAGAAGCAATGAGGTTCTGGTTATGATTGATTAGTTCATAGTGATCACCAAATAACATGCAGTGATTACAGAATATTGACTCATAAATTTGACTAAACAATCCTAGCCTCATGTCCAAGGAGTGAATTACAGAAATGCTCCCTGTGGTTTTTACCTGATGAAAGGACGGGAGATGGCCAGAACAGTTCGAATGAACCAGGATGGGTGTGCGATAATCAGGCATTTCAGATTCTTCCTTAGCCTTGAATGACATAAATAAAATAATATGACAACTTTGATTAATAGCACAAATTTGTGCATGTTACTCAAAGGCACTTTAGTCATGTTCTGCCAGTTCAGGGTATCAAACCTACAACCTTCCAGTCACAAGGCTTGTTCCCTAATCACCAGGCCATGGCTGCCCATTGATGATCAAATTATCACAAGATCAATTTTCTTGACTGGTTTGCATGTCATTTACCTCCAGGTTGGCCTATCCTTTGTACCATTTTAGAGCAAAAAAGTACAGGCCAAATTGAAAATACTGACTAACTCCTCAAACCTTGTCCCCAAAAATCAGCAGCCATTGTCTGTTATAAGCGGCTGTCTAACACTCAGAAGATAGAAAAGTACTATCAGATTTTCTCATTTCATAATTTAATTAACAAATTGCAGTTTTTAAAAGAATGGAGGAGGTCATGTTACAGTCTAGAAGACTAAGAAAACTTTCAGAGAGAATTTCTAAGAAGGCAACCCCCACTGGACTTCAAAAGACTGGTGGTGCACTGTTGTTCTGTGCAGCAACACATACACAAATGCATGATTCTCATGGAAAGATCATCAGAGAAGCACTATGACAAAATACTTCACATGATTGATTAAAGAATGTATTCAGTTACTGAATAATAGACGATGTCTAATATATGAATCATAAGCCTAATGATTAAAGACTTTCAATACCTTCTATCAATCATCTGATAACACCTCTTTAACCAGGTGATGCCAGGCATTCTCCTGCGTGGAGTAGCTCCATTCAGGTAGATGATCATGTAGTCCTCAGCTACCAGCAACTCCAAGCTGCTGATAACATATCTGCAGAAAACAAACACAGGAATATATATGGACACATCATAAACCAATCCAAGTGCACTTATTGGATCTGCAGCCAAAAGTAGTGTATATCCTAAAGTGTACAAAGTATGTATTCAGACTTGATATATGTGTCTGACCACCAGCTAGTCTTACAAGAAAAGGTTCTCCATGATGTAGTGGTAGTCTGCGCAGCTGCTGTCTGGGAGGTAACATGCTGCAAACACGATGATAGCACTCAGGCCTTCTCCATAATAACCTGTAGAAAAAAACAGTTACTTCATACATTTCTCAGTGCTTTGCAATGCACATTTAAAGCACTAGATGGCAGCATGCCCTGGTTTTCCTGGGCATCAGTTCTACACTGTGATTGTGCCCTTGAGCACAACCTTAAACTCAATTTAGAGGGGATGGCAGTATGGAAGCATTCAGCATCACTGCTGTTACAGTGAATGCTATCAGTGTGTCCATCGTTTCTTTACTCTTGCCACCTCCTAAAGTCCCCACTGACCTCCATGAGTGACCACTCGCAGATAGGGCCTGATGACTTGCATGTCTATCCGTTGCTCCTGTTCCCCAATGATCACAGTCCTCCAGAGACGCCCCGTCCCCTCGCTGTCCTCACCCCCTTGACCCGAGCCATCACAAGGAGCCCCTTTAGCACATGCCACTGGAGTGTCATCTGCAAGTGAGTCATCACAGCTCAGATATACAAAATTGACAATAGAATTTCATTTGGTTGAATTGCAATTAGTGTCATGATTACTGCCTAATTTGACAAGAAGTGACAACATGTTCTTCCTGGTCAGGGTTCTGGTGGATCTGGAGCCTCCACGTAATCAGTGGATACCCCTGGAAAGGGCACTGGTCCATCGCAGGGTACCACACACAAGCATCCATTCACACACTCACTGCTAGGGTATTTAGGATGGCCAACTCACCTAACATGGAAGGCAGGAGGAAACTATTGTACCCAGAGAAAAATCATGTGGAGACATACAGGGACTGGAGCAGGACAGGCCCAAGGAGCAAAGGCCCAAGGAGCAAATGCCCTATATATTTTTCATATATTAAATATATACATACTCTAACTTCATGTACCTTCCAACACATCCTGTATAAAGCATGCCTACTCTCCAGATTTATCTCTATCATCAGCTGCGAATGCCTCTAGCTTTCAAACTGGTGGCTTTCTGCATGCATCCTCTCACCCTTCCATGCAGATTAAAAACATTAAAATTACCTCAGTCCATTGTCAAATACTCTAAATCTTTTGCATGATCCTGTGCTTCCTCAATGTCACATGATGCCAGCTAATTGCTTCCTTTCAAAAATCTCCTAATGCAACATAATTGTAAAGCTCAACATGCTGGGAGGAGAACACTAATTACCAGCTGGTACATCGGTACAAAATTGCCTGTACTGGTTAGTATGAGGTATCAGGGGAGATGCAAGGCCCATCCCACTCAAGAGGGACTTGAGCTGATAGAAACTTTGATCCAGTGATCATGGCTGTGCCACTCTGGAGCTACACGGGCTTTCTTGTATTTCATGTAGAGCTATAGAGCTATCTGGTGTCAACCCGAGGATGACAGGCTCCCCTCCCTCTCAAGGTTTCTTCCTCTTCATCTGTGGGAGTTTTTCCATTCATATTTTTTTAAAACACCTTTACAATAATATGAAATTACCCCAGTGAAATAGAGGGTGTAATTTTAGGCTGCTCTAAATTAAATTTTAGGCTGCTTCCCTACATGTGCATACTAATCAACATATCCAGGGCATGTGTGACCACCAGAAAGGTTAAAGATGCAGGCAGATGTACAGGAGCAGCTTGTGTTCCTGGCCAAGGCTGCTGGGAGCGCTTCTTCTGAGTCATGTGATCATGTTGCTGTTCCTGCACATTGCGGCAGACGTTCCAATTGTTATGCCGCTGTTGCCATTTTCTACAATGTTTATGTGGGTCAATAGAAACCAGCTCCTTTAAGAAAGACCTTGTACTGACCTTCCCACTCTAACTCGTTTCCGTTAGTGATGAACTCCAATGAATCAGTTTCATCTGGTGTATCAATGTCATCTACGTTGATGTCCAGGTCATCAGGGGTGTCCAGGAAGTCATCAGAGAGGATGGACCCTTCGCTCTGGTCCAGGGACAGGTTGATGTCTGGGGCAACCAATGTCCGGCGCTTCCTTTGCGCTGCTGAGCTTCCATGGCCTCCATGCAAGGAACTGGGTGGAGCTGAGACAGGGTGCACAAGGAGGAAGTTACATTACTGACAATATTGACATGTCATTCTACTGAATGTTTCTTTGATTTGATCTTTGGTTCACCTAAAAATGGCTCATTATATACTTTGAATATATGCACATTTGGCTGCAAACATCAATTAAATTAATGCAAATCACCAAAAACAGAACTTGATCAAAATTTGAGTTTAGAAATCACCTCTACCTTTATTCTACTTTAAATCTAAAACTGAATTAGTGACCCAATTGGCAACCCCCTAGCAACCACCTAACACTATCCTGACAATATTCTGGGACACCACTCAACCACCTAGCAACAACAACCACTTAAACCACCATAGCACCCCTGTAACAACCATCTAGGATACTATATTAACTGCTTAATAACTGAATGCATAAAATGTTTCATCCAAACTACTGACTGGCCCAATTAGCAACCACCTAGCAACAACCTGGGGCACCATTACCACCACCTAGCATCGTCAGCCACTTGGAACACCATAGCAGCCCTATAGCAACCACCTGGGATATCATAGCAACTGTTTAACCCAGTGGACATAAAATGTTTTAGTTTGGACAGTAAATTATCCCTATAGCAATCAGCCTAGGACACCTTGGCATCTGCAATAAAATACAAAATGTTTCTTCAAACTAATTATTGGCCCATTTAGCAACACCACAGTAACCTTCAAGCAACATCCTGGGACACCACATTAACATATGAGACAACATATTTTTGGTGAATCTATTTAGTCAATTGGCAACCCCCTCGCAAGACCATATCAACCACCTATCACCATCCTAGCAACACCTAGGATGTAATCATCTACTAACACCAAACATGTGGAACATGGCAGCACCCCTATAGCAACCAACGGGAATACCACAATAACTGCCTAACTACAAATTGAACTCTACTTTGTCCAAATTAATTAGTGGCTCAATTAGCAACCCCCTAGCAACACCATAGCAACCAACTAGCACCAACCTGCCACACCATTGTAAGCACCTAGCAAGACCAACAACTTGGAACACCATAGCATCCATATTACAACCATCTTGGTTACCATAGCAACTACTTAGAAACACCATAGCAACCACCTACCCAGCTAGAGAGATCAAGGCCGATTTTTTTGCTGTCTGTGGCATGAACACAAATCGAATGACTGTGCAGATTATAGATGCTGGATGTTTAAATTGATGACAAGGTGAGCAACCTTCTGGTTAAGAGTGTATGTTATTGATGTGTGATATTAGAGCTACTTACAAGTTCTGTTGTCAGTAAGGCCTTCTAAATCTCCATCCTCTGGCAAAGGCCTGGGAAGACGCAGTGAGACATGATAGACACATCATTATACCACACTGCAGCTTCAGCACAGAGCCATAAATACACAAAGCATTCCTCATCATTTTTATGGAGGAAGTGCTTATGCCAACTGAATCCTCTGGGCATGGAGTTTGGCAGCCTGCCCTGTAGTTTCAAGAACCACAATGTCATGCCATCCATTTTTAATGAAATAATTCAACTGCGTCTGTGTGCTGCAAATCCATATCCATTGTGCTCTTATTTTCTGTCCCATTCAAAGTATTGTTTCAGGACAGGCTACAGTGGAGGACTGTCTATGTCAGCACATTGGCCATGCAGTGCCATCCGCTTTAGGAACAATAGACGTTTCCTGGAGAACATATGCTTGTTGCAAGAAAACAGGCAGTTAATGTAGCACCCCTAAACATGAGTATGTATGAATAAACATGTTTGTATGAGTACAGTGTTGGTGTGTTCATGTTGGTTAAAGTGTGCAACCAGAGAGCAGTGGGGAAATGGCTGTGAATTGCAGCTTCTGTCTCTCACAGGGGGACAAGCCCCCCCCCTCCTGACTCCACAGTTTCTGTCACCCTGCAATTAGAAAGGGCCTAATCACTGTAATATCACTACTAGGACAAGTTTAATGATGGTGTTAAAAGGTGACTCGTATTTATCAGAGAAACAAGCGATAGAAACTAACAATTCAATTCAAAGAGATGTGCTGCAGTACTAGGTTGATGCACAGGCATCACTAGGCCTCTTTGTAGTAATTAATGATGAAAGCACGTAACATGATAGCACTGACACACTAAGGTCAGAAGAAATGATATGCAGTTACAGCATTCTTTATCTAGCGATGAAAGAAAACAGATAAGAGCACAATTTTGCACTCACTGGCAGCACAGGGCAGCATAAAAAGATGTATGAACTCCATTTAGACCTTTAAAAAATGGATGCTTTGATATTGCTAGGAGCTGTTAAAATGTATCAGTGTACTGTGGCGCATCAATCTGAATGTGGAGATTCAATAAATATGTTTTAGAATTATATACTGGCTTGTGATGACATTCACCGTCTTAGTGGCCCACACCCATACGGGCCAACTGGGATTCCCTACACCAGCTATACCAGTTGGGGTCCTTGGGAAAGACTCTTTCCATTACATTTCCCTACCACATTCAAATGCAATTTGCTCTGGATAAAAACATCAGACACAATACCTTAAAACCATCAAAATGCCTTCTTCATCTAAACTGTGAACTATGAGTCCTGCAGAGAGCCCTGTGTAGGCTGAATGATTCATTTTTTTAAATCTCAACCACAATTTCCCCTTCCAATTTTGAAATGCCAATGACCTAACCTTATTAGAATTATCCCCTACATCAGATATGATGCACCCAACCCTAGGAGAGTGAAGACATGCTTATTTCAATACATGTAAAGCCAGCCACCCTCTTTTCTTGATCTGTCACCATTGCGTCATTGCACTCTGTGAAAAGTGCTGGATAACAGACAGCATTGCACTGGTTGTTATGCAGGGAGAGAGCACCATCAGCCCATCCAGAGAGAACAAGGCCCTCTCAGACTTCAGCTTCTGATGGCAAGCAGCATGACCCAGGTATCAAATGTACGATTCTTGGGTCATAGTGCTAGTGCTTACACCGCTGAGCTACTGATAATGGAGGTTTTCCATTATCATTTTGTAAAGGGGGGGCCATACAAAAAGATAGTGAATTATTATAAATTTTTATCATTACACCATTAATTCACCCACTCACAATGGACTTTTCTACTACGATGAGAATATTTGAAGTGTCAAAAAAATATAGTCCCTGTTTTGTTCTTGTTAAGTATTCATAAATGTAAATATGTTCTTTTGAAGTATTCTTAGTTTTCTTAGTTATCTCTAAGAATTGTTTATTTAAATAATGTGAAGATTCTGTTAATAATGTAGTATTTTTATATGTAATAATGTTAAGAGACAGATTTTCACTTTTGGTCTGTACTGAAGAATCACTGAAAAAAATACAACATAAAAATTCTGGATACCCAGAGAGCAAGCATATAATGGTCCACTGGCTATTTCAGGCCCATATATATATATATATATATGTGTGTATATACATCCTTTGCTCAATACTTTATTGAAGCTCCTTTGGAAGCAATTATAGCCTCATGTCTTTATAAGTATGATTTTTGCGAAGTTTCTCACATTCTTCTTGCAGAACCACTCAAGTGCCATCAGATTGGATGGGATGGGTGGTGTACAGCCATTTTAAGATATCTCCAGATGTTCAATTGGGTTCAAGTCTGGGCTCTGGCTGGGACAATCAAGGACATTCACAGTGTTGTCCTGAAGTATCTCCTTTGTTACCTTGGCTGTGTGCTTAGGGTTGTTGTCCCGTTATAAGAAAAACCTTAGTCCTAGTCTGGGGTCCAGAGTGCTCTGCATCAGGTTATCATCATAAGTGTCTCTGCACATAGTTGCAGTAATCTTTTCCTCGACCCTGACTAATCTCCTAGTTCCAGATACAGAAAAACATCCCCACAGCATGATGCTGCCACCACCATGCTTTAATGTAGGAATGGCATTGGATAGGTAGTGATGCTTGGCATTCAGTTCAAAAAGTTCCATCTATTTGTTTCTCATGGTCTAAGAGTCCTTTAGGTGTCTTTTGTCAAACTCCAGACGGGCTGTCATGTGCCTGAGGAGTGGCTTCTGTCTGGCCACTCTACCATGCAGGTCTGATTGGTGGAGTGCTGCAGAAATTATTGTTCTTCCGTAAGCTTCTCCTCTCTCCACAGAGCAATGTTGGAGCTCTGTCACAGTGACCATTGGGTTCTTGTTCTCCTCCATGACTAAGGCCCTTTTACCATGATCACTCAGTTTGGCCAGGTGGCTAGATCTATGAAGAGTCCTGGTGCTTCCAGACTTCTTCCATTTAAGAATGATGGAGGCCACTGTGCTCATTGGGACCTTCAATGCAGCAGAAGGTTTTCTGTACCCTTTCCCAGATCTGTGTCTCAGTACAATCCTGTCTCTGAGGTCTACAGACAATTCCTTAGACCTCATGGCTTGGTTTATGCTCTGACATGCACTGTCTGCTATGGGACCTTATATAAACAGGTGTGTGTCTTTCCAAATCATGTCCAATCAACTGAAATTACCACATGTATCCAAGCAAGCTGTAGAAACATCTGAAGGATGATCAATGGAAATGCAGCTGAGCTCAATTGTGTGTGTCATGGAAAAGGCTGTGAATACTTGAGTACATGTTACATTTTTGCGTTTTATTTTTAATTAATTGTCAAGGATTTCAAACAAACCTTTCTCACTTTTGTGGGGTATTGTGTGTAGAAATTTGAGGGGAAAAATCAAACAAATCCATTTTGGAATAACACACTAACAAACAATATGTGCTAAAAGTGAAGCACTGTACATACTTTGTGAATGCACATGAATATTACTAGCTATTCTGTTTACAGTACAAGTGTATATACCTGTGAATAGTTCTGAAACTAGGCCATAAAGCCTACAGACGTTTCATAGAGCCCATTTCTGCAGCCTTGGTCTGTTTACTACACAAAATATCAACTGTCCTCAAATATTTCTTGTTGGCTGACAGCTTAACGTTGCCTCTAATGACCTCACTATGGCTCTCAGTATCTCGTGCCCTAAAGAAGTAGTTAATTTCATGTCAGACTATAGGGTCTCCTATAAACAGCCCTTTTATCAGGCTCCTCAGCAGGCATTGATGTGAACTTTTGAAGAGTTAAAGAGGGCTTTGCACATGGCATTATCATCAGCGGTAGCTTTCCAATATTCTGGGCTGTAAAGTTATAGTCGAGGGGTCGTCAGCTCTCACTGAGGCACTAAGGGCCGTCACCAACACATAACTTGATTGTATCATTTCAAAAATAAGAGGAGGCGATTAAAAAGAAGGTTATTCAATCTGATTACACAGATTTCACACAGGTTATCACAAACATGACAACCTAAAAAAACACCCTATGCTTCTACATGACCTGTCAATGACCATGCAGGTCATGTAAACACACACACCACTACTAGCATTGTATGAATATAAAATTGGGCACAAGAAAAAAAGCTAAGCAAGAAAACTAACATGCAAAAACCCTGGGTGCGCAATATCATATTACTGACATGATAACAACCCCAAACACACCTCCAAGATGACAACTTCCTTGCTGAGGAAGCTGAAGGTAAAGGTGATGGACTAGTCAAGTATGTCTCCAGACCTAAATCCAATTGAGCACCTGTGGGGCATCTTCAAGCAGAAGGTGGAAGATGTCTAACATCCACCAGCTCTGTGATGTGGCATACTGGACGCACAAAATATTGACAGTAGATAAATCTATTCTGCTATACAAGCTGTACACTGACTACTCTCGTTTATATCCAAGTAGTGTTTTCATTTCATCTTCTCTTCGTCCTACTGGGTCAGTAATCACAGAAAGAATCAGAATCAGAATTCATTTCTGGAAGATATTGTTTATTAAATTATTCCTAAAGAATTCTTAATTCTTTTCTCTTTCTTCCTGTGACCTCCTTTTATTTTATGGTACATGAACCTTCATTACACTCTCGCCATTTTGTTGAATGTTGTGAGGCAATGTCGTCATTCAGGAACCTCATCTGTGTGTATAAACTGGAATACATGTTCTACATATAGTGCTTCTCAACTTCTACCTGTGTTTATAGGTTGAGGCCTTGCTGCAAGCTTTCATTGCTCATTCTGGCTGCTCACATGACCCAGGTGATCACTTGACCCAAGCCTCATTATTCCACAGTACATGTGCTCTATCCACCTCACTTGCTTCATGCGTCATATTTTTGATTCTGTAGGCTAACGACAGTATTCGTTTATGGTTTGCATTTGCAGTCTTAAAATAGAAAAACATCAACCTGAAAATGTGACTAATGTACTAAAATGCATCTACCCCCCTGCAGAACTCTATTTGTTAGATGACTCATTTGAGAAACTCATGAATATTCTCAAGACTAAGTTGTTTACTGTTTTCTAGCCTAGTTTTATATATTATGCTTTTGTTGAAGTAGTTAAATGCCAGCTAATCCACACTGTTTTAACCTTACATCAACATATTAGTCATTCTTACATTATCAGGTACTGATAGCCTCCCAGCATCTGATCAGCTTACTTTTTGCATTTATCTGCATTCCAAGGGTGTGCCTCAGGTTGTTGCAGAGCTGGCAGTATGCTCTTACAAGACAAAGCTCTTAGTAAGCCACTTTTTGGAATATTTAGTCTGTTCCTTTGTGTGAATCTTTATTTTCATGAGCCCTCTGTGGCCCATGACAGTAGCCTAATTGGGTCACTACTGTAACCTAGCTGTGGCCCACAATGGTAACCTAACTGGGGCCCACTCTCTCTCTGGACACAATGTATAGTATCCCAGCCAACATGTCCATGTGGTCATAGAATGGACGGACTGACACATCCTCACCAATACTGGCTGCTATCTCCCCTTCCTGAGGAACATTTACACCTCACGCTGCCTCACCAGAGCAAAAAACATCATCAAGGACAGCTGCTACTCTGGCTTTGGACTGTTTAACTTGCTGCCCTCAGGTAAATGCTATATGTGCAACAGAACGAGGACAAACACATTCAGGAACAGTGTTTTCCTCAAAGCCATAACCACTCTGAGCTTACACATGCACTGATTTGTAGTCTAAACTCCCAACCCCCAGGACTTCTTGCCCACATACTGTGCAATATTTAATATTATTTACAACACTGTTAATTCCATTTCTGTGTAATATCTATATACTATGAAATACCATTACACTCATTCTACATTATCTAATAATATGCAATAACCATATATATGAGCCTCAAATCTATTCATTATTTAATTTAATTTTATTAAATGTTTGCACTATGAAAAAAGTGGCTTTTTATCTCATTGTACTTGTTTTAGTGACAATAAAGACATTCTCTGGTCCCACTGAGCCCAGAGCTGTAGCCTAACTGGGGATCGCAGGTGTAACCCACTGTAGCCCACAATGTGACCCCACTAGTAGAACCCATAACTGTAGCCTAACTGGGACTGACACCCATAGTCTAGCTTTGGCCTGTCACCCAAATGGGAGCCACCCAAATGTCACCCAAATGGGAGCCATGACAGGCACATGTATCAAAATGTCTACTACAAGCTCAGTTAAAACCACCATGGGGCTCACACTGACATTTTGGCTGGGATGTGTTTCAGTTTCAAGTTGTAGTTCATGATCTGTCATGCACAATATGGTTTTTCAAAACAGGTCACTGACTGTAGAATGTTATGCATTTTCTATTGTCCTATGTTGGAGCATTCCATATCATGTGATAAATGGAAAGGAACCATTCAAGGGACAACAGTTTTTGAGTGTTTAAATATTTTCTTATTTTGCTCAGTGCAGCCATGTCAGCTGGAATTTTATCAATTCATTGACAACAGCTATTATTAAATCATTGTACAGACACTCCACAGCAATTTACAGTTTATTCAAGTTACAGAGGTAGATGAATTGCCCATCAGAACTGCACGTTGTGCCTGCAGGGAATCAAATCAATATTATCCACTATGCTTTACCACCTACTGTTCTGTGAGTACCACCCAGCCAACGAGGCACACTGGCAATAGGGCCCATTGGGTTATCAGGATACTGGCCTTATTTAACAATGAACAATTTAACTTATTGAACATTTGAACATTTTGGATTATTTGTTTACACCATAAGCTGACACAAGTGTTGTTGTTGGAACTGAGAACTTGGGATCAGGTTCTTACCGAGGGAAGTCTTCATCCTGCCACTCATCTTTCACCTCCAGGTTTTCCATGCGCAAAGTGGCTTCTGTTGTGCCCATCACTCTCCTTTAAGATCAGACAGACAGCACTGCATCACAGGGAAAGCTAAATCAGAACAGATGTCTTTTATATCGTAGCTTCATCAGCAATTTGCACTGATTCACATCTGAATCTCATGTAAGTAAATTTTAGGATGATGAAAGTGTGGCTGCTGTAACTGTAATAGAGGGAGTTGAAGTGAAGCAGACAAAAGAACCTAAATTGGCTTTTACTTTGGCTTAAGTCTAGATTTGGACTCTGGATTTGGATTGGCAATGCCAATGGTGAATCACCTCCAAAAATCCTGTCTAGACTTAAGGTTCATTAATATCTGGGAAACAAGCCCACTTTTTGTGTTTGGCAATACAAACCCATGACATCTCTACTGTTCTTTTTACAGCAGTGTAACATATCTGCCATGAATGACAGCACTTATTCAGTCCTTTCACGACTGAAAATAACCCAAACTCAAATAACTCAAATACATTGACCATAATTCCACTGAACAGGATGATTTGCAGCACATCTTATCTCTAAAGTAGTCCATATTTGAATCTAGTTTCAGGCTACCTGTACAGATATGAATGAGGGACAAAAGTATAGGTAGACTGAGAAGGACTCATTGTCAATATGCAAATCATTGGTTCACAGCCCATTAGTTCAGTCCACATAAGCGTCGCTCACGTTGCTTACGGCTACATGACTCTGATCATGTGAAAATGGAATAATAAGTAAAGCAGGGCCTCGGGCACCATTAAGAAAATAGCTCTACCCCACAGATAAATGTTATCATATAAATTCATGTAGTTGCAGTTGCAAATATTTTGAAATGAGCTTATTTACTGTTTATTTCCATCTGCAGGTTTAGACTCTTTTAGTCACATGATGTCTCCAGACTGGAAGGCTTTTGGAGCCTTGAGCATTGAGCTCTTGATGGGATTTGCTGTATTTCCTCAGGTTGATGAGCAGCAGTTAGACTGTTGTGCCACCCTAGAGCTCTGATTACACTATATAAAGTTCTCAGGAGATTTACCTTTCCGTTGTTTTTTTTTTTGTAGTGGCACAACTGTCTAACTGTCAAGAGATCAAGTTTGAATCCCATCAACGCCACAGTCCTCAATAGATCAATTCTTCCAAGTGGTAGTGGGATTCCTGACCTGCACATGGTAATGAATAGTAAACAAATTGCGGGGGAGGAGTAAACAGCTTACATACTTTTTAACTCTTAGAACCAGAGACCTGCACTTTGCAGGCAGTTACATGCCTTATTCTAGGCTTCATATCTCAGGATCATGTAACCTACAGGCATGATACACATAACACATCCTATCTAACTGACATCAACCTGTCATCAACTGTCAAAAAAATTCTGAAGAATAATAATACTGATACATATATAAATAAAAATAACAAGACAAAACGACAAGCAGGTAGTTTTTTTATTTTAGTCAGACTACTGTCAAATATCTTATCAATCTGATCATAAAAAATAATTCATCAAAGGTACTGCATTTACAGCCCAAAAACACTCTGGATGATCAATTTCGAACAGGACTTCAGAGTCCAAAGTATTTCTGTCTTTATAAGCAAAATAAATTGTAGGCATAAAACGTTTTTATCAAAACATGGTGAAATTCATAAAATATGTAAATTTGATTCACATTTACAAATAAAGAAATATATATTTTTTAACCTATCATTTCAATATCTGGTATGTGATACTGTCACCTATAAATACTTTTCTATTTTTGGGTGAATAAAAGATCCCAATAAAAACATCCCTAGAGTTCTAAAGGCTAAGGAGCCAAACCAGCAGTCTTTTAACACTGCCTCCTTGCTCTGCACTCTTTCGGGGTTCTGAAGGAATGTCCACTGGCTATCATGATATAATCACAGGCAGGTAATTTTAGGAAAGCTGCCCAAGCACAATAACATTAGCTGATTTAGGTCCGATAGATGCATTGTTTAGTAGTTAAATCGCCTCATCTAACATTGCTGTCATATGTTAGATATATTCATTGTGTAAATTGCATTTATTATACACATTTCAAATAATATAAGACCTGCTTATATGTTTTCTAACACTGTATGACACTGTTACACTGTCCTACACTACTGGTCAAAAGTTTTAGAACACCAAATCTGTTTAGTGTTCTAATTAGAATGCTGTCCATCTGTTTTCCCTGTATGCATTGTTAGTCTTCTTTCACCCCGTTCTTCGGTGTTCAGGACCCCACAGGTGGCCATGTCAGTGTCACTGCAATGCTAAGAATGACCCATCATCCAAATAATACCTCTGTGGCTTTCTTGTCGGGTGAACGAGGGCTAACAAGGTATGCAGAGAAACAAATGAACAAGGGTCTAACTATACAACTACAAAGTGCTCCTGTGTGATAAGTGAAGCTGATAAAAATGAACAATGTTGTGGTTGATTATAAACCAGTAAAACAAATCAATTTCAGACAGTCCTTGATTAACAAATGCCGCTGCATAATATATGTACACTACCGGTCAAAAGTTAGTAGTGTATAAGATGGTCTTATCAACAGCACTGTAATTTACACAGGTATATAAGTAAATAGACAGACAAAAGAATCTATGATTAAACCTGATAGAATTGGGAACAATGTGTGCAGTGTCCTGCTCATTCTCATGGCCTTTGCTGGGTGTTAATGTAAAGCATTAGCTGGACAGGAGGAGATTAGTGCCTGAGGAGTAACATGACAGATGTCATCATTCTGTTCAGCAGCTGTGCTCATCATCCGCGCACCAAATGTTAACACAGTGTCAACCGCATATGCTCGCTATATGAGATACAGCAATGCAAGTGAAAGTCTAGTTAACCTGTAGAACCCTAAGCTAATTTTGCAGGATATTTTCATAGTTTTATGTAAAAACATAAAAAAATCACACATGCCAAATTTAATTTCATGAATTTCAGGCTACTCACATTTGTCTTCATCTGAGATGTAAATAACAGTTTTGGCCAATGTTGGCTTATAAGGACTAAATAAAACTTTATATGTCAGGAATCCTGTTGGGAATTGATCATCCATTGTATATTTCAGCAATTGGATGAATTCTACTTTACAATAATAAGTCCTTTATTATTATTGTTATCCAGCAACTATGCTGAGCTACACCAATAAGAGTCCTTGGGCAACACTTCTAACACTACTCTGACCCCCCTCTGTAATGTGAGTAACCTTGTAAGTCGCTCTGCATAAGAGCATCAGCTAAATGCCATAAATATAAATGTAATGTCATTAGTCCCGCCCCCTCTCACTGATCAGTTGGAGTCTGCATGCAGGTTGATGTATATGTGGACAGAGCAGTATACCTGCCCTGGAAGCTCCTGACATTTAAACTGTGATTTATTTCAGTTGAAAACAGTATGTGTATCATGTCTATAGGTTATCCTGACCCTGAAGTGCGGCTCCCGGGTTCTAAGTGTTACATAGTAACATAACTCTGATATTCTATACAACAAACAAATGAATGTACACAAACAGGGCATTTGGGGGAGTAGAGGGCTTTTAGGCTCTGGTAGAAATTTTTATATTGCATGTGTTGTGGGCACAGAGGGGTGTGTATTCTGCAGCTGGGAAATGACTAGGCATGAGACACGAGACAAGAACTACACAGT
Source organism: Acestrorhynchus altus (assembly GCA_034509495.1). Classification (NCBI taxonomy): domain Eukaryota; kingdom Metazoa; phylum Chordata; class Actinopteri; order Characiformes; family Acestrorhynchidae; genus Acestrorhynchus; species Acestrorhynchus altus. Next base: position 22,240,698 of record CM067502.1, read on the forward strand.
GCCCACTACAGCCGAAGATCTGCACGTGAGGAATGAAAAAAAAAAAAAAACACTAATTAGGTGCATTAAATGGGGCAGAGAATGTGAGCTAATCAATAAAGGACTGACAGCAGGGCAATAACCAAGCAAAGACTTGCTGCCCAGTTTGCAAATGTAAAACACATATTAACACAAAGGATACCACTGAAAGGAGACTCACAGTAGAATGAAAGAGTAGCGTCCCTACACAAGCTGTTCTCCCTTCTGTTTTCACTCGGCTCGATCCCTCAGGCCCGGGCTTGTTCTTTTTCCAGCCAGCACTCGTTTACATCCATAACACTCCACTGTAGGAAGGGGAAGTCACCAGCACTATGCCTCTCTTCCTTTTTCCTCCTCCCGTTCTCTGTTCCTCTGGCCAGGGAAGGACAGTTGGTGGTTGGCACTCACACGTAGTGGCTGCCCTGTCTGGAGCTGGTTCAGACAAAGACAGACAAAGATTTAGGGAGGGTGTGGAAGTGGGTAAGAAAATGACTGCAGACTAGATGATCAGCACTCACTGAGGTAGCTGCAATCTTAGCAACCAGACTACAGATCCTCAGAGACGAGATCTGCAGGATACAGATTGTTAATCACTAGATCCAGTGGATAGAGCCTTAGCAAATATGAATGAATGGAACCTATAAGACCTATATTGAGTGATGAGCTCTTTAATAATTAGGTGCTCGTCAACGTGATCCACAGCAACTTGATCTCTACCAACTAGATCCTCAACATCTAAACACTCTGTACTTGCACTGAGTGACTAGACATTTAGCAACTGGGTTCTCTTTGACTTGATCATCAGAAATTAGGTCCATAGGTACTAGAGCCTCATGGACTAGGTCTTCATTAACTTGCTTATTAGTCACCAGATCCTTAACATCTAGAACCTTAGTTACTGGAAATGTACATTTAGATACTATATAACACCTATATTGAGTGACAAACTTCTCGTCAACTTGGTCCACAGGAACTAGACCCTCACTGATTAGATCATTAATTATATCCTCAGCAACTCCTATACACTTAGTAAATAGTACCTAAGAAACTTGATCATCATTAACTTGATCTTTATCAACTAGATCCTCAAACAGAGGCTCCTTATATTAAGTAATTATATATTTAATCTATCTGGGTTCTCTTTGACTTCATCCTCAGCAACTAGATCCTCAGAGACTAGAGCCTCATTGACAAGATCTTTGTTAAATCTATCCTTTGCAACTAGATTCTCAGCAGCTGCTACACCCTCATTGACTTGATCTCTACTAACTAGATTCTCAACAACTAGACAGTGCATACAGTGAGTAAATAGGTTCTCTTTGAATTGATCATCAACAACTAGATCCTTGGATTAGAGGTGCACTAACTATATGGTCATTAACTTGATCTTTAGCAAGTAGATCATTCACAACAAGATCCTTAGCAACTCCTAAACCCTCAGTGAATAGGACCTAAGATACTTCATCCTCATTAACGTGATCTTTATCAGCTAGATCCTCAACAACTAGAAGCTATATTAAGTGGCTAGATTTTTTTCCACGAGGTACTCTTTGACTTGATCCATAAGAACTAATTGCTCACTGCCTAGATCTTCATTAAGTTTATTGTTAGCCACCAGATCCTCAGCATCTAGATCCTTAGTTACTAGAGCCTTGGCAGCTATACCTTAAGTATCTTGGACCTAAGACATGTGATTGATATTAATTAGTGACCCGATCCTCATTAGCTAAATTTCCAAGAACCAAAGCAACCACATGCTTCATTTCCTTGGTCTGATCTGAATGAAGTCTCAGGACCCTGTTTCCTTTTCAAAACTCCACAATCCAGTGTCATTCTTTGAAGATGAATTAGGCAAATCCTAAGTACCTGAAGGCCAACTAGGTCTTTGGTGAACAGATCTTGAGCACCTCTATCTTCTGCAACTAGATGCTGTCCTACCTGATCCTCAGCTCAGATTAGGCTTCTCAGCATCTGCTGCAGTTCTTACCTAGAAGAAGTAAATCCAGACTGCCTTTGCCACCTTTGCCTGCTGCTGCCTGGAAGGATGTCCCACTGCTTGATTTGGTTCATCTCCACAGGGTCTAAGGGAATTCTCTCTTGTATGTTCAAAATAGATGCAGTTCCAGACAGGATACTATCATAATCCCTCTCCAGCGACGACCACCAAGCAGAAAGCAGTGCTGGGATGATTGCGTAATCTCACCTTGGGGGCTCTGCTGCCTCCCTATGCCATCTGCATCTCTCGTTTAATACATAATGAAAAAGCACTTGCTTTTTAATCTGGACTCTATTCCCCCTGTATGAAGGATCACCCTGTGTATGTCCCTGTTTTTGCTCCAATATAGGATAGAAAAGATGGACGTCCGTTCATTTTCACTGTTCCCTAGCAACAGCATCACTCTCTCTCTCTCTCACCCTTTTACTTTCACACAAGCTGTCTTGCAGCAGCTCCTCCCTTTTCTCATTCCTCCCTTTCCTTGCTGCTCTCTTGTTTCAGGCTCCTCCCTCACCAACTGACCCCCCACCCTGCCCCCTACCCCTGTCTATCTCCCCAGCTGCCTCCCACACTCACGGCTGCTTGTCTGTGTCAGTGAACAGACTCAACTCTCTGCCTTGTTGAGCTCTGGGATTGGACAGGCTCCACTACCTCCAGCCCTTCTATTGGAAGAGATATTCTGTTGCGTCTCCACACTCTGGGCAATGATGTCATCGGTTAATTCTTATAGGGTTTTCACACTGTAGCCTGCAGCCTCAGTGCAGCGCATGTGGCATAACATATAATCCATCATATCCAGACTATATTAAGTAATGTGCACAGGCCAGAATAGCATGTTAGGGAAATACTACTTGTAGTGCCCTATGGCATCTGCAACAGTCCTGTATACAAATGTGAGGATATGTTCCATGTTGTCTTTCCCCATTCCAAGTGGGATCAGGAATTACCACCAGAAGGAAGTGTGGGGTTAGAATGCTATTGGGATGGAAGATAAAAGATACCAGGAACAATAAAGGATTACAGAATTAGACTGATATTGTCAATATTTATTGATCTGCTCATGCAGAAGAAGTGTCTCTCCGGATGGAGCTGTAGAAGTTCCTTATTGTGTCCTGTGATAATCCATCCCATGCATCTTGAATATTCTCACTCAGTTCCTGCAGATTTTGTGGTCGGGGTGGAGGGTTGATAATGCATCCAATAGCATCCCACACATTTCTAACTGCTGATTAAAAATGCGACTGGACACAGCTTAGTATCTGTGTCTTCAGACGAGTGTTGCACTGTTGATTTAGCCAACCAAAGTGTGTGTTCAGAAAAGGTAGGACCACTGGTTGCAGGTCCTCCTTAATGTAACATTGGGCTGTCAATGTGCCTGTCATAGAATAGAATAGAATAGAATAGAATAGAATAGAATAGAATAGAACTTTATTGATCTCTTGGGAGGGTTCCTTCAGGGAAATTAAGGTTCCAGTAGCAGCATCAATACAGTACAGTAAGCAGAAAGATAAAAATAATTTAGTAGGAGTAAGCAGCACTATATAAATATATAGAATATATAATATACAGACTATATTACAATATACAATATACACAATAGTGCATGAGAAAAAAAAGAGTCCTGTAGGAGGGTCATGAAGACCAAAGGTGATCTGGCATCATACGAAATTGCACCCCACACCATGACGCCATGTGACAACAAACCGTTGATCTTGGTGTTGACCACAGTGCCTCCACGCACAAATTCTTTGGTCATCTCTAATCACTTAATATGACCTGCTCTCATTTACAGTTAATCCATAACAGTCAGACATGACATCATTGCAGTGGTGCACTGAAATTGGTTGATTCATTCTGGGTGTACCTACTTTTTAGATGAGTGTATTTATCATGAACGGCATTTCATAGAATGGTGCAGCACCACTCCTGTGTCCACTACACCTTCCTGCAGTTTTTTTTTTTTTCAGCTTAAATGCAAGTAAAGGACATACCATTTGAAGACCAGGGTATGGCCAAACGTAGCTCTCTACAGTGTGTTTATATGAAACACAGTGCCTGAGGGGAGATTCTTGGTGTCCAGTGCGTAAGTGCTCTCAGTATGGAGTCCATTAGTGGGTAGACTGGGCAGTCAAGCAGACCTTAATGTTATCAGTCAGAGCTTCTAAAAATACATTTCACTAGTCAGTTTCTTTTTCATGCCACAGAACAAAAGGTCATAGTTATAAATATATGCTTTAATCAATTCATACAGACATGGAAACTTGCATTCAATTCATTTTCATGTTCAGGAACTTAGGGATACAACACTGACACTGATACTACCGCTTGAGTGTCTAGTCTCATGTATTAAAATGAGACACTTTCTGAATCTATTAAGCTATACTCGTTAATACATACACAAATAAAGCCGCCAGAAAAAACAGCTCTTGTTAAAAATCCTGGTATCTACAACAGGGGTACAAAACTCCATTCCTGGAGGGCTGGTCTTGTTTGGTAGTTAACACACCCACCTTGCCTGGTAATTTGATTAGGGTAACAACCAAAACTTTGCTCAAGAATGGCCCTCAAGGATTGCACTTGTGCACCCCTGATCTACAAGGTCCTGGCTATACGGTACTTAGTATTAGTCCCCACAAGATGGCAGTAGAGATTAGAGATTTAGAGATCAGTGACGTAAGAAAAACAAGAAAAACAAGGTTATATTGAGTTGGATCTCATGTCCAGTTACTGCCACCTTGATTCCTCCTTGACTGCAACCTATGTAGGGCAGACCTTGCTAGCAAAGGCTCCTCTAGACTCAGTTTCCAATATGCTTGCACTGTATGGGAAGGATTGCCACTCACGGAAGTTCTTGAAGGTTACATTAGTTGTGTCATCAGTTGTTTCTCAGAAATGAAGGACACATCCATTTGCTGCATTTGAAGAATTCTATAAAATGGAACAGCCTACAAATGCAGCGTAGGCTTTGGGACACAGCCATTGTGTGTACATCTTCCATCCTTTGGCCCATTACCACGAAACCAATCAATCAAGTCTACCACCTTTAAGGATGTTAAAGAGTTAAAGAGAAGCGAGGACAGAGGAGGCTTCCCATATGTGGATACATTTATGCATTCTGTAAGGAAAACCTTTATTTGCTGAAGGAAGTGACATACAGGGCATACAGATTCTCCGTCTCCACCCTCTGTTTTAATTGGATGGTTACAGTTAATAGAAAGATGTGAAATGAACTCTTGGAACCTGGGATCCAAACTTTGCAGGCGGTTATTGTGTGGTGAATTAAATAAGTAACCCAGCTAGAAAAAGTGATAAAATTCACTAGTTTGTTTTTTTTTTTTTTTTTTTTTTTTGGACTACTGTTAAGTATTTTGAAGAACTTCTAAGTTCTAAGGATTTCTTAGATGTAAAGTGTTCTTTGGTCCTAATATATGTTATTTAAGTAGGTGCAAGTACATTTTGTTAAAATTGACAGGTTAAATTCATACATATATTTACATTCTGTTAATTTTTACATATCAAATGAAGACATGAATAGCCTAGATCTCCACAAAAATAACAATGTCTGGTATGTGTAACTGTCTCTTATACTTTTCTAATGTTCTGGTGAATAAAAGTACATCAAACTGAAAACATCCAACAAAATTGGCCCAGAGTTCTAAAGGTTCATGGTGATTTTCCAGAGGAGCTATATGTGTCGCAAAGCTAATTTTGTTGCAAAAAACAAAACAAAACTGGATATGACCTTGACTTTATCCTACCATCCCACTAGTATAAGGGTGGGCACTTCCAGTCCTAGAGGGCCAGATTCCTTCACAGTTTTCCAGTTTCCTGCTCCAACACACCTATTTCAACTCTGTTAAATGCCAAGCTTAGTAGGTCTGTTAAAGCAGGGAAATCAGCTGAACTGTGCTGGACTCTGGCCCCCATTGGCCACCACTGCTCTAGTACATTGTCAGAGTAATATATGAGGGAGCCCATGTGTGAACAGAGCAAGTAATTTTCTAGAGAATTCACAGTGGATGTCATGCCTTCTGCAGGCACTATACAGGCACTGCCCCTTGCCTACATCACAGGGAAACAGTTACCATTTCCTCATGTCTGACATGAGAAAACTTTGGTAGGCTGCTTGTGTGAAAGGGCAACCAGCTGAAGTCTGGGCCTGATTCTCCAGTACCTTGAGACTTACCTTTGTACCAGAAGTGACATTTTGCATGTTTACCATTTGAGATGTGAACACAAAATTTAAACGTTTGTATGAATTTGATCATTTGACCAAAATTTTTGTCTAAAAAAAATAAAAAATAAAATAAATAAATAAATAAATAAATAAATAAATAATTAAATAAATAAATATATAATAATAATAATAATAATAATAATAATAATAATAATAATAATAATAGTAATAATAATATATAAGGACTTTAAAACACTATTCATCTCAGAAATCCTGTTGGAATGTGATCATCCAGAGTGTTTTTTGAGCTGAAAATGCAACAGTTGGCCTACAGTCTGTGCTAGTAACCTGCCTGTGATTTGAAAGTAGCCCACATATTGAAAAGGCATATTTGGACATATGTGCCCCCTGGGTGGCCAGTGGGACCAAACTCATGGTAGTGGAAAGGAAATAAGGAATAGCAAAATGTCTGCATTTGGAAAGCAGGAATTAGGACTCCAGAGAGGTTCAACTCCAGAGAGCTATTCTATTGGCAGTATAATGACTAGACATGCTGTGTCAGCAATGGGTGCTTCATCAGAATGGATGACCGCAAACATCTGGACATATTGTCTATATATCAAACAATAGAAAATGGCCTGATAAAGGGATAAAGACAGGATAAACATGGTAATGTAAAAATAATTATGACTGTGTTTGTTAAATAAAGGATACGGGCCCTTTAAAATAGCACTAAAGCTAATATTATATTCATATTTAATGAAAAACAAAATGTTAAAGGACACATATTATTACATACATTTAAAACAATATACTGTTTGTTGTGGTTGTTTGTATCATAGTGTTAATAGAGCTGGGATAATATCTGTGGAGACCTTGTCTCAAGGTGAGATGGCCCAGCTGTCAGTGAGAGGTTTGTAATAAGCTAAGCCCCTGAGCCGTTTTACCCCCGATACTGACAACCATCTTCTCTCACAACTCAACGTCCACACTTCCAGTGGTGCAAATGCTTAACGACAAGAAAGTGCTTCTCTTTTTCTCAATCTGTCTCCTAGAACTAGGCTAGTCTAGGTGCTCCAGTGCTCTCAGTGTATCTTCAGTTTATTTTTGGGTCATTTTCAGGCCGCAGTCTCATAACCTCTCCAGAGTGCAATTCAGTTTATTACAACTCGAACCTGTGAAGCATGGCTTTCTTAATGCAACAGATGCTGGGGGATAAGGTCAAGAACATGATGGGTGGAGGAGGGGAGGACCCAGGGGCGTCCGGATCAGATGGGAAAGAGACCCCTGAGTCTAAAGGAATGAGCCGAGAGGAGTTCGAGGAGTACCAGAGACAACTTGTGGAGGAGAAGTGAGTAGAGCTGAATGCAAAAGCAGAACAAGCATAAGACCATAAGACCAACATAGAGAAGTTTATTGGATAAAAAATGGATATAAAAATGAATTATAATGACAATGGATTCTGAAATTCCAAAATTAATACAACTGAATCACCTTTCTCCTTCAGATGAATATATTTTTACATCCTAATTAAACTGAAAGACTAAGATCTTGGAGATGCGAGTAATCAAAACAGAAATGCAATAAATAGGTGGACAAAATAATGGAAACACCAGAAATCAGTATATACTGTCCAATATTTTTAGAAAGCTCTTGAGCATTTTCTAGATGACAATTCATTAATTCCTTCAAAAACATTGTCATGCTGGCCAGGCAATCTGCAGATAATGAGTTGAACATTACTTACTTTGTAATTACATTACTTACAACATCCAGCTGGCACATGACCAAACTTCAATGTAAGAATTATGATTGAAATAATGTCAGTTGTGACTTTGAAATAATATTTAATGTGATATTCAATGTGATATTTCAACATTAAACGTCTTTTCAATGCTGAGTCGTTATTATAATTTTTCAAATGCAACATTGATTTAATGTGTCTGAAGTGTTTTGTTAACCTTTTCATAACAATTAACATTCAACACTGAAGCAACAAATGACATTATTTCAACTAAAAGTTGAAAGTCATGTGCCAGTCAGAGTTGATTCAACTGTAAAATGCTGGCTGGGTCTGACTGAATGAACACCGGTGAATTATCTTCTTTCACCTTTGTTTAAAAAGCTAAAAGCTGGTGAACCATGAATATGGAGAACTGTTCAACATCAGGCCTGTTGACTGTGTGTAGACTGGAGAAAGTTTGATTATAGAAATTAAATCAATGTCTATGAGTGTAGGGTCAGTGTAACAATTTCAGTATTACACTTGATTTCAGTATGACAAGTGTAAGCCAGAGAAAACATTCCAAATGATCCAATTTTGTTTGCTTTGCTGAATATTCATATTTCCTTTTGGATCATTTTCAACAGGGTGGAAAATTATCGATATTGGTTAACCTTTAGAACCCTAGGCTAATTTCAAGGGGATGTTTTCATAGTTTGAAGTTCTTTTATTCCCCAAAACAATAAACAAAGTACAGTACCAATCGAACATTTGGATGCACTGACTGAATGTATTATAGTTTGCATAACATGGCTACTTCATTTGATATTGACATAATATTGACATAATGACAATAATGTCTGTTATTATAACATGTGCTATATGGACAAAAATATTGTCCTCTCATTCATTCTGAAATCAAGGGTATTAATTTATCCTGCTTTACTGGAGTAACTGTCTCTAATATCCAGGGAGACAGTGGATGAAATCTACTGTATGAGCCTTTATATAACCAGGTTCATCCCGTTGAGGCACAAAGAACTTTTTTTCAATTTCTCCGACATTCACTTGGAAATTGAACATCAATAATGTTGTTAATTTGTTATTTGTAATGATATGATTGACAAGGATATTTATAATAATATTTTCTTCAAAATACTTGAAAGTGTTCCAAGAAACAAACAAACCAAAAACACCTGAATATCCTTTATTGATTATTTAATATCCTTTATTTGATTTATTTAAGCAAACAGTCCCTCCCTTCTCATTTTCATTTATACCACAATATCTGGCTAAATTATGTCATTAGCCCCACCCCCTCTCACTTATCAGTCAGACTCAGAGGCATGCAGGTTGAGAACAGCTCGGCTTGACCCACTATCCCTCAGAATGCAAGGAAAACGTGCATCCAGACTCTTTTCTGTTCTGGCACCACTGAAACGGTGGAACGAACTTCCCTTGGGAGTCCGAACAACTGAGTCCCTCACTGTTTTCAATCGCAGACTGAAGACTCATCTGTTTCAGGAGAATTTAACTCCATAAAGACATTTGTTTCAACAGGATCTAAGTGTGAGGAATCTCTAGTTTGTCTACTAGCTAAGGATATTCTGAGTGAACAGCAAAGCACTTTTGTAAGTCGCTCTGGATAAGGGTGTCTGCTAAATGCCGTAAAGGTAAATGTAAATGTAAATGTAAATGTAAATGAGACTGTACATGTGGCCAGAGCAGTAAACATGCACTGGAAGCATTTAAACTGGGATTTAATTCAGTCAGAAATGAATTAATTGAATATGGGTTTTTTTTGGTTAGTAACATGGAGTATATAATATTTATATTGACATGGAGTAAATAGAGTTTGTCCTACTGTTGCAGCTCTAACAGCAAGAGTTTATCATGGTCTATCTAGGAGGGGAGATATTTCACCAGCTGACTTTACTAGGTGCTTCACTTTATACCCCTGGGGCATTGAGATTGAATGGAGTTCAATTATTAAGAAGTGTGTCCCAATACTTTGGCCCAAATAGTGTATTTGCTGCCAGCCCTTCATATTACTATGACAATAGACATGCATTATATTAGTACTCAGTGCTTTATATGCCAAATTGTTCATTGTGGGTTGCCTGAATAATCTGAATACTTTGGTGGTATCTAGTTACTTTTCTTTTCATTTCACTGTTTAGTATTTAGATCCTTTGTCTTTAGAACCACAAAACCAGATGTCAGATCACCATGCAGTTTTGTCTCAGGCAGATAAGATAATGATTATATATGTGGTCTGATTAGATACTGGTTTTTGGTACAATGTCTTTCTCCCTTTGCCCCTACGATGCACTCAAAGACATTTTGTCCAGATGCTTCAACAAACTGCCCATCTGGCCATGCTGTTTTGAAAGTCACGTGAGAGCAAACAGGACTGGAACCATATAATCTTAATAAATCCAGGCTGTTTGGAATATGAGGTTTGAGTATGGAGGCCTTCAACCCTGCCTTTGCTGTGGAGCAACACACTGCCCCAACTGCTGGTATGATGATCTGCGGAGCCATCACATACAACAGTCGTTCAGCCCTAGGAGTGATAGGAGAGATACTAACAGCTCAGCGATATATGCTGGACATGCTGCAGCCATGTGTTCCCTCTCAAACAAGGCTTCCAACAGGCATTTTCAGTAGGATAATGCTCACACACAGTGAGGGTTTTCCAGGAATGTCTCCGGCCAGATTGCAACACTTGCTTGGTCTGCCTGGTCACCAGATTTATTGACAATTGAGCATTTATGGGACCAGCTGGGACCCCATCTTTGGTAACTTACAAGTGTGCAGGATCTACAGGACCAGTTGCAACGCCTATGGTTAAATGTGCCACAGGATGCCATACGGAACCTCTTTGCTGCCATACCCAACCGTATCTCATCTTGTATACAGACTAGAGGCCCAAAAGGGTACTAAAGCCTCCTTTGAATTGTACACTTTTCCCCAATAAACCTTTATTTTCACTCTAATATTGTAAGCACTCACATATATCATCATTATATTCACATAGAGAAAGTTCATATAGCTGTGCCAGTGCTAAGGATGTGAACCGTAATAACAGGTATTATTTAAAATGAACCCATTATATTGTATTCACTCTGGCAGCACAGGAACAATTATTGATCAATATTTAATCACCTTTGTAACCACAGTTCAGTACAGTGTATTTTTAATATATTCTCTGTTGGCCACCAGATCTGTATAGTGTCTGTACTTAACCTTTAGAACCATAGATGCCAATTTTGTGGGATGTTTTTGTAGTTTGACATAGATTTATGCATTAGAAAGCCATCCTAAGCTCCTCAAATCTGTCTTCATTTGAGATGTAAAATGAATAGAATTTAAACATTTTTATGGATTTTACCATGTTTTGATCAATTTTGTTTTCCATATAAGGACTAAAAACACTCTACTGAACTGAGAATGCATTCATTTTGATTAGTTATTTGTAATGATTAGATGGACAATAACATTTGTATGCATCAGTATTATCCCTTCTCTTTTATTCAGAAATTTGAACTTTATGAGCAAAGAATGAGAGCAAACAATTTTCCTCTATAAGCATAAAGAAGAAATATATCTGGGTCAGTGACCTCATCAGCTCCACCCCCTTTGCTGATCAGTTTTAATCTGCATGTAGGTTGAGCATAAATATGCACTGAAAGGGTCTTTTGGTATTTAAACTGGGATTTAATACAGATGGAAGTCAAGAAAACAGCATGTAACTGCCTGCAAAGTGTGGATCTCGGGTTCTAAGAGTCAAAAATACACTTCAAAACAAAGCAGGTATTTTTATGTATTATAAATAAGTTTTAAGCTCCTGTTAATTTAATTTAATGTTAATTTAAGAGTACAGTCAATAAGACTACTGCATATAATTTGTAATCAAACATCCAGCCTAAGTCTTCTCACACAACCCAGTTGTTTGATATGTTGATTAAATGTTTTGTCCACACTCTTTCTTACCATGGTCTTCCACTAGAGACACCAGAGATAAGCAAGCGCAGGAGAAGTGTAATGACATCAAAGCAACAAGTGAGAAACCAATTAGCATCACCAGTTTAAGAATGGGTGTAAGGTCAACATTGTGGAAACAGTTGCTGCAGCAACAGCGCATATAGAATTCACGGTGACGTCTCGGAAAAATGGGCTTCTACATGTTGGCCTGGTCTTCCTCTATGTTATCTGTTTCTCTTATCTGTTTATATAACACCTGAGAGCATTAGGCCATTAACTGGGTCAATGAGGTAAGAGCCCTAATCGGGTCAAATGCCAAGCCTTCCAGACTGGTCCTTCTCCACATTGATGTTCCCTCACTTTGATCCGCAAGCTTGCATTTATCACAATTATAGAAATTCCATCGGAGCAAACATATTTTATCTTCAGGTCGCTGCCATGTTGGTTTCAGAAGTTCAAGGTTTAGACTGGGTTTAGCTGGAAGAGGTCTTGTTGAGGGCAGTGGCCATAGTGGAATGTCATTAAAATTGCCTGGCTGTGACTGGAGGTGGTTAGAATTAACGCCATGTCCTCTTCTGACCCCTGAGCTGCCTGCCCCTTATTTTAACCCTAAACCCCTCAATCCTTCTTATACACTGACCTGCTGTCACAATTAGTGGCCTCGGGAATTTCAATGATTTCTTTTTTACTGTAATGAAGTAATGATACAAAGAGTGTAATGGTACAATTAGTAAGTGTGTGACGTTGGTCATTGTGGAAAAATGCTCAGATGTAGTTTTACAAGACTTTCTTTGACCCTGTTAATTTCCCTCAGGATTTAGATCAGACTACTTTATGATTACCAGCAATTATATATAGCTTTCCCTGAACATGCAATTTCAAAAATACTCACAAATACACACAGAATACACAAAGATACCCAACCAGC